>OX371260.1:86239605-86918640 GCA_947311025.1 Lypha dubia | reverse complement strand
TACCCCTTTAATTGCTGTTGGCACCTTTGATCCACTTTTGCTTATCCACTTTGAGGTAGCTTCGGCCATTCCCTTATACTGCTGTCAGCCGAAAGCGCAGCGAAACTCATTGAAGTTGGTCACATAAAAGTGGAACGGACTCAAGAATGTGCAGATGCTAGACGGTGCTATCGCTGTCTAGGAACTGGACACGTGCAGTCTAACTGTTCCAGCTTGGACAGGAGAGACAGATGCATTAGATGCAGGTGTGGTGAATTAGTAAGGGTTTATAATATTGAGGATTTGTAAGGTTTGTTAAAAAAAATGTTTAAGTATTATCTTAGCACTTCTGCCGATTCTACCGAGCATCAAAATGCCCCTTTTGAGAATGTGTAATAAAAAAAACAATTCTTAGTTGTTAATCAAAACAAATTCTGAATTTTATTTACAAAATTAGTGGCTTATATACTAAAATTAATTCTAGTCAGCATAAGTTTGCAGTTCATGAATTCCCACGAATTATGCTGACGCTTACACAATCAAAAATAAAAATATAAAATTGATTACGTCTACTTAACACTTAAAAGTTATTAATTTGTGTGTTATTGACTTCTGCACTGACAAGGTAAAGAATATTATATTTCAATACAGTGACGTGCAGAAGTGGACATACACTACGCAGGGAATCGGACCACAAAATTAAAAACTGTAGCGCAACTCCCAATTGCTTTCTTTGCCTAGAAAAAAAAGCGAAAGAACCGACCATATACCAGGTTCGAGAAGATGCCCACTGATGAAGAAATGACGAAAGTACTGAAAGCAAACATGCATACAAGTCGGAGGGCAGATGCCTTACTTGAACAGATAGCTGTAGAGAAGGAGCAATATGGCCCAATAAATCGAGGGTCTTAGTATGAAGATGAGACTGGGACGGCTGCACTGTGGGTGCCAAACGCCAGTAAACTTACAGTTTCACAGTATGGATCCGTTGTCTGTTATACGTACGTTCGAACCGACCAGTATACGCTGATGAGCTGTTACCTCACCCCTAATGACTGCATAGAACGATTCAAGGAGAAGCTAGATCTTATAGAAGATAAGGCTCATAAAATAGGAGGAGCAAAAATAGTACTAGGAGATTTTAATGCCAGAGGTATCGAATAGGGAGCCTTTTCGATGAACACGAGAAGAAGGTATGTTCTAGAAATGGCTGCAAGACTAGGTTTGGTTGTGGCAAATACTGGCAACTCAACAACTTTTAGAAGACCAGGATGTGTGTACAGTACCCCAGGCATTACTTTAGTAACAGAGAACCTCATTGGAACAGTCCGGGAATGGCGAGTATTGGAAGACTATACTGGAAGTGATCACAAATATATTACCTTTCGGCTTACAGCGGAAATTAATCTCGCACCTACTTCAAGAAGAAGGAGCACAGTGGAATGTGGACAGAATAAATCCCGAGGCATTTCTATCGAATTTCGATGAAGTCTCCGAGAGGAACTCAACCAACGAGGCTGAGTCCCTGGCAGATGCGATGGTGAGCCGCATAGTATGCAGCTGCAACGCTTCGATGCCCCACATTACACAACAATCCAGAAAACGACCTGTGTACTGGTGGTCACCTGATATAGCTGAACTCAGGCGTAATAGAAGGAGGTATACCAGAGCAAGACGAAACAATGATGCACTGATAGAAGCCGAAAATTCAAAACAGTCCCGGAGAGCGCTGAAGCAGGCTATAATTGTAAGCAAGAAAGCGAAGTGGGAGGAACTGAGGGTGGTGTTGGCTGAGGTGGTTAGCGCGTTGACTACTAAGCAAACAATGACTTGAGGCCTGGGTTCAAACCCTGGGGGCTAATTCTCGCAGTCGTGATCGAAATTGAATTCGAATCGAAATTTATTTCGATACGAAATTATTTTCTGATTATAACACTCGGTACGAAACGAATCGAGTTATTGCTTCAGTGTTGTAAAAAACGTGCCGAAATACGTTTGACAACACTGAATGAATGTAATAAAATATAACCAAAAAACATATGTATGTACATACATACTTATGTTTGTGGAAAGAACTTTTCCTCATACGGTCCACCACCAGTTTTTTTTTTTTTGGGATAATTTATTGAAAAATATTTAATTTTCACGTTTTGCTTTTGGTCAGCGTATACTTAAATATGTATACATATATGTATGTACATACATACATATGTATGCAAATAAAAATAAATTTATAAAAAATGTATTTCTTTTTCTGTTATGTACAAACAATAGTACCTTGCTCTACGACTTGACATCTTTTGCTGGTGGGACGGAAGCATTTATTTATTTTTTTTTTAAATTAGGGACAGCACTCAGGGGATGACCCCTACGTATGCAAAGCATTGAGCCGGAACAAGGAAAATAGGTTTTGGGAAGGAGGATAAAGGGAGTAGTGTTTGTGGACATTCGATTTGAACCCTAACACATTGAAGGTGGCAGGAAAGACCTCTGCGGGGAGTTTATCCCAGATGCGAAGAGTACGGCTAAAGTTTGGCCATGAGCTGTTCCCAAAGGTGGTTGGTTAGCCTTTACAGTCTCCCTTGCAAAGTATTTGGCAATATGCCCTTTGCCAAGTCTGTGTGCTGAGTCATAAAATTTCCAAGAATATCCTCCTGAGAATGATTAATTTTTGACATATTTGACCTAAAATGCTAAAGTTACAATTTTATTCTTAATTTAAAAAAAAAAAATTATTTACATATTCTTGTTTGCACATACATAAAAACGTTACTGATTTTTTGTTTACGAATGGTTTTTTGCTTACGAACAAAAACTCGCACGCTTGCGTTCGAACGATTACTCGCTATCGAGTGTCATCATTAGAAATTTCGCTACGAGTTACTCGATAGCGTGTCAGAAAATCCCAAAAATTTAAAAGCACGAACGTTCGAGTAGGATTTCGCTCGTATACGAGTGCGAGAATTAGCCCCCTTGCCAGAGCAAGTCAATTAACATCATTAATTTTTCTAATGTACATTGGTGTGCCATTGTATTAATTGCACGGTGCTACAGTGAAAATATACTTGGAAAGTGACCTAGTGTAAGTTGTAGGCATTATTAATAGATCATAAATCAATTTTTAAAAGTTCGGAAACACCCCCAAATTTCGGAGTTATTTCGAAAAAACTATTTTCCGAGTACTTATGAACACGTAACTCAGTTGATTTTAATCCGATCTTCAATTTTTGAACGCTTTACGAAAGACAAAGAATAGATCTTTCCAACCGTATACATTTTATGCTATATTAATTAATTATTGGTAGTAATTTTCGTAATAACATCTGCAATTTTTTTTATTTTTTTATGTTTTTTTAACTTTGAGTTCTTTTTTTTATAATTTTTTCTATAAAAGCAGATGTATTTGTATAAAAAATTTGAAATAGAATTTTATAACAAATAAAATGAACTTTAGTTTTTTTAAATCGGACAATATTTGTGAAAGTTATTAAACTTTATTTAAATTTAAATAGCACTTGATACCCCCAAGCGGAAAAAAAATTTAAGTGAGAATAATTTTTTTTTATATTTTTTTTAATCATATATTCTTAATTTCTAAATAAAATAATTTGAATACTGTTATTTTAAAATATTTATATAATCATATCATTATAAGATTAAAAAAATGGCACCACGAAATAAGCCCCAATGAAATAAGCCCCAAATCGAAAAATGAAATAAGCCCCAAAAAATTTTATGAAATAAACCCCAAAAAAATGAAATAAGCCCCAAACAAAATTTACGAAATAAGCCCCAAATAAAATGAAATAAGCCCCAAAAAATTTTATGAAATAAGCCCCAAATTTTTAAAAAATGAAATAAACCCCAAAAAAAATGAAATAAGCCCCAAATTTGTTAACTTTATGATGTAAGCTTAAGAAGAAATAATAAAATGCAAGAATTTTATCCTCAAAATTATATCGAACACCGGCTTCGCGTTCCAAGCATTCTCTGCATAACTGGCCTACGGCCGGGCGCAAGGAATTTATCCTCCATGGTATATCGAACACCGGCTTCGCGTTCTAAGCATTCTCTGCATAACCGGCCTACGGCCGGGCCCAAGGAATTTATCCTCCATGGTATATCGAACACCGGCTTCGCGTTCAAAGTATTTTCTGCATAACCGGCCTACGGCCGGGCGCAAGGAATTTATCCTCCATGGTATATCGAACACCGGCTTCGCGTTCCAAGCATTCTCTGCATAACCGGCCTACGGCCGGGCCCAAGGAATTTATCCTCCATGGTATATCGAACACCGGCTTCGCGTTCAAAGTATTTTCTGCATAACCGGCCTACAGCCGAGCGCAAGGAATTTATCCTCTATGAAATATCGAACACCGGCTTCGCGTTCCAAGCATTTTCTGCATAACCGGCCTACGGCCGGGCGCAAGGAATTTATCCTCTATGGTATATCGAACACAGGCTTCGCGTTCAAAGTATTTTCTGCATAACCGGCCTACGGCCGGGCGCAAGGACTTTATCCTCTATGGTATATCGAACACCGGCTTCGCGTTCCAAGCATTCTCTGCATAACCGGCCTACGGCCGGGCGCAAGGAATTTATCCTCCATGGTATATCGAACACCGGCTTCGCGTTCAAAGTATTTTCTGCATAACCGGCCTACAGCAGGGCGCAAGGAATTTATCCTCTATGGTATATCGAACACCGGCTTCGCGTTCCAAGCATTCTCTGCATAACCGGCCTACGGCCGGGCGCAAGGAATTTATCCTCTATGGTATATCGAACACCGGCTTCGCGTTCCAAGCATTCTCTGCATAACCGGCCTACGGCCGGGCCCAAGGAATTTATCCTCCATGGTATATCGAACACCGGCTTCGCGTTCAAAGTATTTTCTGCATAACCGGCCTACGGCCGGGCGCAAGGAATTTATCCTCCATGGTATATCGAACACCGGCTTCGCGTTCCAAGCATTCTCTGCATAACCGGCCTATGGCCGGGCGCAAGGAATTTATCCTCCATGGTATATCGAACACCGGCTTCGCGTTCAAAGTATTTTCTGCATAACCGGCCTACAGCCGGGCGCAAGGAATTTATCCTCTATGGTATATCGAACACCGGCTTCGCGTTCCAAGCATTCTCTGCATAACCGGCGTACGGCAGGGCGCAAGGATTTTAGATCTATTTTACGGATATGAAATAAGCCCCAAATAAAATGAAATAAGCCCCAAAAAATTTTATGAAATAAGCCCCAAATTTTTAAAAAATGAAATAAGCCCCAAATAAAATGAAATAAGCCCCAAACAAAAAATTTGAAAATTTTTTGGGGCTTATTTCATTTTTCGATTTGGGGCTTATTTCATTGGGGCTTATTTCGTGCCACCTAAAAAAATAAAGAAAATGTAGTAGCTATTGATCAATATTTGTAAAAGCAAAATTTTTAACTTTTGAAAAACCTTAATAACTTTTGTATTTTTTACTCGATTTTATTTATTGAAAGCTGGTTTAACTCAGAACTAAATTAGCTTTATTAAATATGTACATAAGGGTATGTTTTTGAACAATCTAATTTAAAAAAATGGCGCCAAAGTTGAAAAACCTAGAAAAAATAAAATTAAAATCAGATATAATTGAAAATATCACTGCAAAAAGTTAATATATATACCAATAATATATATATATATTTAGAAAAGCACATTTTTCTTCTTTCTGTAACCATTTAAAAATTGAAGATCGGATTAAAATCAACTGAGTTACGTGTTCATAAGTACTCGGACCTACCCGAAAATAGTTTTTTCGGAATAACTCCGAAATTTGAGGGTGTTTCCGAACTTTTAAAAATTGATTTATGGTCTACTAAATAAGGTCTATAACCTACACTAGGTCCCTTTTCAAGTATAAAAAAAAGTACTCATTTGTAGCAGCGTGTTGTTGTCAATATATTTAAGTGACGAAGGCATAGCACTGGTCACTAAAAAACTGTTCCGACAGCGATTGATGCTGTTTCAAACTAATGTACAAAACATCGCCCTCCTTCGTCGGTTAGCAGAACATCGCGAAGTAAAAAAAATTTTTTTGTTTTGATAAATTTTATTATTTATTGAATCTTCAAGTATAAATTAAATTATCAATAAGTTTTTCAAATCATAAATCTAAAAAAATATTAAATATAAGTTTAGCCAATGCTAAACAAAATTTTTAATTTCAACGGTTAATTTATGTTGTTTTACATCTCTCGTGTACGGCTGAGAAAAAGAGTATCCCTCCTTTTCAGCCAGGTGTGGCCTATATAATTTAAAATATTGCGCGCAAGTACATTTGGGAGCACCTTAAGTTTTTTATACATTTTTTAGCGTTTATTGAAAATACTGTCATCACCAACGGAACATCTAGATCTTTATGAATCCGATGATTTCTGACATACCAGGGGGCTGCTGTAATTGTACGTAGAATTTTATTTTGTCGCCTTTGAATTTTTTCGACATTTGATGCTGAGGCAGTGCCCCATAACTGGATTCCATAGAACCATATTGGTTTCAGGATCGCGTTGTATAATAGTAGTTTACAGTCTAGGCTTAGTATAGAGTTTCTTCCAATAAGCCAATTCATTTGGGCTGCTTTTAGTTTCATTTGGATAAACTTTGCGTCTATATGCGATTTCCATGTTAAACGACGATCAAGATGAACGCCTAGATATTTGACAACAGTGTGTTGCGGTATGGTCTCGGTGTTAATTTTTATAGGCGGGCATGTTTCCTTGCGCAACGTAAAAGTTACGTGCACACATTTCTGCTCGTTAACTTTCATACGCCATTGTTTGAGCCAATTTTGCAATTTGGATATATACCCTTGCAAATTGCGGGAAGCTTCTACAGGATTTTCGTGAACGCTTAGAAAAGCTGTATCATCGGCAAATGTTGATGTATGTATGTTACTGCTTAATGGTAAGTCAGAGGCATATATAAAATAAAGTAATGGACCGAAGATTCTGCCTTGGGGATCTCCGGCTTCGATCGACTGCGGTGGGCTTAAGAAATTGCCTTCCCTAACTACAAATTTTTGTTCCATTAGGTAGCTTATTAAAATCCTAACAATGTTTGCGGGTAGATTTTGCGTTAATTTATGTATAAAACCTTCGTGCAATACTTTATCGAAAGCTTGAGAGACATCTATAAAGAGCGGAGAGAAGTATATTTCCTCTTTTCGAAAGTGTCTCTGATAGCATTCACAAGTCTGTGAGTTTGTTCAATTGTGCTATGTTGTCTGCGAAAACCGAATTGATGATCTGGAATGCATGCACTTCTAGTCACTATAGGCATCAGGTTGCTCATATACAGCTTTTCAAATAGTTTTGAAATGTTGGGCAATAAACTAATAGGCCGATAGGATTCAACCTTCGTATGATCCTTGCCGGGCTTTGGTATCATAATAATCATCGAAACCTTCCATTCTGCAGGATAGTATTGCAGCCGTAGAATACTAATAAAAATGAATAGTATAATTCTTTTTGCAATATAAGGCAGTTGTTGAAGCATTTTGTTGCTTATTTTGTCGACACCTGGGGCTTTTTTGGTGTTAAGACTAGTGATGGCGTTTTCAATCTCCACAATGTTAAATCTTAACGGTATTTCTGGTAAAGAGATGACTGGTGGCAGTTCAACAATATCAGTAGAAATATTCGGTGTAAATACTTTTTCTAAGTGCTTAACAAAAAGAGCACCTTTTTCAGCATCAGTTCTTGCCCAGTCGCCATTCGAATCTCGTAACGGAGGTTTGCAAATCACTGGCCTTTTAAGTCCTCTGGCTGCACGCCATAGCGAATAATCTGTTTGTGGTGATGCAAAGAGTTCTTGAAGAGTTTTTGCAGCGAAGCTGTTTTTTGTGTTTTTTAAAACTTTTCTGAGCTATTTGGTGCATTCCTTTAGCCTTAACTTTAGCTGGGGGGATCTGTAACGTTGCCATTCTCGTCGCGCTCTCCGTTTTTCAGTCAATAACCTTTCTATATCTACAGAAGAAATGTTGTTGAATCTTACTTGTTGATTTGGTTGATTTGAAGAAGCATTAAGAGCAGCTTGATTAACATGTGCTTCAAACAACCTAATAGAATTTTCTAAGCCAGTAGGTGTTCTCAACAGCATATTTTCCGTGCAATGAGCACTCAAATATTTTTGGTATTTCATCCAGTTAATACGTGCAGATGTCAGCGGTAAATCGCATGTTGATGTTGCAGTTGTGTGTGAGTAAATAGTAAAAAAATAAAATTAATAAAATGGCTGCTAACACAGCTTAACAAAGTTAATGCGTCTACCTAACACCAGAGGCGCCTCAACACTGCTAAAAAAAATCAACATAACGCGCAAAGCAGAGTTGTAAAAGAGTTAAGCCTTCTAAATTTTCAACCTCTATCTTCTCTTCCCTATCCCTCTCCCTGAGTTCCGGCACAATGCATTATATACGTAGGGGTCATCCCCAGAGTGTTGGTCCTAATTACAAAAAAAAAAAAAAAACGACCTGAACAGCAACCCCTGGGGAACTGGATACAGAATCGTTTTGAGGAAGCTGGACACAAGCTATAGCGTCTGAACATCCAGGAAATGGATGCAATCATAGGGAATTTGTTCCCCACACACCCTACGCTACGGGAGGAACCAGAGCTCCAAAATTATGAGAGGCACATTTCCTTTACCGAGGAGGAATTGCTATTTGCAGCGAAGAGTCTTGAAAAAGCCAAGGCTCCTGGCCCAGATGGAATACCATCTGAGATACTAAAACTCCTGGCTGAGAGTGCGTGGCTCAGGGAATTTTCCCGAAAATCTGGAAAAGACAGGAGCTCACTCTAATTGACAAGAGCAGTGGAGACCGAAGGCAAACGTCTGCACATCGGCCTCTTTGTTTTCTGGACAGTCCTGGGAAACTACTGGAGAAGCTTCTACAGCGCCGACTATCAGAAGCCATTGAGATTGGAGGAGGTTTATCAGAAAGGCAGCATGACTTTCGACCTGGTAGATAGACTTTTGGTGCAATCGAGGAGTATGCCCAGCGAGGACGATACTATCCAAGGCCTATAATTTTTCTGGCTACGCTGGATGTGAAAAATGCTTTCAACAGCCTACGATTGAGTGATATTATGGTAGCATTGCGTGACAGATTTCGCATCCCCGGATACTTGCCCAACATTCTTCAGAGCTACCTAAAAGACCGCGAAATCCTGTATGATACGCCAGATGGCCATAGGACTTTTGCGATTACATCCGGTGCGGCACAGGGATCTATCCTGGGTCCAGATCTCTGGAACGTGAGCTACGATGGGATATTGAATGAGCAAATGCCACAAGACACACACCTCGTAGGGTATGCTAACGATATTGCAGTCATCATTTCAACACGAGATATGGTTGACGCCAGAAGGAAACTAAATCAAGTGATGATAAGGGTTCAAATTTGGCTTGAAGACCACGGTCTGGAACTTGCCAAGAGCAAAACAGAGGAAATTCTGTTGACTCGTACGCACATATCGCTGTAGAACAGCATGCAGATAGGCGATAGCTCTTTCGTTCCGCATAAGGCGGTGGGTTACTTGGACGTGAGACTGGTTTGCAGACTCACGTACTGGGCCTAAATAAAACATGTGGCTAATAAGGCAGCAAAGGTTTCAGGAATGCTGAGCAGGCTTATGGCTAATATTGGTGGACCAACACAAAGTAAAAGGAAGCTGATTACAGACACCACGAATTCAATTTGGGGAGACTTAGGCGTAAAACTAAACGCCGAGTTTTGGAGGCTGCACAACACACAGCGGCACTAAGGATCGCATAAGCCTACCACACTGTATCAGGTGCAGCAGTTTTTGTTATAAGTGGATCTTTTGTTATACCTTGGATCTCATGGCAAGTGAGTGGAAAAAGACATGGGATCTTAAGAAAGAGAACACGAACTTTAATGCTACTGAGCTGATATCTCAAACCATTCAAATATGGCAGAAGAGGTAGAACGAGGAACGCTATGGCAGGTGGACAGCTAGACTTATCACTAACATTGAAGTGTGGAGCCAAAGGAGATTGGGTGAACTTAATTACTTTCTTACACAGTTTCTCTTTGGTCATAGATACTTCCGACAATATCTGTATCGGATAAACAAAGAAGAAGACCCGAGTTGTATTTATTGTGGTGAGACATATGATAATGCATAACACACGTTCTTTACTTGTGACAGGTGGCAAAGTAGAATAAAAGCACTGATAAATCAGATTGGTGATATCACTCCTGACAACATAGTAGGCAAAATGTGCGAGAGCGAAAAAAGCTGGACTACTGTAAGAAATTACGTCGAGCACGTCCTACGCTTGAAGAAAGTCAATCTAGATGCAATACCACAGACAACGAGTATAGTAAGAGCTAGAGATATGACGGCCCCAGACGTGGGGGAATGTGATCGCCTGGAGAACGATGATTCTGGGTCTTCCTGAAGCGCATAGAAAGCAGTTCCGGGAAGGACTGATCCTGAAAAAAAGGAGGGATTGTTTTAGTGGATACACCACTGTGACGATGGTCGCTGTAAGTGCGAAGGCATTTTAAACCCTACCTTTCCGGTCAAAAAAAAAAATTTATCGAAACGGCAATGCTAGAGATAGTTATGCACTAATTAGAACTAATCAGAGAAACCGTTGAGGCCGGATAACGTGAAGTGTTATCCAGAGCGCCGAAGATTATACAAACTTTCAACAAATATAAATAATTCCATATCAATACTATGTTAAGCTTTAGATAGAAAACTAGAGTTTCTAGTAGATACAGGTGCAGAGATGTCCATATGTAAAGCAAAAAATATAGAAAATATAAATACGAGAACCTTAACGTCAACCTTAACGGGTATAACGCATGAAAAAGTTGATAGTATTGGTACAGCAATATAAATCATGATATTAAGCATCAGATCGACATTGTTCGAAACGATTTTCCAATATCTACTGATGGAATTGTAGGCAGAGAAATTTTAGAAAAATACTTATCTAATATAGATTTTAAAATATACACAATATCAATTAATGTAAACGGTAATGAAGTTATACTACCGATGAATCCAAAACGTATATACAAAATGGAAATGTTAGTGCCTGCGCGTTCAGAAGCAATAGTACCTACCAACATACAACCACGTGAAGCAAGTGTTGACTTAAGTAAAGAAATAGCTAAGGTGTATATGTAGGAAATAGTATAGTACCAGCTGAAGGTATAACACACATCACAGTCTTGAATACAACAGACAGAGATCTGGTAATAAACAATGTTGATTTTGATTTAGAACGATTATCAAATTACAATATTTATACTTATTCTGACAATAGAATAGCAAATAGTAAAAGAACCTCAGATATTATAAATACTTTGAATATCGAATCGGTCGGTCATATAGCATAAACATCCTTAACGGATATGATACACGAATATAGCGACATTTTTCATCACGACGGTGAAAAACTAACAATAAATAATTTTTATACGCAAAGAATCCAAACAACCGATTCAACATTCGTTTATACAAAACCCTACAGATTAGCAGAAACACAGATAGGTGTTATTAATGAGCAAGTAGATAAACTACTTGATGAGAATATTATTGAACCTTCAGTTAGTCCGCATAATTCACCACAATTGGTGGTACCAAAGAACTCAGACAACGGCATAAAAAATGGCGACTTGTAGTTGATTTCAGAAAGTTAAATGAAAAAATAGTTAGTGATAAATTTCCGTTAACGTGGATTGAAGACGTACTCGATAAATTGGGAAGAGCGAAGTATTTTTCTACGTTAGATATGATAAGCTATTTTCACCAGATTAATCTAGATAACGAGTCAAGACCATTAACATCATTTTCTACAAAAAGTGGACATTACCAATTCACAAGATTACCTTTTGGGTTAAAATAGTCGTCGAATAGCTTTCAGAGTATGTTAACCCTAGCATTGAGTGACCTTTGTGCTGAGTCATTTTTGAATAATTTACTTAAAAAGAATAGACGGTTTCAGTGGGATGCGGATTGTCAAAAGTCGTTTGAAGTACTTAAAAGCCAGTTATTAAAAGCAGCCGTTCTGCAATACCCAGATTTCAATAAACCACTTGTTTTAACAACAGATGCATCAAATTTTGCACTTGGAGCAGTCTTATCACAAGGCATTATTGGTTCAGATATGCCAATATCGTATGCCAGTAAATCATTATCCAAACACGACTTAAACAAACCAATTATAAAGAAAGAACTGTTGGATATATACTGGGCTATAGATTTTTTTCGCCCCTATCTCTTTGGCAGAAAATATCATGTTGTAACTGATCACATACCATTAGTACCATTATTTTCGCATAGAAATCCTTCGTCTAAAATGACTCGTGTTAGACTAGAACTATGTGATTATGACTTTGATATAGAGTTCAAGAAAGGAAAGATGAATTGCAATGCAGATGTCAGATGTCAGAATAGAGATAAATAGTGACACTTAAGAAGCGATGATACCAGTAGAAACAGATCAAAAGCAGGTATTTGCGATAACACGAAATATGCAAAAACAATTTTATACAAATAATAAATAAAGTGATAATATTAAAGATGAGAACGCAGACAAGATTTTTATTTAGCAGATATGCAAAAAATAAAGAACATTATATTTGAAAATACGTAAATCCAGTGTGGATTGCGTTGATACAGGGATAGTTATTAGATTTGGCGATAATTTAAAGAAAACACAGTTGTCTTTATCAAAAACACTATCAGTGGGTATAAAAGAACTTGCATTGGATCGCAATGACAACATTTTTAGAACAATAAAGGTCGAAAATTTTAAAGAAATATTTTATAAAGTAGCAAGAAAAGAAGGTGAAGATTTAAAAATTATAAAAATGAACTTATAAATGAATATCACAGTAAATAATATTATATATTATTATATTTATTATTTTTCATACAGAAAATAATATCCCCGCTCAGCTTATCGCAATTTTAAGCTACCGTCAGTTATCCCAACCGTCCACCAGTCAGCAACAATATTCAAACATATTGAAATCAAACGCGACTATTGCTCAGCAACAACCTAAGTCAATTTTCATACGCTAACATTTTAAAAAGTAACCAGAATACAGCGCAAAAACCGGTACCACTAAACGAAGCTCCAGGATCTAATTTTAGTCGTATTGAAGCCTCAATTGAGCGCTTAATACAAACAGTAAATACTTTTACTCTCAACATGTCCTGTATGATGCAGGAAATGTTGAAAGTGCAATCTACTTTGTTACAGGCTGCATAAAGCAAACCATGAACTTGAAAATATGTTTTTGGAACGCAAAAGGCATCTGCCAACATAAGAATGAAATAGAATATTTTCTTATGGATAAACAAATCGATGTTATGCTTATCTCAGAAACTCATTTTACGTCTCGAAGCTATTTTAGAATTAGTGGATATAATTTCTACGACATAAAGGATCCTCGAGGTAGAGCTTGTGGTGGCTAGGGAATCCTAATAAAATCGCGAATAAAACACTAACTGTTAAATGAATTTTGTGAAGATTATCTTCAAGCAACAAACATCTGCATTGAAAATTTTTATCAAAAACTTGTGATATCATCTGTTTATTCTACCCACAGGTTTTCAATTTCAGAGAGTCAATATACCGCATTTTATACAACACGTGGGTCCCGTTTTCTAGCAGCTGGCGACTACAATGCTAAACACACATTTTGGAGTTCACGTTTAATCAGTCCTAAGGGTCGTGTTTTGTTTGACACAATTTCAAAAATGGGTTTGAATGTAGTTTCAAGTGGTCAGGCAACATATTGGCCAACGGATAGACAAAAAACTCCAGACGTTATCGACTTTGGAATAGTGAAAGGTGTGGCCAGCGAAATGATTAAAGCTGAAGCATCTCTGGACTTATCTTCAGATCACTCACCTACTATTGTCACTATATTCTCACACAAAACTTCAACACCTACAAGTGATTTACCGATGATATCTGCACGTATTAACTGGTTCCAATACAAAAAATATTTTAGCGCCCATTGGTCGGAAAATATGCCGTTGAAAACACCTTCTAACATAGATAACGCTATTAGGTTGCTTGAAGCACATGTTAAACAAGCTGCTCAGAGTGCTTCTTCCAATCAACCAAATCAACAAGTGAGATTAAACAATATTTTTTGTGTGGGTATAGAAAGGCTTTTGACAGAAAAACGTAGAGCTCGACGAGAATGGCAACGTTACAGACCGCCCCAGCTAAAATTAAGGCTTAAGGAGTGTACCAAGCAACTTAGAAAAGTTTTGCAAACACAAAAATCAGCTTCCCTCCAAAAATTTCTCCAAGAACAACACCTCATACAGATTATTCGCTGTGGCGTGCAGCAAGAGGACTTAAAAGGCCAGTGATATGCAAACCTCCATTACGAGCCTCAAATGGTGACTGGGCAAGAACTGATGCTGAAAAAGGTACTCTTTTTGTGAAACACATGGAAAAAGTATTCACTCCGAACATATCTGCTGATATTGTTGAACTGCCACTAGTCTCTTTACCAGAAATAACGCTAAAATTCAACATTGTGGATATTGAAAAGGCCTTTACTAGTCTTAACACTAAAAAAGCCCCAGGTGTCGACAAAATAAGCAACAAAATGCTTCAAGAATTACTAAATATTGCAAAAAGAATAATTCTATTAATTTTTAATCCAATACTACCCTGCAGAATGGAAGGTTTCGATGATTATTATGATACCAAAGCCCGGCAAGGATCATACGAAGGTTCAATCCTATCGACCTATTAGTTTATTGCCCAACATTTCAAAACTATTTGAAAAGCTTTATATGAGCAAGCTGATGCCTATAGTGACTAGAAGTGGATGCATTCCAGATCATCAATTCGTTTTTCGCAGACAACATAGCACTATTGAATAAACTCACAGAATTGTGAATGTCATTAGAGACACTTTCGAAAAGAAGAAATATTGCGCTGCGCTCTTTGTAGATGTTTCTCAAGCTTTCGATAAAGTATGGCACGAAGGTCTTATAAACAAATTAACGCAAAATCTACCCGCAAACATTGTCAGCCTTTTAATAAGCTACCTAATAAAACGATAATTTGTAGTTAGGGAAGGCAATTTTTTAATCCCACCGCAGTCGATCGAAGCCGGAGTTCCCAAAGGCAGTATCTTCGGTCCATTACTTTATTTAATATATGCCTCTGACTTACCGTTAAGCAATAACATTCATACATCAACATTTGCCGATGATACAGCTTTTCTAAGCGTTTACGAAAATCCTCAAATCTTCCCGCAATTTACAAGGGTATATATCCAAATTGCAAAATTGGCTCAAACAATGGCGTATTAAAGTGAACGAGCAGAAATGTGTACACGTAACTTTTACGTTACGCAACACCGAGACCATACCGCAACACACTGTTGTCAAATATCTAGGCGTTCATCTTGATCATCGTTTAACATGGATATCGCATATAGACTCAAAGTTGATCCAAATGATACTAAAAGCAGCCCAAATGAATTGGCTTATTGGAAGAAACTCTATACTAAGCCTAGACTGTAAACTACTATTATACAACGCGATCCTGAAACCAATATGATCCTATGCATTCCAGTTATGGGGCACTGCCTCAGCATCAAATGTTGAAGAAATTCAAAGACGACAGAATAAAATTCTACGTACAAACACAGCAGCCCCCTGGTATGTCAGAAATCATCGAATTCATAAAGATCTAGAAAAAAGGCTAAAAAAATTTATAAAAAACTTGAGGTGCACGCAAATGTACTTGCACGCAATATTTTAAATTATAGAGGCCACACCCGGCTGAAAAGGAGGGATACTCTTTTTTTCAGCCGTACACGAGAGATGTAAACCAACATAAATTAACCGTTGAAATTAAAAATATTGTTTAGCATTGGCTAAACTTACATTTAATATTTTTAGATTTAAGATTTGAAAAACTTATTGATAACACTGTACAACACAAAAAAAAAAATTACAAGATCCGACCAAAAAATTTTGATATTTTTTTAATAAAACACTCAAATCACAAAACAAATTATGTACACAATACATGCACCGCAAATTGACACGTTTTTTGTACAATAAGAAATATTGCACTTGATTTTTTTTTTTTTATTTTTTTTGTTTTTGTTGTAATGTAACTGATCTAATTAGCCAGAGAACCAGCGATTCCAGGTAGTTTCTGAACACACCATATAGTTTAAACGTAAGCTTTCTTCGATTTTCTATGCCTTTTAACAATACACAATTTGCATTTAGGGAATACTTTGCCTCCCCCTAAAATAAAACTCAGAGCTAAAAAAAAATTAACTAATGAATACTTCCAAATGTGCTATCGAAGGTAAATTAACAGAGATATTACTGATTTTAAGTTAAATTTGAACTATTTTTTTTAATGCTAAATTTTTGGAGTACTTTAAAAAAAAAATCTTAATAAATGCGAAATTAACCCTAAGCTCTCTTTTTTTGTGTCTTATTTCTGACCTTCTGGTTGAATTTACTGTTTTGATGTGTTCAGGGACTTATAGTAAAATTTTACGGCGAATATTTTTGCGGAAAATTTTAGCCCCTTAAATGCCTGTTTTAATGGTGTTTTTTGCTATTTTTTTAAATAAGGACAAAAAAGACCCTTACGTTGACGAGTTAGAGGGTTAATATATTCTACAAAAATGTTCCTCGTAATATTTTACATAAATTTGCTAACACCATACACTTTAAACGTAAGCTTTACTCGATTTTCTCTGCCGATTTACCATACAATATTTGCATTTGGGGCGAACTTTACCTCCCCCTAAAATGAAACCCAGATGTAAGCTTTCAAAACGCCGATACACGTGTCTTTTTTTTTGTCTCTTCTATCAAAATTTTTTGGTCGGATCTTGTAATTTTGGAAAAAATTTGATTTTGTTGTTCAGTGTAACTTAATCTATAATTGAAGATTCAATAAATAATAAAATTTATCAAAAAAAAAGTATGTACATGATATTTTAGCTGTTAATTATATCTACGACAAAGATGAAATACTAAAAACACTCAATAGCTACCACCCTAAAATAAAATTTACCATTGAAGTGCAACAAAAACAAGAAGTAGCTTTCGTGGATATTAAACTGCACAAAGACAATAATAATAAAATATTGTTTGACTGGCAAACAAAATGCATATCAACAGGCAGAATTATAAACTTCAACTCAACACAACCACAAATAATCAACACCGCAAAAATTTTGTTCAAAAAATATTAGGTATCAGCGACAAACAACTTTACAAACAAAACATAATGAAAATTACAAAAATAATTTTTCTTTGATAAAATCCTACAAACCGACAATAATCAATAATCATGGCAACTCTAACGAAGATAAACGGTTTTTCAGTATAAAATACAGACCTGGCTTAACGGACAAAAACACCATAAATACAGCAATAGTTAATAATTAATTAATTTTGGTTACAAGCAAATAAAACGCTATAACAAACCATTAGGTAGTGGTGGAGATGACACGCTTGTCGAGGCATGGCATGAGCTCGCCGGAAATGGTGGGGATCTTTCCATAAGGTTTTGTCCACATTCAAATTATCGAGCCAGGTTTTTAAATTATAAATTGAACACTAAACATAGAAAACATCGCAAAAGGGAAATGAGTGTAGGGCGGACGACGCTACTTGGCTACTATGAGTTTTTTATGCTCGGATCTCTTAAGTTCCAGGAGACTTGATGGATTTTGTCTTCTCAATTTGCCCTTCCCGAGTATAGCATTTACCAGCTATCCTTGGCTCCTGGCCACCTGCAATATGAATTTCTAGGAGACCCAAAATTTAAGTTACCAATTCACCAACGATTCACATCATTAACTTTTAGCTCTTTAGCCTTGCATAATTTTAGAACGCATATTATTCACCTTCAAATTTTCTATATACAAATTTTTATTCTTATCATTGTTATGCAATTATATAAAAATAATAATGAGCAAAAACTAAAATAAGGAATACAAAGGAAAAGAGGAAAATTGGATAAATAATTATATTTTTATTTTTTTTTTTTGTGACTTATCTAAGTATGAACACTTTTGGTGTTTTTAATAGCAACCGCTCTTTAGAGATTGGAATATTAGGGTAAAAGATTAGGGACCAATCTTTCTTATCCTTTCCAATAAATAGGAACTAAAAAGTATTGTTTAGTAAAAGAATTCTAACTTTTTTTTTTACTTTCCACAGTAAGTATTTTTAATGTCTTCGTTTAGTAAGTGGCTGGTAATTAATTTTAACTGCTTAGTTTAGTGAATAGTATATAAGTAAGTAGATGCCCAAATGTACTGCTCGGCGGCTATATGTATGGCAAGTAAGTAAAATTTCACTTGTTACAATTCAGGAAACTTCAATATAAATTCAATCTAACTCTGTTCCATTTCTTTAGGGTTTACTACGATTAAATTTGGGACATAAGTGTTGGTAAGTATAGGTATAATACTTGTATAATAAGGGGGATTAATTTTTTTTTTTTTTTTTTTTTTTTTTTTTTGGTTAATTCAATTTTTAATTTTCAAATGTTTACAAATTTACATGTTTTTGTTTATTGTCCAAAGATACTTTTATTTATTTATTTAGATTCATTTATTTATTAAAGTTTATTAGCTGTTTGTTTATACATATACTGATTTCAAGGCCGCTACACCTCTCATCAGCGTTCAATTGTCCATCTTTACAATTTTCGTAAAGTGGATACTAATTGAGAAGAATATCAACTATTTAACCAGTTTTCAACAGAAATAGAATACGAGAATTAATTTTTAATTCGTTTTTTATTCTACTCATTGGATATAAATAATAATATTTTTCAACATAAAAAAACTCTTAGTAATTTTGAATTTTCATTAATTCAATAAAACTGAACTTGAGCCTGATAATATTACTTTTTATATGTATGTAGATCATTTATTTATTCGTAATAATAATAATATAAAATATTTACTCTATTCATTATTGAAGCATTTATTTAATTTATATTAAGCTTTTGCATAGCTTCTATCGCAGGTTTTGAGGCGACCGAATCAAGAAATTTTTAAACGTTTGTTTCTTAAGTCTTTTGTTTTTGAAACGAAAAAACCTGGAAAAAATCTGTCAAAAATCTGTAATTTGTTTTCAAAGGAAAAAACCTGGCACTAAGTTTGTTTCTTAAGTCTTTTATGTTGTTAAGTAATTATATCGCCCAATGTATATTAACCCCTAAAGTATGCTATTGATTAATATTAACATTTGAAATCATATTGATATCATTGCAGAATAACAAAGGAGTTATTAAACAAAACATTTTTTTTTTTTTGATAAATTTTATTATTTATTGAATCTTCAATTATGGACTAAATTATCAATAAGTTTTTCAAATCTTAAATCTAAAAAAAAATATTAAATATAAGTTTAGCCAATGCTAAACAAAATTTTTAATTTCAACGGTTAATTTATGTTGTTTTACATCTCTCGTGTACGGCTGAGAAAAAGAGTATCCTTCCTTTTCAACCGGGTGTGGCCTCTATAATTTAAAATATTGTGTGCAAGTACATTTGGGTGCACCTCAAGTTTTTTTATATATTTTTTAGCGTTTTTTGAAAATACTGTCTTCACCAACGGAACATCTAGATCTTTATGAATTCGATGATTTCTGACATACCAGGGGGCTGCTGTAATTGTACGTAGAATTTTATTCTGTCGCCTTTGAATTTTTTCGACATTTGTTAAACCATAACTGGATTCCATAGAACCATATTGGTTTCAGGATCGCGTTGTATAAAAGTAGTTTACAATCTAGGCTTAGTATAGAATTTCTTCCAATAAGCCAATTCATTTGGTCTGCTTTTAATTTCATTTGTGTTAACTTTGCGTCTATATGCGATTTCCATGTTAAACGACGATCAAGATGAATGCCTAGTTATTTGACAACAATGTGTTGCGGTATGGTCTCGGTGTTAATTTGTATAGGCAGGCACGTTTCCTTGCGCACCGTAAAAGTTACGTGTACACATTTCTGCTCGTTAACTTTAATACGCCATTGTTTGAGCCAATTTTGGAATTTGGATATATACCCTTGTAAATTGCGGGAAGCTTCTACAGGGGTTTCGTGAACGCTTAGAAAATCTGTATCATCGGCAAATGTTGATATATGAATGTTACTGCTTAACGGTAAGTCGGAGTCATATATTAAATAAAGTAATGGTCCGAAGATACTGCCTTGGGGAACTCTGGCTTCGATCAAATGCGGGGGGCTTAAAAAATTGCCTTCCCTAACTACAAATTTTCGTTCCATTAGGTATCTTATTAAAAGCCTAACAATGTTTGCGGGTAGATTTTGCGTTAATTTGTGTATAAGACCTTCGTGCCATACTTTATCGAAAGCTTGAGCCACATCTAGAAATAGCGCAGAGTAATATTTCTTCTTTTCGAAAGTGTCTCTAATAACATTCACAAGTCTGTGAGTTTGTTCAATAGTGGTATGTTAACTGCGAAAACCGAATTGATTATCTGGAATGCATCCACTTCTAGTCACTATAGGCATCAGCTTGCTCATATACAGCTTTTCAAATAGTTTTGAAATGTTGGGCAATAAACTAATAGACCGATAGGATTCAACCTTCGTATAATCCTTGCCGGCCTTTGGTATCATAATAATCATCGAAACCTTCCATTCTGCAGGATAGTATTGCAGCCGTAGAATACTATTAAAAATGAATAGTATAACTCTTTTTGCAATATAAGGCAGTTTTTGAAGCATTTTGTTGCTTATTTTGTCGACACCTGGGGCTTTTTTTGTGTTAAGACTAGTAATAGCCTTTTCAATCTCCACAATATTACATCTTAACGGTATTTCTGGTAAAGAGATGACTGGTGGCAGTTCAACAATATCAGTAGAAATATTCGGTGTAAATACTTTTTCTAAGTGCTTAACAAAAAGAGCACCTTTTTCAGCATCATCAGTCACCATTCGAACCTCGTAGCGGAGGTTTGCATATGACTGGCCTTTTCAGTCTTCTGGCTGCACGCCATAGCAAATAGTCTGTTTTAGGTGTTGCATCTAGTTCTTGGACAAAGTTTTGGAGGGAAGCTGTTTTTTGTGTTTGTAAAACTTTTCTAAGTTGCTTGGTACACTCCTTAAGCCTTAATTTTAGCTGGGGCGATCTGTAACGTTGCCATTCTCGTCGAGCTCTACGTTTTTCAGTCAATAGCCTTTCTATATCTACAGAAAAAATATTGTTAAATCTCACTGGTTGGTTTATTTCATTTGAAGTAGCATTAAAAGTAGCTTGTTTAACATGCGCTTCAAACAACCTGAGAGAATCGTCTATGTCTGAAGGTGTTCTCAGCGGCATTTTTTCCGAGCAATGAGCACTCAGATATTTTCTGTATTTCCGCCAGTTAATACGTGCAGATGTCGTCGCTAAATCACATGTTGTGTGTGAGTAAATAGTGACAATTGTAGGCGAGTGGTCTGAAGATAAGTCCAAAGCTGCTTCAACTTCAACCATCTCGCTGGGCACGCCTTTCACAATTCCAAAGTCGATAACATCAGGAATTTTTTGTCGATCTGTTGGCCAATATGTTGGCTGTCCACTTGAAACTACATTCAAACCCATTTTAGATATTGTGTCGAATAAAATTCGTCCCTTAGGTGTGATTAAACGTGAACCCCAAAATGTGTGTTTAGCATTGTAGTCGCCAGCTGCTAGAAAACGGAGGCCCAGTTATTTATAAAAAGCCGTATATTGACTCTCGGTAATTGAGAATCTGGGGGGCGAATAGACAGATGATATTACAAGTTTTTGATAGTAAGTTTCGATGCAGATGTTCGTTGCTTGAAGATAATCTTCACAAAAATCATTCAACAGGTGGTGTTTTATTCGCGTTTTTATTAGGATTCCCGAACCATCACAAGCTCTGCCACGGGGATCCTTGGTGTCGTAAAAATTATATCCACTAATTCTGAAACAGCTTCGAGATGTCAAATGAGTTTCTGAGATAAGCATAACATCGATTTGTTTATCCTGAAGAAAATATTCTATTTCGTTTTTATGTTGCGTTCCAAAAACAGATTTTTAAGTTCATGGTTTGCTTAGTACAGCCTGCAACAAGGTAGACTGCATTTTCAACATTTCCTGCATCATACAGGACATGTTGAGAGTAAATGTATTTACAGTTTGTATTAAGCTCTTAATTGGTGCTTCAATACGACTAAAATTATACCCCGAATCTTCATTTACATTTACGGTTTTTTGCGCCGTACTCTGATTGCTTTTTAAAATACTAGCGTATGAAAATTTGTTAGATTGTTTTTGAGCACTAGTCGCGTTAGACTTGAAAATGTTTGAAAATTGATTTTGGCTGGTGGACGGTTGAGGTAACTGTGGATAGTTAATAGGGGTTTTAGGCTGAGCGGGAGTAGCATTGGTTTTTTTGGTTGATGAATTCTTAAAAAACGAGTAAAGGGGGCAGCCTCTATAGTTGGCAGTGTGATTTCCGCCGCAATTGCCAAATTTTTTCGCCTTGGGATCACCTTTTATTTTATCACAGTTAGCAGTACTGTGTAACTCACCACATACAACGCAGACTGTAGGCAACTTGCAATAAGTCTTCGTGTGCCCAAATTCTTGGCAGTTCAGGCATTGAACAGATCCAGCTCTTTTATGTGGAAGCTCAACAGTAACTCTTCGATGCAACAAGTACTTTAAGTCATATATTGGATGTGCTTCATTCTTTTTTATTTTTATGCCATCTGGCTGTAACTCGACTCTAAATATTGGTTGGGGGATTTTTTCTCTATTTTTAATGTTTGAGACATTTTTTACCTTGTAGCCACTATTTTCAAGGCCAGACTTGACCTCTTCTGGATCCACGCTAGAGTCTATACCTTTTATTACGACTGTTAGACCTTTAGCACTCTTCAATTGGTACGTGTAGAAGTTTTTATTTTTAGATTCTAAATCTAAAACAATTTTTCGGTAATTATTTTCATGAGCTACCTGAATTTTTGTTTCATTGATGTTTCCGCGCTTAATTGGAGTTACATAAAACTCATTTTCTCCAATTAATGAGATAAGACTTTTAACCAGCAAACTGGAATTCTGCTCTCTTAAATATATGGGTGGGGGCTTACTCGAACTTATTGTAGTTGTGTCTTCATCGCCTTGTTCAGATAAAATCGCGAAACGATTTTCGGAAATTTTAATATGGTTTTTTCATCTCTGGGAACTTTCGATGTTGAAGCAATTTGAGCTGATTTTGGACTTCTTCCCCTTTTTAACACGGTTATGTATCTGTCCATTCCTGTTTGAATTTTATTATCATTTACTAGCTGATCCCGGTGTACTTCGCTACCCCCCTCGTTATAAAATAAAATTAAAAGTATTTATATATCCTATTGTGAAAATTTAATGACCATCGGTCCAATAGTTAAGACTATATTAAGATTTTTTATTTTCCTATAAAGGGGCGTGGTCCCACTCACTTTTCTCCTAGTACGTATTCCTAATAATGTCAATACTATATGTACCAAATATCATCGGCGTAGGTCAAAAAATGCCCAAAATATGGCGATTTCAATTTTTGGGTTATATGGGAGCTGCCACGCCCACTTGTCCGATAACGCCCATTTTTGTCCTGATTACTCACATTAGTAACATATGAACTATTGCAATGTTTCAAAACTCTTGCTATCACAATAGTCAAGATATATGATGTTATTCAATTTATGTGGGAGGGGCTACGCCCACTTGAAATATTAAAAGCCTAAAACCATCCTCTATAAATTCCCTTTTGAATGACACCAGTTTGGGTCAAATCGGTTGGATAGTTTCCGAGTCTATAGCGAACATGGGTACAAACATTTTTTGTATTTTATATATATAGATTGTACTCACCGCATCTACCATTTTGTGCACGTTGGTCACCTTGTTACTTATTGTTTGTTTGTACAGCTAAGCTGACAAGTTTTCTGATGGGTGCAATTGTTGTTGCTTCTTGATCACTATTTAACATGTTCAGAGATAATGATCGCGCACGAGTATTTTAGTTTACTGTTAAATTCAGGTTTTTGTTTAATTCATTTTTTTTATTGTCGTCATCAGCAACTAAAGTTATATATTGTACATTCCTACTGCTTGTAGGATTATTGTTGTTTTTGTCAGAAGATGAACTCATCAGAGTTCTCTTTTTTTATTTTCACTTATATGAGTTTGTGTATGCAAATATTTATGTACATATATTGCACACAAGCAAAAAATAAAATAAAACCAGTAAAATAACTGTTCAATAAATGTTTTGTTTTTTTTATATTTTTGTGACTTTATAATATTTTTTTTATTTTATTTTTTTTTTTATATTCATTTGCGACGATTATAAAAACGCGTCTGTTCACTACGAGAGTTGAAACTGAAACGATCCATTTTGGTAACACAAATGAATATTTTATCATTTTATTCTTAGGATTTTATAATGAGAAAATTAGCTTATTCTAAAGTTTTTTTTATAATTATTTGTTTGCAATATTTTGCTGACATAATCTTTGCAGAATTATTTTTTTTTATATTTTGCTTACAAGTAAAGTTAACACAATTTCAATTTAACAGTTTAAATGCTATCGCAAAATTCTATTTTGAAATGTTTGTTGTTGGTGTTGTTGTTGTTATATTAGTGTGTATTTTTGTTTTTAAGCTGTTAAAGGGATTCAGTGAATGAGCTAGCTTGTTTGTCGACAAATGTACGTCTTTATAAACTTATTGGTTCATGAGCAGCTCCAGGGCAGTGTTCGTACTTTACAATTCCCTACGAGTTAAACGTACGCCGTACGTACATTAGCATCTTCTTTATTATAAAAAAAATGAACGGTGACTGTCAGCATATTCATTGTTGGTTTCAAATACATACATTAGCTGTGTTCATTTACTAAAAATTGTTACAAATTTGTAACAATTGTTACTAGAAAGCGTTCATTAACCCAAAAAATTTGCAACGAGAGAGCGTCGAAAGAGCGTTAAAAATTGAGAGACAGAAAAATTCTTGCAAGTTTTTGCAAGTAAAATTTTTACTTGTAATAATTATTCAAACAGCTGTTTTGCGTTTGTGTTTACAAAACAATATTTCTAAATTAAGTTGCAAATAAAAATATTTTGGAAAATTTAAGAAATTGTAAGTAAATGTGAACTTTTAAAACGATAAAAAATATTAAAAAGATGTATCTTAGGAACAACAGAAGCAAAATAAGATGTCTAATGGAATTGAAATGTTTTTGTTTTCTTTTTTCTTTAATTTTCACAGACCAGCTGTTATTTCTAATATTGTAAATATTGTGAGTACCTAGGTACTCGGTACTTTACACTAAGCAGGCAAATAATTCAATTAGTTCAGATATATATTTGCAAATAAATTAAATTATTTTTAAAATTAACTTTGAAATAGTAATGTTTTTAACTATCAAATTCTATTTCTGTAGGAATGTGCAATATATAACTTTAGTTGCTGATGACGACAGTAAAAAAAATGAATTTAACAAAAACCTGAATTTAACAGTAAACACAAATACTCGTGCGCGATCATTATCTCTGAACATGTTAAATAGTGATCAAGAAGCAACAACAATTGCACCCATCAGCAAACTTGTCAGCTTAGCTGTACAAACAAACAAACAAACAATAAGTAACAAGGTGACCAACGTGCACAAAATGGTAGATGCGGTGAGTACAATAAATGATAATAAAATTCAAACAGGAATGGACAGATACATAACCGTGTTAAAAAGGGGAAGAAGTCCAAAATCAGCTCAAATTGCTTCAACATCGAAAGTTCCCAGAGATGGAAAAAACAATATAATAAATTCCGAAAATCGTTTCGCGATGTTATCTGAACAAGGCGATGAAGGCACAACTACAACAAGTTCGAGTAAGCCCCCACCCATATATTTAAGAGAGCAGAATTCCAGTTTGCTGGTTAAAAGTCTTATCTCATTAATTGGAGAAAATGAGTTTTATATAACTCCAATTAAGCGCGGAAACATCAATGAGACAAAAATTCAGGTAGCTCATGAAAATAATTACCGAAAAATTGTTTCAGAATCTAAAAATAAAAACTTCTACACGTACCAAGTAAAGAGTGCTAAAGTTCTAACAGTCGTAATAAAAGGTATAGACTCTAGCGTGGATCCAGAAGAGGTCATGTCTGGCCTTGAAAATAGTGGCTACAAGGTGAAAAATGTATCAAACATTAAAAATAGAGAAAAAATCCCCAACCAATATTTAGAGTCGAGTAACAGCCAGATGGAATAAAAATAAAAAAGAATGAAGCACATCCAATATATGACTTAAAGTACTTGTTGCATCGAAGAGTTACTGTTGAGCTGCCACATAAAAGAGCTGGATCTGTTCAATGCCTGAACTGCCAAGAATTTGGGCACACGAAGACTTATTGCAAGTTGCCTACAGTCTGCGTTGTATGTGGTGAGTTACACAGTACTGCTAACTGTGATAAAATAAAAGGTGATCCCAAGGCGAAAGAATTTGGCAATTGCGGCGGAAATCACACTGCCAACTATAGAGGCTGCCCCCTTTACTCGTTTTTTAAGAATTCATCAACCAAAAAAACCAATGCTACTCCCGCTCAGCCTAAAACCCCTATTAACTATCCACAGTTACCTCAACCGTCCACCAGCCAAAATCAATTTTCAAACATTTTCAAGTCTAACGCGACTAGTGCTCAACAACAATCTAACAAATTTTCATACGCTAGTATTTTAAAAAGCAATCAGAGTACGGCGCAAAAAACCGTAAATGTAAATGAAGATTCGGGGTATAATTTTAGTCGTATTGAAGCCTCAATTAAGAGCTTAATACAAACTGTAAATACATTTACTCTCAACATGTCCTGTATGATGCAGGAAATGTTGAAAATGCAGTCTACCTTGTTGCAGGCTGTACTAAGCAAACCATGAACTTAAAAATCTGTTTTTGGAACGCAACATAAAAACGAAATAGAATATTTTCTTCAGGATAAACAAATCGATGTTATGCTTATCTCAGAAACTCATTTGACATCTCGAAGCTGTTTCAGAATTAGTGGATATAATTTTTACGACACCAAGGATCCCCGTGGCAGAGCTTGTGGTGGTTCGGGAATCCTAATAAAAACGCGAATAAAACACCACCTGTTGAATGATTTTTGTGAAGATTATCTTTAAGCAACGAACATCTGCATCGAAACTTACTATCAAAAACTTGTAATATCATCTGTCTATTCGCCCCCCAGATTCTCAATTACCGAGAGTCAATATACGGCTTTTTATAAATCACTGGGCCTCCGTTTTCTAGCAGCTGGCGACTACAATGCTAAACACACATTTTGGGGTTCACGTTTAATTACACCTAAGGGACGAATTTTATTCGACACAATATCTAAAATGGGTTTGAATGTAGTTTCAAGTGGACAGCCAACATATTGGCCAACAGATCAACAAAAAATTCCTGATGTTATCGACTTTGGAATTGTGAAAGGCGTGCCCAGCGAGATGGTTGAAGTTGAAGCATCTTTGGACTTATCTTCAGACCACTCGCCTACTATTGTCACTATTTACTCACACACAACATGTGATTTAGCGACGACATCTGCACGCATTAACTGGCTGAAATACAGAAAATATCTGAGTGCTCATTGCTCGGAACAAATGCCGCTGAGAACACCTTCAGACATAGACGATTCTCTCAGGTTGTTTGAAGCGCATGTTAAACAAGCTGCTTTTAATGCTACTTCAAATGAAATAAACCAACCAGTGAGATTTAACAATATTTTTTCTGTAGATATAGAAAGGCTATTGACTGAAAAACGGAGAGCTCGACGAGATTGGCAGCGCTACAGATCGCCCCAGCTAAAATTAAGGCTTAAGGAGTGTACCAAGCAGCTTAGGAAAGTTTTGCAAACTCAAAAAACAGCTTCCCTTCAAAAATTCCTTCAAGAGCTAGATGCAACACCACAAACAGATTATTCACTGTGGCGTGCAGCCAGAGGACTAAAAAGGCCGGTGATATGCAAACCCCCATTACGAGCCCCAAATGGTGACTGGGCAAAAACTGATGATGAAAAAGGTGCACTTTTTGTTAAACACTTAGAAAAAGTTTTCACTCCGAATATTTCTGCTGATATTGTTGAACTGCCACCAGTCGTCCCTTTACCAGAAATACCGATGAGATTTAACATGACGGAGATTGAAAATACTATTACTAATCTTAACACCAGAAAAGCCCCAGGTGTCGACAAAATAAGCAACAAAATGCTTCAAGAATTGCCTTACACTGCAAAAAGAATAATACTATTCATTTTTAACAGTATTCTACGCCTAGAACACTATCCTAAAGAATGGAAGGTTTCGCTAATTACTATGATACCAAAGCCCGGCAAGGATCATACAAAGGTTGAATCCTATCGGCCTATTAGTTTACTGTCTAACATTTCAAAACTATTTGAAAAGCTGTGTATGAGCAAGCTGATGCCTATAGTGACTAGTAATGGATGTATTCCAGATCATCAATTCGGTTTTCGCAGTCAACATAGCACAATTGAACAAACTCACAGACTAGTGAATGTCGTTAGAGACACTTTTGAAAAAAAAAAAAATACTGCTCTGCGCTCTTTATTGATGTCTCACAAGCTTTCGATAAAGTATGGCACGAAGGTCTTTTCAATAAATTAACACAAAATCTACCAGCAAACATCGTAAAGCTTTTAAAAAGCTATTTGATGGAACGTAAATTTGTAGTTAGGGAAGGCAATTTTTTAAGCCCTCCGCAGTCGATTGAAGCCGGAGTCCCTCAAGGCAGTATCTTCGGACCCTTACTTTATTTAATATATGCCTCTGACTTACCGTTAAGCAGTAACATTCATACATCAACATTTGCGGATGATACAGCCTTTCTAAGCGTTCACGAAAATCCTGTAGAAGCTTCCCGCAACTTACAAGAATATATATCCAAACTGGAAAAATGGCTCAAACAATGGCGTATAAAAGTTAACGAGCAGAAATGTGCACACGTCACTTTTACGTTGCGCAGGCAAACATGCCCGCCTATAAAAATTAACACCGAGACTATACCACAACACACTGTAGTCAAATATCTAGGCGTTCATCTTGATCGTCGTTTAACATGGAAATCGCATATAGACGCAAAGTTGACTCAAATGAAATTAAAAGCAGCTCAAATGAATTGGCTTATTGGAAGAAATTCTATACTAAGCCTAGACTGTAAACTACTATTATACAACGCGATCCTGAAACCAATATGGTTCTATGGAATCCAGTTATGGGGCACTGCCTCAGCATCAAATGTCGAAAAAATTCAAAGGCGACAAAATAAAATTCTACGTACAATTACAGCAGCCCCCTGGTATGTCAGAAACCATCGAATTCATAAAGACCTAGACGTTCCGTTGGTGAAGACAGTATTTTCAAAACACGCGAAAAAATATATAAAAAAACTTGAGTTGCACCCAAATCCACTTGCGCGCAATATTCTTCATTATAGAGGCCACACCCGGCTGAAAAGAAGGGATACTCTTTTTCTCAGCCGTTCACGAGAAATGTAAAACAACAAAAATTAACCGTTGAAATTAAAAATTTTGTTTAGCATTGGCTAAACTTATATTTAATATTTTTTTAGATTTAAGATTTGAAAAACTTATTGATAATTCAATTTAAATAATTAAAGATTCAATAAATAATAAAATTATCACAAAAAAAAAAAAAAAAAAAAAAAAATTCTATTTCTACCACCATATGTCCACGTGTGGACCGCAGAGAGATTTATTTTCACTTATATTGCGAAATGATTGTTCGAACTTATGTTTAACAAATTAATTGGTTGCTTTTTCTTTTGCAGTTGTTTTTATTTACCTTAATTACATAAATAAAAGAAACTTGATAAAATTTGAAAAATATTCTAATTTATAAAAAATTTAAATGTACTTCCAATCTTCAAATTACCTAATTTATTTTTTGCCTTATTGACAGTTATTAATTATTATTTATAAGCGTAAATTAACACATAATTTATTGAATTACTTTTTTACTGCTTTTGGGGTTTAATGCTGGCAGCAACATGATATTTAATTTTGGATAAAGCTTTTTATTACAGTACCTCAGGTAGAAATTTAGAAATTAATCGAAAAAGCTACAATAATCTAACGAATAGCGTTTTTTTCTAAGAAATAACGAAATCGGACAAAAAATTTAATAATTTGTAAAAGTAAATCACGAAAATCATCCATTACAAATATATATTTCTTAAATATGCCAGATAATATGTTATAGCGTATAAACTAATTAAAAATAGATATTTTTTTCATTCATTTTATTCAAAAGTAGCTAATCACCCTTATCGTGTTTAGTGTATTTCGACTACGCCTAGTACTAGATTAAATAAAATTGCAAAACTTTTCATCATTCTATTACAAGCAGTACTCGAAAAACGCCAGTCACGACAATGCTGAATATAAATGACCATAATCACATTATTTTTATAATAATATACATATACATATATATAATTTGTCCAAAAAATACAGAGGTAGTTATTAAGTACTCATATATACCTATACATTACAACACTACTTTAACTTGCAAATTTTTACTAGTAAAGTGTTCATTTACTTTTTCACATTTTTGAGAGTAATTTTGGAAAAATTTTTGTTACTCTCTCGTTACTAATTTTTACTAGTAAAGTAAATGAACACACTTATTGTCTTTATTATTTGTTTGCAGTTTTTTATATTTATGTACGTTCGCTTATTTTTATATTTATGTATATGTCAAAGTGAAAGTGATTTTGACAATTTTAAAGAAAATAGCTAAAAAAATTAAAATTTCTTATGTGACAATACTTTGAAAAAACATAAGTACATTCGATCGAACCCAAATTGACTAGACTTCGAGCGGGTGGCTTTCGATCGCTTAGATGTTCTTTCGACATCGTTGAACAGGAAGTTACTTAATTTTTTTATTTCACGACATAATAATGAAACAGAATTCCTTATACTATGTTCACACGGACAGAAATTATAGAGGTTTGCGCTCTCATTCTTGGTTCGCGGGCCAACCTTGATTGAACCTACATGTTTCGCCATACAAAATTTTGAGAGCGAACCTAAGTGTTTCATTTTGAACCTTGTTGCGAACCCGTATAATTTACTATCATCTCTAATTTTGATAACAAATTATCGCTAGTTTATCTGAACTAGTTGTGCAAAATTATTTTAACAAAGAAAAACAATTAACAAGTGCTAAAATTTAATAAAAACATTGAACAAATATAAAGCATATATTTATATTTATGTAAATAATTAAATAAAATGAAAAAGCTATAAATAGTCAATCGTATTTTAAACAATAAAAGAATGTCGAAGTACGAACCAACCTAGAATATGTCGTGAGAACACATGGGTTCGCAATCGAGGTTCACGGAGCGAACCTAGTGTTTCAGTTTGTCGTGTGAACATAGTATTAAAATACATGTGTGTCAAGCTATGTACAGACGATTGGCAGATCTTTCAATATTGTAAGATATGGCAATATGCTGATAACGTACTGACAATGAAAAATTGTTACCAAATGGTAAATTGTCAGTTAAGACGATTGTAAGAAAACCTTACAATTTCATTGTCAGCCAATTGTCAGACAATAAATTTATCTGCCAACAAAATTGTTCAGTTCACACGGTGGTCAGATTGTTGTGTGGAAAAATTGCCAGATGCGTTGTTAAACTATGTCAGAACTGTCAAATCCAATAGTATTTATGGACAGCATTGCCAATAGAAAAATTATCTGAAAATGGTGCCATTGTCAGATGCATTAATTTAAACACATCTGCCAATAAAAAAATAGCTTACAATGTCTGACAATTATCTGACAATGGCAAAGTAGAGTGTTCTCACGATTGTCAGATGTCTGACAATATTATTGTCTTACAATGAACTGACAATGCTTTTTCTGGCAATGTTGCAAGAGAAAAATTGTAAGTTCAGACGGTTGGCAGACATTTTATGAACATTTTTCTGACAATATTGTAAGATCTGCCAATCGTCTGTACATAGCTTCATGTTAAATAAATTTAAAGTTTTTTCCAGAGTAGAGGTGTCAAAATATCGATATATTCACACGAATTTTTTTAACATTATTATAATATATAATAATTTTATATTAATAATTTTTTATATATTTTAGTTATACTCGTATATGTACGAGTATATATAATAATTGTAATTTTCTTATTTATTGAACTAAGAATTAAAGTTCCATTTTGTTTTGTTTTGTTTAAACTAGATCTTTGATTTAGAATATGTACATACATATGTATATAAAAACATAATAGGTATGTATGTATGTATTACTTAGATGAAATAAAAATATTTTCTGAGAAAAACCACTTCGATACTATCGCGATAGTATTTCCAGAGTGCTAAAGTAGTCATTGTGTTGCTATAGTACTTTTGACTTTTAAATAGTGATAAAAAATTAATATTGTACCTACTGTGTCATTCCTGTCTTTTAACCTATTTATTGTAAATTTGAAATATATAATATTTTCAACCCAGAAAAAAGTATACATCTCAGTGTGCAATATCTGCATATAAATAGTTAAAAGAAAATTAACGGCAATGTACATAATGCAGATTAAAAACAGAACTCAGTACTATGATTTCTACAATGATTTCTGATCTCACAATATAATGAAAAACTCAAAAAAGCTACGTTCACATTTATCAAATATTTGTCCAAAAAACTAAACCACTAGTTTTTCTTAGGAATACTGTCATTTAACTTGGTTTTAATACTACAAAATTAATTATTCTACAAAAAAGTATTTTTAAATATTTTTATACAGTTTATAAAAATGCGAAACCAAATTTAAAAATTATTGGAATTAAAAGAAATAAAGGCTGACTTCCAAAACGTTCGTATACAAAGTTTGTATACAGTATTGCTACTGTATTTAAATCACATACATATGCAAAGTAAAACCGATGCCTTGTTTGCTTTTTTACTGCGTTAAAAATACTTGGCGGCGGCGTTTTGAAATGGTATGCATTGTATAATTATTGTACTGCGGCGTTATGAAATGTGATGCTTTGTTCAAACACAAAGCAATTGACGTTTTGGAAGTCAGCCAAACTATACGATTCTTTCTTGGTTAGGATGTAGGACAAATATTTGATAAATGTGATTGTAGCTTAAGTCCCTTATTTTAAGAACTCACCACTTGTTTCGTTTATGTCAAAAAATGACGTAAATGGATTTCCCTCTGAAACAAGACCAAATCGGACTTCACGTGGGTTACCTTTGTCACCATCTTCAGCATGAACTTGAAGTATCTGTAATGAATTTATTTAAAAGATAATACAATTATAGATCTATTAAAAAATAAAACAATTTAACCGAAATATTCTTAAGAATTTGTGTTTTTATAATTAAGTTATAAATATTTATTCGAACTGATTGATGTTTAATCAAAGAAATTTTTATTTGTCAGGCTTAACTTCGTTTTCTCTTAATATAATTTTTTTTTTTTTTATTATACTTAAATTAAATTATTATTTTTATTAGAAAGAAAAATATGTGTTTGTTTGTGGCTAGATAACACACTGAGACAAAAAAAATTAAGTAAAAGTTCCTGGGATGTTATTCCATTTCTCTGGTAGGTGTTGTCGAGTAAAACAACATTCTGTTTTTGGAATTTTCAAAACACCCCCAAAATATTGAGTAACGGGTAAAAACCAGCTTTTCATTCCCGTATGCACTTATCACCCAGTAACTTAGTTGAATACCAACGGATTTTAAATTTTTTTGCAGATTCAGAAAGAATAAGCTTATGCCTTCCGAACGGTTTATATTTTCTTTAAGTAAACTTAATTTTTACACAAATAATATTTTTTTCCGGATTTTTTCTATTTTCGGAACCTTGTTACACAATATTTTTGTATAGGGGTGTTTCCACAGAAAATTACCCCTTACAGCTCAAAAATAAAATTATTATTTTTAATTTATTTTTCCGCTAATATTACACAAAATAAATGTATCTGTCATTTTCCGAAGGATTAACTTTAATTTTCTATATAATAACAAAAATATGTTGCTTTGACTTTAATACACCGTGCACGTCTTTTTCCTATGAAGTGCACGATTACTTTTTAAACCCTTTGGCAACACTGTTCTAACGGTAGTTTAAGAACAAAAAAGCCAGCTGAAAGTTGAAAATTTTCTTCATGCTCAGTAACAATTTTGCAGGCGACAAGTTAAAATTTAATTTTTTGTGAATAGTTCAAAACAACCTCACCGACTGTAACGGCCGTTACCCCAAAAGCACAAAAGTTTGTTTTTTCCGTAATTAATTCAAACGATTTAATTTTATAGAGCGGAAAATAAGAAGGTAAGTAAGATGAAGAATTTTGTAAGGCCAAATAAGCATCAAAAGCCTATTTTGCTTTTTTAAACATTTTTTTAAAGATGTAACAACCGTTACCTTTTTTTGCGTTTTGCATTTGAACTGTTTTCGTCTTACTTAATTGGATTCTTACTGATTTTAGCTGAAAAAACATGGAGCAACTTACCAAGATGCAAAAATACAGAAAAAAACGAAAAGAAAAGTGAACAGCCTTAAACGCTTACATTATAATGACGTTTATTGTTCATCTGAAAGCGAATAAAACTATGCAAAAAACTCAACACTAATTTTACACAATATAATATAGCTTTTCGTTTGTTTTTTTTTTTTTTTTGTTACCCATAATAAATGAATTCAAACACAAAAAACGTTTAACTTTTTATAATGTAACGACCGTTACTTAAAAAAATTTTTTTTTTTTTTTGGTAACTAATTTCCTTTGGTTTGAAAATAAACCCATTCCTTACAAAAGACATTTCAAAGAATTTAATAAGATTTTTTACTTGACACATCCTGTAAAAAATTTTACAATACATGATGTTTGTTTCCGAAATTTGAAAACAGCACATTTATAAAGTAACGACCGTTACCTTTTTAATGGTCAAATAAAGTATGGAAACAACATTTTTTATGAATTCTTTCGGTTGCTACCGATGCTTGAACTTTCGTAGGTCCAAAATTAAGCAATCCTCGTGACTTATTGGCTTAGGTTGCAATTTTATTTAAAAAATATCCAAAAATCGGTAACGACCGTTACTTTGGAAACACCCATAGGAAGCCTGCTATTTATGATTTAATTTCATAAATATAATTGATAAAAAATAAAACGAGGGCTTTTGTCTAAAAATCCGTTAGATATTCAGGTATGTTCCAGAAAAGTAAAAGTAAATGAAGTTTAGTTTTCACACTTTTTATTTTTGATTTTTTGCAAAACCAAAAGTTTGTTGTTTGTAATGAATATACATAATATATGTAAATTCCATACGAAAGCAGAAATAGTGATAGTAATCTGTCTTTTTTATGTAAAATTGAAAATAAAAAGTGTAAAAAGTAATCTTCATTTACTTTTACTTTTCTGGAACATACCTGATTGGCTGATTTATTCAACTTAAAAAAAAAAAAAACAAATTTTTTACAAAAAAAAAAAAAAATCATAACGATTCTGATCAAAAATACTCTGAAAGCATTTTTATTTAATTGTTTTATTCAGAATGTCTTTCCATTGTAATTATTTCTTGGTTGTCTGGAAAAAAATCCAAATGCGAGTGCAGAAAATAAATTTGTATAGACATGTTGCAGCCTATTTCATCATAAACTTTTAAAAATTCAGTAACGACTCGATTCTGTGACTCCCAAGAAAATTATCACATAGCGCAACAAAACTGTTCCAAGCGCGTTTTTCAACGGGACTCAACATTTTTAAAAAGGTCTCATCTCTCATAACTTTACGAATTGCAGGTCCAATAAAAATACATAAAACTAATCAGAAGAGAGTTTATGCACAACCACAGCTTTGTCTCTCGATATAATATTAACCGGTACTATAGTCACTACTCTTTTCCTCAGACAGACGCCTTGTCGATGATTTGTTTGACAATCTATTTCCGTACGAAGGGTAAACGTCTTCACCCAATGTTCTTTATCAAAGATGCTCAAGGTTCTATCTATGGTGTTCCACATATTATTTCTTCCGAGAATACCATCCCCAGAGATTTGAATTTCGCGTGACACAATATGGAACACCCACGGCAAATGCCTTTTGTCTCCTATCCTGATCTCGGTAGTGTCGTAGTCTTTCCTCCGAAGGCTCCAGAAAGAATTTTAGTTTGCTTTCTGTTCTTATTGAAAAAAAAAACCTTCATTGACTCCTCTTTTACTATACTGAAATCTGCTCCGGTATCCACAAGTAACACCAATCTTCCCTCCCTAGCTTCTTGGCAGGGGAGTGTTATGAAATCTTTGTCCACATTGTCTGGTGATTCAGTTCCATCATTTATATTTCGCATCATCTCTTCACTTTATTTATCTTCATTTTCGTTGTTTAATTTTTTCTCTTTCGCAGTTTTTTCTTCTATAGTTTGCCCGTTCTCTTGATTTACTAAGTGTACAACTGCCTCGGTTACTATCATGGTTGGCTGCTCTGTTTCTGAGTCAGACTCTGTATCATCTTTATTTCCCCAACTCTTTTTTTTTGTTTCCTTATTATAATTGTATTTCCTCTCTTTTTTATGCCAATCTGACTTTCTGTTAATTTGCGGGACCCCAGTTATTGGCGGTAATTGGGACGAATTTCGTTTCCCTGATAATTTGTCCGATTAATATTGCTGTGGGCCTCTACGGGTCTGTTAGCTAGGTCCCTGCCATTACTGCTACTTTGCACCTGTGGGTAGATCCCTGTTCCTACTGCCTGAGTTTGTCTGATATTGCTTCTACAGTCCCGTGCAAAGTGTCCCTGTTGCTGACACTTAAAACAGGTTGGTCGCGTACCATTGTTTCTATTTGCCCCTCTGTTCATGTTTTGTCCCGTCGATATTTGTGGGCTTCCACGGAATTCTGTGTTTGTTGTCCTCCTATTGTCTTCTGCCGTCCTTCTTCCCAATTGATTTTGGTTGGGTGTATTTCTTCTTGGGTCGCAGAAAGGGTTTTCCTTGTGACCATTTACCCTACACAATCGGTAATATAAGGAGCCCAATCTCTTTCTGCAGTTTTCCAAATCGTGCCCTCTGTTTCCACAGAACTTACAGCTTACGATATTTCTGCACAGTGGCCCCATTTCATGGCCGTATTTTTCACAGCTCATACAGTATGGTGTGTTTAGCCGCTTTTTGCAGCTTTTCCATTCATGCCCTATCCTGCTGCAAAAACTACAGGGAACTTCAGAATCTATTGTGTTAATACCGTGTGTTGGTTCGCCAAACAATTCCTCTGCATTTTCACCTACCTCTATTAAGTTTGTGAGCTCTTCCTGTCCCACGAATCGAGCTTTAATTTAAGAGCATGGTCCTTCAAACCCTTGATAAAGCTCCTTACTGGTATACGTTTGAAGTCTTTTAGCATGGTTTCCCGGCCAGGTCCTTCCGGCCATTCGTTTTCTATTGTTGTTTTTGCCTCGCTCAGCAGGTTATCTAGGCGCTCTCCAAACTTGCATGCTGGCTCTCTGATGCTCTGTTTGCAACCTAAGATCAGCTCCCTTATTTTATCTAGGCTTTTGCTTTTTAGACAATGTTTTTTGAGCGCGTAGGATAATGCGTCCATGGAACTAAAATTCATCTGGGAAATTCTTGAGTAGGCGCCCCTAGGAGTCTCAATTTCAGGCACTGTATAAATCCTGGGTTAAGACGTTATTTGCACCCGTGAGTACTTCTCTTTCCACCATCTTGCATCCTTGTATGTATCTGAATACGTTATTTGCACTCGTGAGTACTTCCCTTTCTACCATCTTGCATCCTTGTATGTATCTGACTACTTCTGATGATAAGTCAGGCCCATCGGTCCCGAAGAATGATGGGACTGTGTTGTTTACTATCTTAATAATCTCAGATAGCGAAGTCATTCTGATCGTTCCGTTTTCCGCTCTCTCAATAGTATGGTTTTGCCGGGGTTATTATTACGAATAAACGTAATTATTATTTGAACTTATATTGATGTATATATGAAAAGTAATATTATCAGGCTCAAGTTCAGTTTTATTGAATTAATGAAAATTCAAAATTACTACGATTTTTTTTATGTTGGAAAATATTATTATTTATATCCAATCAGTTTTTAGCAGAACGTATCAGTACTGATTTCAAGGCCGCTACACCTCTGTTGTGATTAACAATTGAACTACCCTCCTACATTGCACTTATTTGTTAATGCAACAACAGTTCATTCACTTAAGTATTAATTGCGGTGACAAATTGTGCAATCGTCATTGCACTTATTTGTTAGTGCAACAATAACAGTTCATTAACTTGAGTATTGTTTGCGCAATAGCGAAAATATTTGGGTCAGAATCAAATATGAAGAATTGCATATTCCCTTTATGTAACTAGTTTTAAGATAGTATAAATAGCTAGTGCTAAGTTATTTAAAAAACAGAACGTATGGACATGTAAAGGCTCCGTTAGCCGAGCGCTGCTCTACCGTACCCGTACTGCACCGTACTGTTAGCTCGTTGGTATACTTATAGAATATTTAAAAACGTGTTTGACTATACATAAACAAAACAGAATTACCCAACAAACCAAAACGATTTAGAAATCCCTTGTAACAAGGGCTGCCTTCCTAAACGTCTTTATGCAACGTCAAAGTAGTGTTAAAATCAAGCAATTTTATTTTACAGCTCTGTAAATCAAATACATTATCATTAGAAACACTTCTTTGCTTTGCATACTTAAAACTACAATGACACCGAGACAAATTATTTTTAAAACTTTTGGAAAACACTCCACGAGCAATATAATTAATACCTTTTTTGTTTTAAAACGAAATCATCTTGCACCTATCCTTTTCCACCATTGTTGTTTACAAAAAACATACACGATTTTCATAGTGCGCTAGTTGCGTTTATTTGCATATCAGATGCAAAACAGATGAGTTTAGGAATGCCATACTTTGTCAGAGTTTACGCAGTTGCGATTGGGAATACCTGAAATTGTTGCACTGCAAAGCAATATGCGTTTAGGAATGCAGCCATGCTTACCAACATGAGTTCTAAGCTTAAAAAAGTGTTGTGAATACTATTTTAAAAATTTTATTAACAATTTTTTAGTAATGAACAGCGCCCCTTTAGATAATATTGCTTATCTAATAAGCTTAGAGAAAAATAGATAAGTAATAATGGGTCACTAAAATAAACTCAGATTCCTAATAATTTTGTAAGCTTAGATAAAAAAAAATAATTTTCATCAGGATTTGTCATTTGGTTTATTTAAAAATAACATATTTACTATAGACATATATAATTTACTTTTCTTTATTTAATTAAATAAATTTATTCTTGTTTTACAAACTTTTTTCCTGCGGTATTCTTTTCAACTTTTTGGCGAACTTAAGTTGGTTTTCTCCTACTCCAATTGATTTTAAAAATTATGAAAAATTTTAAAAGGAAATAGTAATGCCATTTGATATGCATATTATATGAAAAACATATTTTATTTCTATAGCTCCATTTGCACTCAGGCTACGCACACTCTTTTTCTTTTTTAAATAACTTTTGAACTATTTACAAAAAAAAAAAACACAAAACTATGGCATGACTCATTTGCGAATATATGTGTTAAATTGTTATATAAACAATTAAGTGTATAAAAACTGTAAAGTATTTGAAAACTGCATTTTGTATATAAAAAGTATAAATATCATGCTTATTAAAAGTTCTAGTAAATCTGTTATAAGTTTATTATACGAGTTACATTGTGCTTATGAAATGGTTTGCTGGGTAGTAAATATAAAATAAATAAATAATTTATGAAAAATTAACAGCTGTTTACAACACAGTGATGGGCGTTAAAAATTTTCAAATTGTTACTGTTGTGAAGAAAAAGTACCTAAGATATATATGTAAATGGTATAAAAATGTACATACATGTATGTATGTATATATGAAATATTTTGCATACTAAACTTTTGAGACAAATATAACATTTTCGTTTACTATTAAGTTGCTAGCGAATGCGCAACTTTAAACTCGCCTTCTGCATAACTACTTTTTTTGAGTTATGACTCTATTGCAGCAAAGGCTCGATGTGTGCATACATAAAAAATGTTTTTGCAGCCGTTGAATTATTTATTGGTTTATTTTATACATCTAAGCATGTACTGTCGTGATAGTGGTGTAGTATTTATATATTTTAAAAATTGTCCTGCCTAATAATGTTTGCCGGCGCTTAAGAACGCCACTGGCAATAAAATTTAAAAGGCAGTTGAATGCCTGTATTTTAAATAAATGAAAAGCCGATTTGAGGCTGAGTAATAATTGATTTATTATTTCGAAAACAAGGACTTAAATACTAAATTAGCGGTACCTTAAAAGCTACAAGATTTATTTATCAATTAACAATTGTTGTTGTCCTAAGCTACAAACATTCCAATTTTAATTCCAAGGAATGTGCAAAGGAATTTGCATTAGGGTGGTTCTTAAACATAAAATAATAATATAATATAAAATAACATATTTTAATAATGTAATATAATATAACAAAAAAATATAATGTATAAAATATAGAGTACACTACACCCTACCCCTTAAGAAAAATTTTACAATTTTGAGGATTAAAATTTTCTATAAATTAAAGTTTTAAATTTTTTTACGATTTTTATGAATTAAAGTTTTAAAATTCATTATTAACGTTTTGACAATTAATGTGGCAGAATTTAAATTTTTTTTTTTTTTTTTGTACGACAGATTTTAAATTTTTGTATGACAGAGTTTAAATGTATGACAGATTTAAATTTTGTATGACAGATTTTAAATATTTGTGTGACAGATTTTAAATTTTTGTTTGACAGATTTAAAATTTTTTGTTTGACAGAGTTTATTTTTTGTTTGACAGATTTTAAATATTTGTGTGACAGATTTTATTCCTTTTTAAACGCGTTTTTGAACATTGAAAGTTTTGTTATTTGTTTTACTCTTTTGCTTTACTCTTCTTCTTCTTCTTCTTCTTCTAATTATCTTTACTCTTCTTCTTCTTCTAATTACCTTTACTCTTCTTCTTCTTCTAATTACCTTTACTCTTCTTCCTTTTTCTAATTACCTTTACTCTTCTTCTTCTTCTAATTACCTTTACTCTTCTTCCTTTTTCTAATTAGGTTTACTCTTCTTCTTCTTCTAATTACCTTTACTCTTCTTTCTTTTTCTAATTACCTTTACTCTTCTTCTTCTTCTTCTAATTACCTTTTACTCTTCTTCCTTTTCCTAATTACCTTTACTCTTTTTCTTCTTCTACCTTTACTCTTCTTCCTTTTTCTAATTACCTTTACTCTTTTTCTTCTTCTAATTACCTTTACTCTTCTTCTTCTAATTATGTTTCCTTAAGAACCCGTTTGTAGCATAAAATTTATCAATAGTATTCTTGAGAGTAGTTTCTCCAAATGCATCTGTGTGCTAGATGGATTATCGCTACATCTCACTATCTCCAAATTGTGCGATACTACATGTAGAGAAGTTCATTCCCAAATGAAAAGTTCATGACGCTTTCCCTTAAGAATAAAATCTTCTTTCTTAATTTCCTTTCTTTCTTAATCTTCTTTCTTAAATTTTCTTTCTTTCTTAATTTTCTTTCTTAAATTTTCTTTCTTTCTTAATTTTCTTTCGTTAATTTTCTCTCTTTCTTAATCTTCTTTCTTAAATTTTCTTTCTTTCTTAATTTTCTTTCTTTCTTAATTTTCTCTCTTTTTTTTATTTTATTGTTTTCTTAATCTTCGTTCTTTACTTTTCGCGATTATATTTTTTTTTGATTTTTAATGGTAAAGGAATAAATTATGTCTTTATGATTATTTAAGTTATTACATTTTTTTTTTGAAATATAAGTACAAATTGTTGCTTGTAAAAATTTTCTTGGCAACGTTGAGTTTAAAAGTTTATTATCGCCCTCTGTCTGTGAAAAATCTATCTATGTATAAAAATGCTGGCAACGCTTAATTTACTTTTAACATTTTATATCTTCCAGCTTCTATATATCTTTTGTTGTAATTATTTGATGTGGCAATTCTTAAACTTTTGACATTTTCTTTCCTTTAACTTCTATCTTCTGTTTTTTTTCAGTATTTCTTTCATTTTAATAGATTGTTCTTTTTTTTATAATTTTATTTTTAAATTAAGTTTTAAATTCAGTGAATTAATTAATTAATTAAGTTTTTACATTTAGTATAAAGTGTATTTGTGTTTTTCTTGTTGTAAATTCAATAATTTTTTTTCTTTGTTTTTATAAAATTTCTATATTTTTTTTTTCAATAAATATTTTTAAAAATTCAAAGTTTTGTTGTATTATTTTAAAGGTGGCTTTATTTATTCTTATTTAAAAATGTGCTTTGTAAAGCCTCTAGTGCTGCTATCTGCAACCATAGCTCGGAGGCTACTTCCCAGGACAGTGGTCTGGTCGCCAAGGTTTGGCAGGATCGCCATGTCGTGATAGTGGTGTAGTATTTTTATATTTTAAAAATTGTCCTGCCTAATAATGTTTGCCGGCGCTTAAGAACGCCACTGGCAATAAAATTTAAAAGGCAGTTGAATGCCTGTATTTTAAATAAATGAAAAGCCGATTTGATGCTGACTAATGATTGATTTATTATTTCGAAAACAAGGACTTAAATACTAACTTAGCGGTACCTTAAAAGCTACAAGATTTATTTATCAATTAACAATTGTTGTTGTCCTAAGCTACAAACATTCCAATTTTAATTCCAAGGAATGTGCAAAGGAATTTGCATTAGGGTGGTACTTAAACATAAAATAATGATATGATATAAAATAACATATTTTAATAATGTAATATAATATAACAAAAAAATATAATGTATAAAATATAGAGTACACTACAATATGTATATATACATATATTTACATACATATGTTTATGTAGTTACATGTATATGTACACTTATTATTTTCAGTTTTTCAATCATAGTTTACAGATATCATTATAAAAAAGTACCAAAGAGAAGAGCGAAAATATCCCCTTAGTATAAAACAAAATAACGGCCCATCACTGGCTTACAAATGTCACATAACGACCGTATGAAATTCAATTTTATTTTAATTCATACATTACGGGTACGTTAGTTATAAATTCGGTAAGCTTTTGTATGGCTTTTCCCATGCTATAGACGAACAGCTGACACATTATGGTACTGATGCGCTCGGCTAAAAGAGCCCTAAAAGGTAAATAGTGTTAAAGTAATTATTGATAAAGATAAATTAAAATCCTACGGAATAGTTTGACTTGTCCAAAGAACGAAGATAATAACACCTTAACATTGGCGCAGCCGGTAACTTTAACAAAATTTCAACGGATTAAGTGTTTGTTTTCAACAGTAAAGAATAGACAGCCTGATAAGAGACTAAATTCTAGCTACCTTCGGTCTGTCTAATACTGCATTGTTGAGGGTATAGGACTTAACAAGCTTCCATGTCCTAACTATAAAAAAATACATACCTTAAATAAACGGTTTTTTTTTTATTCAACGAGAAAGTTTCCGAATAGTACTAATAATAAAAACAGTTCACTGTTCCGAGCTTTTAAAAAACGAGTGAAGAGATGATAAATTTAAGCCTGAAACTGGTAAGTACATTTTTAAAGTTTTCCTTATTATATGAATGGACAGTCCACAGAAAAGCACAGACGATTTAGTGGCAAGGTTAGAGACATACAATTTTGAGGTAGACAGCGTACGAGTTCTAGCATGGGCAGAACTTGCTAATTTGAAGTCAGACAAGAGCTCTACAAGCGTGCATAGGGATATCGTGCGGAAAAGGAGATTGACAAAGTTAGAGGAAGTAGGATACATATTACAAGTGTTGTTGGAGATTAATGAAGAGCAATCAGACGAATTTTCAACAAGGGTAACAGAATTAGAGGAAACAAAAGAATTACTTGAAAATCATAGCAGAAAAATACGTGAGCAACTAAGCTACACAGAAAGTTTACTCGGGGACGTAGTCAAAGAAAATACGGAACTAATTAGTCAATTAAAACAAAAAGAGTTAAGTGAAAAGGAGTTTAAGAAGCAACTGAAAAACAACACCTGATAGAAACACAGGACGACATGGTTCAAAGACTGCAAATAGCGCTGGAAAACGCACGGCACGAGCTAAATACAAAAAATAGGTTTAGGTCACCAACAACATCGTTACACGAGAAGTTATCAGAAGCAGTAGATACAATAATTATAACTCAGGACCAAGAAGGAGTAGTAGCCGGAGTAGGAACTTATAGGGAAGAGGCAGTTGCTCTAGAGTTATTAGATAAAACTAAAGTAATTTTGACTAACGCAAAAAAGGCAGGCAGTAGGGGCTACACGGCCGAAACTAGAGCGAGAAAATTAGAGGATCTTGAAAGAAACAAAGCGGAATTAAATAGATTGGACAAAACAAAAATATCCGACATTGGAATTATTGGGGAATTTTATAAATTAATATCACAAACAAAAAATTATTTGCAAACGCAAACATCCTCACCAAGACCAGTATTAAATAGGGAAAATATAGGACAGCAAATAATCAGGATGCCAACTTTATCGGAAATTACTAAAATAGTAAATAACATAGTACCGACATTCTTTGGCACTGATGGACCCGATTTATCGTCTGAGGTCTTTAGATATATCCAAGGACGTAAAATGGTAGAAAGAGAATTTTTGTCGGGAAAGGATAGTAGCGCACGGGATAATGTCATCGAATGCCTAAAATTACGGCTTATGGGTATGGCATATTCTAGAATATCGCAACAGAAGTTCGACTCTGTGGATGCATCAAAAAAAGCATATTTGAAGAAGAAAAGCCTGGACCACATTAGGGAGCTGATATTAGGATGTACGCAGAGCATCAGAGAACCAGCCGGTGGATTCGGAGACCGTATTGAGGTCATGCTCACGCGATCAACACAATAAAGAAAGAATGCTCAGAAGACAGTGTTGAGGTTATGATAAAGGACTTCAAACGAATAGCTGTGAAAAGCTTTATTAAAGGGCTTAGAGATCAAACTCTCAGAGCAAGGTTTATTGGACAAGAAAGACAGGAACTGAGATCTCTTATAGCCATAGTAAAAGAAGCGGGGGAGTTGTTTGGAGAAAACCAAGGCACGATTAACACAGTGTTGGAGTCAACCCCATGTAGTTTTTGCAACAAAAAGGGACATGAGAGGTTAAATTGTAAGGAGCGATTAAATGCACCTTATTGCATTAACTGTGGGAAATATGGCCATGAAGTAGGTCCTCAATGCGGCGATAGGGAAAAGTTTTACAGCACTTGCACTTACTGCAGAAATAAAGGACACACCTTCGACAACTGTAGTAGGAGATTGTCATCGCTCTACTGTAGAACTTGTGGGACAAACGGCCACATCGAAAATAAGTTTTGTAGTCCACGGCAGCCCGAAAGGGTGAACCAGAGGCAAAGAGATAAGTCCAATGATACGGGCCAAGCACAGCAAAGATATAGAAACGGAAATATTCCACAACACTCTAAGGGACCTCCACAGATGAAATGCTACAAATGCAATCAAACAGGGCATGTTGCGCGTGCCTGCCAGAGTGGATTTGGCGTAAGTAATGAACCAAATGACAGAAATTTTACAAATGATAAGAAGGTAAGATATAAGGAAAATAATACTGGTAACATTTCGGGAAACTTTATTCGGCCCAGCTACAGCCAATAGCCGGGAAACCGAAAAAAAAGGACGAACTTAATTGGCAACAAGATAACAAGAGCAGAATATGTGAGGGCAATGAGAATGAGTGTGAGGAATTAATAGAGACGGTGAAATATAAAAGGGATGTGAAGGGGTTAACGGATAATATTGGTAAAGAGGCGCAAAAGGTGAAAGTGGAAACAGAGGAAGTCAGGAAGTCAGGTAGTGACTCTGAAGATGACGTACCTGTGCGAATAACGCATAAAGCAGTAGTACATAGGGAAAGTGAGGAGGATACCCCTCATAATCCTGGGCATGCATTTCATAGGAAAAATGCATCGGTAGAGGAGTGCACAGGAATTGTTCTTGGGAAAATTTCACAGCATATAAATATTAGCAACAATGATGCAGCATCAGCGGATACAATTTTCATTACTATTCCTTGCATAGAAGCCAAGGAAGGGAAACTCGTATTGCTTATAGATACTGGAGCGGATTCCAGTATAATAAACGAAGGAGCAATGAAGGCTTACCCTAACAAGAATTTCAGGGAAACAAAAACACTGAAGGGCGCATTTGGAGGAGACGCCACGACATTATTTTCTATGACGTTGGAAATACACGCTAGAGAAAATATACAGTGGGGTTTCGGTGTAGTATCCCATCACAGCAAATTCCCAGGGGATGGCATTCTCGGAAGGGACCCATTTGGAATAAGAGTATAATAAACTCAGTTAATGGGACGTTGAAGCTGTTCAATGAAAATAACCGATGTATAAAAACCTTCAAACTTCACAATGGAATGACCGATTTTACAACTTTAAATCAGAGAAAGTTGAGTGTCGGCGGAAGAACGGTGACCATAGTACCAGTCAGAATAAAAACAAAGGACAGGACAGTCGTTGTCCACAAACAAGAAATTTTTCCAGGAGTTTATATGGGAAATACGCTGGTCAACGTAATGGATGGGAAAGCTGCAGTACCCATACTTAACTCAACAGATCACAACGTCCCTCTGGAGTTTTCCTTATTATATGAATGGACAGTCCACAGAAAAGCACAGACGATTTAGTGGCAAGGTTAGAGACATACAATTTTGAGGTAGACAGCGTACGAGTTCTAGCATGGGCAGAACTTGCTAATTTGAAGTCAGACAAGAGCTCTACAAGCGTGCATAGGGATATCGTGCGGAAAAGGAGATTGACAAAGTTAGAGGAAGTAGGATACATATTACAAGTGTTGTTGGAGATTAATGAAGAGCAATCAGACGAATTTTCAACAAGGGTAACAGAATTAGAGGAAACAAAAGAATTACTTGAAAATCATAGCAGAAAAATACGTGAGCAACTAAGCTACACAGAAAGTTTACTCGGGGACGTAGTCAAAGAAAATACGGAACTAATTAGTCAATTAAAACAAAAAGAGTTAAGTGAAAAGGAGTTTAAGAAGCAACTGAAAAACAACACCTGATAGAAACACAGGACGACATGGTTCAAAGACTGCAAATAGCGCTGGAAAACGCACGGCACGAGCTAAATACAAAAAATAGGTTTAGGTCACCAACAACATCGTTACACGAGAAGTTATCAGAAGCAGTAGATACAATAATTATAACTCAGGACCAAGAAGGAGTAGTAGCCGGAGTAGGAACTTATAGGGAAGAGGCGGTTGCTCTAGAGTTATTAGATAAAACTAAAGTAATTTTGACTAACGCAAAAAAGGCAGGCAGTAGGGGCTACACGGCCGAAACTAGAGCGAGAAAATTAGAGGATCTTGAAAGAAACAAAGCGGAATTAAATAGATTGGACAAAACAAAAATATCCGACATTGGAATTATTGGGGAATTTTATAAATTAATATCACAAACAAAAAATTATTTGCAAACGCAAACATCCTCACCAAGACCAGTATTAAATAGGGAAAATATAGGACAGCAAATAATCAGGATGCCAACTTTATCGGAAATTACTAAAATAGTAAATAACATAGTACCGACATTCTTTGGCACTGATGGACCCGATTTATCGTCTGAGGTCTTTAGATATATCCAAGGACGTAAAATGGTAGAAAGAGAATTTTTGTCGGGAAAGGATAGTAGCGCACGGGATAATGTCATCGAATGCCTAAAATTACGGCTTATGGGTATGGCATATTCTAGAATATCGCAACAGAAGTTCGACTCTGTGGATGCATCAAAAAAAGCATATTTAAAGAAGAAAAGCCTGGACCACATTAGGGAGCTGATATTAGGATGTACGCAGAGCATCAGAGAACCAGCCGGTGGATTCGGAGACCGTATTGAGGTCATGCTCACGCGATCAACACAATAAAGAAAGAATGCTCAGAAGACAGTGTTGAGGTTATGATAAAGGACTTCAAACGAATAGCTGTGAAAAGCTTTATTAAAGGGCTTAGAGATCAAACTCTCAGAGCAAGGTTTATTGGACAAGAAAGACAGGAACTGAGATCTCTTATAGCCATAGTAAAAGAAGCGGGGGAGTTGTTTGGAGAAAACCAAGGCACGATTAACACAGTGTTGGAGTCAACCCCATGTAGTTTTTGCAACAAAAAGGGACATGAGAGGTTAAATTGTAAGGAGCGATTAAATGCACCTTATTGCATTAACTGTGGGAAATATGGCCATGAAGTAGGTCCTCAATGCGGCGATAGGGAAAAGTTTTACAGCACTTGCACTTACTGCAGAAATAAAGGGCACACCTTCGACAACTGTAGTAGGAGATTGTCATCGCTCTACTGTAGAACTTGTGGGACAAACGGCCACATCGAAAATAAGTTTTGTAGTCCACGGCAGCCCGAAAGGGTGAACCAGAGGCAAAGAGATAAGTCCAATGATACGGGCCAAGCACAGCAAAGATATAGAAACGGAAATATTCCACAACACTCTAAGGGACCTCCACAGATGAAATGCTACAAATGCAATCAAACAGGGCATGTTGCGCGTGCCTGCCAGAGTGGATTTGGCGTAAGTAATGAACCAAATGACAGAAATTTTACAAATGATAAGAAGGTAAGATATAAGGAAAATAATACTGGTAACATTTCGGGAAACTTTATTCGGCCCAGCTACAGCCAATAGCCGGGAAACCGAAAAAAAAGGACGAACTTAATTGGCAACAAGATAACAAGAGCAGAATATGTGAGGGCAATGAGAATGAGTGTGAGGAATTAATAGAGACGGTGAAATATAAAAGGGATGTGAAGGGGTTAACGGGTAATATTGGTAAAGAGGCGCAAAAGGTGAAAGTGGAAACAGAGGAAGTCAGGAAGTCAGGTAGTGACTCTGAAGATGACGTACCTGTGCGAATAACGCATAAAGCAGTAGTACATAGGGAAAGTGAGGAGGATACCCCTCATAATCCTGGGCATGCATTTCATAGGAAAAATGCATCGGTAGAGGAGTGCACAGGAATTGTTCTTGGGAAAATTTCACAGCATATAAATATTAGCAACAATGATGCAGCATCAGCGGATACAATTTTCATTACTATTCCTTGCATAGAAGCCAAGGAAGGGAAACTCGTATTGCTTATAGATACTGGAGCGGATTCCAGTATAATAAACGAAGGAGCAATGAAGGCTTACCCTAACAAGAATTTCAGGGAAACAAAAACACTGAAGGGCGCATTTGGAGGAGACGCCACGACATTATTTTCTATGACGTTGGAAATACACGCTAGAGAAAATATACAGTGGGGTTTCGGTGTAGTATCCCATCACAGCAAATTCCCAGGGGATGGCATTCTCGGAAGGGACCCATTTGGAATAAGAGTATAATAAACTCAGTTAATGGGACGTTGAAGCTGTTCAATGAAAATAACCGATGTATAAAAACCTTCAAACTTCACAATGGAATGACCGATTTTACAACTTTAAATCAAAGAAAGTTGAGTGTCGGCGGAAGAACGGTGACCATAGTACCAGTCAGAATAAAAACAAAGGACAGGACAGTCGTTGTCCACAAACAAGAAATTTTTCCAGGAGTTTATATGGGAAATACGCTGGTCAACGTAATGGATGGGAAAGCTGCAGTACCCATACTTAACTCAACAGATCACAACGTCCCTCTGGAGAAAGAAATTGAAGTAGAGTTCTCAAACTTTAACCATTATACCGAAAATAAGGGATTAAGACCGCCAGAAAAGTCGTGTTTAGAGAGAAAACAGGAGTTAAAGAGTATGTTAGTCAAGGAAGAAAATTGGAACAGGGACGAGAAAGAATCAATGGACAGAATATGTGAACGGTACCACGATGTATTCATGCTGGATGGAGATAAACTGCCATTCACGTCGCGAATGAAACACAAGATTCCGACTAGAGAGAATCAGCCGCCCATTAACCTAAGGCAATATCGTCTCCCACAAATCCATAAGGATGAAATCAACCGTCAAGTTTCAGACTTACTGGAAAATGGTATAATAAGCCCTAGTGTATCTCCATGGAATTCACCCCTTCTCTTGGTTCCCAAAAAATCGCAGGATGGACAGAAAAAATATAGGATAGTCGTTGATTTCAGAAAACTAAATGAAGTTACAATAAAGCAGGTTTTTCCAATTCCAAGAATTGACGAAATTCTGGATCAGCTGGGGAATAGCAGATATTTCACAACACTGGATTTAGCCAGTGGATACCATCAAGTGCTATTGGACGGAAATGATAAAGAGAAAACAGCATTTAGCACTGACAAGGGACATTTTGAGTTTAACAGAATGCCTTTCGGTCTCACAAGTGCACCCGCGACGTTTCAAATGATTATGAATACAATATTAACAGGCCTACAGGGTATGGAATGCTTCGTATTGTTATGAGTCATTTTCCCCTAACCAACAAGAGTATCAGCGACAGCAGAACATACGCTGCATACACATACTGACGTTGAGTTATTTTCCCTCAACCAACAAAAATACCAACGGCAGCAAAATACCGCTGCATGCATTACTGACGTTATTACCTGTAATTTTCCTACAGACATATGCTGACGTTGCTATACCGCTGCATACATATATATGCCAGTAATTTTCCTACAGATATATGCTGACATTGCAATATCGTGAGAACCGCAATCGGTGGAAGTTCCACGGGTATGAATATGCTGAATTTGCATACTAACACACTTAGAAATGACCACGCGGGCGGCAGCGAACGTCAGCAGCATCGTTCAATCAGACAGCGAAATTGGGTATAAAAGCGGAGGGTGATTTGGTATGGATGTTCTGTTCTGTAGAGTCGTTCTAATCAGTAGAGTCTAGTCTGTAGAGTCTTGACAGAAAGCAGTTCGGGAATATTCTTTAACACGTAACAACTAACCTGATCAAACACCAGCCTTAAAAAGCGTAATTATAAAGTGTAATTATTCAGTGGACAGTCTACAAGTTCTTGCGTGGACAGAACTTAAGGGTTAAGAAGCAGACAAAACATTCCTGGACAACCATAGGGAAACAATAAGATACCAAAGACTGACAAAATTAGAAGAAGTAAGTTATGTCCTACAATTAATAAGTGAGTGAAGTAAAGATAGATCACAGGAGTTTATAAAGAGGATCGAAGAACTAGAAGAAACAAAAACATTTCTAAAGGGCCATTGCGAAAAGCTAAGAGGACAAATAGAATATACAGACATATTATTAGAGGACGTAGTAAAGGAAAATACGGAATTAGAGAAACAATTGAAAGGGAAAGGCCTTAGTGAGGAAAATTTTAAAAAACAATTGAAACAACAGCATTGGAAAACGCAAGAAGAGAGTTGGACACAATTTACAGAGCAAGTTCCACAAATCCTTCACTGCACGAAGAACTAAACGAGACAGGACTACCAACAATAGTCATATCACACGATAAAGAAACTCCTGCCTTGACGCTGTTGGAGAAAGTAAAAACCCTAATAAACAACGCAAGGAAAGCGGGTAGCAGGGGGTACTCCGCGGAAACAAAAGCCAGGAAATTAAAGGAGTTATGCGAATACACGCTGAGATTCGGTGAATTGGAAGAAACCGAAGGAGTTGACAGCAGAGTAGCGGAGGAATTTAATAGACTGATCCCAGTGGCCCAAGAAATGTTGGATAGACGATCACCATCACCCCGGCAAAACCATACTATTAAGAGAGCAGAAATCGGAACGATCAGAATGACTGCGCTATCCGAGATTATTAAGATAGTTAACAACACAGTCCCATCATTCTTCGGGACCGATGGGCCAGACTTGTCATCAGAAGTATTCAGGTACATACAAGGATGCAAGATGGTAGAAAGAGAAGTACTCACAGGTGCAAATAACGTTCTAACATAAGATGTAATACAATGCCTGAAATTGTGACTCCTAGGGGGCGCCTACTCAAGAATTTTTTAGATGAATTTCAGTTCCGTGGACGCGTTATGTAATGCGCTCAAGAAATATTATCTAAAAAGCAAGAGCTTAGATAAAATAAGGGAACTAATATTGGGTTGCAAGCAGAGCATCAGAGAGTCAGCATGCAAATTTGGAGAACTCCTGGGTAACCTATTGAATAAGGCAAAAACAACTGTAGAGAACGAATGGCCGGTGGGACCTGGCCGGGAAACCATATTGAAAGACTTCAAACGAATAGCGGTAAGGAGCTTTATCAAGGGTTTGACCATGCACTCAAGGCTCGATTTGTGGGACAGGAAGAGGAAGAGCTCACAAACTTAACAGAGGTAGTCGAAAATGCAGAGGAATTGTTTGGCGAACCATCGCACAGTATCAACGTAATAGATTCAGAAGTCCCCTGTAGTTTTTGCAACAGGATGGGGCATGAATGGAATAGCTGCAAAAAGCGGCTAAACACACCATACTGTATGAGCTGTGGAAAATACGGCCATGAAATGGGGCCAATGTGCAGGAATATCGTGAGCTGTACGTTCTGGGGAAACAGCGGGCACGATGTGGAAAATTGCAGAAAGAGATTAGGCTCCTTATACTGCCGATTGTGTGGGATAAATGGTCACAAGGAAACCCCTTTCTGTGAGCCAAGAAGAAACCTACCCAACCAAAATCAATTGGATAGACGGACGACAGAAAGAAATAGGAGGACAACAAACACAGAATTCCGTGGAAGCCCACAAATAGCGACGGGACATAACATAAACAGAGGTGCAAACAGAAACAATGGTACACGCCCAACCTGTTTTAAATGTCAGCAACAAGGACATTTTGCACGGGACTGCAGAAGTAATGTTAGACAGACTGAAGCAATGGGTGCAGGGATCTACCAACAGGTGCAAAGTAGCAATATTGGCAGGGACCTACCTAACAGACCAGTAGAGGCCCATAGCAACACAAATCGGACAAATGCTCAGGGAAACGAAATTCGGCCCAGTTATCGCCAATAACTGGGGTCTCGCAAATTAACAGAAAATTAGATTGGCATAAAAAAGAGAAGAAACACAAGTATAATAAAGAAACAGAAACAAAGAGTCGGGTAAATAAAGATGATACGGAGACTGACTCAGAAACAAAGCAGCCAACCAGGATAGTAACCGAGGCAGTTGTACACTCGGTAAATAAGGAGAACGGGCACACTATAGAAGAAAATACTGCGAAAGATAATAAATTAAACAAAAAAAAGGAGGAAAAAAGTGAAGAGATGGTGCAAAATATAGAAGATAGTATTGAATCACCGGGCAATGTGGACACAGTTGTTATTACGCTACCCTGCCAAGGAGCTAGGGAGCGAAAATTGGTCTTACTTGTAGATACGGGAGCAGTTACTAAAGTGCCGGTTAATATCATATCAAGAGATAAAACCGTGGTTGTGCATAAACAGGCAAATCAAGAGAACGGGCAAACTTTGGAAGTAAAAGCAGAAAAAGACAGAGGATTAAAACATAAATATGTAGAGAAACAAAGTGAAGAGATAATGCCAAATATAAATAATAGTACTAAATCACCGAGCAATGTGGACAAAGTTTTTATTACGCTACCCTGTCAAGGAGCTAGGGAGGTAAGATTGGTCTTACTTGTAGATACGGGAGCAGTTACTAAAGGGCCGATTAATATCATTTCGAGGGATAAAACTGTGGTTGTACAAAAACAGGAGATTTCCCCTGGAGTTTATGTTGGAAATACTGTGGTCAACATTAAAAATGGAGGCACAGCAGTACCCATACTGAACGCAACCGAGAAAGATATCCCATGGAGGAAGGAAATCCAGTCGAGATTTTCAAATTTCAATCATTACACACAGTATGGAGGGACAGATCAAAGCACATTATCGTTGTCAAATAAGTTAGAAAGAATAAGACGTCTAAAAAGCTACATTATGACGGAAATGAATTGGAAAAAGAGAAGAAGGAAAAACTCACCACAAAATCGACGCTAGAAGTAACGCTGATACCATGCCTATCATGGTCGTTAGGTCTTCAATGTCTGAAATAGAAAAAGAAATACATATTTATACAGGACTATAATAGGAAATAATGAAACTTAACATGCCGGAGGGAATTTTTTTTTATCTCTTTGATTACGTAGGTCGACGTCAAGGATATGAAAGAAGCAAAATAATTAGTAAAAGGGAAAGGTTAAAAAAAGGATGGAACGCTACTGACCCGGTATCACCTTCTAATCTACCAACGGATACTTTTCTAAAAATAAAATTAAGCAGACAGATTAGTTAGAAGCCGCAACAAGCAAATAACACAAATTTTTTTTTTTTTAATTAACAAGAAGAGTAGTATACAAGAAACAAAGGAAACAATTTTTCAGAGCAGTTTCTTAAGATTTTACAAAGTACTTTTTGTGCAGTTTAATTTAATAAAACTCCCATAACTTTTGCACTTTAAAAATACATACTTCGTTTTCAATTTTATATTAAGAACATCTCTCAAATCGGTTATGAATGGAACACTAGGGTTTATGCAACAAAATGCATTTTTTAAATAAGCAAAGAAAACAAAAATTTATTTTTATTACCTGTATTACTGCATTTTTTTTGTTTTTTTTTTGTTTGGCTTCTGGACGACCGGCTGCTGGTGTTGGTTGATTTGCAGCTGGTGAAAATTCCTTTTGGGTGGAAGTATTCTTATCGTTTTCTGTTGAAACCATTATGCGGAAGAAAAATGTTGGCTTTACAAAATTTGTACACTTCACTTGCGTATAATTACCTCAATATTTTATTTTGTGGAAATCTATTTAGTCCTGCTTTTTAATCCAATTGCAAGGGATTTTGTTTTTTTCTTTCTTTCTTCAATTCGTTGAAAACTTTTTGTCACTTCACGGAAAATTTTTTTTTTGTTCACTTAATGAATTTGTTTTTTTTATATAGAATTTTACAACTTTGCAATTTTATAAATTGTGACCGCACCGTTTCATTTTGTTTTCAAGACTGCACGATGAGATTTAATTTTTAAAATTGTGCATTAGTGCAGTTTTAATGTTCTCCAAAATTATTGTATGAAATATACTAGAACTCAAATACAGGAACAAAAAGCGACCCAATTGGCATAGACATCCAATTGAGCAAAAAATTAAAACGATATAAAATATGTATAGTAAAATATACATACACATTTATAGCAATAATCGCTCAATTATTGAGCCCAATAGTTCTTACAAAGCTGTGATTGATTCATGGCGCAATGAATACAAAATTGTTATAGGTATTGCATAAAACTTGATATGCAAAACTGTTCACAATTATGTTCATTGACGAAAATTGTCAGCCATTTATGCATCAACAACGACAAAGGTTAACGAAATCAATTAAGATATTAAAAGTAATATTATCAGGCTCAAGTTCAGTTTTATTGAATTAATGAAAATTCAAAATTACTAAGAGTTTTTGTATGTTGGAAAATATTATTATTTATATCCAATCAGTTTTTAGCAGAACGTATCAGTACTGATTTCAAGGCCGCTACACCTCTCATCAGCGTTCAAATGTCCATCTTTACAATTTTCGTAAAGTGGATACTAAGTGAGAAGAATATCAACTATTTAACCAGTTTTCAACAGAAATAGAATATGAGAATTAATTTTTAATTCAATTTTTATTCTACAATGAAACAGTGCTGGTTAGTACGAAATTCCCTCATTACTGTTTGGAACTAATAATCAACACAAACTCATAGTCCGTTATCATCAAAGTATTCTACTTTGTATTCTAACGTTTATGTTGTTTTTACTCTATATTTGGGAAATTCACATATTACTGTGACCCCTCTTATTAGGGTATGTATAGCTCGTGCCCAAGCGGAATTAATATTTTTATATTATTATTATTACGAATAAACGTAATTATTATTTGAACTTATATTGATTTACATATGAAAAGTAATATTATCAGGCTCAAGTTCAGTTTTATTGAATTAATGAAAATTCAAAATTACTAAGAGTTTTTGTATGTTGGAAAATATTATTATTTATATCCAATCAGTTTTTAGCAGAACGTATCAGTACTGATTTCAAGGCCGCTACACCTCTCATCAGCGTTCAAATGTCCATCTTTACAATTTTCGTAAAGTGGATACTAAGTGAGAAGAATATCAACTATTTAACCAGTTTTCAACAGAAATAGAATATGAGAATTAATTTTTAATTCAATTTTTATTCTACAATGAAACAGTGCTGGTTAGTACGAAATTCCCTCATTACTGTTTGGAACTAATAATCAACACAAACTCATAGTCCGTTATCATCAAAGTATTCTACTTTGTATTCTAACGTTTTTGTTGTTTTTACTCTATATTAGGGAAATTCACATATTACTGTGACCCCTCTTATTAGGGTATGTATAGCCCGTGCCCAAGCGGAATTAATATTTTTATATTATTATTATTACGAATAAACGTAATTATTATTTGAACTTATATTGATTTACATATGAAAAGTAATATTATCAGGCTCAAGTTCAGTTTTATTGAATTAATGAAAATTCAAAATTACTAAGAGTTTTTGTATGTTGGAAAATATTATTATTTATATCCAATCAGTTTTTAGCAGAACGTATCAGTACTGATTTCAAGGCCGCTACACCTCTCATCAGCGTTCAAATGTCCATCTTTACAATTTTCGTAAAGTGGATACTAAGTGAGAAGAATATCAACTATTTAACCAGTTTTCAACAGAAATAGAATATGAGAATTAATTTTTAATTAAATTTTTATTCTACAATGAAACAGTGCTGGTTAGTACGAAATTCCCTCATTACTGTTTGGAACTAATAATCAACACAAACTCATAGTCCGTTATCATCAAAGTATTCTACTTTGTATTCTAACGTTTTTGTTGTTTTTACTCTATATTAGGGAAATTCACATATTACTGTGACCCCTCTTATTAGGGTATGTATAGCTCGTGCCCAAGCGGAATTAATATTTTTATATTATTATTATTACGAATAAACGTAATTATTATTTGAACTTATATTGATTTACATATGAAAAGTAATATTATCAGGCTCAAGTTCAGTTTTATTGAATTAATGAAAATTCAAAATTACTAAGAGTTTTTGTATGTTGGAAAATATTATTATTTATATCCAATCAGTTTTTAGCAGAACGTATCAGTACTGATTTCAAGGCCGCTACACCTCTCATCAGCGTTCAAATGTCCATCTTTACAATTTTCGTAAAGTGGATACTAAGTGAGAAGAATATCAACTATTTAACCAGTTTTCAACAGAAATAGAATATGAGAATTAATTTTTAATTCAATTTTTATTCTACAATGAAACAGTGCTGGTTAGTACGAAATTCCCTCATTACTGTTTGGAACTAATAATCAACACAAACTCATAGTCCGTTATCATCAAAGTATTCTACTTTGTATTCTAACATTTTTGTTGTTTTTACTCTATATTAGGGAAATTCACATATTACTGTGACCCCTCTTATTAGGGTATGTATAGCTCGTGCCCAAGCGGAATTAATATTTTTATATTATTATTATTACGAATAAACGTAATTATTATTTGAACTTATATTGATTTACATATGAAAAGTAATATTATCAGGCTCAAGTTCAGTTTTATTGAATTAATGAAAATTCAAAATTACTAAGAGTTTTTGTATGTTGGAAAATATTATTATTTATATCCAATCAGTTTTTAGCAGAACGTATCAGTACTGATTTCAAGGCCGCTACACCTCTCATCAGCGTTCAAATGTCCATCTTTACAATTTTCGTAAAGTGGATACTAAGTGAGAAGAATATCAACTATTTAACCAGTTTTCAACAGAAATAGAATATGAGAATTAATTTTTAATTCAATTTTTATTCTACAATGAAACAGTGCTGGTTAGTACGAAATTCCCTCATTACTGTTTGGAACTAATAATCAACACAAACTCATAGTCCGTTATCATCAAAGTATTCTACTTTGAATTCTAACGTTTTTGTTGTTTTTACTCTATATTAGGGAAATTCACATATTACTGTGACCCCTCTTATTAGGGTATGTATAGCCCGTGCCCAAGCGGAATTAATATTTTTATATTATTATTATTACGAATAAACGTAATTATTATTTGAACTTATATTGATTTACATATGAAAAGTAATATTATCAGGCTCAAGTTCAGTTTTATTGAATTAATGAAAATTCAAAATTACTAAGAGTTTTTGTATGTTGGAAAATATTATTATTTATATCCAATCAGTTTTTAGCAGAACGTATCAGTACTGATTTCAAGGCCGCTACACCTCTCATCAGCGTTCAAATGTCCATCTTTACAATTTTCGTAAAGTGGATACTAAGTGAGAAGAATATCAACTATTTAACCAGTTTTCAACAGAAATAGAACATGAGAATTAATTTTTAATTCAATTTTTATTCTACAATGAAACAGTGCTGGTTAGTACGAAATTCCCTCATTACTGTTTGGAACTAATAATCAACACAAACTCATAGTCCGTTATCATCAAAGTATTCTACTTTGTATTTTAACGTTTTTGTTGTTTTTACTCTATATTAGGGAAATTCACATATTACTGTGACCCCTGTTATTAGGGCATTTATAGCTCGTGTCCAAGCGGAATTAATATTTTTATATTATTATTATTACGAATAAACGTAATTATTATTTGAACTTATATTGATTTACATATGAAAAGTAATATTATCAGGCTCAAGTTCAGTTTTATTGAATTAATGAAAATTCAAAATTACTAAGAGTTTTTTTGTGTTGGAAAATATTATTATTTATTTTATCAGTACTGATACGTTCTGCTAAAAACTGAGTGGATATAAATAATAATATTTTCCAACATACAAAAACTCTTAGTAATTTTGAATTTTCATTAATTCAATAAAACTGAACTTGAGCCTGGTAATATTACTTTTCATATGTAAATCAATATAAGTTCAAATAATAATTACGTTTATTCGTAATAATAATAATATAAAAATATGAAATCAATTAAGTATAGGTTTAATTTATAATTTGAAACAAAGAATTGAACTCAAATTAAAATCCAAAAATTTCCAACCGGGTTATTTGGTTCGTTTTTTTTTGCATGAGTACTTGGTTATGAAACATGATTCCATAGCAAAATTTTGCCAGACAATTTCACGGCCAATGACAACTAAATCAAACTGCATAGCATGGTCTAATAATCAGGTCTGCGCAAGAAGGAATATGGTTTTTTGTAGGGTTGTGTTTTGACCGTTAAATAATCTGCAAAAATATGGTAAGTTAATTCGGTCTTGTCAAAAGTTGTTTACATTTTTGGCCGCCATCATGAATATTTTTGTTTACGTTATGCTTTTTGTTTTTGCATAACCAATAAATACATACAAAACAACTTTTGTTTTGTTTTGTATACAGCTTTGTTTTGACAATGTTGAATTAATTTTACACAAACAAAATGCATGTCGATTTTGTTGTTGCGTTGATACGCGCACCTTATTATTCCACCATGCTGCATAGTTTAATGTACGTATGTGCATATGTATATGTACGTATATGTGTGCATATGGATATGCAAACAGTAACAATAATAAAATACTTTTCGAATTTTTTTTCTGTTTGTTGTTGATTTGAAAATAATTATACGCGTATGTATAATTTTTCTTTCAGATCAACAAAAACACCAAAAGTATTTAATTTTTTTTTCGCTAACAAAACACTAACAAATGCAACTGAACTCACTTTTTAATAAAAAAAGTGCTTCAATCAGTTGAAATTTTGTAAAATGCAAAAATGAAGTGGAAGTATTTCCTACTCATTTTACAATTTTTCGAAGAAATTTTAATTATCAGTTTAAAAAATTTTTTATTTCCCTTGTTTTTTATGAGGTTAGAAATGTAAATAAAGCCAACGTTAAAAATTTTTTTTCAAATATCAAACAAAGAATTTGTCATACATACATACAATTTAATATTAAGTAGAAATTAAGGTCATACTCATACACAATACACTTATAGAAAATTCATATAATTTTGAAAATAACTTGAATCGAAAAAGATTACACTAACATTTTTACAATCTCTATCTGTAGGCAGAAGATCTTATTTTTCTATTATTTAGTACTTACGTTATTAAGAAAAATATCTTACTTAATTTTTTTTAAGAGAAAACTGCCATATAAAAATAAAGTTAATAATTTTTTTAAATACCTGTAAATGTTGTCCTGTTAATTAACAGTCAAGACTTGTATTAAGGCCGAAAATTTTTAATAGAGAAAATAAAATACATATTTACAATCGTAAAAGTAGATTAAAAAAAATTGGATTTATATTAAATTTATGAAAAATGTTAAACAAAAAACGATTTATTATTCAGGCATACATACAATTTAAAGTTGAAAATTATAAGAATTATATTCTTAAAACAACTCTTCTCAACTAGTAATAATTAATTGAAAGAAATATATACAAAAATAAAAAACCAACCAAATAATGATACAAACTTAACTTATAAAACTCAAAAATAAATAAACAAATAACAAATATTTGAAAATTAAAATTTTTGATCAAAATAATTAGAATTAAGAATAATAATAGAAATAAGCATATATATGTAATAATTTTTTTTGAAATCATATAAATAAAATCCTGTAACTGGTTAAGTATAACAATCCAAAATATTCAATATAATAATAATAAGAAATAATAATAATAAGAAAAAATTGTTAACAATATGTAAGAAAATAAATTTTTATATAAGAATACGTAAGAAAAAATTGTTAGTTATAAGAATAAAAATATGAACCCGTGTTTTAAAATCAACCAATAATCATCATCCCGTTAACAATGAAGAATCCAACAATCATCAACAGCAGCCTAAATCTATCGACCTCACACAACCGCAAAACCTATATACGATACCACAAGAATAACAACCGCACTAGTTCACCAGCAATATCATATTTTTTTCCTTGGTGACGCAGCAAACGTACCAAGTCGACAAACACTCAGCAGTCACCAACTAATGGTAAACTGAGAGCCTTCAGGCAATCGAGGCTCGGGAGATCATTACATATTACTCCGAGAGCTGCCAAAGCTGTATCGCCAAGGTAGTCGGATGCATACACACATATATTTTGACTTGATTCCAGAAGTATGGCTACGAAACATCCTAAGACAGGATGTTTCTTGTCTGCAAGGGGTGAGGGATGTTATGAGTCATTTTCCTCTAACCAACAAGAGTATCAGCGACAGCAGAACATACGCTGCATACACATACTGACGTTGAGTTCTTTTCCCTCAACCAACAAAAATACCAACGGCAGCAAAATACCGCTGCATGCATTACTGGCGTTATTACCATTTATTTTCCTACAGACATATGCTGACGTTGCAATACCGCTGCATACATATATATGCCAGTAATTTTCCTACAGATATATGCTGACATTGCAATTTCGTGAGAACCGCAATCGGCTGGAAGTTCCACGGGTATGAATATGCTGAATTTGCATACTAACACACTTAGCAATGACCACGCCGGCGGCAGCGAACGTCAACAGCATCGTTCAATCAGAAAGCGAAATTGGGTATAAAAGCGGAGGGTGATTTGGTCTAGTCTGTAGAGTCTTGACAGAAAGCAGATCGGGAATATTCTTTAACACGTAACAACTAACCTGATCAAACACCAGCCTTAAAAAGCAGGTCCCTGTGAAGGCTTAATATATTTTATAAAGCAAAACGTGATCAAACACCAGCCTTAAAAAGCGGATCCCTGTGAAGGCTAAGTAATGTTTTAAAATAGTCTGTGGTTAATAAATAAAAATAATAATAACTAAATAATAAAAATAATGTTTTAATCTAAAACATAACAGTATATCTGGACGATATTGTGGTACACGGAAGAACTATAGCAGACCATGAGAGGAAAATATGCAATATTTTATCCAGGTTACGCGGAAGTGGACTTAAACTAACCACCAAAAAATTTCACTTTCTAAGAAGAGAAATTGTCTACCTGGGGCACAAGTGCTCAGAAAAAGGGGCCCTTCCAGATCCAGCTAAGGTGGAGAGCGTAAGAAATTTGAAGCCGCCCAGAAATGTAAAAGAAGTACAAGCTTTGTTGGGTTTAGTTAATTATTACCGAAAGTTTGTCAACGGAATGGCGAAATTAGCCTCGCCCATAACGAGGTTGCTAAGAAAGGACAGCAAATTCGACACCAGACACCAGAATGCCAGGAAGCATTAAATAAGGTGAAAGAAAGTATTTCCAACCCTCCCATTCTGATCTACCCAGATTTTTCAGAGCCTTTCAGGGTAACCACGGACGCAAGCAATGTTGCGTTAGGGGCCGTATTATCGCAGATAAGAGTTGGCAAAGACCACCCTATTGCATTTGCAAGCAGAACGCTGAATGACACAGAAAAGAGATACTCAACGATAGAGAAGGAAATGTTGGGTGTGGTATGGGCAACGCATACGTTTCGGCCATACCTTTTGGGTCGGCATTTCACCGTTTTTACCGACCATCAACCTCTGAGAGGAATAGCGAATCTCAAAGACCAGACGTCGAGGCTTGCACGGTTTAGACATAAACTTTCAGAATATGAATTTGATATCGTCTACAAGCCAGGGAAAGACAATTTGAATGCAGATGCTTTAAGTCGTCTGCCACTGGAAGGACATCAAATACAGGTATTGACTAGGGCAGAAACTATCAGAAAATGCAAGTGGTCAAAAGGATCCAAGGGAGGAAAGGATAGTAGAGCAGGATATCGGCGAACCCGCTTTAAATTAGGAAGCTACGGACACAGCTGTATCCTTAACTGACAAGAAGGACATTCGGGAGGTTCTGAAAAGTTTCCATGACTCGCCACTTGGTGGGCACCAGGGTGTCACTAAGACTTTTAAACGGATAAGGAAAGAATACAAATGGAAGGATATGCTGAAGGAAATTAGAAAATACATAAGACGATGTCCAAAATGCCAAAAAAACAAAAGTGGGCACTGCAACAAAGAGCAAATGGTCCTTACAGACACCCCCGGAAGACCATTTGAAAAAGTTTATATGGACATGGTCGGACCACTACCAACAACTACTGCGGGTAACAAGTATATCCTCACTTTTCAGGGCGATTTGTCAAAATTTTTTATATGTGCCTCGATGCAAGACGCGGAGGCAGAAACAGCGGCAAAAGTTTTTTATAACGAGATCATAGCGAAATATGGTCTCCCAACAAAATTGGTTACAGACACCGGTACAAATTTTACCTCCAAACTTTTTGGGAGTTTGTGTAAACTGCTGGGAATTAAAAAGCAACATATCACTCTCTATCATCCCCAGGCTAACGGATCCTTAGAAAGGAGTACTCGGCCGTTGGCCGAGTACTTGCGATCAAGCGCAAAAGAGGATGACTCAAACTGGGACCAATGGTTGGCACCAGCAATGCATGTACATAATCATACAATTCATACATTCACCAATCAGACGCCGTTTAAGGAAATGTACGGGTTCGACACACCCTTACCAGCAAACCTCAAGAACAGTACACCACTCTACAATCCATAAGACCACCAAAAGGTATTGAAACATCAAATCCAAAAAAACATATGAGATAGCCAGAACATGTCAAAAAAGGCCAAATTAGCCGCAAAGGAAAGATATGACAGAAACAGTAGGCCAATAACACTTATAATAGGGGGAAAAGTACTTATAAAAAACCAACTTCGGAAAAACAAATTGTCGCCTTTGTGGGAAGGCCCCTATGAAGTTAAAAGTTTTCCCACACCAGTAAATGTCCAAATGTTGGTAAAAGGAAGGCTAAAAACCTTACATCGTAACCTGGTGAAGCCCTATAAAGAGTAAAAAAATTAAATGCCATTTTTTTATTTACAGCTAATCATGGGTTGGATGATGATGGAAGTCTTCGCAGGGAAAAGCCTATATATAGAGAAACTAAAAACGGACAACGGCTTCGTTGAAATTAGCATAGGAGATGCCAGAGTGGTTTGTAAATATAATTTCATTGTGCACACAATAAACATAGGAGAACTGGACGACATGGTAAACGAGATGGAGGAAACAACTGAACTACAAAAGGATACGGTTTACGGTAGAATAGCCATTGAAGAAGTCACAGAAATGAGGAAAATCCTGCACATATTCAAGGCTCATCGCCATAGCAGGGGATTAATAAATGCGGGTGGATCAATGTTAAAATTTATTTGGGGTGTGATGGATGACGACGATAAAAAATTAATAGAAGAGCATCAGAAAGTAATCGATGAAAATAACCATCAGTTGATACAGGGGATGAATCAGCAGATAATGATTAATGACGCATTTAAAAAATCTATCATGAATCTAAAGGAAGCTATCACGTATGATAGAGGGATTATCTCAGAATACGCCAAGAACATGGGGGATCTTAATAATAGATTCATTAATAACGAATTTGCGGTCACTCAATTGTTCAAGGTTCAAAATTTAAAGAATAAAATACGAGTTATCGCGGACGAGGTAGCAAATGCCAAAATAGGGTTAGTTTCACCAGAGCTATTGACACCAAAGGAAGTGGAAATATATCGGATCGATTTGGAAAGATTTGAGCGAATCAGGACATCGTTAGTACAATAGGTCAATGACAACCTGAGTATAATAATAAAGGTTCCCTCCGAAGTCATTGAGACAACAAAAAAATTTTGTATCCCAATTCCCAACAATATGCAGAATCAAATCATGCAACAACAGAGAAATACACAACAAAACATACACATATTTGGAAAACAAATCAATATTTGAGTTAAAACAATCTGATAAATATATAGCAGCATGGTAGTTTTGGTTAACATACAAAATGTTACGTTTTCCAGCTCTTGTGATCTGAGGAGTTTCCAGTTAGAGGGACACTACTTTATGCATATGAAAAAACTGCACAATACAGTTCGGAAACAGAACCTTGGGAAACAAAGCAGACATTCTCGCTTCCAATGAAGCAACTAATATTCTCCACTGAAAGAATACTAACATTTCAAGAGATAACCCTAGAACAACAAAATAACTTAAAAAAGATAGAAGAAATTGTTATGTTTGTATTAAAACATTATTTTTATTATTTAGTTATTATTATTTTTATTTATTAACCACAGACTATTTTAAAATATTACTTAGCCTACACAGGGACTCGCTTTTTAAGGCTGGTGTTTGATCAGGTTAGTTTTTACGTGTTAAAGAATATTCCCGAACTGCTTTCTGTCAAGACTCTACAGACTAGAAACTCCATACCAAATCACCCTCCGCTTTTATACCCAATTTCGCTGTCTGATTGAACGATGCTGCTGACGTTCGCTGCCGCCGGGGTGGTCATTGCTAAGTGTGTTAGTATGCAAATTCAGCATATTCATACCCGTGGAACTTCAAGCCGATTGCGGTTCTCACGATATTGCAATGTTAGCATATATCTGTAGGAAAATTACTGGCATATATATGTTTGCAGCGGTATTGCAACGTCAGCATATGTCTGTAGGAAAATTAATGGTAATAACGTCAGTAATGCATGCAGCGGTATTTTGCTGCCGTTGGTATTTTTGTTGGTTGAGGGAAAATAACTCAACGTCAGTGTGTGTATGCAGCGTATGTTCTGCTGTCGCTGATACTTTTGTTGGTTAGGGGAAAATGACTCATAACAAAATAAAACTCCACAGTACGATAGTTACAATAACAGGAGGAACAGCGATGATAGTAATAATAGTTCTAGTTATCGCTACGGTGGTCCCATGTAAGAGACAAATCAAGGTGAAAGAAAAGATTACAAAAAACAAAATAAATAAGAATATCATAAAGGGGACACAGATCAAGAAACAGGTTTCAGAAAGAGAGGACACAGTCTAAAAATAAAACCAACTGTTCTTTCGTCTCCATCACATCACCGACAAAATACAGGAGACAACCGACATTACGACAATTTAAACTTAATATATAAAAAAAACCATACATTATTTTAAAATTAATATACCATTACAGATTTGTTAAACATTACAGGCTTAAGGAAGATAATACAAAAAGGCAATTTTCAAAAGAAAAGGTATCACCATGACCAATCTCCATTGTAAGTACAAGATAGGAAGTAGATTCAGAGAACTTACACAGAAAGGTTATCAATTGGTTGAAAAGGGAGGATGGTTCAACGACAACCATATAGATATATTTCTCGAATGAGTCTCCAAAACGGCCATTACATTGGATCAAGCAACGCAGATTCACATATTTAGTGGTTCATTCTATCAGGCACTGCAACAGTGCAACCATGACCCAAGTGATATAAATAACCAGAATAGGGTACGTAGGGCTTTCAAAGGAATAGACCCCATGGGAAAACGTTTATTTCTCATACCAGTTAATGAAAAGTTCCACTGGACCCTCGAAGCGGTCACGAAGGAAGCAATAATAATGTACGACTCACTGAAACCTCACAAACTAGAGAAGGCCGCATAAGCAATAAGGAGTATGTACGGGGTTTTTCCTGAACTTGGAACTATGGCAACAGAAACACTCTTACCGGTGAAGTACGCGGAATGCCAACAGGAAAACCTGGTGGACTGCGGATTACATGTAGTAAGGAATGCGAATTTCTGTCTTAGACAATTTTTCAATGCTCAACCTTTGGATCGGCGTCAAACAGACATTTCGAACTCACGACCCAAATCTGCATCAATTGATAGACGCTTGCTGTCTAGAGTCATGAGGAAATGGTCGAAAAGGAATGTAGGAGACGGGGCAGTACTAACGCAAACATCAACAACACAGTCCAGTCGTTTCTGCAATACATGGAGGAAAAATGGACAAAAGGCAAGTATATGAGGAAAGATATAGAGTTGAACTACATAACCTACCGATTGACTGTTGACAGACACGGTACAGGAATGCTAAGGCTATTATAAACTTTTATGGGCGCCTAAAAAACATAAAAAAAAGAAATTTTTTCTGTTTTTGACACAAATACAGCATTTTATGCTGAAATTATCTAAAAAAGTAGAAAAAGTTTACCGTAACTGTTGGAAGTAGGGATCATTAAACTTTAATGCTTTTTTTCTGTAAGAAATTGTAATAATTATTTAATTGTAATTATTATTTAAATTTTTAAATGCTTTAAAATCACGAACTTGATTTGAATTTCAGTAATTTTTTCCATTTAGTGAAAAACTTTAATTTTGAAAGTTCAAATAATATCATACAAACAGGCAGACACAAAGATAAAATAAAACGCACACAGTAACTTAGGTTTCCATTGCAAATAAAAGTCAATTACAGGGAAACTTTTATTCGAAAGTTTAAAAACAACAGAATTTAAGGAACCGAAAATAAACCAAATTCAAAGCAGCATTTATATTTTAAAATCAAATTTCTTAAACATTTCTCTTTAGTTCTTTTATTTTTTCAATTTTTACTAAAATGTATAAATATTTAAAACAAAAAAAATCATTGTATTAAACTTGTATTGTATCATTAAACTTTAATTGTTTGTAATAATTTGCGTCCAAATTTAAAAAAGAAACAAAAAAAAAACGGAATTAAATCGCGTCATATATTTTGCAAAAACTGCGAATTTAAACATATAATTTAACTACTGAATTATTTCTACAACAACAGAAAAGAAAATTTTTTTTAACCGCATATGCATACAATTGTGAAATTTGAAACAATTAAAAAACGTCATACAATGTTTATAAAGCTGGCTTCATTTGCACAGACATCAGACTTTGTTTGTTTTTGTAACTGAAGCAAAAATTTGTACGAGTTTTCTTAAGATAGGTCAGTTACATCTGTGTTCACTGGACAAAAGATAAAAAAAAATATATATCAAAGCAATAATGGTATTTTTGATAAAATGCATAATCAGGGATATTAAAATAAGAAAGTAAACAATTAGTCACAGCTACATATATTCAAATAAATTAATAAATAATAAAACTAATTCCAAGAAATGAGAAAAATCATTCTTAATTTAATTTGAAATTATTTGTAAAACGGTTTATGAGAATATACACATACATACTATGTAAATGTAAATAAGTAAAAAAAAACCCTTCCAATTATAGTTTCTACATTTAAAAAACTATTAACTAAAAAGAAAATGAAAAATTTTGTAGTAATTAAAATTTTATTAAAGTTTCATTTTTATTACTACCATCAATTGAAACTTGATTTTTCAGTAAAGTAATACATATAAAGAAAGAGTTTGTTTTAGTTTTTACAAACTTAACTAGTTTTTTTAATTTAATTCTTTATTGAAATTAGTGTAACGTAGGAATAAGGAAATTAAAATTGTTGAAAAAATTATATAATCACCTAATATTAAAACACTTGTATAAGAAAATATTAAAAGGCACGTAAACAACAATTGAACTACCCTCCTACATTGCACTTATTTGTTAATGCAACAACAGTTCATTCACTTAAGTATTAATTGTGCAATCGTCATTGCACTTATTTGTTAATGCAACAATAACAGTTAATTAACTTGAGTATTGTTTGCGTTGACAAATTGTGCAATGTTGCTCTTTCGCAATAGCGAAAATATTTGGGTCAGAATCAAATATGAAGAATTGCATATTCCCTTTGTGTAACTAGTTTTAAGATAGTATAAATAGCTAGTGCTAAGTTATTTAAAAAACAGAACGTATGGACATGTAAAAGGTAAATAGTAAGAAATTATTAATAAAGATAAATTAAAATCCTACGGAATAGTTTGACTTGTCCAAAGAACGAAGATAATAACAACTTAACACCTCTCATCAGCGTTCAATTGTCCATCTTATATAATATAAAAATATTAATTCCGCTTGGGCACGAGCTATAAATACCCTAATAACAAGGGTCACAGTAATATGTAAATTTCCCTAATATAGAGTAAAAATGACAAAAAGATGTAAAGATGGACAATTGAACGCTGATGAGAGGTGTAGCTGCCTTGAAATCAGTACTGATACGTTCTGCTAAAAACTGATTGTATATAAATAATAATATTTTCCAACATAAAAAACTCTTAGTAATTTTGAATTTTCATTAATCCAATAAAACTGAACTTGAGCCTGATAATATTACTTTTCATATATACATCAATATAAGTTCAAATAATAATTACGTTTATTCGTAATAATAATAATATAAAAATATTAATTCCGCTTGGGCACGAGCTATAAATACCCTAATAACAAGGGTCACAGTAATATGTGAATTTCCCTAATATAGAGTAAAAATAACAAAAACGTTAGAATACAAAGTAGAATACTTTGATAATAACGGACTATGAGTTTGTGTTGATTATAAGTACTTTCCAAACAGTAATGAAGAATTTACGTACTAACCAGCACTGTTTCAAGGTAGAAAAAAAAAATGAATTAAAAATTAATTCTCATATTCTATTTCTCTTGAAAACTGGTTAGATAGTTGATATTCTTCTCAATTAGTATCCACGTTACGAAAATTGTAAAGATGGACAATTGAACGCTGATGAGATGTGTAGCAGCCTTGAAATCAGTACTGATACGTTCTGCTAAAAACTGATTGTATATAAATAATAATATTTTCCAACATAAAAAACTCTTAGTATTTTGAATTTTCATTAATTCAATAAAACTGAACTTGAGCCTGAGAATATTACTTTTCATATATATGTACATCAATATAAGTTCAAATAATAATTACGTTTATTCGTAATAATAATAATAATATAAAAATATTAATTCCGCTTGGGCACGAGCTATAAATACCCTAATAACAAGGGTCACAGTAATATGTGAATTTCCCTAATATAGAGAAAAAATAACAAAAAAGTTAGAATACAAAGTAGAATACTTTGATGATAACGGACTATGAGTTTGTGTTGATTATTAGTACTTTCCAAACAGTAATAAGGGAATTTCGTACTAACCAGCACTGTTTCAAGGTAGAATAAAAAATGAATTAAAAATTAATGCTCATATTCTATTTCTCTTGAAAACTGGTTAAATAGTTGATATTCTTCTCAGTTAGTATCCACCTTACGAAAATTGTAAAGATGGATAATTGAACGCTGATGAGAGGTGTAGCGGCCTTGAAATCAGTACTGATACGTTCTGCTAAAAACTGATTGGATATAAATAATAATATTTTCCAACAAAAAAAAAAAATTCTTAGTAATTTTGAATTTTCATTAATTCAATAAAACTGAACTTGAGCCTGATAATATTACTTTTTATATATACATCAATATAAGTTCATATAATAATTACGTTTATTCGTAATAATAATAATATAAAAATATCACTTATTAATTGTAAGACATAACTCACTTCTTCTTATTTTGTCAATCTCTGAAATCTTATTTTTTCCCTATGGTTGTCCAGGAATGTTTTGTCTGCTTCTAAACCTTTAAGTTCTGTCCAGGCAAGAACTTGTACACTGAATAACTGTACTTGTCGATCCGTTCTATTAATTCGTCTGTCTGCGACTGCGGGTTGTCCATTAAAACTTTATTTTACTTACCCATGTCCTGCTGATTATCATCTTGCTAGTGGGCTGTGGCTTAGGCTGTTTTTATCCCGACTTGTACGTAGGTAAACGCGCCAAATTTTCACTATCAAATAAAATTTCCCTTTTTTTATTGGTCTGCTTGACTGCTTAGTCCTGCACAAAAACACGACAACCCGAAGGTTGCTAGAATTTATGCGTTATTAAATCGTCGGCAATTGACCAGTTCTACACCATCCAATGTAGGATGCAAAAATACAAAGGTTGCTTGAATTTAGGCGTTATTGTATTGTTGTTTTTTTTTCTACACCGGACAGTTTTTACTCGAACAAGATCAATGCAAGGAAAATTAAATTATTTGATGTAATTATTAACACGGCCACCGGCTGCTCCAAAATGTTACGATTTTATTCCGTAACTTATTTTCGAAATTAGAACACAAGAGAATAGACTATTATGATTTTAGTTAGCAATTTCCTTTTATTATTCTTTATACTTTATACTATACTTAATTTACTTATTTATGAACCGTCTCAGGGAGCCGCTTGTTAGGCTGGTATTTGATCAGGTTTGTTGTGAGTTGTTGAACGTTTAATGATGATTTCCGAATGATCCATTATGTCGATATCAACCTGCCTTTTTATACCAACCGATGTCCGGTACCGTTGATGTTCGCTGCCGCCAGCGTGGTTGTTTCCACGATATTGTTGAGTGTGCAATTTTTACCAATTTTATGAAACTTCATCATATAGGCGTGGAACTTCCAGCCGATTGCGGTTCTCACGATATTGCAATGTCAGCAGTATGTATGCAGTGCATGTTTTTGCTGCTGCTGATATTTTTGTTGGTTGGGGGAAAATGACTTGTAATAAAATAGTTTTTTATTTGATATTTCTTTTTGTCTTAGAGCAGCTTTAATTGTTGCAGCTCATAAGACTGTTGATTTATTAATTAATTGATTAATTAAATCACATGGGCTTATATACTAATTATGAGAATAATTCTTAGGGGTACCTTAACATAAGAGTAAAAGAATATAAATATATATTACATGTTGGGTAAGCATATTTAGCTTCCCAGTATTTATGTATGGCATTTGTTCAACAGTCAAACGAGTGCATACCTAAAAGCAACAGATACTTTGTGTTGCCTATATCTACAATCAAACAAACGCAGTTAATAAATGTGATTCATTTATGTGCATTGTGCTGCTGCACCTGATTAACCGTACAAGTGTCAAATTACCGACATACACAAAATATCTTGCTTGCAATTTGTCAATGGTTGTATGTTGCGCTACTGCTGAATCGCAATGCATACTACACACTGTTGGTCACATGCTACAGACTCATAACAACGTCAGTATGTGTATGCAGCGTATGTTTCGCTGCTGCTGATATTTTTTGTTGGTTGGAGGAAAACGACTCATAAACATAAATGATAGTTACGAAATATGTATAATTTTCGTTTGTTTATTATCTTACGTCAAAGATAAACGGCTTTTATGGTGTAATAAATGTTTATCGAATGTTATGGCAGGATCGCCATGTGGTGAGTGCAAGGATGTTTAAATTTGGTTTCCCTATAGCCCTTGATTTATTTTAAACAGCTGGAAAGGTTCCAGCAAGTAATTAGGCGTTCAAAGGAACTGCCAGAATATTTTTGAAACTCTAATAAAAACGAAGGAAAGCAAGTACTGAATTATGTTGATAGTTTAAGTCTGATTTTATTTACAAAATATTCTAGCTTAAATAGTACTTATGATAATTTACATATAAGATAATCTAGAATTGAGTGATTTGTAAATCAGTCAATTTATTAATGAAGAAAAATAAAATGAAATTTTCATGTGTCATCAACTTGCACACAGTAATTTCTGTAATTCAATATTTGTTCCAAATTTTGTCACACTTCAACATGTGTAACATTTTCGCTTGTTACGCTACACAGTTGCAGTTGGTATGTACCTACTGTGCATGTTTTAAGACATGTGTACACTACACTTTCTTTCTTTAAATAAAAATTATTATAAATTGATATATTTTTGAACATTTTATATACTTTTTAAACTTTTTGTATGTTTTTTTTTTTGGGAAAATGTATGTGCATGAAAAAAACGCCGGTATAATCACATGCATTTTTCATGCCACGGAAAAGTTAAGCATCTCAAAAAAAAAATACTTAACTTCTCTGAGCACCTACTGAGCACACCTTCATATAATTTTTTTTTTTTAATAAATTTTATTATTTATTGAATCTTCAATTGTAAATTAAATTATCAATAAGTTTTTAAAATCTTAAATCTAAAAAATATTACATATAAGTTTAGCCAATGCTAAACAAAATTTTTAATTTCAACGGTTAATTTATGTTGTTTTACATCTCTCGTGTACGGCTGAGAAAAAGAGTATCCCTCCTTTTCAGCCGGGTGTGGCCTCAATAATTTAAAATATTGCGCGCAAGTACATTTGAGTGCACCTCAAGTTTTTTTATATATTTTTTAGCGTTTATTGAAAATACTGTCTTCACCAACGGAACATCTAGATCTTTATGAATCCGATGATTTCTGACATACCAGGGAGCTGCTGTAATTGTACGTAGAATTTTATTTTGTCGCCTTTGAATTTTTTCGACATTTGATGCTGAGGCAGTGCCCCATAACTGGATTCCATAGAACCATATTGGTTTCAGGATCGCGTTGTATAATAGTAGTTTACAGTCTAGGCTTAGTATAGAATTTCTTCCAATAAGCCAATTCATTTGGGCTGCTTTTAATTTCATTTGTATTAACTTTGCGTCTATATGCGATTTCCATGTTAAACGACGATCAAGATGAACGCCTAGATATTTGACAACAGTGTGTTGCGGTATGGTCTCGGTGTTAATTTTTATAGGCGGGCATGTTTCCTTGCGCAACGTAAAAGTTACGTGCACACATTTCTGCTCGTTAACTTTTTTAATACGCCATTGTTTGAGCCAATTTTGCAATTTGGATATATACCCTTGTAAATTGCGGGAAGCTTCCACAGGATTTTCGTGAACGCTTAGAAAAGCTGTATCATCGGCAAATGTTGATGTATGAATGTTACTGCTTAACGGTAAGTCAGAGGCATATATTAAATAAAGTAATGGACCGAAGATACTCCCTTGGGGAACTCCGGCTTCGATCGACTGCGGTGGGCTTAAAAAATTGCCTTCCCTAACTACAAATTTTCGTTCAATTAAATAGCTTATTAAAAGCCTAACAATGTTTGCGGGTAGATTTTGTGTTAATTTATGTATAAGTCCTTCGTGCCATACTTTATCGAAAGCTTGAGAAACATCTATAAAGAGCGCAGAGCAATATTTCTTCTTTTCGAAAGTGTCTCTGATAACATTCACAAGTCTGTGAGTTTGTTCAATTGTGCTATGTTGTCTGCGAAAACCGAATTGATGATTTGGAATGCATCCACTTCTAGTCACTATAGGCATCAGCTTGCTCATATACAGCTTTTCAAATAGTTTTGAAATGTTGGGCAATAAACTAATAGGCCGATAGGATTCAACCTTCGTATGATCCTTGGCGGGCTTTGGTATCATAATAATCATCGAAACCTTCCATTCTGCAGGATAGTATTGCAGCCGTAGAATACTATTAAAAATGAATAGTATAATTCTTTTTGCAATATAAGGCAGTTGTTGAAGCATTTTGTTGCTTATTTTGTCGACACCTGGGGCTTTTTTGGTGTTAAGACTAGTGATGGCCTTTTCAATCTCCACAATGTTAAATCTTAACGGTATTTCTGGTAAAGAGATGACTGGTGGCAGTTCAACAATATCAGTAGAAATATTCGCTGTAAATACATTTTCTAAGTGCTTAACAAAAAGAGCACCTTTTTCAGCATCAGTTCTTGCCCAGTCACCATTCGAATCTCGTAACGGAGGTTTGCAAATCACTGGCCTTTTAAGTCCTCTGGCTGCACGCCATAGCGAATAATCTGTTTGTGGTGTTGCATCGAGTTCTTGAAGAAATTTTTGCAGCGAAGCTGTTTTTTGTGTTTGTAAAACTTTTCTGAGCTGTTTGGTGCATTCCTTTAGCCTTAACTTTACCTGGGGGGATCTGTAACGTTGCCATTCTCGTCGCGCTCTCCGTTTTTCAGTCAATAGCCTTTCTATATCTACAGAAGAAATGTTGTTGAATCTTACTTGTTGATTTGGTTGATTTGAAGAAGCATTAAGAGCAGCTTGATTAACATGTGCTTCAAACAACCTAATAGAATTTTCTATGTCAGTAGGTGTTCTCAACAGCATATTTTCCGTGCAATGAGCACTCAAATATTTTTTGTATTTCAGCCAGTTAATACGTGCAGATGTCAGCGGTAAATCGCATGTTGATGTTGCAGTTGTGTGTGAGTAAATAGTGATAATAGTAGGCGAGTGATCTGAAGATAAATCCAATGATGCTTCAACTTCAATCATTTCGCTGGGCACACCTTTCATAACTCCAAAGTCGATAATATCAGGAATTTTTTGTCGATCCGTTGACCAATATGTTGGCTGACCACTTGAAACTACATTTAAGCCCATTTTTGAAATTGTGTCAGACAAAACACGACCCTTGGGACTGATTAAACGTGAACCCCAAAATGTGTGTTTAGCATTGTAGTCGCCAGCTGCTAGAAAACGGGACCCCAGTGTTGAATAAAATGCGGTATATTGACTCTCTGAAATTGAAAACCTGGGAGGAGAATAAACAGATGATATCACAAGTTTTTGATAAAAATTTTCAATGCAGATGTTTGTTGCTTGAAGGTAATCTTCACAAAATTCATTTAACAGGTAGTGTTTTATTCGCGTTTTTATTAGAATTCCCGAGCCACCACAAGCTCTACCTCGAGGATCCTTGGTGTCGTAGAAATTATATCCACTAATTCTAAAATAGCTTCGAGACGTCAAATGAGTTTCTGAGATAAGCATAACATCGATTTGTTTATCCAGAAGAAAATATTCTATTTCATTTTTATGTTGGCAGATGCCGTTTGCGTTCCAAAAACATATTTTCAAGTTCATGGTTTGCTTAATACAGCCTGCAACAAAGTAGACTGCATTTTCAACATTTCCTGCATCATACAGGACATGTTGAGAGTAAAAGTATTTACTGTTTGTATTAAGCTCTCAATTGAGGCTTCAATACGGCTAAAATTAGACCCTGGAGCTTCGCTTACTGGTACCGGTTTTTGCGCTGTATTGTGGTTACTTTTTAAAATGTTAGCGTATGAAAATTTATTATTAGGTTGTTGCTGAGCAATAGTCGCGTTTGATTTCAATACGTTTGAATATTGTTGCTGACTGGTAGACGGTTGAGGTAACTGAGGGTAGCTTAAAAGTGTGATAGGCTGAGCGGGGATAATATTTTCTTTTTTGTGCGAGGAGCGTTTAAAAAACGAGTAAAGAGGGCAGCCTCTATAGTTGGCAGTGTGATTTCCGCCGCAATTGCCAAATTTTTTCGCCTTGGGATCACCTTTTGTTTTGTCACAGTTAGCGGTACTGTGTAGCTCACCACATACAACGCAGACTGTAGGCAACTTGCAATAAGTTTTCGTGTGCCCAAATTCTTGGCAGTTCAGGCATTGGATAGGTCCAGCTCTTTTATGTGGCTGCTCAACGTTAACTCTCCGGTGTAACTAATACTTTAGATCACAGATTGGATGGGATTCATTTTTTTTTTATCTTTATGTCACCTGGCTGTAACTCGACTCTAAATATTGGTTGGGGGATTTTTTCTCTATTTTTGATGTTTGAAACATTTTTCACCTTGAATCCATTATTTTCAAGGCCAGACTTGACCTCTTCTGGATCCACACTAGAATCTATACCTTTTATTACAACGGTTAGACCTTTAGCACTCTTAAGCTGATATGTATAAAAATTTTTATTTTTAGTCTCAAAGTCTGAGACTATTTTTCTGTAATTATTTTCTTTAGATACCTGAATTTTTGTTTCATTAATTTTCCCACGCTTGATTGGAGTTACGTAAAACTCATTTTCTCCAATTAACGAGATAAGGCTTTTTACCAGGAAGCTGGAGTTCTGTTCTCTTAAATAAATCGGTGGTGGTTTACTCAAACTTGTATTAGTTGTGTCTTCATCAACTTGTTCAGTTAAAATCGCGAAACGATTTTCGGAATTTTCTATATTTTTCCCATCTTTGGGAACTTTTGCCGTTGACGCAATTTGAGCAGATTTAGGACTTCTTCCCCTTTTTAACACAGTTATGTATCTATCCATACCTGTTTGAATTTTATTATCACTATTTTCACTTACTTTATCCATAATTTTATTCATTTTGTGCACGTTGGTCACCTGGGTATTTATTGTTTGTTTGTTTGCTTGTACAGCTTAGCTGACAAGTTTGCTAATAGGTGCAATTGTTGTTGTATCTTGATCACTATTTAACATGTATGGAGAGCATGATCGCGCACGAATATTTGTGTTTTGTGTAGAATTCAGGTTTGTGCTTAATTCAATTTTTTTATTGTCGTCATCAGAAACAAAAGTTAAATAAGCATTTCTACTGCTTGTGGGTTTATTGTTGTTGTTGTTGCCAGAAGATGAACTCATTTAGAGTTCTCTTGTTTTTTTCACTTATAAGAGTTTGTGTATGCAAATATTTATGTATACACAAGCAAAAAAAAATAAAATAAAACCAGTATAATAACTGTTTAATAAATGTTTTGTTTTTGTATTTTTTGTGACTTTAAATTTTTGATAATTTTAATATTCAGTTGCGACGATTATAAAACGCGTCTGTACACTGCGAGAGTTGAAACTGACCTTCATATATGTGTATATTTATTCAAATATCGGAACCGATATATAATTTTGTCTGATATATTATTTTTTCAATACGAAGCGTGTTAAGACAAATACCGTTATTATTTTATCTAAAACCCAAATCTTCATTTCTTCCAGTGGCTTCGGAAAATTTTTTTCACTTACAGACAGACGGACATGTCTCATTAAGCTTCCCTTTCTATAAGGATCTAGAATATGTACATACATATTATTGGGTCTCATGCATAAAAACGAGTAAAAGCGCTGAGTTGAGGCAGGTGAGCAATTGCTCGTAATTCGACTTCTATCAAAAAGCAACAGCTTTTGCTCAATTTCGTATGCATAAAAATGAGTTCAAACCAATTGCAATTACTTGAGCAAAGGGAGATCAAACGTCTAATTGTTATTGAAGTGTAAACATGTAGTCAAGTGAAAGTGAAGTAGAATTAAATAATAATAATAAAATAGAAACTGACGACATTTCTAAATTTTTAGTAGAAAAAATAAAACAAAATAAATATTTACTAAAAAAGAGTCAATTACCAAGCATTAAAAATAAAAAAAACAAACAATAGAAACATGTGTAACAGAAATTTAGCAAAAATTTGGTATCGAATTAACGGGGAAAAATATAATAAAAAAATAGCTGACATGAAATGTCGCATAAAAAATAAAATAGACATGAATAAAACAGGCAATAAAAAAATAATTTAAAAAAACTGGGAAACTGATTTGTCACAATTACTTTGTGCTAACTCTAATCCCTCAACAAACAAACTTCCAGGTATGTGTACCGTTATCGAATTCAAATTTTGTTGTTGATTTCGCTCTTCGTTTATTTTTTTACAGTTCATCTCTCTCTTGGAACCAATGATGACAACTGTACGTTTGATACATTAGAAGAGACATCAGCAACAACAACATCAGAAACAAAAACAACAGCAACATCAGTAGCAAAACAGCAAAGAAAGCGAAAGCGCCATTGCACTGATATTGATGATCAACTTGTAATATTTTTTTTATTTTATTTATTTAATTATATATCTTAAAATTTTTTTTTATTTTATTTTACATTTTGCTGTAATATATGTATATATGTATATTATGTTGTTTATTTTTGAAGGTTAACAAAAAGTCAACAGAAGTTTTGAGTCGTTATGACAAGGGAGTTGAATTTTCAAAGTCTGCAGAGGCTTGTTTTGTTAAAGCAAAACAAAGTGCTTTCTACAAAAATGCAGATTTTGCAAGAAAAACTTGTGGAAAGAAACTCTTAGTTCCATGAATTTTGAATTTTATTAATATGTAATTAATTAAAATTTAATGCCTAATAATGAATTACATATATTTTATTTTTGTATAAAAAAGTGAATTGTATTTACGTTTATTATTTTTATAAACCAAAAAAAATTAAATATTTTCATTTATATTATTTTTATTATAAACTAATTTGATAACAAATTTGCGATCATCCTCCTTTTGTTTTTTCCGGCTTCTGAATTTCTTGCTGTTTGTTGTTCGATATCGTTTCCTAGTTGCCATACATCATTATTGTTGTAATCGTCATTGATAAGGATATAATCGTCTTTTAAAAATTTAGCTATGTTATGCAAAATGAAACAACTGGCTATTACGTACGGCGCTAACTCTGTCGATACACGAATTTTGTATTGAAGTATCGAAAATCTTTGCTTCAATTGCCCAAAACACCGTTCTATAATGACACGTTCCCTTGTAAACACTTTGTTGAATGTTTTTTCTATGTCAGTTGTTGGGTTCCGGAATGGTGTCATTAGCCATGGGCATATTCCATAGCCCTCATCCCCGAGAAGTAATGCATCGTTCGTTGCATTTTGCATTATTCTACATACCTCGCTGTTTCGTAAGATGCGTGAGTCATGAACTGAACCAGGCCAGGATATGTCAACGCTTGTAAAAAGTTCTTTTCCATCACAAGTTGCCTGCACATTTATAGAGTGGAAGCCTTTTCTACAAATATACTCATCGCTTTGATTAGTGGGTTTTTTAATTTTTATGTGAGTACAATTAATCACTCCAATTGCAAATGGAAAGCAATAATTTGCTTGCCATTTCATTTGAGCATCTTGTATTTCATCTGCATCTTTCGGGAATTTTATCCACTCGCTTGCTTTGGCAGATATAAGTTTCGCAACTTCCGCAATAGTTCGCGACACAGTTGATTGATGGACTCCAATATCTGTGGCTATACCATTTTGGAATCCAGGATCTGCACAAAATCTTAAATACAGTCGAATTTTATCAATGTTGCTGAGAGCACCACCACGTGTTTCTTCTGACTCCTCAAAAAAATAATTAGCCAACCAGCAGATGCTACTATCATCAAACCTATGTATTTATCATTTTATTATTAATTATATAAAAAATAATTAATAATTAAGAATACAAACCTGTATAATTTTTTATCCTCACTTGCTAAATATCTTTTACGCTGTTGATAACATTTTGTATTTCTTTGTGGCACAAAATATTCAGCCATGATTCCTTTTTAGTGTACGCGAGTCAACTATAAGGCAGGCTCAACGAAATTTGAGCAAGAGCTCACAAAAGAAAGCAAAAGCTTGTTTTTATGCATATGAAAATGAGCACAATCTCATCTAACTTAGTTCCAACTGAGCAAGACGAGATCAAACGTGAGCAGTGAGTAAAAGCAAATTCATCAAATTTTATTATGCATACGACAAGCACCTTTTACTCAAAAAATCGAGTCCGAGCTCAAGCTCACGTTTTATGCATTGTTATGACATCATCCACAGCTAGATTGCCTTTTGCTTGACAATTTTACTGTAGCGAATAAGTTTAACAGAATGCTTACATTGCATTCTATATTTTTAAACAAGTAGATTTATAAGTATAAACAAAATTTGCTGAAATCTGAGCAGACAGCACAATACAAGTGAATATGTTTATTCATTGTTTGTGTGTGTTTTTACTGTAGCGAATAAGTTTAACAGAATGCTTACATTGCATTCTTCATTTTTAAACAAGTAGATTTATAAGTATAAACAAAATTTGCTGAAATCTGAGCAGACAGCACAATACAAGTAAATATGTTTATTCATTGTTTGTGTGTGTTATTTCAGTTTTGTATTTTTTAAGAATTTATTCAGCATAAGACAATGAAGAGAAAAAATACAGATTTAGTATTGTTTAAAACTCAAAACTGTAAAAACTTTATTCAAAATTATATGTATAATTTATGGTACTCATAGAAATATTGTGTTAATTACACTCGGAATGAGAAACCTATAATACCCTTACCATTTTTGGTGAAAGTATAAAAATAAAAAAAATAAAAAAATACCTTACATTTTATGTGAGTAAGTCTCAAGAATTTATGTATGTTTTAAAAATTTTAATTACTGTGCCATTCGTGGTGTCCAAGACCAACTCATCATAAATTCACGCGACTGCATGAGCTAAGATTATAATTACATGTTTGCCAAATTTATACTATACTAAATGCGTGAAAGCAATGTAATATGAGCGACTAGAATATAAACTTACCTTGTCACCAGGAAGTATGCCAGGAGGTAGTTTAGTTACAGGAGGCGCCATAGTAAATACTGGAGGCTGATCTTGGACATCCTGTACAATAACAACGATCGCCATACCAGCAATATTTCGACTATCTTGCCCGGGTTCAGCGTACGCATCCTTTTGAAATAAGAAAAATAAAATAAAGGAAAAAATATTTCATAACATTGTTAAGTAGAATTTCAACAATTCGTGATAACTAAAGAAAACGATCGAAAGATTATTATTCGACCGATTTCCACCGGTTTTTTATATAATTTTTAATATACCGAAAAAATCGAGTATTAAAACAAAACCAGTTATTTAAAAACACCATTTGTAATTTTTGACGTTGTTCTTACTTACTTGAAAATATGCTCTTAATTAGAGATTTTTCCTGATATTTTTTACAAAATGTTAGCAAACAACAAGTTTACAGGTAAAGAAAAGACATGATTGCAAAATGTTCATGTCAACTAAGTATATTTGCTACAAGCAACTGAAGCAAATATGTATGGTCAAACATTCTTCCATTAAAAAATATTTGATGCGGTAATAAAATATTAATTCCGGGTTTTCCTTTCATAAAATTTTACAGCCTAACCCACGATGTCGATCGATATCGCTCGCTTGCTTTTTCAACGACAAACAGCTGTTTTGCGCCCCACTAAAAATTTTCAGCACGACAAGTCTATCGACAATGAAAGCGAGCGATAACGTAAACATTTTCATACAAATTTCCGACCCACTAAGAAATATTATGCGACAACAACTGTCAAAATCAGTCACGAAAGTTTTGTTGTCGACAAAGAAATTAATTTGACAAAATTATTTAAAAAATGTTATTTTATATGAATGTATATATGTATGCATGTATGTATGTAATAATTTTAAAAAATTTCATGATGGGAAATTGGTAGGTATTTATGTAAATACAATTATGTACATTCATATATTTATAATTATATTATTGTACAGATAATAATTATTGATTAGCATTTAACAGGCAAAATCAAAGCCGCTGCAGGGTCTTGTTGAATTTGTGAAATTAACAAAATACCAAAAATTATTTTGCTATAAATTATTTTTACAAAATTCATTTATTCAAAGCATATGTTTTGTGTTTACATTTCTAGCAAGGCATATCCAAAAGGTGAGCTTACTAGCACACCAACCTCAATTCGCTTTATATTATACTAACTTTATATTCATACAAACTGATACAGTTTTGCAGCATACACAAATAATTGTTACAGCTTGGAAAGCATTCGTAAAAAAATGTTAAATTTATTTGTGTTTTTTGATGAAAAGCGAGTACTTTATACCAACAATATACATGTTGTTTTTGGATTGTTGTACTTGTAATGGAACTGTGCATACCTGGTCGTTGTGCCACCTTCAAATGGCCATATATGTGGCTAAATTTACATGGAATATTTGATGTGGCAATATACTCATTTGACAATGATTACGTTGAAACGTAAATACAGACGACCGACAAGTCGATAGTTAGTGGGTCGCTTATACGAACGATAATGAGTGAGTTGCTGTCGCTCTATCGACTTGTCGGTCGATATCGTGGGTTTGGCTGTTAATGTATAAAAAAGTATTTTCGATGCTACAAATTAGAATAATAAAAGTTTATTGAAAATTTTAAGTTTATTGTGAGCATACATACATTGTTTGTGTTCTGAAAACTTTTTTTTTTTGATAATTTTATTATTTATTGAATCTTCAATTGTAAATTGAATTGTTCAAATCTATCTATCTATATCTAAAAAATAAAAATAAAGTTTATTTAAGCAATAGGTCTTTAGATTTAATATATATATATATATATATATGTATATATTTATATATGTGTGCATTGCGTTAAGTTTAGGAACAGTTTTTTTACCTTTTGTCAAATTCAGGAACAATTCGTAAGTTTCGGGACAGTCCTTAAACTTTTCATATATTTTGCGTAAAATTTGGGTACATGTAAGTTTGGGCACATTTTTTTGGTATTTGTATTTCACCATTTATTAATCCGGAATGATCAATAGATCAATCAGATTGTATCGATATCAAAATATAAGCTATTTAAAGTGATTATTTCTCTTATATTTAATAAATATTTCTATTTTTGTGCTACCAGACTTCACCATAAAATTATCGTTTTTGGCGGCACCTATTATTATTATTAAACGTCGCTGAAATTTTACGCTTAGAGAACTTCGTACTTTTTACTTTTGGCGCTAAAATTTTTTTTCATAGTCAGGGTTGAATAAGCAGGGGTCGGGTCTTTGTTCTATAAAATATTGATTTCGTAAGCTTAACCAAGGCATTTAAAACATAAAAATATACGCACTGATATGCATTAGCATACGAAACAAGCACTACAAAAAAAATAATTATGAACTACACAGTTAAAAGATTTTTTTCATTACATACTCGTACAACAAAAAGTAAACATATTGAATCATGTTACAAAAAGCTTTAAAACTATGTTAGCTTATAATTAAGGCGAATTTATGACACGTGATCTCGACAGCTTAAGTGACTATTATCCCTTTGTTTTGCCATAGTATTTGCAATCCAACTAAGATTTCAAGTGTTTTGTTACCACATTGTCCAATATATGATATCAGCAGTATATATTTCTAAGCGCATTGAGGCTAGTTTACAAATACAAGGATCAAGGCGAATTCATAAAAAGTGGTCTTAAAAGCATAGATGTCAAATAATGTACCAAACAATGTGCTGACAAAGCTTTTGATATCTTACAAAAATAACTACCTGAGCTGTCAAGTCCAGTAGTTATGAATTCGCCTTGGTTATGAGCTTCTGAAGTTTTAATTTGTTTATATGATATTGTATATTTCAGTACTTCTTTTTGACATACTGCCGAAAAAATGTTTATGTTTAAGAGTTAGATTAGTTTCGTTCAATTATTTCTTTAAGCACGTTCTTAAATATGTTTTGACAGATGGAGTAAGTTGAAGTAGCGAATTTTATTGACAAAGTTATAGAACTGGCTGGTATTAATTCGTCTTTCTAAGTCGTAGAATATATAAAAATAAAAAGGAAAACTGAAGAAAAACATTGACAGAAACTTACAGTGTACAAGTTATGTTCGTCTGAAGTTTTCATATAATTCCGAATCACCAATATATTTCTAAATGCTTTGAACCCAAGAAAAATTAAAAACCAAACATGTTGTAATTCGAATTCAGTACCAGTTGACCTTATTATTCAGAAAAATTCTGAACTCAATTTAGTTTCGAAAATTATTTATTATCGAAATTTTGCATCCAGTTTTATATCAAAGGGTTTGGACACGGTTGCCATATCTCCTAAATATCCCATATATCTGAATATTTTTAGCTAAGTCATATTTTCCAAATTTAATAGAAAACTCACAAATACAATTTAGAAAAACTGTAAACGCAGTTTAATAGCCTTATTTATTATCTGAATTTTGCATGCGGTTTGTTTTCCTTATGTCAAAGAGTTAGGACACAATAGCCATATCTCTGAACATTTTAGCTGAGTCATATTTTCCAAGGTTAATGAAAAAAACTCACAAATTCAATTGAGAAAAACTGTAAACGCAGTTTAATTTCTTTTTATTATCGAAATTTCGCAACCAGTTTTATTTCCTGATGTCAAAGGGTTTGGACACAGTAGTCATATCTTTGAACATTTTTTTTTTTAATTTTTTTTTCTACACAATGTTCTTTAACTTCTGCTGAACAGAGCTGTAAAAGAATCGATTGAAATTTGGTTTTTCATTCAAAATGATTTAAAAAGAGATTGATTAATTTTACACAAAATGTGAATTTAATTAAAACACGAATGCATTCCTCATGAATTAAAAATCATCGCATGCATTCACATCACTAAAAATATTAATAGAATTAAATTTTGAGTGAATTTATTGGTGATTTAAAGAAAAGCAATTATTTAATTCACTTTTTTCACTATAATCAGGATCATTATTAAAAAAACTAGAATGTTTTAATTCGTAGATTCTTTCAAAAAGGAATCATTCCTTTACAGCTCTGCTACTGAGCTATTTTTGATAATTGTAAATTTATTTTACACAAACAAAAAGCCTGCTGTTTTTTTTAATTTTGTATGTTGTTGCCGAGATGCATGTACTTGATATTGTTATACTTTGGTTATAATAAAATGTTTTCTTCGTGTTTTTTGTTGCATGTTACATGTTAAATGTAAAATTATTTATAATTTTTTAATGTAATAAAATCAAAATTTACGAATCCCCAGAAGAAGTCGACAAATAATCGACGAAACGTCGGAACAAAACTGTAAACAAAAATTTAGTTTTTATTTACATGGAAATTTTAGGTCTTATTAGCTCAAAAAATTAACAAATTTATGAAAAAATGACCAAAATAAAATCAACACAAAATAAAATGTTTTCGACAAATAAAATTGTATTTTACATAAACATAACGCTTTTTGTATTTGTATTTTTTTTATTTGTTATATACTTGCATATAAGTAAGTACTTGATATTCAAATTCTTTGATTTATTTTGTGGGAATGTTTATGGCAGTGATGGAAAACGAGATTTGTATTACGGTATCAAAAAAATTTTTTAATAGTTTTACGAAAAAATATTTTTGTTTATTTAAATTTCATTAGCAAAAAAATTATATAAATTTGAAAAGAAATAAATAAAAATTAACACAAAACGCACATTCATACATATGTATGTATGTATATAGGTACGTACATATGCATGTATTTTTAAAACTCATTAATTATTAAATATTTTTGTACTTTTTTGATTATAATAAAATAGTAATTATATGCAAAACAATTTGTACATACATATGTGGTATGGAAGAAACAAAGTTATTTAATATACATATGTACAACACCAAAAAGAATAAGTAATAAAATTATTTAAAAATAAATAAATAAGGAACACAAACGAAGATAACGAAGAAAGTTACGAACATATCTATGTATGTATGTACATATGTATGTATCTATAAAATTCATTAGCTAATATAAACATGAGCAAATATTTACATATTTTTGTAGTGTTTTATTTTAAAATATTTTTGTTTATTTAAATTTCATTAGCAAAAAAATTATATAAATTTGAAAAGAAATAAATAAAAATTAACACAAAACGCACATTCATACATATGTATGTATGTATATAGGTACGTACATATGCATGTATTTTTAAAACTCATTAATTATTAAATATTTTTGTACTTTTTTGATTATAATAAAATAGTAATTATATGCAAAACAATTTGTACATACATATGTGGTATGGAAGAAACAAAGTTATTTAATATACATATGTACAACACCAAAAAGAATAAGTAATAAAATTATTTAAAAATAAATAAATAAGGAACACAAACGAAGATAACGAAGAAAGTTACGAACATATCTATGTATGTATGTACATATGTATGTATCTATAAAATTCATTAGCTAATATAAACATGAGCAAATATTTACATATTTTTGTAGTGTTTTATTTTAAAATACTTTGCAAAACATATTTATCTAAATATGAACGTTCATATGTACATATGTATGTTGTAAGGCACAAAAGAATTTATATACGAGATCAGAAATAATAATATAATCAGCTGTGTAATTGAAATCGTTTTCGAAGTCCATGCAATTTTATTTGCAATATGTATGTATGTACATTCTTCGACTATGTTGACCATGACAAAAACTTAAAATTTTTTATATATTGAGCGTCCCGCGAAAAGTTAGGTAAAAGTAGAGCAAGTTGAGGAAAAAACATGAGTTAATCCAAATCGATATCTGAAATAAAAAGTATTCAATAAGAAAATTTGAACGTAGACGATATGTGTAACTTACCTTTGTCCTTCTTGTACCTCCTTTGATTATCAATCCAACTTTTAACTTGTTGGGGTGTTCTATTATTGAGAATATCCGAACGACGAATGGCGCTAATGCATTCTTCTAGTGATGGAAGTTTCTTTAAATTATCTAAATTTCCAAATAATGAGTGAATAGCGTCTTTTTCTGCTTTGCTCCATCTACAACGCTTAGTTTTTCCGAATGGGGATGCTAAATTAAATAAGAGTATTAGAAAATTATTAGATGTTTACATAAACTATTTATATATCCAATAACTGAATTTGGACAACTAAACATTGCGTGACGAAACTGTGAAATATTTAACAAGTTCTAAATGTTAAATTTCGACAACGGCCACATTTTATCAACTAGAAAATGCCTATACTTTACATGGTTTTCTACCAATACGTATTTTTTAATTCAAAATACAAATCCCAAAGAGGAAAGTGCTCATAAGGACGAATATCATACTAACAAAGTAAGCCATACGTTGTGGAAATCTATAGTTTTTATTTGCAATGCAGTAAAAGGAAACAATTGATTTTACCAATTAATAAAAATCGTCGATATAAAATGATATATGGCTTTTATTTGTTGGACAAGACATCTTCCTTAAAACAACAATTTGAAGTTTAAACTGCTGTTTCCAAATAATGGCCGAACGATTTGAGCATAAATATACTCAAATTGGTCGGCAATTGTGTGAAAATTTTACTTTTTTTTTTAATTTTTGTATTGTAAATACTTATACTTACTGCTTCTACGTTTTCTGCTCGATGACGAACTCTCTAATATACCGTCACCTAAGCTTTTCTCTTCTTCAGCATCTGTACTTTCTACATCATCCTCTTCATCTCCTACTTCATCACCCACGGCGGCCATCAAAAGTTTAGAAACGCAGGTTACTTCTGCGACTGGAATTGGCATCCTATATATTGTTTTGTGGATGTCTTTATTATGCCCCATGAAATTAGCAAGGCGATCGACGGATGCCTCTTCCATATTGAGCAGCGCAGAGTACGTGGCCATATGTTTTCTCAAAGTGGTGCCTCTGAGAGTTTCCGGAAGTCGTGCCCCACACTCTTTAGAAAACATTTTAATTAATGGGCATGCTCGGTAGTACGGCTTTGTTAAATCGGAAGAAGTTGTCTTACAAAAAACGTATATGTTTTCATTATTTACTCCAGCATCTACTCTAAATTTCACGATAAGTTCTATTGCTCGGATGCACATTGGGCTCAACAACACGCTGACAGTTCTACCTAGCTTACCACGCAAGGAGATTCTTACAAACTGCTTTGCAAGCTTTATTGATGTTTTGGAATAACTATTTAAAATATCTTTATCTATGTTTTCGGTAATTGTTTCCTTATTGTTAAAATTTTCGATAGTAAGTCGCTCAATTTCTCCAGCTCTTCTCCTGTTGAATATTTGTACGTAAATAAGTGTTGTTTGAACTAAATTAGTCCAACTTAGGCTACAAAATGCTTGAGATAGCTTTTCTATGGCACAAAGAATTTTTTCCTTTAAATACAAATATAGTTTATTAATATCAGCCTCAATTGATGGTAACACAACTTTTTTTACTCTTTTTTTATTTGTTTGGTCTTCGACTGCTTGTTTATTTATTGCAGGAGCCTCATCTTCCCACAAACAAAGAAAGTTTTCCAGATCAGTTTTAAGATCTTCACGACTTTCTTTAATCAGTTCCGCCTTTTGTTTTTTCGCACATTTTTTTATTAACGAAGTCAAATTTTGAGCTACTGCAGGTGTATCAAAAGACTTTTTCTTTTCATTCCAATTTGCAACAGTTTTAATAGCCTTGACGCACTTATCAAATAAATTTGCTTTGAAGATTTCTTTTAACTCATTTACATTTGGATCTATCTTTTTTAACTCAATGATAAATCTACCAAGTAATCTCAAATTGGCTCGAATCATATCGTGTTGGTGCACCGGAGCATATTTATCGGCGAATTTATTTCCCATTTTTATCACTAATTCATCATATCGTATTGCTTTTGTTATATCATCGTTTCTTAAAACAGGGAAAATTGTGGTTTTTAATGCCGTATTTGCTACTGGATGTATGTACTGGGTTAATCGACGACCTTCGATCAAATTGCTTCTTTGGTTTTTTGATGTACCACAAGCTGAAAGGTGAACTCGAATGGAATTCTTAGAAAAGAATCCCTTACACTTTTTGCAACATACGTAGTCGTCAGCACTATTTTTCAATTTTGTTTGTTGCTGCCGGCTTACAATAAGAATACCGGTATTGTGATTTGACGATGTGTTGTGATCAAAGTCTCCTTGTTTTCTTAACTTAGCTATTATATTCAAACGTAGCTTACTTCGTTTAGGCATTGCTAGAGCATTTGCAACTTCTGGCTCTTTCCTATGCTTTAAAAACAAATGTCTTGCTATTTTGCATTGTAGCGTTTTACAAAAAACGCAAAAATGTTTTTTGACGTGTGTTTTAGAAAATGGAACGATGATTTGCTTTACATTAAGGGGCGCTTCTATTTCTTTGAAACCTTCTTCTTGTGCCAAAATTTCTTTAGAGTCGTCCAAGGTTCTGTGTGTACTAGCCGAAAGGTCTGGAATATATTCTGAAACGGACTCCTCAGATTTTGCGGTACTATGGAAGCTCTTAGTCGAGTCGTTGATCAGACCAGATATTTTTGTATTCACGACATTAAAAGATGCTTCAGTTTCCAAAGAAGTATTGCCTGCATTTCCGGGTGCAGAAAACGAATGCGAACTATTTTCCGTTATTATGGTATTGTTAGTTGAGTCTAAAACCATATTTGCTCTGTTATTAATTCCATGATCAAAGATTGCAGTACTGTTACCGATTTCTGTATTGCTGATATTTGGTGTTTCTGTATGGCTTATTATATAGGTGTTGTTATTTAAAGATGTTCTAGTTTCTAAAGATGATCCATCTGATATAAAAATATTGTTATTTGAGTCTAAATCCATATTTGCTCTGTAATTATTCCCATGATCAAATATTGCGGTACTATGGAAGCTCTTAGTCGAGTCGTTGATCAGACCAGATATTTTTGTATTCTCGACATTAAAAGATGCTTCAGTTTCCAAAGAAGTATTGCCTGCATTTTCGGGTGCAGAAAACGAATGCGAACTATTTTCCGTCATTGTAGTATTGTTAGTTGAGTCTAAAACCATATTTGCTCTGTTATTAATTCCATGATCAAAGATTGCAGTACTGTGACCGATTACTGTGTTGCTGATATTTGGGGTTTCTGTATGGCTTATTATATAGGTGTTGTTATTTAAAGATGATATAGTTTCTAAAGATGAACCATCTGATATAAAAATTATACTCTTACGCTTCGTCGATTTACTTGATGCCTTACCTGATTTCCTGTATTCAAGGAATGGACGCAATGTTTCATATTGAGGTGTTTTGACACACATTGAAGGATTCTCACTTTCAGTGTTTAATTGATTAGTAGAAATTAACACTTCTTCAGCGCTGTTCATCACCGGTTGAAGTTCGGTACACTCAACAACATCTAAAACATCATTTCCTTTTTCAAGTGATAGAGAATTATCGGAAAGCGTTGTGTTGGGATTTGAAAGAATTGCTTGTGGTAAGTAACAGTGATCGTGATTAAGTATGGTTTTAATAACTTCTTGTCTTGTTTCCAGATGTGTTAAACTTATTATTTGAGAATCTTCGAGTTGCCTAGATGACTTACGACTTTCTTCGGGAATCGTTTCTTTAGTCTTCTCAAACCGTGTGCTATTTTTTGACTTCTGAGATACATTTCTTTTGAAAGTTTTATCACCTACTTGACTTTTTAACAAAACTCGTAGTTTTGGCAAACTGGTAGCTCCCACTTTTGTACAGGGTACATTTTTAGGCTGTCCGTAAGACTGCGCAGATGAGCCATTGTTAAACAATATTTTCTGCTTTGTAGAATCTTTAATCTGCGCAGATGACTTACGACCGATAACTTTAATCCCTGCCGTAGAAGGAGACATTTGCTCCTCTGTATCAAACGAAAGATCATCTCGATCATTTTTAGCAATTGGTGATATATTTTTTGGTAATTCTGATATCTCGCAATCTTGGATTTTCGTGTTGGGTACACTTTTAACCTGCGTTAAAGACTTCGTTGATGAGCTATTGCTAGATGATGTTTGCACATTGTTTGCTACTTTTGATATATATTTATGTTGTATTTTTTTTTAACATCTAGCAAGTAGTTTTTATCATCTAAATAAAATGCAAATATACAACATACTGCTTAAAATTCTTTAAAATTTATATAATTATATAAGTACAAATATGAGTACTTAAAATTAGGTTTATTGACATTCCTAAACTATATTTTAAAAGTTTATAAAATTAATATCATATATTTGTTATTTAAATAAAACAAAATATATATTTTATTACTAGCATCCATTTTTTGTGTAATTTTGGATATCCATTCACATTACCATAATGACCACTAATCTTTTCTGCATGCTAGTGCACTACCTGGACCACCTTTTGAGTATAATGACATTACATTTGTGTGTGAAGATAAATTTAAATTTGACTAGCAAAGATTTGAACCAAAAATTTTTGTCAAGCCAAGCCCTTTTATAAATAACTAACAAATTATTTTAAAAACGATTAAAAAGTGTTTATTGAAATTTTCAGTTATACAATCTCTTTATATGTACATACATATATAAAAAACAGTGACAATTATATATGAATATATTAATAAAATTTTCTTTTCAAAACAAAAAACTACTCGATTAATACAACAGTATTCTAAAAGCCCCTCTCAATCCATTAGTTCTATGTCATTCCTTAGTTTTACAAATATGTTGATATCCAATGATTTAGTAAATAAGTCTGCTAACTGGAACTCAGTACTAATATACTCAAGCTTTATATTACCATTTAATATGTTATCTCTTATAAAGTGATGTTTTATATCTCTTTTATATGCTTTGCTCTTTTACTCTCTAGGTTATTCGCCATTCCAATGCATCCTCTATTGTCTTCAATTAATTTAACGATAAAATCATCAATTTCTTTTAAAACTCCAGAAATTCATATTGCTTCAGTTGTGGCTAGGGCACCATTTCGCCCCAATGAAATAAGCCCCAAATCGAAAAATGAAATAAGCCCCAAAAAATTTTATGAAATAAACCCCCAAAAAAATGAAATAAGCCCCAAATTTGTTAACTTTATGATGTAAGCTTAAGAAGAAATCATGAAATGCAAGAATTTTATCCTCGAAATTATATCGAACACCGGCTTCGCGTTCCAAGCATTCTCTGCATAACCGGCCTACGGCCGGGCGCAAGGAATTTATCCTCTATGGTATATCGAACACAGGCTTCGCGTTCAAAGTATTCTCTGCATAACCGGCCTACGGCCGGGCGCAAGCAATTTATCCTCTATGGTATATCGAACACCGGCTTCGCGGCAGGGGGCAAGGATTTTAGATCTATTTTACGGATATGAAACAAGCCCCAAATAAAATGAAATAAGCCCCAAATATTTAAAAAATGAAATAAGCCCCAAAAAAAATGAAATAAACCCCAAACAAAAAATTTGAAAATTTTTTGGGGCTTATTTCATTTTTCGATTTGGGGCTTATTTCGTGCCACCTGTGGCTAGACTCAAAGCTATATATTCAGCTGCTGATGAGGAAGTTGCAACAGTTTGTTGCTTCTTGCTACACCATGATACTGTCCAGCCATATACTTAAAACAGATGCCCACTAACTGATTTCCTGTCAATTTTACAATGCGCTTAAAATATTGCCAATGAATGTCAGAAGGATTTTGTTAAAATCGGCCTAAATAACCTATTTGAAAACAAATATCAGGTCGGGAACATAGCATGATATAAAGGGTTTTCCAATATGATTTCTTAAAAAAAATACACTTATTGTTAAAGAAATTAAGAAGTTTTTTTAATGTGAAGAATAATCGATACAATTAAGTTCTAAATAAAACGTCATTCAAATGGCCTCCACTACTTCTTCTGCAGGAACGAATTCTATGAACCCAATTTTCGAGCACTTTTTCCACTAAATCAAGTCGTATGTCATGAATGGCACGTTCAATATTGACTTGTAAAGCTTGAATAGAGTCTGGTTTATTTCGAAAGACCAATGACTTTAAATAACCCCACAAGAAATAGTCTAATGGTGTTAAATCACAACTTCTTGGAGGTCATTCAATATCACAATTTCTTTAAATAATCGAATCTCCAAACTTTTCTCGCAATAATTCAATTGTTGAATTTGCTGTGTGGCACGTAGCCCCGATTTTTTTCTTAAGGGATTTAACGTTTTCAATATCATTACCCGCTATGAGCAAATCATCTACATATAAAAGGAGAATCAGGATGTTTGCTTCTTTTTCATTAACTTTAACGTAAAGACAGTAGTCGTGTTTTGACCTCACAAATCAAAAACGAATAAAAAGGTTTATTGAAGTTTTCAGTTATACAATCTCTTTATATATAAAAAAAACAGTGACAATTATATTTGAATATATGTACATATGTACAATTAATAAAATTTATTTTCAAAACAAAAAACTACTCGATTGATATATAACAATATTCTAAAAATCTCACTATAAACAAATAGTAGTCAAGGGGATCGACTATCATGCAGAAAATGTGCAATATCTGTAATAATCTTGGAACTTTAAAACAATGCAGTTTTAAATTTTCATATGAAAAAAATTTCTGGAATGGGAAAACACTTAATTTTTTTATGTAATATAAATAATAAAATACCAATCAAGTTTAAATAACATAAAACAAAAATTTATAATTTACGAGATCGAGACTGTTCCCAGCCATATTTTTAAAAATCAGTTTTTTTAAAAATGGTTTAAAACAAAGAATGTTTAAGGAAAATTTTATTTTTTATCAAAGCTATCTTTTCGATAGAAAATCAAAACAAAAAACAAATATTAAAATTGTTGTCGAGTTATGGGCTTCTGAAGTTCCAGTACGAAATTGTGATATGGTTTATTTTATTTTTTTATTTCAATACATAGAAAGCCTAAGAGGCATCTTTAAAAACCTTTCAATACTGACATCATTAAAAACCTTTTGAATATTATCAGCCTGTCCCAAATTCTTTCTTCAAAAGTTATTTTGGGACTAACGTTCATCTAACGGCCATATTTAATGTAATTTTATTTTTTGTCATATTCCACTGAACTATTAGTATATATGTACATATGTATGAATACATATAAGCATTAGTGTTGGAGTCGATTTTGGTATGTACTATTCTCCTTTTTTTGTTTAGTTAAATTATTGTATTATTTTACAGGTATACTGTATTGTATATAATCGTTGCACTAATTACATACTTGTAATATACATACATATGTACATATATATGTATGTATATTTTTATTGCCCATATGGCTCTAGTATATACAAATTAGTGATGTTACGAATATCAATTTTTAGTATTCGCGAATACGAATACGAATATTTAAAACAGTATTCGCCGAATACGAATACGAATATTTCTTTTGAGGTTTATATTTCAAATTTAATTGGAAAAAATCCCTGCCTTTGCGTTAGTAACTATAAATGAGAGACATGATGACTTTACTCATGGATACAAGTGACATTGACTGTGAAAATGGAGATGAAATTTCTCAACTTAGTTTCCCAGATTCCTTTCATCATTTACTTAGAAAAACTATCGCGGAAAATATATATCGGAAAAACGGGCGGCAAATGACGTTAACCCACTGATATGGTGGAAAGTAAATAAGGAAAAATACGAGCTTTTTTTACCTATAGTCAGGCAATATTTAGTGACACCACCAACGAGTGTTCCAAGCGAGTGAATGTTTAGTGGTGCGGGGCTTATTTATACACCGCATCGTAATAGGCTTGATGGAGAAAAGGCTTCAAAACTTCTATTTTTGAAATTCAACATTCCTCTACTGAGGTTTTATTACTAATTTAACATGATATAAAACTTTAATTTTTGAATACTAGTTGCAAAATACATATACATACATATATTTTTGTATGTTTTTTAAGAAGGTTATTACTTTGCGTGAAATACAATGGGTTTTTAATAAAAATTAATATATTTTTTTTACATTTTATGTACTTTTTTTAATCTTTTGTATGATTTTTTTTTGGAAAATGTATGGGAAAATTATTCGAAAAATATTCGCTTGAATTTGGCGAATACGAATACGAATATCTTAAAACAGGCAAATAGTCGAATAGTCGAATACGAATACGAGTATTCGTAACATCACTAATACAAATGACTAAATAAATTTAAATATACATATGTACGTACTTACATATACCATATAGGTACTTACAATTTTGAATTGGAACTTCAGCAGCCCATAACTCGGAAAACTTTAGCCCCAATTGTGTAAATCACATAACAAGTGATATATATATATGTATGTATGTATGTGGAAAGCAAAAACAAAAATTCAGACTTGCACATGTATGTAAGTATGTATATTTTAAAGTTTTGTTTCGCATTAACAAGTTCCAATTTTTTTATGGCCTTTGTCATTTTTGCGAGACAATGATGAGTATGTACAAAAACAAACCAAATTTTTTAAATATTTGAATTTTGTTTTTGCTTTCCATATACACATGTACATATGTACATACATACATAAGTACATACATATGTAAGTCACTCCATGATATGATTTACACAATTAAGGCCTCAAGCTAGCTGACGGTTCCTTTATTTATTATATTCTTTATCAGATAGGGTATTATTTTTTCTTTCTAGAGCGATGTATTTAATCCAGATTTAAGTCCATTACTAAACAAGCTGCTGAATTATCATCATTTTGTAACTTTCTCATATACATACATATGTATGATGTAAGTAAGAAAGGCAAAATCAGCGAACAATTTCTATGCACAATTCACTTCGGAACACACATTTTAAAATAAATACTTTGAAAATACCACAATAATTAAAAAATTGCAATTTAACCAGTTAGTGTTATAAAACTACCGCACATAGTTTTCGATACTCGATACTCAAAAGAAAGTACTCAATACCCTTACGGTTCAGTTACACGATCAAGATTTCCTTTCAAGAAATGGTTTTTTCATTAAAAGTATTAATAGCTGTTTACTTGAATGGAAAATTTGGAGCAAAATTGATATCATGCTGTTTTGTTTATTTGTAAATTTGTAGGTGCATTAAAAATTTAAAAAAAATTGAAGCGAAACTTGATAGTGTGACAACAGTGTTAGAAAAAGAAAGAAAACTTTTCTGTATTTCTCCCAGCTATATGTCCGTCCAATTATTAGAATCTATCTAATATCAACCAAGGTAAATTCAGTTAACAAATGCTCATATTAATACAGCGGAGCTACTTTTTTTTTCCTTAAGGCAGATATATAAATTGTTATTGTTATAAATCAAGTGATTTCGCATGGGGAATTATTCTGTATTGCGATGTGAAAGTAATTTAGACAAAATACAAATGCGAACAGTTTTCCATTCACATAGCAATTCAGATTAACCCTCCTGGATACCAGCTTGAAGTAACTAAGATTACCTATTTAAAAGCTTAAAACCGGACGAACTGTTACTTTTTATTTTTAAACAATTTTTTATACATTAACGTACAGTGTACTTTCTTGGCGGTAATGAGGAAAAGCTAGTACTTTTTACTCTTCCGATAAATTTGGTGTACAGATGCTCAATTCACAAGCCCGGTTGTATCCCTTATTGTTGTACATATGTACATACATACATATGTATATGAAAAGACAATTTAAAACAAAGTTTCTTTCAACAAAAAAAAATTGTTTTGAGAAACTGTGTTTGAAATTATCGTTTCATATACATACAACAATAAGCGATGAAAATATGCTTGTGAATTAAGCAACACAGTTCTTGCGTTTATTAACAGGTATTACAAACTAAGTTTTGGATAAAAGCTAGTAAAATCTGTAAAACATAATACTCACCTCTTCTAGAAACAAGAAAAGCAGCATACTTTCCTCCATTGCATTTTGCAATGCAGGTTTTCCGGTCTATCATCTGTATATTGTTTGATTTCACGATGGAGTATTCGTCGTTGTGAAATTTTACCAGGGAAAACATCTAAAAAAAAATTTTTTTACGGATATTTGTTATATAAATGTGTATGTATGAATCAATAAATAGAATATACTTACTTTTAATGAACCAATTGACCAATATATATATGATTCTGATATATGTATGTATACTAGATCCACTGAGTTATTTTAAAATTCCAATCCTAAGGCGATAAAAAGGAATAAGTTATCATATGGCGTTCTATTATTACATGATAACTTTTTTTTAATTTGGGAGATTGTCGGCTAAGTAAATTTGTTTCGGTCTTATGAATTAAGCCAAATTGGAAAACTTTGAGAAGGAACTTTCTGTGGAAATTATTCAAATACCTTATTGGGTTTCAAATAAATACCTACTCAAATGCATCTTCGCAAAGTTATTCGATTTAGTTATTATTCCCGCCATTTGTATATGCATATAACAATTTTTATTCGTACTTACCTCAGGCTTTTTATCACAAAATATACTTTTATTTCAACTCTCAAAGCACACTTTCTTCTTGCTTGCCGGTTTAATTCAAAATGATGCTTACCATTTTTGAAGGCTTAATAAAATGTCTATGCAACGGCGATTACATGTACATATGTATACCAGCCGTCCAATGGCATATATCAAAAACATTATGTATATGGAGTTTGACATTTAAGTTTTAAATTCACAAATTAGCTTCACCGTTGCATGCACCTTTAGTTTGCATTTGCTATTTTCGGTACCGTTATTAATGAGGCGTGTGTTTTTGTGTAGCTGCCAGATCTGACGATATTATAAACCGTCTTGCCACTTGTAAAATTATTATTAACATATATTTTTAAATTGGCGTCAAATTAATTAATATATAAATATTTCACAACAACTATTCTTAGGAGCTATATTCCACGGTTTGGGTTTATTATTTGGCTTAATGCGAGTATACCAACACTGGAAAAATAACGAAAAACATTCACAGCTTTATTTAAATTAGATTTTCATAAAATTACAGTTTTCATGAGGTCAGAGTTGAATTTTTTTAAACGTTAGCATAAACATATGTATTTGCATCATTTTCGTATCATATTGTAGCAGCTACAACACGATTTTGAAACGATTTTCTAAAGTCAGTCAGATTTTTGCAAGATTTTCCTGTAAATGAATCGTGCGATCGAGTAGGATAGTGTGTCACGGCCAAGGCAAATTCATTAGCAGGTATATGCACGACTACAACTTTTCAAAAATAAAACAAACAACAAGCATTTTGTTTGTGTAAACGGCGAATTCACTCCCAACGCTGTCAAAATTTTGCATGCAAAAGAAATAACATAAAAATGGCACTGGAAAATATGTACCAAATTTGACAATAAATAAATGCTCCCGAATTCGCCACTGCATCCACCTGGTAATGAATTCGCCTTGTTCGCGGCCTTATCTACTGTGAATTTGGCTTGATATATTATGCGTATAATCCAAGGCAAATTCACACAAGTTGGCTTAGAGCATGATAAAACAAGAACGGTATATGCACCACTACAACACTAAGAAAAACAACAGGCATTTTGCTTAAGTAAAAGTGAACTGAAACCCCTTCTAACAATTTTCTCCATGCATAAAAAATGGTATTAATATGGCGCAGAAAAAATTGTACCAAATTTGACATCTTGAGGAACGGAATAATTGGCCCGAATTCGCCACTGCATCTACCTGGTAATGACTTCGCCTTGACTTGGAGAACACAGGTGATTAATGGGAAGCTGTTTGCAGGCCAATTGGGCCAATTATACCTTTTATTAATATGTTGTTGCGAAAGGCGAATTCAGTATGAAGTGAATGCAGTTGCTACAAATTTTCCGGCGCTAGTTGCATACAATTTTTTCTGCATGCAGAACTGGAGTAATGAATTCGATTTTTGCACAAACAAAATGCTTGTTGTTTTTCTTAATATTATGTTGTTGTAACCGTGCATGTACCTTGTTTATTATATCATGGACTTGGGTATCATGCATCTTAAACAAGGTAAATGCACCACCACAACAACACAAAACTAATAATATCAACAGGTATTTTGTTTGTGCAAAAAGCGATTTCATCATCTTGTCTATCAAAATTTTCCATGCATAAAAAATTATATAAAAAAGGCTGCGGAAAATTTACCATATTTGACAGTTCAGGTGATGGATAAATTCGCTCGTATTCGCTACAGCATTCATCTTGTAATTAATTCGCCTTATTGAGAGTCAATCAGGGAAAATTAATAACAGTTTGTGACTTACTCATAACCATAGAAAACAGCTCTTCACACAAAACTTATGAAACACAATGAAGTTTGTTAGAGGTCACTTACCATAACGCCATATCCATAACCAATGAAACCAATTGAATTTAGGTTTTTCGACATAACCATAAACAGCTGTTTGTTGATTAGAGAAATTTGTTGGCTTTTATTGCGATTTGAATATGTTTTCATTTACAATATTGTATGGTCGTTCACAAACGGGATGAATTGTTATGGTGTTATATGATAGCTTATTGGCAAGAGAGGTAAAGAGTGGTTTTTCGCTGGCATAATTTTTCAACCAGATACAACCCCGCATTAGCAGCACAAAACCAATACAAATACATTTTGAAACAACAAATAAATAAAAAAACACACTTATACACACAAAGCGGTGTGCACATATAAATAAATAGTTTTCTTTTATTAGTTCTATAAGAACATTATTGCATATATTTTCACATATTTAATAAGTTTTAGTGGCGAATTTTATTGATGTAGAAAATAAGGCGTATTAATTATGTGGACGTCATTATCAGCTGACGAATCCTAAACTGTCAAAAACTTGTTATGTTATATTTCTGTATATATTTCTATAAGAATATTGTTGCATTTAATATTTTGATGGTGATAGTTTTAGCGGCAAATGTTATTGCTATAGGGATAAGACTACCTTGTATGAATTCGCCTTGGTAGTTATTAAATTGACTGGTATTAATTCGGCGTTAAATGTCGTAAGAAATTTAATTTACTAAAGTAAAAATATTGGGAAGTCATAGCTTACGAGATATAGCGTTCTGAAGCTTTCATTCATTTACGAATTGCAATAAATTTCTGAATGCTTTGCATTCAAGAAAAATTAAAAACTAAACGTGATGCAAGGGGAATTCAGCACCAGTTGGTCTTATTAGCCTACGTCATCATCAGTTGTGCAAACCTGGCTGCCAAATATTTTTTACGTTTACAAGTTATGTTAGTTTTCTTAAATTAGTTCTATAAGAACATTGTTGCATATGCTTTCATATATGGAATCAAGGCGAATTAATTATCAGGTGGATACAGTGGCGAATTCGGGCGAATTTATCCATTACCCACACTGTCAAATTTAGTACATATTTTCCGGCGCCATTTTTATGTAACTTTTTATGCATGGAGAATTTTGACAGTGTGGGTAATGAATTCGCCGTTTACACAAACAAAATGCCTGTTGTTTGTTTTGATGGCGAATTGTTGTAGTCGTGCATGAATTTGCCTTGATATGAATTAAGTTGTAGTGGCGAATCGTATTGATGTAGGAAAGGCGAATTCATAACAGGTAAAGTTAATACTACAACAATTACAACTAATGACAAATCAGACCCTATGCTTGCATGTACAAATTTTGACATGCCAGCCTTCATTATGCAAGAAAAAAGTAGATCAGCTCTGTTTTCAACTTTAGCTGTTAAGAATTTGCCTTGGATGTAGGCTTAATAGCCTATATCATCTTCAGCTGACCAATCCTCAACTGTATATTTCTATACGAACAATGTTGAATTTACTTTAACTAAAGGTTATAGTTTTAGCCGCAAATTTTATTGCTATAGGGATAAGACTATGAATTCGCCTTGGCAGGTATTAAATTGACTGATATTAGTTCGGCGCTCTATATCGTAAGAAATTTTCAATGAAAATGATAATAATAAATAAAATATATTAGCAACTCATAGTTTACGAGATATAGCCTTCTGAAGCTTTCATTTTTTTACGAATTTCAATAAATTTCTGAATGCTTTGCATTTATGAAAAATTAAAAACTAAACATTGATGCCTTATTAGCCTACGACATCATCAGCTTTGCAAACCTGAACTGTCAAAAATTGTTTGTTTAAAAGCTTCTAAAGTTTTCATACAATTAAAAAATTTTCAAAAACTTTCGGGATGCATTTTATCAAAGAAACATCAAAAACCCAACAATTTTGTAAGGCGAATTCATAAAATGGGACTAAAGCTATGTACAGACGATTGGCAGATCTTACAATATTGTAAGATATGTCAATATGCTGACAACGTACTGACAATGAAAAATTGTTATCAAAAGGTAAATTGTTAGTTCAGACGATTGTAAGAAAACCTTACAATTTCATTGTCAGACAATTGTCAGACAATAAATTTTTCTGCCAACAAAAATTGTCAGTTTACACGGTTGTCAGCTTGTTGTGTGGAAAAATTGCCAGATGCGTTGTTAAGCTTTGTCAGAACTGTCAAATCCAATAGTATTTATGGACTGCATTGCCAACAGAAAAATTGTCTTACAATGGCGCCATTGTCAGATGCATTAATTTAAACACATCTGCCAATACAACAAGAGCTTACAATGTCTGACAATTATCTTATAATGGCAAAGTAGAGTGTTCTCACGATTGTCAGATGTCTGACAATATTATTGTCTTACAATGAACTGACAATGCTTTTTCTTGCAACGTTGCAAGACAAAAATTGTAAGTTTAGACGGTTGTGAGACATTTTCTGAACATTTTTCTGACAATATTGTAAGATCTGCCAATCGTCCGTACATAGCTTTAGTAGCCTATGCCATCATCAGTTGTGCAAACCTAAAATGAAAAAAATTATGTGTAGAAGTGTGGTTAATTTTCTTAATTATTTATATTAGAGCATTGTTACTTATGTTTTGACAGATGGAGTAACATGTAGTGGTGAAGTTGGTTGATGTAGGGATAAGATTGGCGCGTATAACTTTGCATTGCAATGTCGTAGAAAATTTAGAAAAAAATTAAATAGCAAAGCAAGTAAGAACTCAAAACTTTCGAGTTATGATCTAGAAAAATTTGTACTAGGCAAACCAGACCCTAATCGTTGTGCGAAATATCTATATCTAATGTCAAATAATGTAGTAAACAATGTGTTAACAAAGCTTCTGACATCTTAAATTAATCACTAATAGTCGTCCAAATGAATTTTCTTTTCGAAATATCGGCACAAAAAATTACATTTTACATTTTTCATGATATTTGTATTATGCAATTGTAATTAAATTTTGCCTTTTTTTTTTGCTGAAACCCGATTTTCGCAACCTGTCTGAAACAGGGATTCGACTACCGTAGAAGAAATCATAAACTTCAGGGCTGCTGAAAATATCTAACGCAGTCGTGAAAAGCCATGCAAATTTTAGCAGAAGTCTGGCAATGTTTTTATATGCACATATAGAGCTACGTTAAAGGACATGTTCCCAACTTGCTCGCAATGTATACAAAATGTCCTGCAACAAAACAGAATATAAAAAGTGTTAATTTTTAATAAAATAATTAAAAATTATTGGTAAATATTGATTTAAAACTTAAGGTAAATCAATAATTTTTACAAATACATAACAAAAACCATACATTTTTTATGTCCCTAAACTTGCCACAATGCACACATATATATCTATATATGTATATATGTGTGCATTGCGTTAAGTTCAGGAACAGTTTTTTTACCTTTTGTCAAATTCAGGAACATATCGTAAGTTTCGGGACAGTCCTTAAACTTTTCATATATATTGCGTAAAATTTGGGTACATGTAAGTTTGGGCACATTTTTTTGGTATTTGGATTTCACCATTTATTAATCCGGAATGATCAATAGATCAATCAGATTGTATCGATATCAAAATATAAGCTATTTAAAGTGATTATTTCTCTTATATTTAATAAATATTTCTATTTTTGTGCTACCAGACTTCACCATAAAATTATCGTTTTTGGCGGCACCTATTTTATTATTAAACGTCGCTGAAATTCTACGCTTAGAGAACTTCGTACTTTTTACTTTTGGCGCTAAAATTTTTTTTCATAGTCAGGGTTGAATAAGCAGGGGTCAGATCTTTGTTCTATAAAATATTGATTTTGTAAGCTTAACCAGGGCATTTAAAACATAAAAATATACGCACTGATATGCATTAGCATACGAAACAAGCACTACAAACAAATTAATTATGAAGTACACATTTAAAAGATATTTTTCATTACATACAACAAAAAGTAAACATATTGAATCATGTTACAAAAAGCTTTAAAACTATGTTAGCTTATAATTAAGGCGAATTTATGACACGTGATCTCGACAGCTTAAGTGACTATTATCCCGCTGTTTTGCCATAGTATTTGCAAGATTTCAAGTGTTTGGTTACCACATTGTCCAATATATGATATCAGCAGTATATATTTCTAAGCGCATTGAGGCTAGTTTACAAATACAAGGATCAAGGCGAATTCATAAAAGGTAGTCTTATAAGCATAGATGTCAAATAATGTACCAAACAATGTGCTGACAAAGCTTTTGATATCTTACAAAAATAATTACCTGAGCTGTCAACTCCACTAGTTATGAATTCGCCTTGGTTATGAGCTTCTGAAGTTTTAATTTGTTTATATTATATTGTATATTTCAGTACTTCTTTTTGACATACCAAGGAATAATTTATTAAGGAAATATGCCGTGGATGGCCTCATTAGCATACGTTACCATCAGCTGTACAAACCTGAACTGCCGAAAAAATGTTTATGTTTAAGAGTTAGGTTAGTTTCGTTCAATTATTTCTTTAAGAACGTTCTTAAATATGTTTTGACAGATGGAGTAAGTTGAAGTAGCGAATTTTATTGACAAAGTTATAGAACTGGCTGGTATTAATTCGTCTTTCTAAGTCGTAGAATATATAAAAATAAAAAAGAAAACTGAAGAAAAACACTGACAGAAACTTATAGTGTACAAGTTATGTTCGTCTGAAGTTTTCATACAATTCCGAATTACCAATAAATTTCTAAATGCTTTGGACCCAAGAAATATTAAAAACCAAACATGTTGTAATTCGAATTCAGTACCAGTTGACCTTATTAGCCTACGTCATCATCAGTTGTGCAAACCTGGCTGCCAAATATTTTTTACGTTTACAAGATATATTAGTTTTCTTATATTAGTTCTATAAGAACATTTTTGCATATGTTTCACATATGGAATAAGTTGTAGTGGCGAATTTTATTGATGTAGGCACTAAGGCGAATTAATTATGAGGTCTAAACTGTCAATAACTGGCTATGTTATATTTCTGTATATATTTCTATAAGAACACTGTTGCATTTACTTTGTCTGATGATGACAGTTTTAGCGGCAAATGTTATTGCTATAGGGATAAGACTACCTGGTATGAATTCGCCTTGGTAGTTATTATATTGACTGGTATTAATTCGGCGTTCAGTGTCGTAAGAAATATAAGTTACTAAACTAAAAATATTAGGAACTCATACGAGATATAGCCTTCTGAAGCTTTCATTTAATTACGAATTGCAATAAATTTCTGAATGCTTTGCATTCAAGAAAAATTAAAACCAAACATTGATGGCTTATTAGCCTGCGACATCATCAGCTGTGCAAACCGGAACTTTCAAAAGTTGTTTGTTTAAAAGCTAGGTTAGTTTTCAAGTTAAAATAACGGATTTTACTGATGTAGGTAACTATAATTCTGGCTATGATTAATTCTCTTGTAGAATATATAAAAATAGAAAGCAAATACTTTACAAAATATTGTGAGCGTCTGAAGTTTGTATACAATTCAAAATTTTGCAAAAACTTTCGGGATACATTTGATCAAAGATAAATTAAAAACCAAACAATTTTATAAGGCGAATTAATAACATCGGGCCATAATCAGTTATGCAAACCTAAGCTTTTAAAAATTATGTGTAGAAGTGAGGTTAGTCTTCTTTAATTATTTCTATAAGAACATTGTCGCATATTTTTTGACAGATGGAGTAACTTGTAGCTGCAAAGTTGGTTGATGTAGGGATAAGTTGGCGCATATTACTTTGTATTGCAATGTCGTAGAAAATTTAGAAAAAAAAGTAACGGCCTGGCCCACGATATCGACCGATGTTGATCGCTGGATTTCTAGACTTAAAAAAACTAACTTCCGTTCCACTAATAACGGATTTTATTTAACTTATTATTTGTTTAGAGGCAGATGAGCTAAACAAATAAATAAAATGGGTGTTTAGAAGGTCGTAAATCAGTTGCTTTTCGTCTACAATTTCAGCATTATCGATAGATCGACATCGTGGGGCGGGCCGTAAGCAAAAGTAAGTAAGAACTCAAAAATCAACGGCGATTACATGTACATATGTATACCAGCCGTCCAATGCCATATAACAAAAACATTGTGTATATGGAGTTTGACATTTAAGTTTTAAATTCACAAATTAGCTTCACCGTTGCATGCACCTTTAGTTTGCAGTTGCTATTTTTGGTACCGTTATTAATGAGGCGTGTGTTTTTGTGTAGCTGCCAGATCTGACGATATTATAAACCGTCTTGCCACTTGTAAAATTATTATTAACATATATTTTTAAATTGGCGTCAATTAATTTAATATATAAATATTTCACAACAACTATTCTTAGGAGCTATATTCCACGGTTTGAGTTTATTATTTGGCTTAATGCGAGTATACCAACACTGGAAAAATAACGAAAAACATTCACAGCTCTATTTAAATTAGATTTTCATAAAATTACAGTTTTCATGAGGTCAGAGTTGAATTTTTTTAAACGTTAGCATAAACATATGTATTTGCATTATTTTCGTATCATAGTGTAGCACCTACAACACGATTTTGAAACGATTTTCTAAAGTCAGTCAGATTTTTGCAAGATTTTCCTGTAAATGAATCGTGCGATCGACTAGGATAGTGTGTCACGGCCAAGGCAAATTCATTAGCAGGTATATGCACGACTACAACTTTTCAAAAATAAAACAAACATTCATTACCTACGCTGTCAAAATTTTGCATGCAAAAGAAATAACATAAAAATGGCACTGGAAAATATGTACCAAATTTGACAATGGATAAATGCTCCCGAATTCGCCACTGCATCCACCTGGTAATGAATTTGCCTTGTTATCTACTGTGAATTTGCCTTGATATATTATGCGTATAATCCAAGGCAAATTCACACAAGTTGGCTTAGAGCATGATAAAATAAGCACGGTATATGCACCACTACAACAATACAACTCTAAGAAAAACAACAGGCATTTTGCTTAAGTAAAAGTGAACTGAAACCCCATCTAACAATTTTCTCCATGCATAAAAAATGGTATTAATATGGCGCAGAAAAATTTGTACCAAATTTGACATTTTGAGGAACGGAATAATTGGCCCGAATTCCCCACTGCATCTACCTGGTAATGACTTCGCCTTGACTTGGAGAACACAGGTGATTAATGGGAAGCTGTTTGCAGGCCAATTGGGCCAATTATACCTTTTATTAATATGTTGTTGCGCAAGGCGAATTCAGTATGAAGTGAATGCAGTTGCTACAAATTTTCCGCCGCTAGTTGCATACAATTTTTTATGCATGCAGAACTGGGGTGATGAATTCGATTTTTGCACAAACACAATGCTTGTTGTTTTTCTTAATGTTATGTTGTTGTAGCCGTGCATGTACCTTGTTTATTATATCATGGACTTGGGTATCATGCTATGTTAAACAAGGTAAATGCACCACCACAACAACACAAAACTAATAAAATCAACAGGTATTTTGTTTGTGTAAAAAGGGATTTCATCATATTTTTGTTCAAAATTTTCCATGCATAAAAAATTGAATAAAAAAGGCTGCGGAAAATTGACCATATTTGACAGTTCAGGTTCAGCATTCATCTTGTAATTAATTCGCCTTATTGAGAGTCAATCAGGGAAAATTAATAACAGTTCGTGACTTACTCATAACCATAGAAAAGAGCTCTTCAAACAAAACTTATGAAAAACAATGAAGTTTGTTAGAGGTCACTTACCATAACGCCATATCCATAACCAATTAAACCAATTGAATTTAGGTTTTTCGCCATAACCATAAACAGCTGTTTGCTGATTATAGAAATTTTTTGGCTTTTATTTCGATTTTAATATGTTTTCATTTACACTATTGTATGGTCGTTCACAAACGGGATGAATTGTTATGGCGTTAAATGATAGCTTATTGGCAATAGAAATACATTTTGAAACAACAAATAAATAAAAAAAAATCTCTTATACACACAAAGCGGTGTGCACATATAAATAAATAGTTTTCTTTTATTAGTTCTATAAGAACATTATTGCATATATTTTCACATATTGAATAAGTTTTAGTGGCGAATTTTATTGATTTAGAAATTAAGGCGTATTAATTATGTGGACGTCATCATCAGCTGACGAATCCTAAACTGTCAAAAACTTGCTATGTTATCTCTCTGTATATATTTCTAAAAGCACATTGTTGCATTTAATATTTTGATGGTGATAGTTTTAGCGGCAAATGTTATTGCTATAAGGATAAGACTACCTTGTATGAATTCGCCTTGGTAGTTATTAAATTGACTGGTATTAATTCGGCGTTCAATGTCGTAAGAAATTTAATTTACTAAAGTAAAAATATTGGGAACTCATAGCTTACGAGATATAGCCTTCTGAAGCTTTCATTCATTTACGAATTGCAACAAATTTCTGAATGCTTTGCATTCAAGAAAAATTAAAAACTAAACGTGATGCAAGGGGAATTCAGCACCAGGTGGTCTTATTAGCCTACGTCATCATCAGTTGTGCAAACCTGGCTGCCAAATATTTTTTACGTTTACAAGTTATGTTAGTTTTCTTAAATTAGTTCTATAAGAACATTGTTGCATATGTTTTCACATATGGAATCAAGGCGAATTAATTATCAGGTGGATGCAGTGGCGAATTCGGGCGAAATTATCCATTACCAACACTGTCAAATTTAGTACATATTTTCCGGCGCCATTTTTATGTAACTTTTTATACATGGGGAATTTTGACAGCGTGGGTAATGAATTCGCCGTTTACACAAACAAAATGCCTGTTGTTTATTTTGTTGGCGAATTGTTGTAGTCCTGCATGAATTTGCCTTGATATGGATTAAGTTGTAGTGGCGAATCGTATTGATGTAGGAAAGGCGAATTCATAACAGGTAAAGTTAATACTACAACAAGTACAACAAATGACATATCAGTCCCTATGCTTGCATGTACAAATTTTGACATGCCAGCCTTCATTATGCAAGAAAAAAGTAGATCAGCTGTGTTTTCAACTTTAGCTGTTAAGAATTTGCCTTGGATGTAGGCTTAATAGCCTATGTCATCATCAGCTGACCAATCCTCAACTGTCAAAAACTGCTTATGTTAAAAAGTTAGGTTATCTTTCTGTATATATTTCTATACGAATAATGTTGCATTTACTTTAACTAATGGTTATAGTTTTAGCCGCAAATTTTATTGCTATAGGGATAAGACTACCTGGTATGAATTCGCCTTGGCAGGTATTAAATTGACTGATATTAGTTCGGCGCTCTATATCGTAAGAAATTTTCAATGAAAATGACAACACTAAATAAAATATATTAGCAACTCATAGTTTACGAGATATAGCCTTCTGAAGCTTTCATTTTTTTACGAATTTCAATAAATTTCTGAATGCTTTGCATTTATGAAAAATTAAAAACCAAACATTGATGCCTTATTAGCCTACGACATCATCAGCTGTGAAAACCTGAACTGTCAAAAATTGTTTGCTTAAAAGCTTTTAAAGTTTTCATACAATTAAAAATTTATCAAAAACTTTCGGGATGCATTTTATCAAAGACACATCAAAAACCCAACAATTTTGTAAGGCGAATTCATAACATGGGACTTAGTAGCCTACGCCATCATCAGTTGTGCAAACCTAAAATGAAAAAAATTATGTGTAGAAGTGTGGTTAATTTTCTTAATTATTTATATTAGAGCATTGTTACTTATGTTTTGACAGATGGAGTAACATGTAGTGGTGAAGTTGGTTGATGTAGGGATAAGATTGGCGCGTATAACTTTGCATTGCAATGTCGTAGAAAATTTAGAAAAAAATTAAATAGCAAAGCAAATAAGAAATCAAAACTTTCGAGTTATGATCTAGAAAAATTTGTACTAGGCAAACCAGACCCTACTCGTTGTGAAAAATATCTACATCTAATGTCAAATAATGTAGTATACAATATGTTAACAAAGCTTTTGACATCTTAAATTAATCACTAATAGTCGTCCAAATGAATTTTCTTTTCGAAATATCGGCACAAAAAATTACATTTTACATTTTTCATGATATTTGTATTATACAATTGTAAGAAAATGTTGCCTTTTTTTTTGCTGAATCCCGATTTTCGCAACCTGTCTGAAACAGGGATTCGACTACCGTAGAAGAAATCATAAACTTCAGGGCTGCTGAATATATCTAACGCAGTCGCGAAATGCCATGCAAATTTTAGCAGAAGTCTGGCAATGTATTTATATGCACATATAGAGCTACGTTAAAGGACATGTTCCCAACTTGCTCGCAATGTATACAAAATGTCCTGCAACAAAACAAAATATAAAAAGTGTTAATTTTTAATAAAATAATTAAAAATTATTGCTAAATATTGATTTAAAACTTAAGGTAAATCAATAATTTTTACAAATACATAACAAAAACCATACATTTTTTATGTCCCTAAACTTGCCAAAATGCACACATATATATATATATATCACTAGTTAGATAAAATATATAATATATGTATATCAATGCAAGCTACTTTAAACAGCTATTTAATTGACTATTTTGAAATAATCTCTTAAAAACAAGTTAGTACTGGTCAAATGTTTTGAAGTATGTATATCTATTATTTTTCTTTTGTTCTTGAAACTTCAAATCGAAAATGCCCTTTCACTTAGAGTGCTTGTTGGGTTTATAGAATACATGGCATTAAGTAATTTTTCAAGACTTTCAGATCTCTTATGACACTTATCTAAATAAAAAAGTTTTCCAAAATGTGCATTACGATTTACTCTCAGAGAGACTTCAAATACGTGCGTATTTGCAATAAAAACAAGGAAAATGTAAGGAATTGTACCTGTTTAAAATAACCGGTTAATCGTATAAAAATAACCGGTTTACTTGATATTCGAAAAAGGCTTCAGATAAACCTAAAAAACCGGTTAAAACCGGCCGAATAAAATTCGATCGATCTCTCTAATATTTATACGCACATGTGTACATACATACATACATACGTAAGTATGTATTTTGGCTTATGTTGGCTTCTTACTTTCATTTCAGCACGGATTTAAAGTTGATATTGTTATACATATTGATATACATAATTATGTATATCAATATACATATATACATACATATATAGCAATTATAATTGCTATATATGTATGTATATTGTTATTTGTTACACACATAATTATTATTTGAACTGTAATAATTTGCTATTTGAAGTCAACACTATTTTGAATTACATATGTAGCTTAAAGTTTAGTACTTCTTTAATGAAAATTCAAATTACTAAGGGGTTTTTAAAAACACATACATACATATGTATGTAGCATTATATTTATTAGGTACTTAGATTATCTATTCAAGCTAACAGAACGTATCAGTTTACAGTATATAACGGTAAGAAGCACATCTCTTATTAGAAAAAACCGCTGATAAGAGAGTATAACAAAGACACCATGACTTCTCCTAATATTTTAAGTAAAAAGTATTCTGTATAAGAAAAACGCTTATAAGAAAAGAACTAATATAAGACATACATATATTACCAAGCACTAATAATGAAAATACATGTTAAAAACATTTACTGCCTGGTCCACGATGTCGATAGACAACTTAAGCGAGCGACAGCAAGTCACTCACTATCGATCGCTTAAGCGCCCCACTAAATATCGACTTGTCGGTCGTCTGGCTTTACGTGTTTAACGTAATCATTGTCAAATGACTATATTGCCACATCAAATATTCCATGTTAGTTGAGCCATAAATATGGCCATTTGAACGTGGCACAACTACCAGGTATGCACACTTCGATAACAAGTACAACAAACAAAAAACAACTAGTATATTGTTGGTATAAAATACTTGCTTTTTTATTGAAACAATCAAATAAATTTTACAATTTCTTAAAAATGCTTTACAAACTGTAACAATTATTTGTGTATGCTGTAAAACTGTATCAGTTAGTATGCAAATTTGATCTAAAGCTATCAGAGTCAGCTGTGCTAGTCAGCTCTCCTCTGGAATATGCCTTGCTTCAAATGTAAACACAAAACATATGTTTTCAATAAATCAATTTTGTGAAAAATAACTTATAGCAAAATAATTTTTTGATATTGTGTATATTTTACAAATTCAACTAGAACCTGCATTTGCTTCAGATTTGCCTTTTGAAAAATGTTGTTGGAAATAAATAATTATTAGATGTACAAGAATATTTTTATCAAAATACATATTTATATACATGAATACCTACGAGTACATATCAATTTTCCATCATGAAATTTCTAAAATTATTTATAAAATAACCAATTTTGTATATATTTTGTCAAATTAATTTCTCAGTCGACAACCAAAAAGCAAGTGACTGATTTTGACAGTTGTTGTCGTACAATATTTCTTAGTGGGGCGCAAATTTTTACAAGAATGGTTACGTTATCGCTCGCTTTGATTGTCGATCGACTTGTCGTGCTGAAAACTCTTAGTGGGGCGCAAATCAGCTGTTGTCGTCACAAAAGCAAGCGAGCGATAGCGGTCGACATCGTGGACCAGGCAGTTATTTTTTTTTTTTTTTTTTTAATTAGGACCAGCACTCAGGGAATGACCCCTATGTATGCAGTTCACTGTGCCGGAACTCAGGAAGAGGGATAGGGTAGAGAAGATAGATGTTGAAAATTTGGAAGACTTAACTCTTTCACAACTCTGCTTTGCGCGTTATGTTAATTTTTAAGGCAGTGTTGAGGCGCCTACGGTGTTAAGTAGACGCATTAACTTTGTTAAGCTGTATTAGCAGGCATTTTATTAATTGTTTTACTTCGCCGATGTTTCTGCTAACCGACGAAGGAGGGCGATGTTGTGTACATGAGCTTCGAACTGCATCAATCGCTGTCGGCACAGTTTTTTAGTGACCAGTGATATGCCTTCATCACTTAAATAGTCCGAAAACAATTAATACAAAGTCTCACTAATGTACATTACAGAAATTAATGATGTTGATTGACTTGCTCTGGCCAGGGTTTGAACCCAGGCCCCAAGTCATTGTTTGCTTAGTAGTCAACGCGCTAACCACTTCAGCCAACACCACTCTCAAGGAAAGTTTTTGCTGTGCCACCGGGGGCATCCAAGAAAAATAGTTGAGCAGCTCCAGTTTCAATGCTCTCAACTACGCGGTGATAAACCATTTGTTGTTCGTTTGTGAGATTTATTTCTTTTGCAGCTACTTCTTTTTCTAAGATCTCCATATCATAACTTGTTTCGATCAAGTTTTCTCTGTTTGGCAGAATATTTTGAGATCTTGACGGTTGAGGCAATCCATATTGTGACAAACTTTGACCACCTATAGACATTACTCCATCCTCAATTAGTATTAGGCATCTATTACACGGCTCTACAAAAAAATATTTGTTCTTCGTCCTAAAGTTTATTTTATGATTTTCTGGTTAATTATGAACAAAAACAAAAAGAAAATACCTTTTTCCGGTATAAAGTTTGCTTTTGTAATAGTTATAGCAAAAATACTCATTTTTCAATTTTTTATGAATTTTAATTATTTTAAATACATTCAAAAATACCGCGCAATCAGAGTTGGGTTTAAACGTTCAGACAGTGTTGCTAGATGGCATTTGAGTCATAAAACACGATCAGATGTTTTGTGCAAGTCCAGAATAACTTGAAATGTCGTCGCGAAAGTGTAAATATGATGCTGATGCATTTTGCTATATATGTGGACAATTTATCAAAGTTCGAGACGTAAAATACGAACAAAATAAATCTCACGTTCTCTGTGAAGCCTACGAAGCATATTTTGACCGTCCTGTTCGGAATCAAGACAAGATATGGGCTCCACATGTTGCTTGTAGTTATTGTAAAAGATGTTTGGAAGGTGAGCAAATTTTAATTAAATGGTGACTTAAATATAATAGACATATTCATTTCTATTTCTCTATTTAAGGTTGGTATCGAGGTGAGAAAAAGTCGATGAAATTCGCAATACCAAGGATCTGGCGAAAACCAAAAGACCACGTTAAAGACTGCTACTTTTGCATTGTGAATCCGAGTAAAAGACGTAGAGGTAAAAATGCAAAACTTATCGAATATCCTGACCTTGAATCTTCTTCTGCTTCAATCTCACACGACCTGACACGACCAGTACCTGAGCCACCAAAAAAATTATCACAGAAAAGTAGCTCATCTATGAGCTCTTATAAAAGTAATTCTGATAAGGAGTTTTTACTCACACCAGAACAACCAAAACACCATCTTATGATTTTAATGACTTGATTAGAGATTTAAATTTGCCAAAAAATAAAGCAGAGCAGAGCAGAGCTTCTTTTTCACAAAAAAAGATGGACTTTGTTTTTGTAATGACATAAAAGGTATGTTTGATAAAATTGGCATACCTTGTGTCCGCAGCGAATGGCGTTTATTCATCGACAGCTCTACAAAAAGCTTAAAAGCTGTTTTATTACACAACGGAAATAAATTCCCATCTCTTCCTATTGCTCACTCAGTACATCTTAAAGAAAATTATGAAAGTGTTAAAATCTTGCTTGAATCTGTAAAGTATCGCGAGTATAATTGGCAGCTGATTGGATACTTTAAAATGGTAGGATTTTTAATGGGGCTTCAGGGCGGATATACAAAGTATCCGTGTTATTTGTGCTTGTGGGATAGTAGAGCAGATAGTAAGCACTATTCTCAACGGTCATGGCCTTTAAGAACAGAGCTTTGTGTCGGAAAACAAAATGTAAAATTTTAGCCGATTGTTGAAGCGGAAAACGTGTTAATGCCACCTCTGCATATTAAGTTGGGATTGATGAAACAGTTTGTGAAAAAGCTGAATCAAACGTCAGAAGCTTTTGAATACTTGAGAAAATTTTTTCCGAAATTATCAGAAGCGAAGGTTAAAGCTGGGGTTTTTGTTGGTCCGCAAATCAGACAGATTTTCGCCGATGAAAAGTTTCCAACGTTGCTGAATCGTACTCAAAAAGCAAGTTGGATTTTTAGGAAATAACAAAGCTGAAAACTATAAAAAGCTAGTTGAGGATATGCTAAAAAATTTTAAGGCCATGGGCTGCAGAATGTGAGACTATATTTGGGGTTTATTGAGAGAAAGTACTTACGAACATAGAAGAAAAAGTAAAAGCGTGCACTTTTAAATTATTTTCTACTTTTTTGTAACTTATTTTGATAGTAAAACTTAATAAAAATAATAAAAATGTTTATTTAAATGATTTCATCTTTAATTGATAATTAAAACCACAGATTTTGAAAAATTTCGTTCAGTCGATCTCCCAAGTACAAAAGCAAACTTTTTAATGTTATATATTTTTTTTGCGTCTAATTACCAACAAAAGAATCGAAATTTCATACTTTTAAGTTTAGGTCAAATTTTGTGTTGACCCGTGTTGTATACATCTTTCATATTGATTAGCACTTCGCTGTCTAACTCTAACTCCAATCGTCTCTTTATATCCTCTGAAAGGCTGTTTCTGTGTTTTTCCCAAAGAATAAAGGGGTTGGAAAGCTGGCAATGTACCAACATAATTGTGAATAGATCACGAAGCTTTATAGGGTGATCACTTAGGGCTGCTTCTTCCAATGCACTATCCCAATGTCCATCATATTCAAGCAAACCTAAAGCTAAACATGCTGATTGAAAAGAAGGATGCACCACATAATTTACTCTTTTAAAGTCTAAAAAATATGTTTGGCCTTTAATGGCATGTAAAAGCATTCTGAGATGAAAACATTCAATATTATTTAGATGGATGGTATAAACCCTACCCAACGCATCACCTTTTTTCACATTTTGCCACCCATCAACATTTTTTTCCTAGTTTTCTTCTTTCGGATTTGTTGTTTTTCCAAACGTAGTAAGAAGGCAGTTCGGAATATAGCAGAGTCTTGGCAAAGTCGTCTGTAATTCACAGTTCGAAAAATCCTAAGAGTGTTGTTTTAGGCGGATTTGTAACTTGTTGCATTATGTTGTTAGAAGTAAAGTAAATTCGCTGACCTTTCTCGAGGTGTACAGCGAGATGTAATACTAGTGGATATCTTTCATGTATCGGAGGATCCACACAGCTTCCGCTTTCAGCTTTCAATATGACATGGCGTCCTGTGTTTTTGCATGCATGAATCGTGGGCCCCCTGTGAAAGAAGATGGAAGTACCACTAACTGACCAGCCTCTGCAATATTGATATCTTGTCTTCCCAAAGCATTCTTCAGATAAATATAGTTATCCGACCGTAGCTCTTTTTGGTGTTTTCGTATGTAGTTCAGCCTCTCAGTTTCAACTAGTGTACATGACAACTAAGTACTGGAAAAAAAGGGAGTGTTACTGATGAATTTCATTATTTTCGGTTGATCTTATCATGATGCGATATGCGGCAGACACCGTTTTATCTTGCAAAGGGTGTTTTGTAATTGGGTGTTTCAAAGGCAAGGCAATCGAATAGCAATCCTCTCCACGCCAAAAATTTTTTTTTTTTTTTTTTTTTGATAATTTTTATTATTTATTGAATCTTTAATTATTTAAATTAAATTATCAATAAGTTTTTCAAATCTTAAATCTAAAAAATATTAAATGTAAGTTTAGCCAATGCTAAACAAAATTTTTAATTTCAACATTTAATTTTTGTTGTTTTACATCTCTCGTGAACGGCTGAGAAAAAGAGTATCACTTCTTTTCAGCCGGGTGTGGCCTCTTTAATGAAGAATATTGCGCGCAAGTGGATTTGGGTGCAACTCAAGTTTTTTTTATATATTTTTTCGCGTGTTTTGAAAATACTGTCTTCACCAACGGAACGTCTAGGTCTTTATGAATTCGATGGTTTTTGACATACCAGGGGGCTACTGTTATTGTACGTAAAACTTTATTCTATCACCCTTGAATTCTTTCGACATTCGATGCTGAGGCAGTGCCCCATAACTGGATTCCATAGGACCATATTGGTTTCAGGATCGTGTTGTATAAGAGAAGTTTACAGTCAAGGCTTAGTATAGAGTTTCTTCCAATAAGCCAATTCATTTGGGCTGCTTTTAGTTTCATTTGTGTTAACTTTGCGTCTATATGCCATTTCCATGTTAAACGACGATCAAGATGAACGCCTAGATATTTGACTACAGTGTGTTGTGGTATAGTTTCGGTGTTCATTTTTATGGGCGGGCATGTTTCCCTGCGCAACGTAAAAGTGACGTGTGCACATTTCTGCTAGTTAACTTTTATACGCCATTGTTTGATCCATTTTTCCAGTTTGGGTATATATTCTTGTAAGTTGCGGGAAGCTTCTACAGGATTTTCGTGAACGCTTAGAAAGGCTGTATCATCCGCAAATGTTGATGTATGAATGTTACTGCTTAACGGTAAGTCAGAGGCATATATTAAATAAAGTAAGGGTTCGAAGATACTGCCTTGAGGGACTCCGGCTTCAATCGACTGCGGAGGGCTTAAAAAATTGGCTTCCCTAACTACAAATTTACGTACCATGAAATAGCTTTACGATGTTTGCTGGTAGATTTTGTGTTAATTTGTTGAAAAGACCTTCGTGCCATACTTTATCGAAAGCATGTGAGACATCAATAAAGAGCGCAGAGCAGTATTTCTTTTTTTCAAAAGTGTCTCTAAGTGTCTGATCTGGAATACATCCATTACTAGTCACTATAGGCATCAGCTTGCTCATATAAAGCTTTTCAAATAGTTTTGAAATGTTAGAGAGTAAACTAATAGGCCGATAGGATTCAACCTTTGTATGATCCTTGCCGGGCTTTGGTATCATAGTAATTAGCGAAACCTTCCATTCTTTAGGATAGTGTTCTAGGCGTAGAATACTGTTAAAAATGAATAGTATTATTCTTTTTGCAGGGTAATGCAATTCTTGAAGCATTTTGTTACTTATATTGTCGACACCTGGGGCTTTTCTGGTGCTAAGACTAGTAATAGTATTTTCAATCTCCGTCATGTTAAATCTCATCGGTATTTCTGGTAAAGAGACGACTGGTGGCAGTTCAACAATATCAGCAGAAATATTCGGAGTGAAAACTTTTTCTAAGTGTTTAACAAAGAGTGCACCTTTTTCAGCATCAGTTTTTGCCCAGTCACCATTTGGGGCTCGTAATGGGGGTTTGCATATCACCGGCCTTTTAAGTCCTCTGGCTGCACGCCACAGTGAATAATCTGTTTGTGGTGTTGCATCTAGCTCTTGAAGGAATTTTTGAAGGGAAGCTGTTTTTTGAGCTTGCAAAACTTTCCTAAGCTGCTTGGTACACTCCTTAAGCCTTAATTTTAGCTGGGGCGATCTGTAGCGCTGCCATTCTTGTCGAGCTCGCCGTTTTTCAGTCAATAGCCTTTCTATATCTACAGAAAAAATATTGTTAAATCTCACTGGTTGGTTTATTTCATTTGAAGTAGCATTAAAAGCAGCTTGTTTAACATGCGCTTCAAACAACCTGAGAGAATCGTCTATGTCTGAAGGTGTTCTCAGCGGCATTTTTTCCGAGCAATGAGCACTCAGATATTTTCTGTATTTCAGCCAGTTAATACGTGCAGATGTCGTCGCTAAATCACATGGTGTGTGAGAAAATAGTGACAATTGTATGCGAGTGGTCTGAAGATAAGTCCAAAGATGCTTCAACTTCAACCATCTCGCTGGGCAAGCGTTTCACAATTCCAAAGTCGATAACATCAGGAACTTTTTGTCGATCTGTTGGCCAATATTCGTCCCTTAGGTGTGATTAAACGTGAACCCCAAAATGTGTGTTTAGCATTGTAGTCGCCAGCTGCTAGAAAACGGAGGCCCAGTTATTTATAAAAAGCCGTATATTGACTCTCGGTAATTGAGAATCTGGGGGGCGAATAGACAGATGATATTACAAGTTTTTGATAGTAAGTTTCGATGCAGATGTTCGTTGCTTGAAGATAATCTTCACAAAAATCATTCAACAGGTGGTGTTTTATTCGCGTTTTTATTAGGATTCCCGAACCACCACAAGCTCTGCCACGGGGATCCTTGGTGTCGTAAAAATTATATCCACTAATTCTGAAACAGCTTCGAGATGTCAAATGAGTTTCTGAGATAAGCATAACATCGATTTGTTTATCCTGAAGAAAATATTCTATTTCGTTTTTATGTTGCGTTCCAAAAACAGATTTTTAAGTTCATGGTTTGCTTAGTACAGCCTGCAACAAGGTAGACTGCATTTTCAACATTTCCTGCATCATACAGGACATGTTGAGAGTAAATGTATTTACAGTTTGTATTAAGCTCTTAATTGAGGCTTCAATACGACTAAAATTATACCCCGAATCTTCATTTACATTTACGGTTTTTTGCGCCGTACTCTGATTGCTTTTTAAAATACTAGCGTATGAAAATTTGTTAGATTGTTGTTGAGCACTAGTCGCGTTAGACTTGAAAATGTTTGAAAATTGATTTTGGCTGGTGGACGGTTGAGGTAACTGTGGATAGTTAATAGGGGTTTTAGGCTGAGCGGGAGTAGCATTGGTTTTTTTGGTTGATGAATTCTTAAAAAACGAGTAAAGGGGGCAGCCTCTATAGTTGGCAGTGTGATTTCCGCCGCAATTGCCAAATTCTTTCGCCTTGGGATCACCTTTTATTTTATCACAGTTAGCAGTACTGTGTAACTCACCACATACAACGCAGACTGTAGGCAACTTGCAATAAGTCTTCGTGTGCCCAAATTCTTGGCAGTTCAGGCATTGAACAGGTCCAGCTCTTTTATGTGGCAGCTCAACAGTAACTCTTCGATGCAACAAGTACTTTAAGTCATATATTGGATGTGCTTCATTCTTTTTTATTTTTATTCCATCTGGCTGTTACTCGACTCTAAATATTGGTTGGGGATTTTTTCTCTGTTTTTAATGTTTGATACATTTTTCACCTTGTAGCCACTATTTTCAAGGCCAGACATGACCTCTTCTGGATCCACGCTAGAGTCTATACCTTTTATTACGACTGTTAGAACTTTAGCACTCTTTACTTGGTACGTGTAGAAGTTTTTATTTTTAGATTCTGAAATAATTTTTCGGTAATTATTTTCATGAGCTACCTGAATTTTTGTTTCATTGATGTTTCCGCGCTTAATTGGATTTACATAAAACTCATTTTCTCCAATTATTGAGATAGGACTTTTAACCAGCAAACTGGAATTCTGCTCTCTTAAATATATGGGTGGGGGCTTGCTCGAACTTATTGTAGTTGTGTCTTCATCGCCTTGTTCAGATAAAATCGCGAAACGATTTTCGGAATTTATTATATTGTTTTTTCCATCTCTGGGAACTTTCGATGTTGAAGCAATTTGAGCTGATTTTGGACTTCTTCCCCTTTTGAACACGGTTATGTATCTGTCCATTCCTGTTTGAATTTTATTATCATTTATTGTACTCACCGCATCTACCATTTTGTGCACGTTGGTCACCTTGTTACTTATTGTTTGTTTGTACAGCTAAGCTGACAAGTTTGCTGATGGGTGCAATTGTTATTGCTTTTTGATCACTATTTAACATGTTCAGAGATAATGATCGCGCACGAGTATTTGTGTTTTCTGTTAAATTATTGTCGTTTTTGTCAGAAGATGAACTCATCAGAGTTCTCTTTTTTTATTTTCACTTATATTAGGTTGTGTATGCAAATATTTATGTATATTGCACACAAGCAAAAAATAAAATAAAACCAGTAAAATAACTGTTCAATAAATGTTTTGTTTTTTTTTTATATTTTTTTGTGACTTGAAAATATTTTTTTTTATTTTTTTATATTCAGTTGCAACGATTATAAAAACGCGTCTGTTCACTACGAGAGTTGAAACTGATACGCCAAAACATATGTGGATATTGTAAGGTATCGTAGGATCGATGAAGTTTGCTTATTCGATGTAATTTGTTGTCGTGGCTTTGGAGAATATTATCTTTCTTCTCGAATTGTTGACCAACAATTACCAATGCCACTTCACTACATGCTGGCACATTGAAACGACCTGCATGCTTTTCGGCATGAATTACCACTTGAAACGATTCACATTCTTGTGGTATGCCATCAATGGTGGTTTTCAATTCCTTGACGTATTTATTTACTTCATGAAGCATTCCTTGCAGTTGTTTCACAAGCCCTTGTTTAATACCCGGGAAGTTTTGACATCTTTGATCAGCCTCTCTTTCGGGTTCTCCAACAAAATACATTTGAAGAAATTGTCATGCAGAATTTGCATCTATGGCTCATTTTTCCTAATTCCACCGATTTGTCCGTTCCATAATTAAGTTCTGGATTGTATTCCAGACTCTCTATGCTGGATTGTTTCGCTGTTGATTATCCTTTGCTTTTCTGTGTATTTCAGGATTGTTCTTTTGGTAGTTAGATATTGCTGCTCTGTGCACTTCCGGATTATTTGTTTGATTTTGAGCTTCTGCAGCTCTATGCACTTCGGGATGGCTTGTTTAATATTGAGCTGCTGCAGCTCTGTGCACTTCAGGATGGCTTCTTTAATATTTAGCGACTGCAGCCCTGTAGATTCCTTGATTTTTCTTTGCATATGTTTTTGCAGCTTCATTCAGTTGTTTTTTCTTATACTATTACTAAATCTGGCACGACGTTTGCGCTTATTAGAAGCTTTTGAAGAACCTCTATTTTTTGTGGAATTGTAAGAATCCGGCGATTCGCACTGTAAATAAACATCGAAATGTCCAGCAGACAGGTCACCCCTGAATCTAAGCTTTTTTACTGGATTTTGTTGTGTAACACATGTCACATAAAGTTTACAGTCACGATAGACTTCAAAATAATAAGGATACAATTGTCCAGCCGCAACTAACTCACATAAACTACCAAAGGTGGATGGAAGGGACATTTCAGAGACATACTGATTTAAAGATGAATAATTGTTTTCAAGTTGATCGTGAGTCCACACACTAAACTGTTCCCAGTTATTTATCACATGTCTTATGTATAATTTCTTGACGAATTTCTTGAGCAAATATGGGAGTGTTATAAATTAGGTATGAAATTGACCCGAAAAGGTAAGATCATGCTTCGAAAAAAACTCAAAGGGTATTCATTTTTATTTCATGTAGTTTTTTTATACTCACCATTTATTTTTGGCTATTTTTTTTTAAATTTTAAAGTTATTGTGTCTTAAATAAAAATTCAACACTGTTTTAGCTTGCACTTTCCTTCGAAAAAATAAAAGTTTTAATAACTTAACGACAATTTAATCCAGAATTTTTAGTTAAGATAGTTGAGGTAATTTTTTTTTTTAATTCAAAATTAATACTGTTTAAGCTTACACTTTGCTTCGAGAAGCAATTGATGGAACAGAACTCCTCTTCTTAAGGTAAAATTTAAGGCAGATGAAATTTTTATTTTTCCAATTAATTTAGATAATCATAATAATACTTTAATGCTTGTATAATTACATTATTTAAAGTGTATAAAAATAAGAAGCACACTAATTCTTTTTGGCTTTAGAATGAGATGGCAATCTAACATAACCAATATATTTATTAGTAAAAGAGTATTTCTGTACTTTCTTAAAAGAAAAATGTAATGTAAGTTTTAGCTTATAACTGCATTACCTGTCGGGTGTGTATAATCTGTGTTGCTGAAACACTTCTATTTAACAATTATTGTCCTTTTGATTATTAATATTTTGTTTGTTATTTTTTGCATTAACAATAACTGTAAATTACTTCATTGACATTAACCCCCAGTTTTTTTTTTTTGTTGATTTTACGTGTGTGTTGTTTGAGTTACAACAACTTTGTGGTTTTTAATTCTTCTTATTTCCCCCTTAAACTACGATTTTTTTAAATCCACTTTTTGGTTCGAGTATGCGTCCCAAAAAGAACTTACATTCGAAACTTTATACTCATGGGATCACTTTTAAAAATTTTCCTATTTTGACCGTTTAAAAGGGTAACTTTTAAAACCTACATTCAAACTTTCATACGAACTTCATGCCATGCTTAAAAATGTCCCTTTTTGGGCCGTATTTTCCCCTTTTTAGCTTCTTAAAGTGCGAATTGCTAAGAATCCCTACAACGGTTCGAATCTGCTTCCCAAAGGAACCCTCATTCCAAATTTCATATTCCTGAACCATTTTTAAAAATATTCCCTTTTACCCCTTTTTACCTCCTTAAAGTGCGAATTTCCAAAAATACATATTTTGGTTCGAGTCTGCGTCGTAAAAGGACCTACGTTCCAAATTTGATATTCCTGTGACCATGTTCCATTTTCCCATATTCCCTTTTGGGACGCTTTTTACCCCCTTAAAGTGCGAATTTCTAAAAATTTATATATTGGTTCGAGTCTACGTCCTGAAAGGAACCTACATTCTAAAGTTCATATTCCTTGGCCCATGTTTAAAAATATCCTTTTTTGGGCCGTATTTATCCCTTTTTACCCCCTAAAATGCGAATTTCCAAAAATACATATTTTGGTTCGAGTCTGCGGCATAAAAGGAACCTACGTTCCAAATTTGATATTCCTGGTACCTTTTTTAAAGATTTTTTTAAAAATTTCATTTTTCGGCCGTTTTTACCCGTTTTTAACCCCTAAAAATTCGAATTTCCAAAAATCCCGTCTTAGTGGATCTACATTCTGTAAAAGGAACTTACATGCCAAATGGTAAGTTTCTAGGTTCAGCGGTTTGGGCTGGGCGATAATGAAAGAGTCAGTCAGTCAGTCACACTTTTATATAAATAGATATTATATATATATATATATATATATATATATATATATATATATATATATATATATATATATATATATATATATATATATATATATTTATAAATATATATACAGTGAACTCGCAGAAACGTGCACTAATTTTTACCGAGGGTGTTCACGTTTTTGATTTTCTTCACGTTTTAGATTCACTTTTGTCGTTTGTTTCATATTTAAATAAAGTACGTGGTTTTTTACCTATGAAGCATTTTTCGATTCTACTTTTTGTAAAAAAATGATTAATTTTTAAAAATAAAAAAAGGTCTGTTAAAATTAAATCATTCAAAGGCTTTATATAACAACAACTAAAAAATTCTTCAGCGGGGAACCCCATTTGCATAGTCTTACAAAATTAAATTTAAACGTTTGGAAAAAAGTTCACGTTTTAGAGAATTTATTTAACCTTTGTTTACGTTTCAAAGTTGTCAATATAAAAAAAATTTTCATGTTTTTGGGTAGTTCATGTTACTGGATGTTCACGTTTCTGCGAGTTCACTGTATATATATGTACATATGTATATACATATGTATATATATATATATATATATATATATATATATAAATATATTTAGTTCCTTATCAATTAAAATAGAAAGTTCCTTACCTCTTTTTCGTATATTCTTTTTTTCTATTCTTGTTCATTATCTATACTTATTTTATATAGTTCGTTAATCATGGGAGGAAATATTTAAATTATTAGTCACTTAAATGAATTTTGATTCTCGCTTTTTATCTTGCAGAATATACTTGTGAACACGATGTCTTCTAGAATTGAAAGGAAGTTAAGTCGGATACGAAAATCATTCGAGTAAAAGTTACTTGAGCAACCAATTACTCGAACAGTGAACAGTAGAAAATGCGTGCTTCAACCAGGATTGGTAAAACTATAAAAACGCTTGTAAAATACTACTTCTGATTACATGCCTGAGTACATTTCCCATAATAGTGCATTTACACCAAAGCAAAATCTAGTAGATTTGAATTGAAATCTTTATTTAAAATGTATACCGTTTACACCAGTGTTTTCTGACATTTAGCAAGATTTTATTTCATAACAAATACAGCTGATTTAAAAAGCATACGATTTTCATTCCATGCAAAAAATACTTAAATTTAAAAGGGAAAATAAAGATAAAATTATTTTGTATTACTCATGTAAAGTTAAAACAATTCAAACAGAAATAACATCGTTGCGAAAGAGAAAACAAAAGAATTTGATAAATATTCGATTCCAGCAACTAAAGAAAATGTACTATGCACAATTATTACATAGCAGGTTGGATTGGACACTTGTAAGTAAAGAAAATATTGTTTTATAAACATGTATGTAAATAAATTTTATATTCCAGATTCGCCATGGCTCTTTTTGGGAAAAAGACGTCCCTTTTATGCCGGAGGAGACATTCATCGAAAACTTTAGAATGAGCCGGCAATCATTTCAGTTCCTGTGCTTCAAACTGAAGACCATGAGCAAAATGGATACAAATTATAGGAAATGCATTGCACTTGAAAAACGTATTGCCATTGGACTTTACTGTCTCAAGTCATCTTCCGAATATGCATCTATAGCCCATATGTTTGGCGTATCAAAAGCCAGTGTATGACTAATTCTTAAAGAATTTTGCATTGAAGTGTGGAAGAATCTTTCAGAGGAATATTTACCTTCAAACTTTATAAATGAAATGAAAATTAAAGAATGTGTTAATGGGTTTAAAAACATGGGATTCCCTCAGTGTTTTGGGGCAATAGGTAGGTGTAGACATTTTGCTATTAAAGATTATATATTGTTTTTATCTCATTTCTTTCTTTCTTGTGCAGATGGCTGTCATATTGAAGTTCATCCCCCTTGTTCAGAAGCTTCTGAACACTACAATTATAAGGGATGGTATTCCACGATTCTGCTAGCTGTTGTTGACTACCGATACAGATTTTTATACATTAATGTCGGGTGCCCAGGTCGATGTAACGATTCAAGCATATTTGAAAAATCTACTTTTAGGAAAAGAATGCAGGAACCTTTATTTCAGCAGCAATCTGTATTTTATAATGGCGTAAAAGTTCCGGTTTTATTAATAGGCGATTCAGCTTTTCGATTATCCGAATGTATGATGAAGCCTTACCCATTTCACATAAACGCTTCGTAAAAACAAAGACAATTTAACTATTCTTTATCAAAATGTCGTAGAGTTGTAGAAAACGCATTTGGGTATTTAAAAGCAAGATTCCGCCGCATTGGAAAAGGCATCGATACTAATATCGAAAATGTTAATAACATTATTAAATGTTGTTGTGTATTACACAACTTTCTAAACGACAGAAATGAAATAATTAAGGATACGTGGGAAAATGTTAATCATTCAGATAGAGAACAACCAAATAATTTAGAGTTTACTTATGACTATAACCCCAAAGGTGAAAAACTTAGAGATTCAATCGCAAATTTTTTAATCCAATAATTTTATTTAAAAACAAAAATAAAAACTTAACAGAACAAACTTCAGTGTTTTATTTTATTAACATAAATTAAAAAGAAAATAAAAGATATTCTACTTATTCAACAGAAATTTTAATATTTCATTTCATAAAAACTTAACAGAACAAACTAATAAATTAAAAGATAATAACTACTTTATCAAAAACAATTTTAATATTTCATTTCATAAAAACTTAACAGAACAAACTAATATTTCATTTCATAAAAACTTAACAGAACAAACTAATAAATTAAAAGATAAATTAAAAAGATAATAACTACTTGTTCAACAGCAATTTTAATATTTCATTTCTTTCCTTTTCTATTGCTATCATGTCTTCTTGAAGTTTTATAATTTTGTAATCTACTTCTCTGTTTCTTTCTACTTCTCTTTCGATAATTTTTGTACACTCTTCAATCTTTTTTAGTACCTCCTTTTGAAAATTTTCCTTTCTTTTCTTCTTTGCTGGAGGGGTAGCTACTACGTCACCCTCAGATTCATCCAAAGGCTCGTAGGATTCCACTTCGAAGCTAAGTAGCGTGTCAGAACTGCTCGAAAAACAAGTTGGTTCTGGTGAAATAAAAAAATGAAAGTTTATAGAAGAAATGGGAATCAGAAATATATATATGTATTAGAGATGTGCAAATGTCGTGAATTATTCGTGTCACGCGTGAATCACGTGATTCGTGATTACAAATTGATAAAATAACGCGTGCGTGCGTGATCGTGATTCAAAAATATAATACCGTGCGTGATTTTTTAATACGATTTTCACGCACTCAAAACAATTTTCTATGTTAAGCTTTTTCTCCTTTTGAATTTTTGATATTTGCTAAAATTACATCCATTCATACATACATATGTATGTAATTACGTACATATGTATGCTTATGGATTCATACATTAAAATCTCCGATACAAATGCAGACATTCGTGTGTAGATGAATACATATCCATGTATGTACGTTGTGCATACATAGACCTTTGGAAATCTTGCGTTAACCTAAACCTAATAACACTAGTACTCCTTTTGAATTCCTTTACATAAGTATAAGTAATAAATTTAAATAACCTGTCTTGGCAGACAGTGATAGATTTTTTATATTAAGTTTATCCTTTGTAATGCTACTTTTTCGAGCATTTCCTGATTTTTTTTTATTTAATTGATAATTTTGAAGTAAATAAAGAAATTAATTACAAAATGAAATTTTTTAGCATATGCTAAATCTTTTATTGCAAAATTTGTATTTCACCGTGCGGGTGCGTGCAAAATTATTCCCTTCGTGCTTGAAAATACGTGATTATACATATTGTGTTCGTGAGCGTGCGTGATCGTGAAAGTTTCAAATCATGCCGTGCGTGAGCATGCATGAAAAATATTTATGTTTCGTGATCGTGCGTGATCGTGAGCGTACTTTTACTCACGCGCACACCTCTAATATGAATATGTATGTAAATCTGTGTGTTTTACCTATGCTTTCGTCCATAACCATTTCAATTGAATTAGACTTAAAAGCTCCTAAGATTTCATGGATCCTTTCAAAGAATGGCCATATTGAAGGAGATCCACCAGAGGGACCAACCTTACGCTTTTCATCTCTATGAGTTTTTATCAATAATTATTAATGAGAATATTTAATATTAGTGGTCATGGACTTATTAGATGTCAACTTACCTGTACTTATTAGTTAAGTTATGAATCTTCACCCTTATTTCCTCAGGTGTAACTTTAAACCCGCTATTTTTCATGCCCATTGCCATCTCTCCAAACATGTGGCTATTTTTCCTGCATCCCCTCAGACCATTAATATTATCATTCCAAAGCGTGATAAGAAGGGCCTCTTCATCATAGCTCCATTATTTTTACTTTTTGTAGGTGCGTGTGCTGTAAACAAGTTCACATTTTGGACTTTAGGTAATATTTTGATATATCTGTATAACTTGCATACCTTTTATTTATATTTTCATTCATTCTGTTGGTTTTTGAAAATAATTTAATAATTTCAATTATTTCTTGCACTTGCTTCACTTTCTACACACTTGTTTCTTGCAGTTGTTTCTTTTTTTGCAAAACTGTCAAATTTTACTTCTACAGTGCTGTATTTTTTGGTACATTATGTAGGAATTCCCACTTGCATCACTTAGTACTAGTCAGATTTCATTAGATTTTGCCACAATCTAGTGGCGAAGTAGATTTTGTTTTGTAGGGGAAATCTAGTAGATTTGATGTAGATTTTGCTTAAATCTCATACGAAGTAGATTTTGCTTCGGTGTAAATGGCTTATAAAATATATTTAAAAATCGTTACAGACTGACAAAACGGTTTCTTATTCATATGTACCTATGCAATACCCATGATAGTATAGCAGTTCATCTATATATTTCAAAAATGATACAGTTCGTGAAGGCCAATATAACCAACAATATTAATAAAATCCTTTATGTATCAGATGTCGCAGGAGCACAATATAAAAATAAATATAACTTCATTAATTTATGCCATCACAAATCTGATTTTGGTATTGACGCTGAATGCAACAACGTTACAGAAAAGCTATTTTCAAGATATAAAGAAGCTCAAACTTTAAGAGGAACTCAAGGCTTTCATTCATTCATTCCGATAAATGAAACTTTTGTACATGTGCGCAGATATTCTGACTGTGCCAAATTTGAGCAGCGCAAAATATCTTACAAATAATTAACTTAAAAAAATGTAATCATTATTCGATTTATTTCGAAAACTTTCGGTACGTATTCCTAGAAGTGACACTACTTAAAAAATTTGGGTTAAAACATATTCACAATTTTCCTGGGACAATGTTTATTTATTTTACCGGTAAATATAAAATATAAGGGCAATTACTAGAAGTGGCACTACTTAATAAATTATATAAAAATAAAACTAAAAAAGAACTCATTTTTATTTTTTGATATGGTATGGTATGGTAGGTGAAGGATAAACCTTTCTAAAAAAATAATACCCTGTAAAAAAACCCTTGACAATGTTTATTTATTTTACCTGTAAATATAAAATATAAAGGCAATTACTAGAAGTGACACTACTTAAAAAATTATATTAAAAAAACCAAGAAAGAACCCATTTTTATTTTTTGATATGGTATAGGTGAAGGATAAACCTTTTTAAAAAAATAATACACTGTAAAAAACCCTTGATCTTTTTGGATTTTTCGTTAGTTAAAATTTTCTTTTTGTTATAAATTTTTTACAGTGTAATTTTTTTTTTAACGTGTCATAAATCCTGTTAAAATATCTTTTTAATGATACCAAGATCATGTTAATCGGTTCAGACGATTCTGAGTTATTGTAGTTTAAATGGAGCTCTTTTCGACTATTTTCGCGTTTTTTCGAAAACTTTCCCACTGTGCCACGCCCAAAAAATCGCAAAACAGTCATTTCTAAAAATAAGAGTTTGTTTGTATTGATCAAATTTAGCTATGAACAAAATTTCATCGATATCTGAGGGGGTCGGGTTCAATGCATCTCGATTTTTACATGAAATTCATCTTATAAGAGAATATTGAAGAAACGCCATCACTTTTTCTATATATTTTATTATAAAAAGTATTCTGTATAATAAAAGCTCTGATACGAGACATATGTATATTTTCAAGCATAATTATTTGTTTTAGTTTTTTTTTTATTTCTCGTAATTGCATACATACGTTTGTAGTTAAAGTTTATTATTTTTAATCAAAGAAATTTTTAATTTTTCAGGCTTAAGTTCGTTTTCTCTAAATATAATTTTGTTATAAATTAAATTATTATTTAAATTTTTCTTTGTCTGTTCAAGTATTAAGAGCCACTAGATTTTTCTTTCTAATTTAAATAATAATTTAATTTATAACAAAATTATATTTAGAGAAAACGAACTTAAGCCTGAAAAATTAAAAATTTCTTTGATTAAATATCACTCAGTTCGAATAAAAAATTCACAACTTAGTTTATTATTTTTATAAATTAAAGAGCTTAATAAAAAATATTGATCTTAAAAATTTATTATGTTTTATTATATTATACATACTTATATTAATAATAGTTCATTTAAAAGTAACAAATTTCTTATATCAGTATAAACGATTATAGGGAATAAGTTTATTACAAGAAAAATTTCCTTTGCATTTTTTGAGTTTCTAATATCCGTTATATACTGTATACGATTGTTCTCTCTTTTTGTTAAAAATTGCATTATATTTTATTTAAACCTAAAGTCTTACGCCTTTTTACATTAAGCCATCGTAATGAAAATATTTAAAAACCTACCACAAGTAAAGAACTGTTTCAAAATATCTATAAATACATACACATGTACATTAAGGGTATAACTTATTCCCATTTTTTGCAAATATATAAATGGCCCTAGCATAGTCGAATAGTGCATTGAAAACTTAAAAAAATTATATTAATTTTTCGCGGTTTTCAAAAGAGGTCACCCACAAAACGTGGTAAGGTTGGATAATTATTATTTTTATTTGTTCTTATACATTTAGCCAAAAACTCAAAGTTTTTTATAAAATTATTACGCAATTGCCTTATCTGTGGAGTAAAATGAAAGTACAAACAATTCAAATTAAATCATTAAATAGAAAAGTTGATAAACTGATTGGAACATATGATAAATATCTTAAAACAGCACGAAGCTATAATTTTGAAGATATCTTCTATATTACTAGTGAATATATATGTATGAATTTCGAATTAAGTAACTTGAAAGAAGTTATGACAGACGAAAATTCGCTATTAGAGAATGAGAGCCAGTAATCTTCCGATGAATCCAATTACAAGCCACAGAAAAATTCAAAATTAAATAAATCACACTGATAAATCCAGCAGTTGCATTAGTTACTAAAGCCAAGGTTAGTACAAAGAAAGCAGCAAAAAATTTGCAAGGAAATAGCAGTCTGGAGTTCAAATTGCAACTCCATCACAGCCAGCTATTTATAAAGCTGTAATCAAAACATCCGAGCGTAAAGATGAAATGTTTAAGGAATCCTTGAAAAATGAAAACTGGTGCTTGCATTTCGACGTAAAAAAAATTGGCAGTAAGGAACTCCAGGTGATAGTTCTAAAACACGAACACAAAAAAATAAAATTATCAGAGCTTGTTTTGGAAAATGGATAAGCCCTTACAATATTTGATGGTATTAAAAAAACGCTAAACAAATTTGATTTATGGAAATCCATAAAAATTATCATTTGCGATACAACGAGTGTAAATACTTTTCACAAAAACGTTTTTGTTAAGCTACTAAAATACCATTATAAACTAATTGATCTTCCTCGACCACAATATATCTGTTGTCAACACCATGTTTTAGACTTGGTCCTAAGGCATGTTATAGATGAGTTATTGGATGGAAAAACATCATCTCCCAATATCTCCTATAATTTTGTTTCGGAAGTATTTAATAACTACGAGGATCTAAAACGAAACTACATACAGCATCAAAAATACATAAAAATGAAAAACATTAAATGGCACGACGATATGCAGTACTTGTAGTAGCTTGGTTCTGCGTTTAAAAACTACCAAAAAAAATAAAAAGTTTCCGTATATAGAATTTAAAGCAATACCACCATGAAGCAACGCCCGATGGAACTCGAGAGCAATTCTTGCTATCCTGGAATTTATCCTTATTCCGAAATATCGAGACCAACTTAAACCAATTTGTGAGTTAATATGTGGAGCATGGTATGAGATATGGTTTTCCGATCACTGTTTTAACAAAGAATAATTCACAGCTTTGGCGCGACGATATGCAGTACTTGTAGTAGCTTGGTTCTGCGTTTAAAAACTACCAAAAAAATAAAAAGTTTCCGTATATAGAATTTAAAGCAATACCACCATGAAGCAACGCCCGATGGAACTCGAGAGCAATTCTTGCTATCCTGGCATTTATCCTTATTCAGAAATATCGAGACCAACTTAAACCAATTTGTGAGTTAATATGTGGAGCATGGTATGAGATATGGTTTTCCGATCACTGTTTTAACAAAGAATACTTCACAGCTTTGGAACAATCTTTAGCAGGATTTAAGAACGCGCATGAATGTTTTAAAAGACACTGGGTTAAAGAAGATTCAGTAATTTCAAAGCAACAGCGAAGCAAAATATATGCAGACCGTGCTATTAAAGTGGTACACGATATTTACCCATTATGCAAAACAAGCTCACATTAAATTTGAAATTCATGTCCTTTAATAATTAACAAACTGCTTAACTTTTTTTCATTTATTAATAAAATATTTATAATTTTTTTATTATTTTTTTTTCTTTAGGGATTTTAGAAAATCGATTTTGTGGGTGAGGGTTTTATTTTCAAACGACCCAAAATTTGGTACATATTTGAAATAATGTTTAAACTTATAATATAATATCATCAGTGCATCAGTGAAATGGGGTATAATAAAATCTTTGAAACGTCAACATTATGTCCAACGAAATTTTCTTTGGATTTTAATCTTTTGGATCTGACCCTCTACTGATTTTTTTTTTTATTTTTTGTAATTTTGGAGAAATTGTCAATTGATGTTTTTTAAAGCGTTCACTGCTGGTGTGATTGTATATTTTAGTACTACTTAATTGTAAATAAGGTTTTTTATGATAGACAGGCAAAACCGATTTTGGCTAAGCGTATATCAAATTAAAAAATATTAATTCACATAGATAAGTGAAAGAGATATTGTGAGTTATTGCAATGTTTAGTATCTTGGGACCTACATATATCCGTTTAAAGTTGCATGTAAGAAAACCAATACATTGCAACCCACCCAATATCAAACTCTTTAGCTTAGCTATACAAACAAACAAACAATAAGTAACAAGGTGACCAACGTGCACAAAATTGTAGATGTGTAGGGACAGATAAATAACCGTGTTAAAAAGGGGAAGAAGTCGAAAATCAGCTCAAATAGCCTCAACAGCGAAAGTTCCCAGAGATGGAAAAAACAATATAAAAAATTCCGAATATCGTTTCGCAATTTTATCTGAACAAGACGATGAAGACACAACTACAACAAGGTCGTGTAAACTCTAGTTTTTTTGAAAAAAGCCTTATATCCTAAATTGGAGGAAATGATTTCTATGTAACTTCAATTAAACGCGGAAATATTATCGAAACAAAAATTCAGGTAGTGCAAGCAAGTAATTACCGAAAAATAGTTTCTGACCTTGAGTCAAAAAACAAAAATTTTTATACGTACCAATTAAAGAGTGCTAAAGGTCTAACTGTCGTAATAAAAGGTATAAACTCTAGCGTGGATCCAGAAGAGGTAAAGTCTGGCCTTAAAAATAGTGGCTTTAAAGCGAAAAATGTTTCAAACATTAAAAATATGGAAAAAAAAATCCCCCAACCTATTTTTAGAGTCGAGCTACAGCCAGGCGACTTAAAAATTAAAAAAAATGAATCGCACCCAATATATAATTTAAAGTACTTGTTGCACAGAAGGGTTACAGTTGAGCTGCCACATAAAAAAACTGGACCTGTCCAATGCATGAACTGTCAAGAATTTGGCCATACCAAAAATTATTGCAAGTTGCCTACCATTTGCGTTGTATGTGGTAAGCTACACAGTACCTAATAGTCAATTTTCATACGCTATCATTTTAAAAAATAGCCAGAATACAGCGCAAAAATCGGTACCAGCAAACGAAGTTTCAGGCTCTAATTTTAGTCATATTGAAGCCTCAATTGAGAGCTTAATACAAACAGTAAATACTTTTACTCTCAACATGTCCTCTATGATGCAGGAAATGTTGAAAATGCAATCTACCTTGTTGCAGGTTTTATTGAACAAACCATGAACTTAAGAATCTGTTTTTGGAACGCAAACGGCATCTGCCAACATAAAAACGAAATAGAATACATTCTTCTGGATAAACAAATCGATGTTATGCTTATCTCAGAAACTCATTTGACCTCCCAAAGCTATTTTAGAGTTAGTGGATATTATTTCTACGACACCAAGGATCCTCTAGGTAGAGCTTGTGGAACCCTAATAAAAACGCGAATAAAACACTACCTGTTGAATGATTTTTGTGAAGACTATCTTCAAGCAACAAACCTCTGTCTTGAAAATTATTATCAAAAATTTGTAATATCATCTGTCTATTCCCCTCAAGATTTTCAATTACCGAGAGTCAATATACGGATTTTTATAAATCACTGGGCCCCCGTTTTCTAGCAGCAGGTGACTACAATGCTAAAGACACATTCTGGGGTTCACGTTTAATCACTTCTAAGGGTCGTGTTTTGTTCGACACAATATCTGAAATAGGTTTGAATGTAGTTTCAAGTGGTCAGCCAACATATTAGCCAGCAGATCGAAAAAAATTCCTGATGTTAACGACTTTGGAATTGTGAAAGGTGTGCCCAGCGTAATGATTGCAGTTGAATCATCTTTGGATTATCTCCAGACCACTCGCCTACAATTGTCACTGTATACTCGCATACAACTTCATCACCTACATGTTACTTACCAAGGACACTTGCACGTATTAATTGGCTGAAATACAAAAAATATCTGAGTGCTCATTGCTCGGACAATATGTACAATATGCCTTTGAGAACATTTTTTGAAAAGTGTGATTCAAAAATATTTTTTCTGTTGATATAGAAAGGATTTTATCTGAAAAAAGGAGAGCTCGACGAGAATGGCAACGTTACAGATCGCCTCAGTTAAATTAAGGCTTAAGGAGTGTACCAAGCAGCTTAGAAAAGTTTTACAAACATGTTTTTTCCCTTCAAAAATTTCTTCAAGAGCTAGATGTAACACCACAAACAGATTATTCGCTGTGGCGTGCAGCCAGAGGACTTAAAAGGCCGGTGATATGTAAACCTCCATTACGAGCTTTAAATGGTGACTGGGCAAGAACTGATGCTGAAAACGATGCTCTTTTCGTTAAAAAAAGTATTTACTCAAAATATTTCTGCCGATATTGTTGAACTGCCATCATTCGTCTCTTTACCAGAAATTCCGCTAATATTTAATATTGTGGATATTGAAAAGGCTATTACTAGTCTAAACACAAAAAAAGTCCCAGGTATTGATTAAATAAGCAAGAAAATGCTTCAAGAATTGCCTTATAAGACTATTCATCTTTAATAGTATTTTACGACTACAATACTATGCAACACATTGAAAGGTTTCGATGATTATTATGATACCAAAGCCCGGTGAGGATCATACAAAGGTGGAATCGTATCGGCCTATCAGTTTATTGTCAAATATTTCGAATGTTTTTGAAAAGCTGTATATGAGCAAGCTGACTCCTATAGTGACTAGCAGTGGATGTATTCCAGATCATCAGATCGTTTTTCGCAGTCAGCACAACGCTATTGAACAAATTCACAGGCTTGTGAATGTTGTTAGAGACACTTTTGAAAAAAAGAAATATTGCTCTGCACTTTTTATTGATGTCGCATAGGCTTTTGATAAAGTATGGCACGAAGGTCTTGTCCACAAATAAACTCAAAATCTACCCGCAAACATCGTCAGGATCTTAAAAAGCTATTTAAAGGAACGAAAATTTGTAGTTAGGGAAGGCAATTTCTTAAGGCCGAGTGAAGCCGGAGTTCCTCAAGGCAGTATCTTCGGTACTTTATTATACTTCATATATGCCTCTGACTTACCGTTAAGCAGTAACATTCACATGTCAACATTTGCTGATGATACAGCTTTTCTAAGCGTTCATGAAAATCCTGTCGAAGCTTCCCGGAATTTGCAAGGGTGCATATCAAAACTGGAAACATGCCTAAAACAATGGCGGATAAAAGTTAATGAGCAGAAATATGTGCACGTCACTTTTACCTTACGCAGGAAAACATGACCGCCTAGACCAATCAACACCGAGACTATACCACAACACACTGTAGTCAAATATGTAGGCGTTCATCTTGATCGTCGTTTAACATGGAAATCGTATATAGACGCAAAGTTGACACAAATGAAATTAAAAGCAGCCCAAACGAATTGGATTATTGGAAGAAATTCTATACTAAGTCTTGAGCCTCAGCATCGCACGTAGAAAAAATTCAAAGGCGACAAAAAAAAATTTACGTACAATTAATGCAGCCCCCTATATACTCGTATATCCGAAATCAGCGTATTCACAAAGATCTTGATGTTCCGTTGGTAAAGACAGTATTTTAAAAAAATATATTGAAAAACTAGAGTTTCACCCAAATCCACTTGCGCGCAATATTCTAAATTATAGAGGCCTCACCCGGTTGAGAAGGAGGGATACTCTTTCTCTTAGCCGTACACGAGAGAAATAAAACAACAAAAATCAACAGTTGAAATTAAAATTTTGTTTAGCATTGGCTAAACATATATTTAACGTTTTTAGATTAAAGATTTGAATAACTTATTGATGTGTCAATTTATAATTGAAGATTCAATAAATAATAAAAACTACAAAAAAAAAAAAAAAAATATATAATAAATTTTTGTAGTTTTAAGTTCCCGTTAATTTAGTATATAAGAAGCGAATTTTTAGAAAATAAATAATTTATTACTTAGCCCTAGAATCGACTTAAATTTTTTCTTATAAAGCATTCAACTGCTTTAAGAAAAACTTAAACATAAACAGGCATTCATCTGCCTAGAATAAATTAGGCCAGTGGCGTTATTAAGCGCCGGCACATTTATAGGCAGAATAAAAATTTGTTACTCCCTACATTCACAATAATATTGTTATAATACAACCCCATCCACTGCTCACGGATATTGCCCGTTTAAGCTAGTTTTTGGAAAAATGCCACCTACTTTAGATTTCACAAACAAAATAGATCTAGTCTATAACATTGAGAAAGAAGTTAAATTTAGATTTCAAATGGAAATAAAGTAATTTTTTTATATACTTGCATAAAACAACAAAACGTTAATATCTATAATTTTTTACTTTATTTTTTTTCTCGTGCGCGATCATTATCTCTCAACATGTTAAATAGCGATCAAGAAGCAACAACAATTGCACCCATCAGCAAACTTGTCAGCTTAGCTGTACAAACAAACAAACAAACAATAATTACCCAGGTGACCAACGTGCACAAAATTGAAAATGCAGTGAGTGAAAATAGTGATAATAAAATCCAAACTGGTATGGACAGATACATAACCGTGCTAAAAAGGGGAAGAAGTCCCAAATCAGCTGAACTAGCGTCAACGGCGAAAATGCCCAAAGATGGGAAAAATAATAATAAACATTCTGAAAATCGTTTTGCGATTTTGAATGAACAAGTCGATGAAGATACAAGTACAACAAGGTCCACTAAACCACCGCCGATATATTTAAGAGAACAGAACTCCAACTTTTTGGTAAAAAGCCTTATCTCATTAATTGGAGAAAATGAGTTCTATGTAACTCCAATTAAGCGTGGCAAAATCAACGAAACTAAAATTCAGGTAACACGAGAAAATAATTACAGGAAAATTGTCTCAGATTTTGAGACTAAAAACAAAAACTTTTATACATATCAACTGAAGAGTGCTAAAGGCCTAACAGTAGTTATAAAAGGAATAGATTCAAGCGTGGATCCGGAAGAGGTAAAGTCTGGCCTTGAAGATAGTGGCTTCAAAGTGAAAAATGTTTCAAAAATTAAAAACAGGGAAAAAATCCCCCAACCTATTTTTAGAGTCGAGCTACAGCCAGGCGACTTGAAAATTAAAAAAAATGAATCGCACCCAATCTATAGCTTAAAATACTTGTTGCATCGAAGAGTTACCGTTGAGATGCAACATAAAAAAACTGGACCTATCCAATGCATGAACTGTCAAGAATTTGGCCATACCAAAACTTATTGCAAGTTGCCTACCGTTTGCGTTGTATGTGGCGAGTTACACAGTACCGCTAACTGTGACAAAATAAAAGGTGATACCAAAGCAAAAAAATGTAGTAATTGCGGCGGAAACCACACTGCCCTCTTTATTCTCTTTTTAAAAATTCGTCGAACAGAAAAACCAATGCTACTCCCGCTCAGCCCAACACTCATTTAAACTACCCACAGTTACCTCAACCGTCGTCTAGCCATAATCAATACTCAAATTTTTTAAAGTCTAACACGACTCTTACTCAACAAAAACCTAATAGTCAATCTTCATACGCTAATATTTTAAAGAGTAACCAGATTCCGGCGCAAAAAACTGTACCAGTAAATGAAGAATCAGGGCACAATTTTAGTCGTATTGAAGCCTCAATAGAGATCCTTATACAAACAGTAAATACATTCACTCTCAACATGTCCTGTATGATGCAGGAAATGTTGAAAATGCAGTCTACCTTGTTGCAGGCTCTATTGAACAAATCATGAACTTAAGAATCTGTTTTTGGAACGCAAACGGCATCTGCCAACACAAAAATTAAATTGAATATTTTCTTCTGGATAAACAAATCGATGTTATGCTTATCTCAGAAACTCACTTGACGTCCCGAAGCTATTTTCGAATTAGTGGATATAATTTCTACGACACCAAGGATCCTCAAGGTAGAGCTTGTGGTGGCTCTGGAATCCTAATAAAAACTCGAATAAAACACTACCTACTAAACGACCTTCGTGAAGAATATCTTCAAGCAACGAACATCTGCATTGAAAATTTTTATCTAAAGCTTGTGATATCATCTGTTTACTCTCCTCCCAGGTTTTCAATTTCAGAGAGTCAATATACCGCATTTTATACAACACTGGGGTCCCGTTTTCTAGCAGCTGGCGACTACAATGCTAAACACACTTTTTGGGGCTCACGTTTAATCAGTCCTAAGGGTCGTGTTTTGTTTGACACAATTTCAAAAATGGGTTTGAATGTAGTTTCAAGTGGTCAGCCAACATATTGGCCAACGGATCGTCAAAAAATTCCTGATGTTATCGACTTTGGGATTATGAAAGGCGTGCCCAGCGAAATGATTGAAGTAGAAGCATCTCTGGATTTGTCTTCAGATCACTCGCCTACTATTATCACTATTTACTCACACACAACTACAACACCAACATGTGATTTACCGCTGACATCTGCACGTATTAACTGGCTGAAATACAAAAAACATTTGAGTGCTCATTGCACGGAAAATATGCCATTGAGAACACCTGCTGACATAGCAAATTATATTAGGTTGTTTGAAGCACATGCTAAACAAGCTGCTCTTAATGATTCTTCGATTCAACCAAATCAACAATTAACAATATTTTTTGTGCAGATATAGAAAGGCTATTGACCGAAAAACGGAGAGCTCGACGAGAATGGCAACGTTACAGATCGCCTCAGCTAAAATTAAGGCTTAAAGAGTGTACCAAACAGCTAAGAAAAGTTTTACAATCACAAAAAACAGCTTTGCTGCAAAAATTTCTGCAAGAACTCGATGCAACACCTTCAACAGATTATTCGCTGTGGCGTGCAGCCAGAGGACTTAAAAGGCCAGTGATTTGCAAACCACCATTACGAGCCTCTAATGGTGACTGGGCAAGAACTGATGCTGAAAAAGGTGATCTATTTGTTAGTACCTAGAAAAAGTATTTACCCCGAATATTTCTAGTATTCTACGGCTGCAATACTATCCTGCAGAATGGAAGGTTTCGATGATTATTATAATACCAAAGCCCGGCAAGGATCATACGAAGGTTGAATCCTATCGGCCTATTAGCTTATTGCCCAACATTTCAAAACTATTTGAAAAGCTGTATATGAGCAAGCTGATGCCTATAGTGACTAGAAGTGGATGCATTCCAGATCATCAATTCGGTTTTCGCAGACAACATAGCACTATTGAACAAACTCACAGACTTGTGAACGTAGTTAGAGACACCTTTGAAAAAAAAAAAAATTTGCTCTGCGATCTTTATAGATGTTTCTCAAGCTTTCGATAAAGTATGGCACGAAGGTCTTATCCACAAATTAACACGCAATCTCCCCGCAAACATCGTCAAGCTTTTAAAAAGCTATCTAGAGGAACGAAAATTTGTAGTTAGGGAAGGCAATTTTTTAAGCCCTCCGCAGTCGATCGAAGCCGGAGTTCCCCAAGGCAGCATCTTCGCTCCCATACTTTATTTAATTTATGCCTCTGACTTACCGTTAAGCAGTAACATTCATACATCAACATTTGCTGATGATACAGCTTTTTTAAGCGTCCATGAAAATCCTGTAGAAGCTTCCATCAACTTACAAGGGTATATATCCAAATGGGAAAAATGGCTTAAACAATGGCGTATAAAAGTTAACGAGCAGAAATGTGTACACATCACTTTTACGTTGCGAAGGCCGCCTATACAAATCAACACCGAGATTATTCCGCAACATACTGTAGTAAAATATCTAGTCGTTCACCTTGATCGCCGTTTAACATGGAAATCGCATATAGACGCAAAGTTGATGCAAATGAAATTAAAAACTGCCCAAATTAATTGGCTTATGGGAAGAAATTCTATACTGAGCCTAGACTGTAAACTTCTACTATACAACGCGATCCTGAAACCAATATGGTCCTATGGAATCCAGTTATGGGGCACTGCCTCAGCATCGAATGTCGAAAGAATTCAAAGGCGACAGAATAAAATCCTACGTACAATAACAGCAGCCCCCTGGTATGTCAGAAACCATCGAATTCATAAAGACCTAGACGTTCCGTTGGTGAAGACCGTATTTTCAAAACACGCGAAAAAATATATAAAAAACTTGAGTTGCACCCAAATCCACTTGCACACCCGGCTGAAAAGAAGGGATACTCTTTTTCTCAGCCGTTCACGACAGATGTAAAACAACAAAAATTAACCGTTGAAATAAAAAATTTTGTTTAGCATTGGCTAAACTTACATTTAATATTTTTTAGATTTAAGATTTGAAAAACTTATTGATAATTTAATATAAATAATTAAAGATTCAATAAATAATAAAATTATCAAAAAAAAATAAAAAATTTTTTTTCTAAGATATAAACTATATAGGATATAAGGATTAATATCTATAATTTTTTACTTTATTGCTTATGTTAATAATTATTGTCTCTATTGCATTTTAGAACTGTACCAAAGTAATGACTTGAATAAAAAATTGTTTATAATTAAATAATATCAAAATCTTTTTAAATTTTATTTATTTATTGCGGGTAAGCAATATCTAGATATATATTTCGTTGGTAGCTATACCAATTCATCAGTAGATGTTTTACCCTTTATGTTTAAAAAATTCCAAAGCTCATCTATTTATACAAAAACTCACAAATATATTTTTGTGAATTACAAAGCATAAAAATAGCCTTGAAAAAACTTTCCATATACATATGTACATATATGAGTATCCTTAGATTTACAAGTTTTAGTATGTATTACAAAACGTACAAATGTGGAGATTGCTGCCTTTGCATCTCCATATATGTATAACTTTTATCTGAATATTGAAAATTTTATTTACTTACATTCGCTAATACGGTCAAATGGTACATGGCTTGCTTCTCGAAATCCAACGGTCCCAATAAAAAAATAGTTCCTTCGGTTTTTTCAGAAGAAACAATTTTTTGTCTTATAGCAAAAAGGGGAGAGCCCTAAAATAAAAAATAAAATTTAAAATTTTAATTTAAAAGCCCCCTTTCTTCGAAAATTATTATGTTACTATTTAAAAAAGTTATTTATTTGTTATTGATTTATATCAAATCACCATATTAATCATTAAATTATTTATTTTGGCACAATTTAACATTCAACATGGAAATAAATTATTTTTATGATTTATATTTTTACCTTATTTACAAAATGAATAATATATATTTAAGCTATAAAAATTATATCTATATAAGTATATATTAAATTAATTTAATTAACTGCAAATAATGGAATGTCAATGTAACATTAAAAATGTAAGTTTAAGTTATAAATTAAATTAAATATATGCAACTAGCTAAGTTTCTTTAAATCATTAGAATTCAGATTTAAATTTAACGCTTATTGGATTAAGTCGCCATCTAGTTGTTAATGGCAGTATTAACATAACTAAACCGGATTTTAGTAAGTTACGTTTGCACGAAAACTAATAATCCTAGTAGAATTTTAGTATATAAAGAAGAACTTTATTGTGTAATATTTGATGATGAAACAGACCACGACCGCAACTTGAAGCAAAAACTACTCTCAGAGCAAAAAGGCCTATAATTGAAGCGACGGCTGTATCTTTACGAACTGTCATTTAATTGTTTGATAAAAGTACTTTCCATACAAATTGCATTCAGGCAACATTTCCAATTTGTATCCATAAGTTTTGCTTGAAATAAAAGTTTTGTACAATTTTGCAAATTATATATGCAATCATGTTTATGTACTTCTGCAATTAATTTTCGAACAATATCACTCATTTTATTTACAAAGTAGAAAATTATAATTATATTGCACTTTTAAATGTCCTTTTGATTTTGTAATTTTTCTTTGCGCCAAAAATTCGAAAACATGGTTACAAAACGTATGAAACAATTCCAATTGAAACAAAAGAAGCAAATATAATAGCCAAAGCAATAGTGGAAAAAATCATTCTTAGGTATGGCATTTTCAAAACATTAAAAACAGATAGAGGTACAGAATTTGTAAATGACTTAATGACCAGAATTTGTAAGTTACTCAAAATAAATCATTCGAAATCAACAGCATACCATCACGAAACATTAGGATCTATAGAAAGAAACCATAGAGTACTAAACGAATACATGTTATCTTTTACTGACAACTATAACTGGGATGAATTTTTACCTTATTACGCCTTTGCTTACAACACTATCCCCACACACCACTACAGGTTACTCACCTTTCGAGCTAGTCTTTGGTAAATTAGCCACACTACCGAATGAAATACACGCAGAACAAAAGTTCTATAATTTTGACAATTACTTGACAGAACTTAAAACAAAATTGCAACAAGCCCATCTAACAGCCAACAAAATGCTTGTGAAAAACAAAACAATACAGAAAGCAAGAGTAGACAAATATTGTAATAATAACAACTTTAGAGTAGGAGATCGAGTATTATTAAAAGTAGGTAATAGAAGGAAGAACGAGAGTCCATATAAAGGACCATATACTATAAGAGAAACCCGAAATGTAAATAGTGTAATAGAATTAAATGGAAAAAAACAAGAAGTCCATAATAATAGATTAAAATTGTTTAAACAATTTCAAACTAACTTATCATAACATTAACAATGTTCTAAAAAAAAAAAAAAATTTTTTTCTTTCTTATCAAAAAAAAAAAAAATAGTCACCAAAAATATAACACTAAGCAATCACAAACAAATTAAATAAAACATAATCTGAGCACAAAAATAAATAATAAAATAAATAAATAAAGTAGACCAACGAACTCGTTTAAACTTTAGCAACTATGTAAAATTGAAATTTCTGTAATAAGATAGTTTTTAAGTATGTTAAGAAAAAAAAAACTGCATAGTAGTAGATTTTAAGTATGCTAAAAAAAATTAAGAAAAAACTGCATAATAGTAAATTTAATGTATGTTAACAAAAATTGTATAAATAGAAAAGTTAATTGCAAATAAAATCAGAATCATACTGGCAATCAAAATCTGCTTTTGACTCTCATATTCAGGCACCTAGTAAATCACTAAAAGCAGCCTACTAACTAGCTCAGAACACACTTGAGCTACAAATAAACCAAAGTGCTATAGGGAAAACTCTAACACATTACACCAATCATTACACACTACCTGCTAAATGACCTTCGTGAAGAATATCTTCAAGCAACAAATATCTGTATTGAAAATTTTTATCAAAAGCTTGTGATATCATCTGTTGATTCTCCTCCCAGGTTTTCAATTTCAGAGAGTCAATATACCGCATTTTATACAACACTGGGGTCCCGTTTTCTAGCAGCTGGTGACTACAATGCTAAACACACTTTTGGGGTTCACGTTTAATCAGTCCTAAGGGTCGTGTTTTGTTTGACACAATTTCGAAAATGGGTTTGAATGTAGTTTCAAGTGGTCAGCCAACATATTGGCCAACGGATCGACAAAAAATTCCTGATGTTATCGACTTTGGAATCTCGAAAGGTGTGCCCAGCGAAATGATGGAAGTAGAAGCATCTTTGGATTTGTCTTCAGATCACTCGCCTACTATTATCACTATTCACTCACACACAACCGCAAGACCAACATGTAATTTACCGCTGACATCTGCACGTATTAACTGGCTGAAATACAAAAAATATTTGAGTGCTCATTGCACGGAAAATATGCCATTGAGAACACCTACTGACATAGAAAATTCTATTAGGTTGTTTGAAGCACATGCCAAACAAGCTGCTCTTAATGCTTCTTCAATTCAACCAAATCAACAAGCGAGATTTAACAATATTTTTTGTGCAGATATAGAAAGGCTATTGACTGAAAAACGGAGAGCTCGACGAGAATGGCAACGATACAGATCGCCTCAGCTAAGCTTAAGGAGTGTACCAAGCAGCTTAGAAAAGTTTTGCAAACACAAAAAACAGCTTCGCTGCAAAAATTTCTGCAAGAACTCGATGCAACACCATCAACAGATTATTCGCTGTGGCGTGCAGCCAGAGGACTTAAAAGGCCGGTGATATGTAAACCTCCATTACGAGCTTCAAATGGTGACTAAGCGAGAACTGATGCTGAAAAAGGTGCTCTTTTTGTTAAACACTTAGAAAAGGTATTTACTCCAAATATTTCTGCTGATATTGCTGAACTGCCGCCAGTCGTCGCTTTACCAGAAATTCCGCTAAGATTTAATACTGTGGATATTCAAAAGGCTATTACAAGTCTAAACTCACAAAAAGCCCCAGGTATTGATAGAATAAGCAACAAAATGCTGCAATAATTGCCTTTCATTGCAAAACGAATAATACTATTCATCTTTAATAGTATTTTACGACTGCAATACTATCCGGCAGAATGGAAGGTTTCGATGATTACTATGATACCAAAGCCCGGTAAGGATCATACAAAGGTTGAATCCTATCGACCTATCAGTCTATTGTCCAATATGTCGAAACTTTTTGAAAAACTGTACATGAGCAAGCTGACTCCTATAGTAACTAGCAGTGCATGTATTCCAGATCATCAATTCGGTTTTCGCAGTCAGCATAACACTATTGAACAAACTCACAGACTTGTGAATGTCATTAGAGAAACTTTTTAAAAAAAGAAATATTGTTCAGTGCTTTTTATTGATGTCGCACAGGCCTTTGATAAAGTACGGCACGAAGGTCTTGTCCACAAATTAACACAAAATCTACCCGCAAACATCGTCAGGCTCTTAAAAACCTATCTAGAGGAACGGAAATTTGTAGTTAAGGAAGGCAATTTTTTAAGCCCCCCGCAGTCGATTGAAGCCGGAGTCCCTCAAGGCAGTATCTTCGGTCCTTTACTTTATTTAATATATGCCTCTGACTTACCGTTAAGCAGTATCATTCACACGTCAACATTTGCTGATGATACGGCTTTTCTAAGCGTTCATGAAAATCCTGTAGAAGCTTCCCGGAATCTACAAGGTTACATCTCAAAATTGGAAACATGGCTAAAACAATGGCGGATAAAAGTGAATGAGCAGAAATGTGTACACGTTACTTTTACTTTACGCAGGGAAACATGCCCGCCTATACAAATCAACATCGATACTATACCGAAACACACTGTAGTAAAATATCTAGGCGTTCATCTTGATCGTCGTTTAACATGGAAATCGCATATAGACGCAAAGTTGACACAAATGAATTTAAAAGCAGCTTAAATGAATTGGTTTATTGGAAGAAATTCTATATTAAGTCTTGACTGTAAACTTTTGTTATACAACGCGATCCTGAAACCAATATGGGCCGTTGGAATCCAGTTATGGGGCACTGCCTCAGCATCAAGTGTAGAAAAAATTCAAAGGCGACAAAACAAAATTCTACGTACAATTACTGCAGCCCCCTGGTATATCCGAAATCAGCGAATTCACAAAGATCTTGATGTTCCGTTGGTGAAGACAGTATTTTCAAAACACGCTTAAAAATATATTGAAAAACTAGTATTGCACCCAAATCCACTTGCGCGCCACATTCTAAATTATAGAGGCCACACCCGGTTGAGAAGGAGGGATACTCTTTCTCTCAGCCGTACACGAGAGATGTAAAACATCAAAAATCAACAGTTGGAATTAAAAATTTTGTTTAGCACTGGCTAAACATATATTTATGTATTTTTAGATTTAAGATTTGAAAAACTTATTGATGTTTCAATTTATAATTGAAGATTCAATAAATAATAAAACTACCACCAAAAAAAAAAAAAAAAATGTTCCTGTAATTATTTTTATTTCTATTGTTGTAATTTCTGTTATTGTTATTTCTATAGTTGATATTTTGGTTGTTCTGGTTCCTTTTATAGTTACTGTTGTTATTAGTTCTTTGGTTATAATTTGTTCTAGTATTGCTGTTATGGTTTCTTCGGTTATGGGTATATCTACTTCCATAATTTCTATTGTTATGTACATACATAATACTACTTTGTGTGTTTGATGTCGTGGATTCGACAGCTATGTCTATTGCTTCTTGTAAGTTTTTGGGTCTAGATGCCATAACTATCGATTTTTGCGTTTCTTTTAAGCCATTCTTGAACGCAGTTAAACCAATTTCATCGTTCAGTTTTGTAATTATTTGTCTATGTTCTGATCCCTGCTCTAATATCTGTAATTCATTCAGTGCTGCTATCAGTCCTTCAATGTGTGTAGCAACCGCAGTTATCGTTTTGTTATTTTGATGTGCTCGGGCTAGTTCAGCGTGCAGAGTTGCAGTGTTTTTAAATGATTTGAAAAAATTTCTTAATAAGGTAGACAATGCCTCGTAAGTTGTTGGGGTTTGGTATGAAACAATTTTGTTTTTAACTTTTTCTGATAGATTTGTAGCTATTATGAATTTAATAAGGTTAGGCTTGTCCGCTGTTGTCAATGTGTCATAATAAAATTTTGTTACCCCCAAAAAATTTGAAAGTTCTTTGTGGTTACCTGTGAACTCATGAATTAGCTTAGAAGCTGTAACTAAATCGAAACTTGCCATAGTGTCGGAATTGTTTGTTTCTGATGTTTTAGCTTTGAGTAATGTCCGTATCTGTCCTATCAGTCGTTCTAATATTGCCACTTGCTCATCTAACAGATCAACTGGTGTGGTCTTATAAATCTGTTCGCGAGTTTGCTGTATTAACTCATCCTGTTCCTTAATGTAAGCAGGACTATAAGTTCTATTTGGAGCCTTTTTTAAATTATTCAATAAGCTTTGTAATTCTGATGTTCCCATCTATAATTCATGTAATTTATTTTATAATATTTTATATATTTTATACCATTTATTTTATAATATTTGCTTTATATCTTTATACCGTTTGAGTGGTAGCAAGTTTAAGAGCTTTTTTTTCATATAGTATTTATAATATTCATTTAATTTAAATAGAAATAAAATTATCAATAATAAAGTTATTTGTTGTATGTGATCGGACGTAACCGTCAACACTGCAGACCCATTATTATTAGTGGTGATAATGGCTTCTTTAGAGAACCATCCTCCCATTATTATGCTTCCTGATTTCCTTTATCTGGGTTTTCCACTTTGTTTATAGCAAGGTTTAGATCACGATACGCGATTGCTAACTCCTTTATAATATTTTATACCATTTATTTTATAATATTTGCTTTATATCTTTATACCGTTTGAGTGGTAGCAAGTTTAAGAGCTTTTTTTTCATATAGTATTTATAATAATCATTTAATTTAAATAGAAATAAAATTAGCAATATCAATAAAGTTATTTGTTGTATGTGATCGGACGTAACCGTTAACACTGCAGACCCATTATTATTAGTGGTGATATTGGCTTCTTTAGAGAACCATCCTCCCATTATTGTGCTTCCTGATTTCCTTTATCTGGGTTCTATATTTCAGTTTATCCACTTTGTTTATAGCAAGGTTAAGATCACGATACGCGATTGCTAACTCCTTCCTTTTTTTAAATGCTTTACCAGACCGTCTAGTTTTCTTCTTTTTCGGTTTTGGTACATCGACTGTGCTTCTGTCTTGTTTATGCTGGCGCTGGCGATATTCTTCAATCGTAATTCTCTTCGTGGGCTTATACACAGGAGGATTTGGGTTGCTTTGTGATACTGGTTCTGGGATGTATGGATTCAAATATTCTTCCCAATTTCTGAAGATCATCTGGATCTGAATCTGGATTTCCCTAGGATCAGAATTTCTTAAAGTGGCAGGACGAAAGAATCAGAATTTCCCTAGGATTATAATTTCTGTAGTATCAGGGCCTTAAAGTGGCAGGATCGCCATGTAATGATTGGTGTAATGTGTTAGAGTTTTCCCTATAGAACTTTGGTTTATTTGTAGCTCAAGTGTGTTCTGAGCTAGTTAGTAGGCTGCTACTAGTGATTTACTAGGTGCCTGAATATGAGAGTCAAAAGCAGATTTTGATTGCCAGTATGATTCTGATTTTATTTGCAATTAACTTTTCTATTTATACAATTTTTGTTAACATAAATTAAATTTACTATTATGCAGTTTTTTCTTAATTTTTGTTAGCACACTGAACCGACGTACCAAATTTTGTTCAAATACCGTTATCAGGAGCAGAAATGATAGATTTTTAATTTGTGGTTTGCATGAGAGGTACCACGCCCCTTTGTACAATCCCGCCCATATTTGCAGCAGCACTTAAAAAATGCACACCAAACTGACGTACCAAATTTTGTTCAAATACCGTTATCAGGAGCAGAAATGATAGATTTTTAATTTGTGGTTTGCATGAGAGGTACCACGCCCCTTTGTCCAATCCCGCCCATATTTGCAGCAGCACTTAAAAAATGCACACTGAACCGACGTACCAAATTTTGTTCAAATACCTATATCAGGAGCAGAAATAATAGATTTTTAATTTGTGGTTTGTATGAGAGGTACCACGCCCCTTTGTCCAATCCCGCCCATATTTCCAGCAGCACTTAAAAAATGCACGCCAAACCGACGCACCAAATTTTGTTCAAATACCGTTATCAGGAGCAGAAATAATAGATTTTTAATTTGTGGTTTGCATGAGAGCTACCACGCCCCTTTGTCCAATCCCGCCCATATTTGCAGCAGCACTTAAAAAATGCACACTGAACCGACGTACCAAATTTTGTTCAAACACCTATATCAGGAGCAGAAATAATAGATTTTTAATTTGTGATTTGTATGAGAGGTACCACGCCCCTTTGTCCAATCCCGCCCATATTTCCAGCAGCACTTAAAAAATGCACGCCAAACCGACGTACCAAATTTTGTACAAATACCGTTATCAGGAGCAGAAATGATAGATTTTTAATTTGTGGTTTGTATGAGAGGTACCATGCCCCTTGTTTCTATCCCGCCTATATTTGCAGCAGCACTAAAAAAATGCACACTGAACCGACGTACCAAATTTTGTTCAAATACCGTTATTAGGAGCAGAAATAATAGATTTTTAATATGTGGTTTGTTAAGGTGACCAACTATTTTTTATTCAAAAAGAGTACACTTTGCAAGTATTTCATAGGTGAAAAAAAAAGATGAAAAAACGATAAAAACTTTATTTTCTTTTAAAAACATATTTTTCTTCGGAGTGGATTTTTTTTGTTAAACGAGGATGTTCGTCTAATAATGTAGCCACATCCGAACAACTTTCATTTTGCATATTAAATTTGACTGTTAAGACGGCAGATAATGTTTTTACAGAAAGTTGCGACTTCTCACTGCTCCAATAATCATTCCCTAAAATAAAATGTGGTTTGTACATATGTATGTATTTATTGGTTATGCAAAAACAAAAAGCATAACGTAAACAAAAATATTCAAGATGCCGGCCAAAAATGTAAGCAACTTTTGACAAGATTGCGCAGTTTACCATTTTTTGCAGATTATTTAACGGTCAAAACACAACCCTACAAATACCATATTCCTTCTTGCGCAGACCTGATTATTAGACCATGGTTTTCTCTAACTTCAAATTAATTAAACAGAAAGGAAATTCCCATAAAACTTTTCCGTACATACTACGCATACGTCAAGGCTGTCAGGCATGCCGTAGCAGTGATGCCAACTCTGAAAACATCAAAAGTAATGTGCATGATGCAATAAATAAGATGGCAGCGCTACGAAAGCTTACTATTTTTGGCTCTACTTATTAGGTCGCTTCAAATGTCAAAGAGCTGTTTTTCTGGTTATATTTTTGACAGCTTAAGTTAGCTAGCCGTTACTTTTTCTCGTGCTGCCAAGTTCTTGTTTTCTCCTGCTGCCACCTTGTTTATTACATCATGCCACTGTGAGCCCATGGAAATAAGGTAAAAACGGGTAAAAATGAAAAAATGTTTTAGAAAAACAAATGAGTATAAAATTATACAAATGAGTACTTTCAGAGTACAGTATTTGAAAAGAGTACGGTTTGCGAAAAAAGAGTACAAAACTCAGTAAATGAGTATAGTTGGTCACCTTAGTACATATAAGTATTGCGATATAAAGGCTTCATTAGTCTTGACTTTTACTTTCTGTTCTGTTCTGTGCCGTTCTGTTGTTGAATTTTTGTAGTTAGAAGTTCTGTAAAAACGTATCAGCTGTTTCTTGCAGAATATACATAGCCGAATATACATATTTTATCGGCGGCGGCGGCAGTGTTCGCCAATTTAAAACGGCGCTTTGTCTTAATTATCAGGTTGAATAATTTTAAAGGAAATAAGTTAAAAACGTTATTTAATTAAAAACAACTCTACTCACTATAAATTTTTCATGAATATAATATTTTTTTATTAAAAATAGTCTTGTTTTTAATGTGCTTAAAGTCGATGTCGGAGGTCATAATAAAAATTTATCAGCGATTACGCGGCAATTTTGTTCCGATCGGCTTGGTTTACAGAAACAAGCAGCTGTCTCTTGCTCTCACTTAGAACTGTAAGTAAAATTCAGTTTTCAACAGAATGGTCCGTAACAGAACAGAACAACTAATTGAAAATATATGTTTGGCATACACAAAAAATGAACAGCTGATCCGGAACGGAACAGAAAGTCAAGACCAATTCTACCTTAATTTATTAGCGATATCTTGCGGTTTTTTTGATATTTTAGCAATATATTGTGTTTTTACGAAGATATTTTTTGGGTGTAATCGGGTCTTAGAATATTAAAAATTTTACAGAGATATAAAATTATTAATCAAACTGCCCACTATTCACTAAATCCAAAAATTAAATACACTAATTGCATATTAAATACTTACATTCTCCGAGGCACTTTCGCAACTCATTTTCTTATATCTGAAAATAATTATTTCAATAATAACAAACACGTATTAAGTTTTTGCGACCAGCATGCAAAAGATAAATAAACAAACTACATATTTTGCTGCGAATAACCAACACCAATTACACGAATAACTTGTGTTATTTTTTTCTCCTTCTGTGTGCAATATCAAAAACTCATTCATTTAAGGAGAACGATATTATTATATACATATATATATACATTTATTTCTCTTTGAGTGTTAAAAATGGTTATATAGTTCTCTCTTAAAAATACTATACACGATATTTACTGAACACTATGTTCAAATTATCGTGTCTACACACTGTTAACAGTACTATGTCCATACATATGAGTGGAGTAAAGCCACCATCTACTACAAACCACTTCACCAGCGTTGTCAACTTTGAAATTTCAAAACGCACCAAAATAGAGCAATAAACGCGCCATTTAACAAAAAACGCACCAAGTTCAGAATTTTTTTTATTGAAAATTTTTATTGAATTAATTTTGCGTTTTTAAAACATTTAAATTTTGTTTAAAATTCTAATGTTGAATCATTCAACACTTTTTCAATGCTAGATAATGTTTCGACATCGGATTCAAATTGTACTGTTAATGGCATGATATCATATTTGTACGAGTATTGGGATAAAACATTTTGTACAATATTGGTTGTTGATGTCGTTTGTAGCTAAATGGGCTCAAAGCTCCAATGTGTTTCCGTGTTCCAGCATGCCGAACAAGGGTGGATATTTGTGCGTGACGTCGCAAATTGCAATACAAGCATCTTACTTTTGTGATATTATTTGATCAAGGCCGAATCCAACTCTTAAACTCACATTGTGATTCCCAAATCTTTTTGTATTTCACTTATAATCTCCTTTTTTATACTCCATTATTGACACTAACATTAAATATTTCTTTTAGTAAATAGAAATTTTTTTTAATTTTATTGTTACAACACTTTATATAACCGCATTTTTTATGCATTTTATAAAAAACGAACAATGATCGCTAGTCTCGAGAATACTTTTTTTTGCTAAGCTCTTTAGCAGACTCGACAGAAATTTTTACTACAAAACCAATTATGTACTATGAAAATCTAAAAGGGACAGCGAATTCCCTATAATGAAATGTTTCTTAATACAAATTATCTACAACAAGACGGTTTTACTTTGTGCATATGTTTTGGTACGTCTTAAATAACATTACTGGTTGTTCTTATTGTGGTCTGTAAAATTGATTGTAAAAATTTTACAATGTTGAATGAAATGGTATTGCAACAGTTGTATCTTTTTGTACAAAATTTTTTTTCCCAAACTAAAACAAAAAAATATGTTGAATTTTCTTTAGTGCCACCCGAAATTAAAAAAACGCACCAAAATTTGAAAAAAAGGGCACCAACTGAGAAATTTTTCGCACAAAACATTTAAAAAAGCACCAAAAAAGGTGCGAAACGGACCAAGTTGACAACGCTGCACTTCACAACCTGCTTTGCTGCTGAAACTCTCTTGTCGCTCTGCTCTCACTACGACATCTTTTGAGCGAACACATAAGAAAATACATAAAGTACTTTTGTCGCTAAACTCTTTGCTTTGCTTCTCGCTGCCACTCTGACGTCGGCCTAAGAATTTTAAATTTTTGTTTTGTTTCATTCATGGTAAAACTAACAGGTATGCGCAGTTCGAACAACTACAATAATCCAAAAAACAGCATGTATTTTGCATAGCTTGGGAATAATGATTATTAATCCTAATGATTAGCAATTGGATTAGAAATATTAATTGTGCTGAAAAATTGATTAATTATGATTAGTAAGCCATTTTAAACGATTACTTATTGATTAGATTAGAAATAATCAAAAATTTAATCACAATTAGTGACGATTAGCATTTCTAATCAAAACTAATCAAAAAAATAATTGGTTAGATTTCTTGATTATTTTTGATTAGATCCACTATTTTTAACTATTTTTGTGAAAAGAAAATATTTATTTATCACAATTGTTGCTATATTTACATAATGTAACAGTTTTTGAATATTGCATAAAATTGCATACGGTGCATGTGTGCTCATTCTGCTTATATATAATTCAAAAAAAATCTAATCACAATTAGTGACGATTAGCATTTGTAATCAAATCTAATCAAATCGAATCAAAAATAATCAAGAAATCTAATCAATTCTATTTTTGATTAGATTTGATTACAAATGCTAATCGTCACTAATTCTGATTAGATTTTTGATTATTTCTAATATAATCAATGAGTAATCTGAAATTTTTATCAAAATTCAATTCTAATGATTAGATTATTTTATTTCTCTAATCGTAATGATTTCTAATTCTAATCGAAATTCCCAAGCTATGGTATATTGTTAGTGTAAAGTACTCGCTTTAGATCAAAATACACAAACAAATTTAAAGCATTTTCTTACGTATGAGTACCATTATTTATGTACTCTCTTCAAACTATATCAGTTTGTATGAAAATTTGCTATAAAGCGAGCTCAGTCAGCTGAGCTAGTAAGCTCACCTGTTGGATACGCCTTGGCTTCTTCATTCTATTCGTGTTTGAAGAGACAAAAAATATTTTGCTTTATTCGTTCATGTAGAGAAAATAAGGTTTTTGTACTTATTCACACATGAATACGAACATTAAACTTTATTTTGCACTAGCATTCGAAAATGAACAGCAAAACATTTCTTTATTTTATACTCATGAACAGAGTATCAAATATTCACTAACTTATAACGCATGTTCAATGAATTGTTCATGAATAAGAATTTTCAATTCTATTCGTGTTTGAAGAGACAAAAAATATTTTGCTTTATTCGTTCATGTAGAGAAAAAAAAACGGCGTGAATGAATGCGACTGTAAACTAACCGCATTCGATGTCGAGGAAAATATATCATAAAATTTATTGTGCTAAATGAGAAATTACTACAGTTTTTACTCGATGCCGAATGAGGTAATTAGACTCCATAAATTTTATGAAAACATACTCATCAAACAAAAAATAAGGAACATTAGGCATTGACAAAAATTTCAAGTATGTGTTTATGAAAACTATGCATTGCAAATAAGCTTGTGCTTAGAAAGTCGGCCGGACTTACATCAAAGCGAAATATAAGTATAACATGTACCAAATGAAATTTTTTTTCAAGAAAAAGCAGTCCGAGAGAATAGCAGTCATTTGCCTTTGATTAAATTAAAAATAAAAATTTGCAGGTACATATGTATGTGATAGAAATCGATTTGAAATGAAAAAGAAGACTTAAATCGAATCAAATACTTTTCGCTGTGATGGCATTCGGATCGATTTCATTATTCATTTGAGTTATAATACCACACATGTCTCTAAGAAAAACTTACTTGTTTTCAAAATTTGACATTTATACGAGCAAATACTCAAGAATTTATGTTTTTAAAAATTTTATATATTTGTTGTGGGTTAGCAAATCTATAGGCATTTCGTTGGTTGCTAAACCAACTCATCAGTAGACCTTTACTATTTTTGTTTGAAAAAAAAAACATAAATGGTAAAAAAAACTTACCTTTTTTCTTTAGCTTAGAAAATATATATACATACATACTTCTTCTAATTCTTGCTAATTTATAATTTTTTTCAAAAGTTTTGTACTGCTAACTGTGATAAAATAATAGGTGATCTCAAGGCGAAAAAATGTGGCAATTGCGGCGGAAATCACACTGCCAACTATAGAGGCTGCCCCCTTTACTCGTTTTTTAAGAATTCATCAACCAAAAAAACCAATGCTACTCCCGCTCAGCCTAAAACCCCTATTAACTATCCACAGTTACCTCAACCGTCCACCAGCCAAAATCAATTTTCAAACATTTTCAAGTCTAACGCGACTAGTGCTCAACAACAATCTAACAAATTTTCATACGCTAGTATTTTAAAAAGCAATCAGAGTACGGCGCAAAAAACCGTAAATGTAAATGAAGATTCGGGGTATAATTTTAGTCGTATTGAAGCCTCAATTGAGAGCTTAATACAAACTGTAAATACATTTACTCTCAACATGTCCTGTATGATGCAGGAAATGTTGAAAATGCAGTCTACCTTGTTGCAGGCTGTACTAAGCAAACCATGAACTTAAAAATCTGTTTTTGGAACGCAAAGGGCATCTGCCAACATAAAAACGAAATAGAATATTTTCTTCAGGATAAACAAATCGATGTTATGCTTATCTCAGAAACTCATTTGACATCTCGAAGCTGTTTCAGAATTAGTGGATATAATTTTTACGACACCAAGGATCTCCGTGGCAGAGCTTGTGGTGGTTCGGAAATCCTAATAAAAACGCGAATTTTTGTGAAGATTATCTTCAAGCAACGAACATCTGCATCGAAACTTACTATCAAAAACTTGTAATATCATCTGTCTATTCGCCCCCCAGATTCACAATTACCGAGAGTCAATATACGGCTTTTTATAAATCACTGGGCCTCCGTTTTCTAGCAGCTGGCGACTACAATGCTAAACACACATTTTGGGGTTCACGTTTAATCACACCTAAGGGACGAATTTTATTCGACCCAATATCTAAAATGGGTTTGAATGTAGTTTCAAGTGGACAGCCAACATATTGGCCAACAGATCGACAAAAAATTCCTGATGCTATCTACTTTGGAATTGTGAAAGGCGTGCCCAGCGAGATGGTTGAAGTTGAAGCATTTTTGGACTTATCTTCAGACCACTCGCATACAATTGTCACTATTTTCTCACACACCATGTGATTTAGCGACGACATCTGCACGTATTAACTGGCTGAAATACAGAAAATATCTGAGTGCTCATTGCTCGGAAAAAATGCCGCTGAGAACACCTTCAGACATAGACGATTCTCTCAGGTTGTTTGAAGCGCATGTTAAACAAGCTGCTTTTAATGCTACTTCAAATGAAATAAACCAACCAGTGAGATTTAACAATATTTTTTCTGAAGATATAGAAAGGCTATTGACTGAAAAACGGAGAGCTCGACGAGAATGGCAGCGCTACAGATCGCCCCAGCTAAAATTAAGGCTTAAGGAGTGTACCAAGCAGCTTAGGAAAGTTTTGCAAACTCAAAAAACAGCTTCCCTTCAAAAATTCCTTCAAGAGCAAGATGCAACACCACAAACAGATTATTCACTGTGGCGTGCAGCCAGAGGACTAAAAAGGCCGGTGATATGCAAACCCCCATTACGAGCCCCAAATGGTGACTGGGCAAAAACTGATGCTGAAAAAGGTGCACTTTTTGTTAAACACTTAGAAAAAGTTTTCACTCCGAATATTTCTGCTGATATTGTTGAACTGCCACCAGTCGTCTCTTTACCAGAAATACCGATGAGATTTAACATGACGGAGATTGAAAATACTATTACTAGTCTTAACACCAGAAAAGCCCCAGGTGTCGACAAAATAAGCAACAAAATGCTTCAAGAATTGCCTTACACTGCAAAGAGAATAATACTATTAATTTTTAACAGTATTCTACGCCTAGAACACTATCCTAAAGAATGGAAGGTTTTGCTAATTACTATGATACCAAAGCCCGGCAAGGATCATACAAAGGTTGTATTCTATCGGCCTATTAGTTTACTGTCTAACATTTCAAAATTATTTGAAAAGCTGTATATGAGCAAGCTGATGCCTATAGTGACTAGTAATGGATGTATTCCAGATCATCAATTCGGTTTTCGCAGACAACATAACACAATTGAACAAACTCACAGACTTGTGAATGTCGTTAGAGACACTTTTGAAAAAAAAAAATACTGCTCTGCGCTTTTTATTGATGTCTCACAAGCTTTCGATAAAGTATGGCACGAAGGTCTTTTCAACAAATTAACAAAAAATCTACCAGCAAACATCGTAAAGCCTTTAAAAAGCTATTTAATGGAACGTAAATTTATAGTTAGGGAAGGCAATTTTTTAAGCCCTCCGCAGTCGATTGAAGCCGGAGTCCCTCAAGGCAGTATCTTCGGACCCTTACTTTATTTAATATATGCCTCTGACTTACCGTTAAGCAGTAACATTCATACATCAACATTTGCGGATGATACAGCCTTTCTAAGCGCTCACGAAAATCCTGTAGAAGATTCCCGCAACTTACAAGAATATATATCCAAACTGGAAAAATGGCTCAAACAATGGCGTATAAAAGTTAACGAGCAGAAATGTGCACACGTCACTTTTATGTTGCACAGGGAAACTTGGCCGCCTATAAAAATTAACACCGAGACTATACCACAACACACTGTAGTCAAATATCTAGACGTTCATCTTGATCGTCGTTTAACATGGAAATGGCATATAGACGCAAAGTTAACACAAATGAAACTAAAAGCAGCCCAAATGAATTGGCTTATTGGAAGAAACTCTATACTAAGCCTTGACTGTAAACTTCTCTTATACAACGCGATCCTGAAACCAATTTGGTCCTATGGAATCCAGTTATGGTGCACTGCCTCAGCATCGAATGTCGAAAGAATTCAAAGGCGACAGAATAAAATCCTACGTACAATAACAGCAGCCCCCTGGTATGTCAGAAACCATCAAATTCATAAAGACCTAGACGTTCCGTTGGTGAAGACAATATTTTCAAAACACGCGAAAAAATATATATAAAAACTTGAGTTGCACCCAAAAAGAAAAAGAAAGGATACTCTTTTTCTCAGCCGTTCACGAGAGATGTAAAACAACAAATTAACCGTTGAAATTAAAAATTTTGTTTAGCATTGGCTAAACTTATTGATAATTTAATTTAAATAATTGAAGATTCAATAAATAATAAAATTATCAAAAAAAAAAAAAAAAATAATAAATAATAAATAAAATAAAATTTTTTTGGTGATCAGAATTTTTGCCTACCCTGCTACCTACATATATACAATAAACAATTTTCCAAGAAATAATTAACATTTCATAAATATATGTACAATACCAAAGAACATACAAAGTAACATATGCATACATATATACTTAAAAGTATGTAGAAATTGACTCGAAGTCTTTAGGTATTTCCCTAACGAAAAATCGACCAACTACTACAGTGGCCACAAGGTATGCACGTGTTCGCTCTCTCGCTCATATACACAGCGGCGAACTTTGCATACTACATCACGTCTCTTCAATGAAGTATGTAACACTTTGTAATCAATGAATTCTTGCTTACTTGGGGTTCACACGATCAAGTTTTGTTTCAAATTTTATTACTCTCTCATTTTTTTACCAATACACTCATACTTTTAAAATTTGATGGTAGCTTGCTTTCAATTTCTCTTTCAAATTATGCGTTTCAATTTGCTTTCAAGAAAGCAGCTGATTGCCATTTTGATTATAAACTCTCGTTTGTTTTCATATACATACATTAGTACATATATTCTGCTGCCATAATTTTTTGTGTTCTTGAAAGCAAATTGCTTTGAAGTTGAATGCCACCTACGTCACACCTTTCAATTTTTGTGAATTTTGAGAAGCAGTATGTGTAAATTTCTTGAAAGAGAATTGAAAGAAAACTTGAACGTGTGACTGCAGTGTTACAAAGTGTATGGCGCTAGTGTATGGAATTTATAAAAATGAATTTCGTTCATTTTTTATATGTATGAGTTGTTTTGTTGTTTGCATATGTACATGTTTAAATACTACAATTGTTGGACCTGTACATTCGCTAACATATAAATATAAATACGCTCATACATACATATGTATTTTTGTTTTGTCCCGTTATTTTTCATTTGCTACTTTGTAAAGTAGTTTATTTTTTAGTTTTCTTCAGTTGTAAATCAAAAGTGAATTGGCTGTTATTGAAAACGGATAGATTTCAAATCAGTTTGGAAAAGGTAAAAATGGATAATGAAAAAACGAAATCAAAGTAATAATAAAAAAATGAACTTAGTTGTATTGAAAAAATCGTGAATAACACACACATTAGAAATATTTGATTGCAATTATGAAACTGTTGAAAATTTGAATAATGAAAGTGCAGGAAATGTCAACATAAGTGAAAAGTTAAAGTGCTGGTATTTAAAGTTTTAAATAGAGCAATATTTGGTAAAATTTTCACCCTCTATCATAAAGAATTTAGAATAATAATTATTTTTTTATTTTCAGACGCAAATTTCACGGGATGGTTATACCCAAAATCTATACATACAAGCCATTCGTAATGCTTTTCGGTTGTCGAAGAATAGAATTTCAAAACGAAATTATGATAATCGACAAAAGCAAAATAAAGATATTAAAAATCAACATGAAATGTCAATGTAACAATTATTTTATTATTATTATTTTTTTTTGTTTTTTTTTAATTTACATACATATTGTTGATAATCCAAAGAAAAGAAGTTTTGTTATTAAACCGTTTTAACAATAATGGTTATTAACTACGAATAAAAATTCAATTTAGTATTATAAAAATATTATAAAAAGTAATATTATCAGGCTCAAGTTCAGTTTTATTGAGTTAATGAAAATTCAAAATTACTAAGAGTTTTTTGTGTTGGAAAATATTATTATTTATATCCAATCAGTTTTTAGCAGAACGTATCAGTACTGATTTCAAGGCCGCTACACCTCTCAGTAATGAGGGAATTTCGTACTAACCAGCACTGTTTCATTGTAGAATAAAAATTGAATTAAAAATTAATTCTCATATTCTATTTCTGTTGAAAACTGGTTAAATAGTTGATATTCTTCTCAATTAGCCTAATTTCGTACTAACCAGCACTGTTTCATTGTAGAATAAAAATTGAATTAAAAATTAATTCTCATATTCTATTTCTGTTGAAAACTGGTTAAATAGTTGATATTCTTCTCAATTAGTATCCACTTTACGAAAATTGTAAAGATGGACATTTGAACGCTGATGAGAGGTGTAGCGGCCTTGAAAACAGTATCTGCCTAACCTACGATATCGAACGATGTCGATCGCTTGATTTTTAGACGTAAAAAATCTATCTTGCGTTCCACTAATAACCGATTTTATTTATTTGTTTAGCTTTTCTTCCAGTAAACAATTAATAAGTTAAATAAAATCGGTTATTAGTGGAACACAAGATAGATTTTTTACGTCTAAATATCAAGCGATCGACATCGTTCGATATCCTGGGTTAGGCAGATAAAAAGTGAACATAGTTTGTTTTCTAAAAATTATTATTTAAACAAGTTAAAAGCCAACAAGTTAAAAACCAACAAGTAAAAAACCAACAATTTCCCACTCCCGTGAATTTATACACATAAATTCACAATTAATTTTCGGTATTAAGAAATGCTAGTTTTGACGCAGGTCTCTTGAAAATCCCATCGATGGTTTTAATGTCTGCTGACCGTACAACACCGTCCAACCCACAATATGTTTTTATTATTCGCCCACGTCTCCACTTGGATTTAGGAAGATTTAAATCGCACACTAAAACCAGATCCCCCACTTGCATTGATCTTGAAGGTAAGCACCATTTTACACGCCGAGTTAGATGAGGTAAATATTCCTTTATCCATCTTCCCCAAAAGCCGTTTTTTAAATTCTGAAGTATACGCCACTGCTTCCTCATGTTCAACAGTTTGCTGTCGAATTCGGTCGGAGTTTGAGTAGAACTGGTGCTTCCCAATAGAAAATGATTAGGTGTCAATGGTTCGGGTTCTTGAGGAGTTATTGGAATATGAGTAAGCGGTCTTGAATTAATAATATTTTCAGCTTCAATCAAAAGGCTTTGGAAAACACATAGTTTTGGTGCAACTTCTTTCATTAATACGTGTAGGGTCTTTTTTATTGATTGCACCAAACGTTCCCATGCTCCACCTGAACTTGGGTCGTAGGGAGTATTGAAAATCCATTTTATTCCTAATGGTGTTAAAGAACGTGTAATTTCATCATGGTCTAGAAAATTTGCGCAATTTCTCAGTTCTTTTCTTACACCAACAAAATTTCTACCATTATCACTACGAATTTGAATGGGAACACCGCGTCGGTTTATAACATTTCTCAGGCAAATAATAAACGAATCTGACGATAAATTGTCTGATAGCTCTAAATGCACTGCTCTTACTGTTAAACAAGTAAAAAGAGCTACCCATCGCTTCTCATTACTTCTACGTATTTTGATATCGAATGGACCAAAAAGATCTACTCCAGTGTATGAATATGCTCTAACAAAAAGTGTTACACGATCTTTAGGTAGTATTCCCATTTGCGGCTGTTCAGGTCTTGTTTTCTTCAATTTACAAAAATAACATTTAGCCTCAACGCCTTTTAATAACATTCGAATTGATGGTATCCAAAACCTTTCTCTAACATCACATATAACTTTCGAAGAATTTTGATGACAATTTTTTTCGTGGTAGTATTCAAGAATAATACGAGAAAATCTATGTGTTTTTGGAAGTATAATAGGTCTTCTGGTATAATGTGGAAGGAATGTGGCATTATCAAGACGTCCACCTACTCTAATAATTCCGTCACTATCTAAAAACGGATTGAGAGTCAAAATTTCGCTTGACTTCGGAATTACCTTAGACGTTAACATACAAAAATATTCTTCACTAAAACAAACTTTCTGGATTTGAAGAATAATTATTTGTTCAGCATACAATTCCTCGTCGACACTTAATTCACCTTTGTTCTTAAAACTGTTTTGACGAACGTTGTTAAGAAATCTAAAAATCCAAGCTACACTTCTACGAATTCTTAAATATTTCGAAGATCGATTGATAATGTTATATATTATTTCTGATTTCTTTGTGACAAACATTACAACATATTTTGTTTTTAGCTCTTCATCCGACCTTTCGACTTTTTTAGATTCTCCACATTCCAATGGCCAATCTTCTTCCTTGAGTAAAAGAAACTCTGGACCATTTTTCCACATTCCTTCTGTTTTAAATTCGAAAGGAAATGAACATCTAGTACCTTTATCGGCAGGATTATTTAAAGTTGAGCACCAACGCCATTGAACCTCTTCTGAACTTTCTAACATTTCGGAAACTCTATTTGCTACATATTGTTTATATTTCCTATGGTTCGAACGTATCCATCTAATTACAGTATTTGAATCAGTCCAAAAAATAGTTTTATTCACAGCTGGTATATCATGATAGTTGAAAATAGTATCTTTTAAACGAACTGCCATTACAGCGGCTTGTAGCACTAATTTTGGAATGGAATGAAAACGTAAAGGAGCACATGCCGTTTTCCCAATTATGAACGAAAGTTTTATTCCATTAGGTGAAATAATTCTCCAATATGCCACAACTGCCATAGCTTGCTCACTTGCATCACAAAAAATGTGCAGCTGAATATTTCTTTCAAAACAAGCATCAAAGTAGAATCTTGACACTTCAAAATATTTAAATTGTCTACCCAATTTTTAAATTTTCTATTAATTTCGCCAGGTAGCTTTTCGTCCCAATTTATTCCGCTCTTCCAAACATCTTGCATTAATAATTTAATATTTATCATAAAATCAGCAACAAATCCGAAGGGATCAAATACAGACATGGCAATACAAAGCAATTCTCGTTTCGTTGGAATTCTTCTCATGCTTAAAACTTCCACTGGAACTTTATGAAATTTCAAAACAAATATAAATTTATCAAGTTTTGGGATCCAATGCATGCCCAAAATACGTTCCACATTTTTTCCAACATCGACAGTGCCATTGTTGTTTTCAATTTCCAATTGCTTTGCTACAACGCTGGTGTTTGTTACCATGTTGTGCATTTCAAAACCTCCTGCCTTGTGAATTTTCTTAACACTCCGAACAACGTTTATAGCTTCATCTTCTGTGTCAAAACAATCTACATAATCATTAACATAGTGTCTTTCAATTATCGCTTTTACGGCTCTGGGATATTTGGTAATAAATTCTTGAGCATTTTTATTTTTTACATATTGAGCCATAGTTGGGGAACATGTAGCCCCAAATGTCATCCTCTGCATTATGTATGTCTTTATAGGTTTGGAATCATCTCCATCTCTCCAAAAAAGGGTTGTGCATCTTGATCTTTAGTAGCTACTATTACTTGATGAAAAATTTTTTTCAAATCACCGCATACAGCAACTTTTGACTGTCTAAATTTAAATAATACGGCCAAAAGAGGCTGATTAATATCAGGACCAGAAAGAAGAGCTTTGTTTAACGACACATTTTGAATTTCTGCTGCTGCATCAAAAACCAATCGAAGTTTTTCTTTATTGGGGTTAATAATTCCAAAATGCGGCAAGTAAAATATTTTATTGGTTCGAATATTGATTTCGTCGTCCAACAGCATTCTAGCGTATCCTTTTTCTACATATTCATTTATCTTGTTACTATATTCTTTGGCAAATTTTAAATCTTTGGTCATCTTTTTCTCCACAGTTATTAGACGATTAAGTGCCATTTGATAAGAATCAGGAAAATTTAAAAATTCCTCTCGCCACAATAAACCTGATTCAAACCTATCTCCATTACGCTTTGTGGATTCATTCAAAATTATTAAAGCTCTTTGATCATCTTTAGATAATAATGGCTTAGTAGGTTCTCGAACACCTAGGGTTTCTAACCCAAAACAGCCTTTCATTAAACTTTCAACTTTCGTAAATGATTCAGACTCATTTTCCGATTTATATATGTGACAATTTCGAAACCTTTGATGGTACTGATTTATTGGTCCATATACAATATATCCTAGTCTGGTTTTTGTTATAATTGGTCCTGTTGACGATAACATTTTAGGTAATTCAATTCCAACAGTTAAAAAGGCATGAGCTAAACTTAAAATCATTTGGGGTTTTACATTGTCATAGTTATGAAGAAAAATTTTAGAATAAGTTGGATCGATTAACTCCTGACAAATAATGGATGAATTAAAACTCTGACGAGGCAAATCCATGTTAGATGTTACAAAGACATTCTTGATACCATATTTCGGAGAATTTTCATCTACACTACTTATAGTTATATTTACAACTTTCGTGTGCTCACGAGTAGTTTGATTGTTTATCCACTGGAGCTCTAAAAAATTGTTTTCACCAGTTATTCCCAAATGATTAGCTACACTAGCATCAATCATTGAAACATTTGCTCCATCATCAATAAAAGCATAAATAGTAATACTATTTTTATGCCCATATAATCTTACAGGAACAATTTGAAAAAGAATAGAATTATTTTCAGCATTAATATCCGCTAAACAGTTTCGAGCTTGAAAAAGAGGATCATTTGGCAATGAAATGTTTTGAAATTTGTTCGCAGGAGGTTCAGAGCTAGATAGACGATTCGTATGTAACAATTTGTGATGAATGCTAGGACAACCATCTTGTCCACATTGTTTTTTGGCAAAACATTTTGCTGCTTGATGTCCTTCCTTCAGACAACTAAAACAAACTCTCATATTTTTTACTGTTTGCCATTTTGATTCTATTGGTAGCTTTAAGAATTGTTCGAAAACGATAATGACTTACATTCCTTTTTACAATTATTACACGTTTTAATTTTAACTGACACACAGGCATATCTTGTTTTTTCGTTACAAGGAGAAAGAGAATCGGTTGCCATATTCACAATTTTTCTAATTTCACTGAGCCAATTGGAAAAAATCCACAATTGTAGCCATTTGTCCCAAACTAACACATTTATCAGCCCATTAGAGGCGTCTTTAAATGGGTAATTTTGCCACCAGCTCGCTTAATAACAGCGGATTTATTAGATGATGATTTCCTCCCACTGAATCTAAAAACGTCCTCATATTTGTCACCTTGTTTGCAAATTCAATAAGAGAATTAAGGTCCCACTCTTCCACTGGATCTAATGAACGAAGCTTATGAATTTGGGACTTAATTAATTGCTCTGGGCGTCCGTACGTTTCTGCCAAAATATCCATGATGGAGTTTACATTGTTTGAGTTAGATAAAAGAGGTTCAACTGTATCCCGAGCAACGCCTTGAAGAGAATCCCTCAGTCGCATAATGTTGTGTAGGTTCGAATACTCAAATTCGATAGTTGATGTTTTAAAAGTTTCGTGGAACGTTAACCATTCTTCTGATAATCCCGAAAATTTAGGCAAAGCGTATATTTTCTTTTGGTGTTTTGAAATAACGGTTGGTACAATATTTTAAACGGTACTACCAACTGAGGAATTATTAGCAGTTGAAATTTGTGGTAGAATTGGTGGAGTTAGAGTTTCATTTGACAAAATATTTCTTCCGAATAAAGGATTTGCTACAGTAGTAGTACTATTAGAAGAGCAATTATTGATGTTGGATGAAGCATTATGCATAACATCGTTTGAAGTTGATGGAAAGGTACAGTGGATATTATTGTCTTGGGTGGAAATCTTTTTTATTTCATTGGATAGGGAAGAAATGGATTTTTGTGTTTCGACATTGGTGGACAAAACCATTGATTGTATAGAAGTGATTTGGCGTTGCATCATTTCTATATTTTTAGTTATATTTAGTGTTACCTGATATAAGTTATTATTCAGGGGTGGATTTAATTGACAATCTTCCAATTGAACTTCTGCAATACTATTCCGACTTGCTTCAGAATTAGGATCATCTTGGAAGACCAGCGCATTTGCACTATCAGTTTGATAATCTTGTGATCGCTAAGGTGAACGAGTTAATGGCATTCTTGATACGTATCGATTTCTTAGTTGCATCAAAAAAAAATTCTTTTAGTTTCTTCTCCTATATAACATACAGGAGCCAATTTTCAAGCTTTTCTTTTCACAGAGTAACTCTCTCATAGAGACAAAAGAGAGGGCGCTACTGCCAGACTAATTAATATACAGGATCTTATTATTAGTTTATCTTTTCCGAAAGGAACTCTTTTCCACATCCAGTTTAAATGGTTTCTCACGCCAACAAATTTAATAAAAATGTTGATAATCCAAAGAAAAGGAGTTTTGTTATTAAAGCATTTTAACAATAATGTTTATTAACTACGAATAAAAATTCAATTTAGTATTATAAAAATATTATAAAAAGAAATCTTACATTTGTTTTTCTTCTTTTCAATTCAACAAGGTTTTCAATAATAAAATATTTTTCAATTTAAAAAACATAAGAAGTGAACATAATTTGTTTTCTAAAAATTATTATTTAAACAAGTTAAAAACCAACAAGTTAAAAACCAACAAGAAAAAAACCAACACATATGTATATATAAATTAAAAATATAAATTAAAAATAATTAAATCTTTAAGTTAGTTTGAAATAAAAAAAAATTTTATATCAGAATAATTATTTGGAGTTTCCATTCAATATAGGATTTGCTGTTATATAAAAAAAGATTATACTCCTTCTACTTGCCCACGAAGTAATCGAGATTGTGTATAGACTGTCTACTGCTTACTTACAATGTGTGTGAAGTAGTGGGCAAAGCGCTTTTTACTTGCCCACGAAGTAAGCGATATTGTGTATAGACTGTCTACTGCTTACTTACAATATGTGTAAAGTAGTGGGCAAAGCGCTTTCCACTTGCCCACGAAGTAAGCGAGATTGTGTATAGACTGTCTATTGCTTACTTACAATGTGTGTGAAGTAGTGGGCAAAGCGCTTTCTACTTGCCCACGAAGTAAGCGGGATTGTGTATAGACAGTCTACTGCTTACTTACAATGTGGGTGAAATAGTAATGCGTTTATATATATTGAATGAACACTTCACAATCCTGCTTACTTTGTGTGCAAGTGGTAGGCGTTCACTCTCGAAATGCGGCAATGAATTCGAAAAAGTATACTAGGTTGTAATTGAGCTCGTGTGCGTTACTGTCTTACATGTGTGCATCACATCATTGCTTCTGTAATCGATAAATTCACCCCTGGGTACATGTGCACGCACTGAGTACATGCATATACATATATGTATATTAATGCCTTCAACCTCAAATTTTTTTTACGAGTTGAAAAAACTGTGCCGTTATTCCAAAGGAAATCAACAAAAAAAATATAAAAGATTTTATGTACATATGTATGTAAGTGTTATGATTTTCTTCCCGGCTCACGATGTCGACCGATTGATAATGCTGAAATTGTAAACGAAAAACAAATGATTTGTGACCTTCAAACCATAAATTTTATATATTTCTTTAGCTTTTCTTCTAGTAAACAATTAATAAAGCTTACAGTACACGGAATGTCAAAAGCCACGTTCGCATGTGGCTCTGACGTCACGAGAATTTGCAGCATTTTGTTTACATTTACTAAACATGTAGCAGTGGCCACATGCTTCAAAATTTTGGTAGTACATGAAATGTTGTTTTGTCCCAAAATTTATATGTGACAAATATAGCCGAAGCGTACACATTTGCAATGGCATCATATGTGTGAACTTTTGATTGGCTACATATGTATTGTCAGTACACCGCATGTAACATATGTACACATTTTTCATATTAACATGTACAACAGTCATTTGTTTATGCCGCTTGTTTAATTTTTAAAATTTTATGTTAAGTCAAATTTATAAAATGTCGAAGATAAAAAGTGAAATAAATTCACTTTTATCGTGAAATAATTCCCATGAACAATAAAATGGTGAAAAAATTAAATAATACTGCACTGACACAAAAACAACGCAACAATTGGCGATCACAATTTTGGGGAATGGGAACACATTTCACGTAAACTTTTATTCCCGATAAGGGTGATTATTTTTCTACATTCAGGGAAAGTTTTATTTAAAAAATGTTTTTTACATACATATACATATATTGTTCTTGTTTTATTGGCATAATTTTTTATTCTATCAGCTTCTTCGGTGTCAATACATACATAGTTTATATAATAATAGTTGTTTATTAATAATTGATTAAATTTACTATTTCTACATGAATTTTTTCATTTTAGCTTTGAAAGTATCTTTCACATGGTTTAGAACAAGAACGAGAAATAATAACAAAAACCCAAACTAATTAAGCTTTTAATTAAGATATTAATTAATAATAACAAAAACCCCAAAGCAAAGAGAAACACAAAAAATACATAGAAAAGAGAAAAAATGATTATTTTTCTACCCTTCTTTTAACTCCACCCCGCTCGACAACCAAAAATTTTTTTTTTTAATTTTAGTCATCGTGTGATTTATAATAATAAAAATTTTTTCGTCATTAAATTCCTACCACATTTTGTTGGAGAAAATCAACATTGGCAACAGTGCCATTGGCTACATACTATTGAAAAATGTTTTGTAAAAAATGTTTGCTGCCACATGTTTGGGACTGCTACATGCGCATGTAAAAATATTACAAACGTCAAAATTCAAACGTACCAAGCTAGTACACGACATGTCTAAAATACGCATGTTTGCATGTCTCTACAAAGGAACATGTGGCACACATATCAATGTGTGCTGCATGTGAGTGTCACAAAAAGTGGAAGTACACGAATTGTTGCCAATTTAGCTTCATGGTTTTTTTTTTGTGGAAGTTTTAATTATTTATTGAATCTTCAATTATAAATTGAAACATCAATAAGTTTTTCAAAATCTTAAATCTAAAAATACTTTAATATATGTTTAGTCAGTGCTAAACAAAATTTTTAATTCCAACTGTTGATTTTTGATGTTTTACATCTCTCGTGTACGGCTGAGAGAAAGAGTATCCCTCCTTCTCAACCGGGTGTGGCCTCTAAAATTTAGAATGTTGCGCGCAAGTGGATTTGGGTGCAATACTAGTTTTTCAATATATTTTTTTGCGTGTTTTGAAAATACTGTCTTCAGCAACGGAACATCAAGATCTTTGTGAATTCGCTGATTTCGGTTATACCAGGGGCCTGCAGTAATTGTACGTAGAATTTTGTTTTGTCGCCTTTGAATTTTTTCTACACTTGATGCTGAGGCAGTGCCCCATAAGTGGATTCCATAGGACCATATTGGTATCAGGATCGCGTTGTATAACAAAAGTTTACAGTCAAGACTTAATATAGAATTTCTTCCAATAAGCCAATTCATTTGGGCTGCTTTTAATTTCATTTGTGTCAACTTTGCGTCAATATGCGATTTCCATGTTAAACGACGATCAAGATGAACGCCTAGATATTTTGCTATAGTGTGTTGCGGTATAGTCTCTTTGTATAGGCGGGCATGTTTCCCTGCGTAAAGTAAAAGTAACGTGTACACATTTCTGCTCATTCACTTTTATCCGCCATTGTTTTAGCCATGTTTCCAATTTTGAGATGTACCCTTGTAGGCCTGTGCGTCATCAATAAAAAGCGCTGAACAATATTTCTTTTTTCAAAAGTTTCTCTTATAACATTCACAAGCCTGTGAGTTTGTTCAATAGTGTTATGCTGACTGCGAAAACCGAATTGATGATCTGGAATAAACTGCTAGTTACTATAGGAGTCATGTACAGTTTTTCAAAAAGTTTCGACATATTGGACACTAAACTTCAACCTCTGTATGATCCTTACCGGGCTTTTGTATCATAGTAATCATCAAAACCTTCCATTCTGCCGGATTGTATTGCAGTCGTAAAATACTATTAAAGATGAATAGTATTATTCGTTTTGCAATGAAAGACAATTCTTGCAGCATTTTGTTGCTTATTTTATCAATACCTGGGGCTTTTTTTGAGTTTAGACTTGTAATAGCCTTTTCAATCACCACAATTTTAAATCTAAGCGGTATTTCTGGTAAAGCGACGACTGGTGGCAGTTCAACAATATCAGCAGAATTATTCGGATTAAATACTTTTTCTAGGTGCTTAACAAGTAGATCACCTTTTTCAGCATCAGTTCTTGCCCAGTCACCATTAGGGGCTCGTAATGGAGGTTTGCCTTTTAAGTCCTCTGGCCGATAGGATTCAACCTCTGTATGATCCTTACCGGGCTTTTGTATCATAGTAATCATCAAAACCTTCCATTCTGCCGGATAGTATTGCAGTCGTAAAATACTATTAAAGATGAATAGTATTATTATATTTATTTTCTCTCCCGCAACGAGAAATCGCACCGCACCGCAAACATTGTGTTTAGACTCTATACTGTAAAATAGGTAACGTCAGCCTTAAAGAGACTGTCGGTAAATCCGACTTGATAAAACACCGACATGATAAAAATTATATATATTGAAGATTTTTTTTTTAAATTATGATTATTTTCTTGACGAATGAAGATATTTGTACAAAACTTTCTGGCAATACTGATCATAATTCATGAATATCAAATAAAGAAATGTTTTGCTGTTCATTTTCGAATGCTAGTGCAAAATAAAGTTTGATGCAAAAAATGAAAAGAAAATCTCTCCTTTACAAAATTTTACATTTAATTGAGCATGCATTTAAGTATTTATGTTTTAAATTTAATTTATTTGTTGCGGGTTAGCAATATCTAAATATATATTTCGTTGGTAGCCATACCAACTCATCAGTAGATGTTTTACCTTTTATGTTTAAAAAATTTTAAAGCTCTGTCATATAATCTTATATTAATATTTCATTCTATTAATTCGTAAAATTCCATAAATCTTTACCATTTTAATTTCGCACTGAGCGACTCAAATTGCTTCAATTAAAAATAAAGCAGCCATGAACGAAAAAACCTTGGTAACGAATCAATTTATCTTCTTGCAGTTCAATTTCTGTCATCAAAAAAAACTTACTCTCTTATTTATACAAACTTATCCTATCGGTCAGAGCGACATCAAAATTTGCTGATTTACGATCTTTCAAAGAAAAGGAGCCAAAAGAAATATTGGTAATAAAGCAAAACTTTCATTGGGGCTCAGTAGATTTGCTTCCCTTCCCAGCGCTACTTCACTGACAACTTAACGATCGCGCAAGTTACGTATATACTTCCACAATCACCCCTCGCAGATATTAGCTCAATCATAGCTAAATACAATAAACAAAATACGAATTAAGTCAATGACACTTTCAGAATGTCTTTGACACAAGTAAAAATAAAATGCTTATTTTCTCTTTTAAATTAATTTTTTAGGAAATTTGATTCTCCCAAATTCATTCAATACATTTTTACGATTTAAGAAAGGGCAACGACAATTGATATACAAAGTTATGAATCAATAAACAAAAACCAATTTGTGTTTACAATTCTCGTTGAACAGGAAAAAAATAAATGCCCAAGCAAAGTTGACATAAAGAAATTTTACGATCAATTTTGTTTGATCAACATTTTTTTTACCATAGAAATAAGTTTTAGATTTTAAGAAAAATTGTACTTAAAAGTAATATGGAATCAATAAAGTTTTCAGTTTAATACCAGAACTCAAAAAGGAAAGATTTATTCTATTGACCACGTAATTAGCGCAGTCGAGGGGTAAAATTCTTAAGAATTTTTACCACAAAGAACCTCTAATTAAAACTAAAGTTTTAATAAAGTGAAACAAAGTGAACGATTTAGGCTAAAGTTTAATTTTTCAAAAGAAACTGTATTTAAAACTTAAGTTTTACTAAAACAAATTTTAAAGTCGAACTAAAGTTAGAAAACACATTTATTCTAAAGAATAAAACGTTCGAAAATTTAAGCGAAAATAATATACATAAGCTAAAAAGTGAAGTGAATAATAAAAACAAAAGCCTACAAAAATGAGCAGATTTGACGCAAACAGAGATTTGGCACAGCCAGCCAATGAAGCACAAATGGCACAAGTAATCGGGGCTCAGGAGGAGATAACAAATCAGTTGAGAGCACAACTGGGAATGTTGCAACACCAGGAAGTTCATGAATACCTGTTAACCCCTAAAGAAATTATAACACAGTTCAGGCAACTGAAAGTTCTGGACAACAACCATGACGTCAATGCCTTTATAAAATCAATGGAAGCAGTATTCGCTTTATGCCCAGAGAATAATCTTCAACTAATGAATTTAATAATGGCGATCATAATCAACGAGAAAATAAGTGGCGAAGTCGGAAGTTACATCAGAGAATTGGGTCCGAACACAACATGGAATGAAGTTAAAGCCAAGCTATTAAAGTACTACAAGCCAAGAACAACGTACAGCGACGTCTTCAACAGATGCAGAAACATAAAAGTAAGCAATTTAAGAGAATTATTTAATTATTTTGATAAAGCTAAGTATGAATTAAGCCAAATATATTTATTTGGTGAAGATCAACCAGATATTTATAGACCGGATAGAGTAGATGTAGATTTAGCAAATATACTTGTAGAAAAAATAGATATCCCAATGAGAGTACATTTCGACCTTTGCGCTACTCTAAATAACATTGTGATCAGATATTCACAAATTAAAGCACTAGATGACCCCAAAGCTATTCACTTAAACCATAGGAAAACTCCAAATACTAATAGAAACCACCAAAATTATACAACAACAAATATTAATAGATACAATTAAAATAACACATTTCCAAACAAAAACGAATACACTCAAAATTATACTAATAGATACAATCAAAATAACACATTTCCAAACAAAAACGAATACACTCAAAATTATACAGCAACAAATTCAGAAGAAATACTAACGGAACAATATAAAAAGGTTAAACCTGAGAAACCCTTATATTTCAAGACACTGAACGGCTCGAATGAAATTAAATATGTAGAAACTACACCATTCCCAAAAGAATTTGGTTGCCATGGTACACTCCAATGGAAAATTATTAATTTTTCAAATGAAAATTTCTCAGGTATAATAGGACAGAATTTCTTACAGGCTCTTAAAGCAATAATTAACACTGACCAAAAATACATAAAAATATTAGATAATAAGTTATATTTCGAAGATTACAATTACCCTACTTATTTTCAAAACGTCTGCAGTTTACAACACATCGAAAATATTGATATTAAAGATAGTTTTGATTTTTCCTATATGAACGAAGAAGAACGTCAGGCAACCCTAAGGCTGCTTACTGAATTCGGAGATTTGTTTTTTACAGAGGGAGATATTTTGTCATGCACAAATATGGTTAATCACGAAATAATAACCACAACGGATAAGCCATTATATTCTAAAATATATAGATATCCTCAGGTGCATGAGGAGGAAATTAAAAGACAGATTAAGGATATGATTAGACAGAATATAATACGTGAAAGCAACTCACCATACAATAGCCCATTGTGGATCGTCGATAAAAAACTCGATAATTAACGGACAAAGAAGTACAGAATTGTTATCGACTATAGGAAATTAAACGAATGTACAGTAGATGATAAATATCCCATTCCAAACATAAACTCACTACTAGATAAATTAGGAAGGGCTCAGTACTTCACAACCTTAGATCTAGCTAAGGGCTTCCACCAAATTATGGTTAGAGAATAGGATAGAAAGAAAACCGCGTTTTCTACACCTTTCGCGCATTATGAATTTATCCGTATGCCTTTTGGTCTGAAGAACGCCCCATCAACATTCCAAAGGTTGATGAACAGGGTTCTCCACGAATACATTAATAAAATATGTGTCGTCTACATGGACGAAATATTAGTATTTGGTACCTCTCTGAAGGAACATATTATCAATATAAAGTTGATATTTAAAGCATTAAAAAATGCAAAATTAAAAATACAAATTAACAAATGCGGCTTTCTTAAGAAAGAAACGCAGTTTCTAGGACACATCCTCTCAGCAGACGGAATAAAACCAAATCATGCTAAAGTCGAAATTATTAGAAACTTAAAAATACCCAACAATGCAAAGAAAATCAAATCATTCTTAGGATTTTACAGAAAATTTGTTAAAGATTATGCAAAAATTGCATATCCAATGACCCGATACCTAAAAAAGGATCAAAAAGTTAATGAAAACGATCCTGCTTTTATAACTTCATTTGAAAAATTGAAAGATGTTGTCACTAATTCTCCCATATTAAGGTATCCCAATTTTACAAAAAAATTCAAAATTACTACTGATGCTAGTAATTTTGCAATTGGAGCTGTTCTGTCCCAGGACGGACATCCGGTTGCATACGCCTCTAGAACACTAAATAAACATGAAACTAATTACGCTACAATTGAAAAAGAATTGCTGGCAACAGTATGGGCCTTAAAATACTTTCGACCATACATTTTTGGAAGACAATTCGACTTAGAAAGTGATCACTAACCACTGAAATGGTTGAAAATTTGAAACTAAATAAAAAGAAACACTGTGCAACAAATATAATACAACATCATTTCACTGTAACAACAAATCTATTAAAATAAAACAAAATATATGTACATACATACATAAAGAACTAATAACAAACAATGAAAATAGAAACAGTTGAGAAAAAATGAAAATTTAAAAATATCACCAGAACAACAGAGTTAAATATTAAACAAGCCCAAGCCAGTGCAGAGAAACAATAAGAAGTAAGCAACAGACACAACAATAACAACACCAACGAACAACTTAAAACGAAGACAACAAAACAAACGTATCACGAAAATAAACAGCAAAAACAAAGGAATATCAGCAACAGCAACAAAGACAGATGACAACGAAGTGTTAAACATAAGTATTTATAAATATGTATATACATATTAAAATTTTTAAATACATATGTATATACACATAAATACAAACAAACTCCAACACAAACCAAACATACATACAAATATATATTACACATTTATATTCTTTGAAATTTTATAAAACACAAACACTACAATTATATTCCAACATAATTACATACATACTCCAACACAAACAGAATAGACAATACACATACTCCACAATACACAACAACAAATATTACAAAAAGGAAACAACAATAAAAACCAAAAATAAGAAAAAAAAAAATCTTTGGCATTTTTTAATATTGAATATTAAAAATATACATGTACATATGTACAAACATATATGAATAAGCAAACATATACATGTCTATGTAAATAAATGCATAAATATATAAATATATATATAGATACTAGCTGATCCCGGTGTACTTCGCTACCCCCCTCGTTATAAAATAAAATTAAAAGTATTTATATATCCTATTGTGACGATCGGTCCAGTAGTTAAGACTATATTACGATTTTTAATTTTCCTAAAAAGGAGCGTGGTCCCATCCACTTTTCTCCCGGTACGTATTCCAAATTATGCAAATACCATATGTACTAAATATCATCGATGTAGGTCAAAAATGCCCAAAATATGGCGATTTAAATTTTTGGGTTATATGGGTGGTGCCACGCCTCTTTGTCCAATCTCGCCCATATTTGCAGCAGCACTAAAAAAATGCACACCAAAACGACGTACCAAATTTTGTTCAAATACCGTTATTAGGAGCAGAAATAATAGATTTTTAATTTGTGTTTTGTATGAGAGGTACCACGCCCCTTTGTCCAATCCCGCCCATATATCCAGCAGCACTTAAAAAATGCACGCCAAACCGACGTACCAAATTTTGTTCAAATACCATTTTCAGGAGCAGAAATGATAGATTTTTTAATTTGTGGTTTGTATGAGAGGTACTACGCCCCTTTGTCCAATACCGCCCATATTTGCAGCAGCACTTAAAAAATGCACACTGAACCGACGTACCAAATTTTGTTCAAATACCTATATCAGGAGCAGACATAATAGATTTTTAAATTGTGGTTTGTATGAGAGGTACCACGCCCCTTTGTCCAATCCCGCCCATATTTCCAGCAGCGCTTAAAAAATGCACGCCAAACCGACGTACCAAATTTTGTTCAAATACCGTTATCAGGAGCAGAAATGATAGATTTTTAATTTGTGGTTTGTATGAGAGGTACCATGCCCCTTGTTTCTATCCCGCCTATATTTGCAGCAGCACTTAAAAAATGCACACTGAACCGACGTACCAAATTTTGTTCAAATACCTATATCAGGAGCAGAAATAATAGATTTTTAATTTGTGGTTTGTATGAGAGGTACCACGCCCCTTTGTCCAATCCCGCCCATATTTGCAGCAGCACTTAAAAAATGCACACCAAACTGACGTACCAAATTTTGTTCAAATACCGTTATCAGGAGCAGAAATGATAGATTTTTAATTTGTGGTTTGCATGAGAGGTACCACGCCCCTTTGTCCAATCCCGCCCATATTTGCAGCAGCACTTAAAAAATGCACACTGCACCGACGTACCAAATTTTGTTCAAATACCGTTATCAGGAGCAGAAATGATAGATTTTTAATTTGTGGTTTGCATGAGAGGTACCACGCCCCTTTGTACAATCCCGCCCATATTTGCAGCAGCACTTAAAAAATGCACACCAAACTGACGTACCAAATTTTGTTCAAATACCGTTATCAGGAGCAGAAATGATAGATTTTTAATTTGTGGTTTGCATGAGAGGTACCACGCCCCTTTGTCCAATCCCGCCCATATTTGCAGCAGCACTTAAAAAATGCACACTGAACCGACGTACCAAATTTTGTTCAAATACCTATATCAGGAGCAGAAATAATAGATTTTTAATTTGTGGTTTGTATGAGAGGTACCACGCCCCTTTGTCCAATCCCGCCCATATTTCCAGCAGCACTTAAAAAATGCACGCCAAACCGACGCACCAAATTTTGTTCAAATACCGTTATCAGGAGCAGAAATAATAGATTTTTAATTTGTGGTTTGCATGAGAGCTACCACGCCCCTTTTTCCAATCCCGCCCATATTTGCAGCAGCACTTAAAAAATGCACACTGAACCGACGTACCAAATTTTGTTCAAACACCTATATCAGGAGCAGAAATAATAGATTTTTAATTTGTGATTTGTATGAGAGGTACCACGCCCCTTTGTCCAATCCCGCCCATATTTCCAGCAGCACTTAAAAAATGCACGCCAAACCGACGTACCAAATTTTGTTCAAATACCGTTATCAGGAGCAGAAATGATAGATTTTTAATTTGTGGTTTGTATGAGAGGTACCATGCCCCTTGTTTCTATCCCGCCTATATTTGCAGCAGCACTAAAAAAATGCACACTGAACCGACGTACCAAATTTTGTTCAAATACCGTTATTAGGAGCAGAAATAATAGATTTTTAATATGTGGTTTGTTAAGGTGACCAACTATTTTTTATTCAAAAAGAGTACACTTTGAAAGTATTTCATAGGTGAAAAAAAAAGATGAAAAAACGATAAAAACTTTATTTTCTTTTAAAAACATATTTTTCTTCGGAGTGGATTTTTTTTGTTAAACGAGGATGTTCGTCTAATAATGTAGCCACATCCGAACAACTTTCATTTTGCATATTAAATTTGACTGTTAAGACGGCAGATAATGTTTTTACAGAAAGTTGCGACTTCTCACTGCTCCAATAATCATTCCCTAAAATAAAATGTGATTTGTACATATGTATGTATTTATTGGTTATGCAAAAACAAAAAGCATAACGTAAACAAAAATATTCAAGATGCCGGCCAAAAATGTAAGCAACTTTTGACAAGATTGCGCAGTTTACCATTTTTTGCAGATTATTTAACGGTCAAAACACAACCCTACAAATACCATATTCCTTCTTGCGCAGACCTGATTATTAGACCATGGTTTTCTCTAACTTCAAATTAATTAAACAGAAAGGAAATTCCCATAAAACTTTTCCGTACATACTACGCATACGTCAAGGCTGTCAGGCATGCCGTAGCAGTGATGCCAACTCTGAAAACATCAAAAGTAATGTGCATGATGCAATAAACAAGATGGCAGCGCTACGAAAGCTTACTATTTTTGGCTCTACTTATTAGGTCGCTTCAAATGTCAAAGAGCTGTTTTTCTGGTTATATTTTTGACAGCTTAAGTTAGCTAGCCGTTACTTTTTCTCGTGCTGCCAAGTTCTTGTTTTCTCCTGCTGCCACCTTGTTTATTACATCATGCCACTGTGAGCCCATGGAAATAAGGTAAAAACGGGTAAAAATGAAAAAATGTTTTAGAAAAACAAATGAGTATAAAATTATACAAATGAGTACTTTCAGAGTACAGTATTTGAAAAGAGTACGGTTTGCGAAAAAAGAGTACAAAACTCAGTAAATGAGTATAGTTGGTCACCTTAGGTTTGTATGGGAGGTACCACGCTTCTTTGTCCAATTGGACCGAATTGTAAATCTAAACCACCCGGGGCGCCACCCAAACGAATACAAAAAAATTTATGCAAATCGGTCCAGCCGTTTAGGAGGAGTTCAGTTACAACGCACGTACAGTAGAATTATATATATATGTATATATAAAGATATGAATAAATATATAAGTAAAGAGATATATATGTACATACACTTATATAAATAAATGCATACATATGTATATGTATGAGAACAAAATTTTTTTACGTGAGCCAAGTTAGCGTCGACGAATTAGCGTCGATTTTAGGAATAAAAAACGGGGAAAAAAATGAGGAGATTTTGGGGGATTTTCCAAGTAAAGTAATAGAAATAGCGTCGATTTTGGGAATTAAAAGCGGGGAAGTATATACTTCATCCTTAGGACATTTCCTGGCCAATACAGGCTTTCGCACGCATACAGACCCATTAATTATCAAAATATAGACCTCAATAAACAAAATAAGCAAATCGTGCTAAAAATCAATCGGGCCGTTCCCGAGTAATCCCAACTTCTCCAAATTGGCCAAAAAAAAGCGTTGCTGATTTATCCTGTCCAATACAGGCTTTCGCACGCATACAGACCCAATACATTTTAAAATATAGACCTTAAAGAACGTTTTGCGCGAATCGTGCTAAAAATCAATTGGCCGTTCCCGAGTAATCCCATCTTCTCCAAATTGGCCAAAAAAAAAGCGTTGCTGATTTATCCTGTCCAATACAGGCTTTCGCACGCATACAGACCCAATACATTTTAAAATATAGACCTTAAAGAACATTTTGCGCGAATCGTGCTAAAAATCAATCGGGCCGTTCCCGAGTAATCCCATCTTCTCCAAATTGGCCAAAAACAAGCGTTGCTGATTTATCCTGTCCAATACAGGCTTTCGCACGCTTACAGACCCAATACATTTTAAAATATAGACCTTAAAGAACATTTTGCGCGAATCGTGCTAAAAATCAATCGGGCCGTTCCCGAGTAATCCCATGTTCTCCAAATTGGCCAAAAAAAATCGTTGCGGATTTATCCTGTCCAATACAGGCTTTCGCACGCATACAGACCCAATACATTTTAAAATATAGACCTTAAAGAACATTTTGCGCGAATCGTGCTAAAAATCAATCGGGCCGTTCCCAAGTAATCCCAACTTCTCCAAATTGGCAAAAAAAAAACGTTGCTGATTTATCCTGTCCAATACAGGCTTTCGCACGCATACAGACCCACTACATTTTAAAATATAGACCTTAAAAAACATTTTGCGCGAATCGTGCTAAAAATCAATCGGGCCGTTCCCGAGTAATCCCATCTTCTCCAAATTGGCCAAAAAAAAGCGTTGCTGATTTATCCTGTCCAATACAGGCTTTCGCACACTTACAGACCCAATACATTTTAAAATATAGACCTTAAAGAACATTTTGCGCGAATCGTGCTAAAAATCAATCGGGCCGTTCCCGAGTAATCCCATCTTCTCCAAATTGGCCAAAAAAAAAGCGTTGCTGATTTATCCTGTCCAATACAGGCTTTCGCACGCATACAGACCCAATACATTTTAAAATATAGACCTTAAAGAACATTTTGCGCGAATCGTGCTAAAAATCAATCGGGCCATTCCCGAGTAATCCCATCTTCTCCAAATTGGCCAAAATAAAGCGTTGCTGATTTATCCTGTCCAATACAGGCTTTCGCACGCATACAGACCCAATACATTTTAAAATATAGACCTTAAAGAACATTTTGCGCGAATCGTGCTAAAAATCAATCGGGCCGTTCCCGAGTAATCCCATCTTCTCCAAATTGGCCAAAAAAAAGCGTTGCTGATTTATCCTGTCTAATACAGGCTTTCGCACGCAAACAGACCCAATACATTTTAAAATATAGACCTTAAAGAACATTTTGCGCGAATCGTGCTAAAAATCAATCGGGCCGTTCCCGAGTAATCCCATCTTCTCCAAATTGGCCAAAAAAAAGCGTTGCTGATTTATCCTGTCCAATACAGGCTTTCGCACACTTACAGACCCAATACATTTTAAAATATAGACCTTAAAGAACATTTTGCGCGAATCGTGCTAAAAATCAATCGGGCCGTTCCCGAGTAATCCCATCTTCTCCAAATTGGCCAAAAAAAAAGCGTTGCTGATTTATCCTGTCCAATACAGGCTTTCGCACGCATACAGACCCAATACATTTTAAAATATAGACCTTAAAGAACATTTTGCGCGAATCGTGCTAAAAATCAATCGGGCCATTCCCGAGTAATCCCATCTTCTCCAAATTGGCCAAAATAAAGCGTTGCTGATTTATCCTGTCCAATACAGGCTTTCGCACGCATACAGACCCAATACATTTTAAAATATAGACCTTAAAGAACATTTTGCGCGAATCGTGCTAAAAATCAATCGGGCCGTTCCCGAGTAATCCCAACTTCTCCAAATTGGCCAAAAAAGCGTTGTTGTGGACATATATGTTAGCATGCATATTGTTAGTCTATTTTGGCAAGATTTTTGTTATAACATTTAGATATATATGGATGCTCGAAGATAGGAAAGGATAAAATTGTTTGGCCGAATTAATGCAACCCTGAGTTTTTTTAGAGGTTTGTTTCATTTTATTTTTGTACATTATCGTTCGGACATGAAGACACGACGTAAGATATTTAATTGTATTTTTGTGGGTAAATGTAATTAATTTGTTTTGTTTTACAGGGGATTCTATAGATTGATTGGTGATATCTGCAACACCTTTTAACTTTGGTCTTCTGAAAACTGCCGTACAAAAACGACCCGAATTAAAACTTATTGTCACCTCAGCCACTTTGGATGCTGTAAATTTCTCACAATATTTTTTTGAAGCTCCTATTTTTACCATACCCGGTCGTACTTTCCCAGTAGAAGTTTTGTACACTAAAGAGCCCGAAACTGATTATCTAGATGCTTCTTTAATAACTGTAATGCAGATTCATTTAAGAGAGCCGCCGGGGGATATTTTGTTGTTCCTGATTGGTCAGGAAGAAATTGATACTGCTTGTGAAATTTTATATGAACGTATGAAAAGTCTGGGTCCTGATGTTCCCGAATTAATTATTTTACCTGTTTATTCTGCTCTTCCCTCTGAAATGCAAACAAGAATCTTCGATCCAGCTCCACCTGGTAGCCGTAAAGTTGTTTAAAAATATATATATATATATATATATCTATAAAATAACCTGTTTATTATTTTCAAATATACATAGTTACAAGCCTATGTACATACATATATTTCAATTTTTAAAATGAAAAACAAATTGACAAATATATAACATTTTAAAAGATAAATACAAAAGCATTTTTAACATACATATAAATACATCAGAGTATATTTTTGTAATCATCAGTGTGCGACATTTTTTTCCACAGAGTTTACTTGTCTGGTACGTATAGTGTTCTAAAAAAGATGTGTGTGCATACATACATATTTATGTTTATAATGTGCTTTGGTGAAAAAAAATTGAAATTTTTTATGTGTGTAGAATAGTGCTTGGTATCAGAGCTGCCGTTTTTTGTTATTTCTAACCAAAATTGGTAATTTTATTTTTCAATGTGAGATGCGAATATTTTTTCATTTTGGTTAGTTTTTTTCGTTTGAATATTTTTTAACTATACATATATATAACTTGTTAAGCTTTGAAAACAATTTTTGAAAATTTTTAATTACCTGTTCATAGTACGATTGGGTCCCAACACTGTCAACACCTCTCCGTACTACTAAATGATCTGCTCTGTGTTATCAAAAAATATTCAATGATTCACATCTAGCTAGACCTGACAACTTTCAAAACAAAAATGGGACGAACGAAAAAACTTTTGAACAACTTTTTTATTTCGTACAAAATTTATTATCATTGCCACATAGTTCTGCTGCAGCCGAAAGAATGTTTTCACAGCTTAATTTAAACAAAACCAAATTTCGTAATAGTCTTGATTTTAAAACTATTAACAATATTATCCAATCGAAATATTTGTGCAAAAATCAAAATGTTGCCCATTATTTACGGTCTGCCAAAGATATGAATTGAAAATTCGTATATAATTTCTAATCTCAATACTGTGAATTGTAAATCTATTAATTTTTTGATTTAAAAGAAAAATTTTGTAAAACAATTACATTTTTTTCCTGAAGTACAAATATTGTTTATTTTAAATAAATAAACACTTTAAAAAGTTTGTTTAAATTTAAGTTTCTTGTTATGTTTTTCACTTATTAATAAGAAATTTATTAATATGTAAAAACAATTTCTTTTTTTCCTTTCTTATTATTTATAAATGTGCAGTACAAATTTTGTTTATTGTAATGATCCTATTCAAAAAAAATTTTAATTTATAAACTTTCAATCAAATGAATTTTGTATAAACATTTGGCAGGTTTAACTCTTATAAAAAAAAACTATTTTTACGAATAAGGGCTCAAATAAACAAAAACTGATTTCAATTTAAGTTTCTCCTTTTCATTTACTATTAGTATGATTTTTTTTTTCGTTTTCTTGTTTTGCAATTATTATTTAACTATGTATAAAATGCAAATAAACTGTATGTAATGCTACTTTAAATAAATTTAAATATTTTTTGTTAATAAAATATGCATTTTAAATTTGGTTATTTTTTCACATTTGGTAACTTTTTCAAAATATTTGGTTGTAATATTTTTTTGGTCGTGGCAGCACTGCTTGGTATGTTAAAAGCAAATAACGATTTGAATGTGTTGATCTTTCAAAAGCAAATGCCTTGTATTTTTATACACACATGCTTAGATGTGTGACAAAAAGGGGTTTGTACTAAAAAATGCGTAAAGTTATAATTAAGTTAATATACATTCAACACTAACAAGCCTCTGTAGCACAATGGTTAGTGGGTAGAATTATAGTGAGCGACTCCTTAGTTCCATACTGGAGCACAAAGTATTTATTTTAAATTTATTTTTGAAAGGTTTATAAAATTGTATATATGTAATCAAAACTCAGAACCGAAATTTTATTTTTGCTAAAGTAAATTAAAACGCTATGGTATGGTGTAGGTACTACACGGTAAATATATGTGTATAAAGTCGAATTCGGATAAGAACGCACTGTTTATATGTAAAAAACGCTTAATTGAAAATAAAAATTGTTATTTATATTTATTATTTTTGATCAATCTCAAAGCACTTGCTTGCATTTGCTTAAAAGAAAACCTGCTGATTGAAACATATTTTGTTTAGAAATAATCTAATTTATATGAAACAAACATCCCATAAAAGGAAAAATGTTTAATTTCTGGTAACAAAATACTTACTTGTCGAATACGAATAAAAATATATTAAAATAAGCAAATAGTCGAAAAATCGAATACGAGTATTCGTAACATTACTAGTACGTAGGTACATACATAAAATAAAGATAATGGAAATTTTTTCAACATCCATCGACAGCTTCTATTATTTATTCATGGATAGCTCAAATATATTTATTAGATCAACATCAAGCTTAGTTAGAACTTTAAAATTCAACAAACATTAACATTTTCAACACAAATACTTACATATATATGTAATGCTGCTTCTGTGTGTATAAATATTATTGTTTGCAAGTATTTTAAATACCCTGCAGTCGGCGTAGCTAGCGAATGTCTAGCTATTTCGCGAGCTACCAGTCATTTCCTCTAACTACCAGCCTAACAACTAGCAATGCACTCGACTGACGATTTGAACATACGGATGACATTGACGGTAATCACTTGACACGATCAGACCGATGAGATCACTGGTGAGCAACTCCCAACTATTTCTCTAGTCAAAATGTACCAGTTAGATCAACAATGATATTTCCTAAATGAAAATACTACAGAAATTTAATTTTTTTTTGATACATATTTGTTTATTTATCAAATTTCTTTTTCAATAGTTATAAAATATTCAATTAATTGTTCTTTTTCTTTGTTTATGCAACGTTTTAGTTGACTTCTGCTCATTTTACCTTTAAAAACACTTTTTTTACATGTATATGTGTGAGAGAGTCAAAGGCGAACTCTTGCATTACTTGTGGCCACTGTAGTATTTAGTCGGATTTTCGTTAGGGAAATACTTAACGATTTCGATTAAAATTCTACTTTTAAAAATGCAGGGTATGCCCTTTTTATGAAAACATTCAGGCATACATACATATATATATACATACATATAATTATATAATATATATTTGTACGTATGGTTAGGCGCATGGGCAATAATACAAAATATTTATTTTGTTTTTCTACCGTAAGACATTTCTGTATTATGTCTGAAGTTATACCTATTTGATGTTTACAAGTTTTAAATTGAGTTTGTGAAGAGAAACATTTTTTTAAAAAATTTAATTATTAAGTAAGTATTGCAAAATCAGGTAAACTTCGTTAATACAGTCTTTTTCGGTTAATTGCACATCAAAATTTGCACAACTTTTTGTTCAATTAACCGGGGAACCAATTAGCCGATACCCGCTTAATTGAACAATTCGTTCAATTACAAGAATCCCGTTTAATTGAACAATTTGTTCAATTACAGAAATCACGCATAATTGGAACTACATACTAATGAATTAAAAGAAATCGCATATGTGCACTTTAAGTTTTTCAAAATAATTTTTTTTTACCTTAAACAAAAAAAAGGCAAGTAACAGAAAAAAATGTACATATATGTGTATCGCAGGTATTTATTATTGTAGGTACATACTATGTACTATTAAATGCACTATTTGTGTGCACATGAGTTTTACAAAAAAATTAAATTTATAAACTAAATAAAAAACAATTCATATATTGGTTTTACAAAAAAAACATAAACTTGAACACAAATTTTTTCACAAATGATGTCAATAATGTATGTGCAAAAATGCCAGATTATTTTTCAATAATAATGCAATTAACCGGGTAAAAGTAAGAGGAAATTTATTTTTGATTACATGAATTTTGAACCAATTAAGCGGGAAAATCAATTAACCGAGTTCAATTATCCGAGGAAATTTACATGTGTTTTCGTATGCAATATTTTTTTGCCCGATCATGTGGTTCAATTAAGCGTGGAAACCAATTAACCGTAGGGTCAATTAACCGAAAAATACTGTATTATTTTTAGTTCAATAGATAAATATAATTAACATGAAAAATTTAATAAAATTTACAAGATAAATAGTGTTTTATCACGTGCAGATGTTTAGTCAATTAAAAATGATTACGAAAACATTAAGAATAGTCTAAACGACATTGTTAAGACATATTTTTACAAATCGAAACTTTCAAATTCGTTACAAAATCGAAGTTTTTGGTTTGATGGGTAACTTTGTTTTATATTTATACGCACATTTTTACATACATATGTACATACATATGTTTGCCTTATGTTGGCTTGTTACTTTCATTTCAGCACGGATTTAAAGTTGATATTGTTATATGTACATATTGATATAATTGCTATGTAAGTACCTACATATGTATGTATGTATATTGTTATTTGTTACACACATAATTACCTATTATTTTAACTGTAGGTAATAATTTGATATTTGAAAAGTCAACACTATTTTGAGTTAGCTTAAAGCTTAGTAGGTACATATGTACATACCTACTTGCTTAGATGAAAATTCAAATTACTAGGGGGTTTTTAAAAACACATATGTACATATGTACATACATATGTATGTAGCTATTATACATATTAGTTACATACATATGTACTTACTTAGATTATCCAATCAGCCTAACAGAACGTATCAGTTTATCGATTTCGAGAAGGCTAAAACAATATTCATTGTTCTAACGTAGGGCTATTTCAAATAGTAATTATTGACCTATTACATAGGTACTTATGTATGTACATACATTTCAAAAAGCACCTCATAAATGAAAAGTTATTTTACTGGTGACAAAATACTTTTTAGTGACGGCTCATTTCAATTATGTATATGTATATATATATATATGTATAAAATAACCTGTTTATTATTTTCAAATATAGTTACAAGCCTATGTACATATATTTCAATTTTTAAAATGAAAAACAAATTGACAAATATACAACATTTTAAAAGATAAATACAGAAGCATTTTTAACATACATATAAATACATCAGAGTATATTTGTAATCATCAGTGTGCGACATTTTTTTCCACAGAGTTTACTTGTCTGGTACGTATGTATAGTGTTTGTGTGCATACATACATGTTTATGTTTATAATGTGCTTTGGTGAAAAAAAAATTGAAATTTTTATGTGTGTAGAATATTGCTTGGTATGTAAAAGCAAATAACGATTTGAATGTGTGTGATCTTTCAAAAGCAAATGCCTTGTATTTTTATACACACATGCTTAGATGTGTGACAAAAAGGGGGTTGTACGAAAAAATACGTTGAGTTATTATTAAGGTAATATACACAAAGAACTAACAAGCCTCAGTAGCACGATGGGTCGTGTGTTGAATTATTGTCTCTGACACATATTCAATGCGCGTGACCCCGTATTCAATACTACTGAGGCACCTAGTGTATTTATAAATTTATTTCTGCAATGAATATATATATATCTTCATTTATTTGTATATATATCCATTTCAGAATCGATACTTTTATTTTTGCTGATTTTCAATACGAAGCATCCTTAGAAAAATCCCTACATTTTACTTTAAGAAACAATTCTCTAGCTCTTCTTGTGTCTTCAGAAAATGGATTTCACGTACAGACAGACGGATAGACGGACAGACGGACAGGGCTCAGTTAAATTTTTTTAATTATAAGGATCCAGTATATATATACTATATGGACCTTATATAAATATTGTGGAAATTACACACGTAATGACAAACCTATAAATACCCTTACCATTTTTGGTGAAGGGTATAAAAAATTTATGCAAATCGGTCCAGCCGTTTAGGAGGAGTTCAGTTACAACGCACGTACAGTAGAATTATATATATATGTATATATAAAGATATGAATAAATATATACACTTATATAAATAAATGCATACATATGTATATGTATGAGAACAAAATTTTTTTACGTGAGCCAAGTTAGCGTCGACGAATTAGCGTCGATTTTAGGAATAAAAAACGGGGAAAAAAATGAGGAGATTTTGGGGGATTTTCCAAGTAAAGTAATAGAAATAGCGTCGATTTTGGGAATTAAAAGCGGGGAAGTATATACTTCATCCTTAGGACATTTCCTGGCCAATACAGGCTTTCGCACGCATACAGACCCATTAATTATCAAAATATAGACCTCAATAAACAAAATAAGCAAATCGTGCTAAAAATCAATCGGGCCGTTCCCGAGTAATCCCAACTTCTCCAAATTGGCCAAAAAAAAGCGTTGCTGATTTATCCTGTCCAATACAGGCTTTCGCACGCATACAGACCCAATACATTTTAAAATATAGACCTTAAAGAACGTTTTGCGCGAATCGTGCTAAAAATCAATTGGCCGTTCCCGAGTAATCCCATCTTCTCCAAATTGGCCAAAAAAAAGCGTTGCTGATTTATCCTGTCCAATACAGGCTTTCGCACGCATACAGACCCAATACATTTTAAAATATAGACCTTAAAGAACATTTTGCGCGAATCGTGCTAAAAATCAATCGGGCCGTTCCCGAGTAATCCCATCTTCTCCAAATTGGCCAAAAACAAGCGTTGCTGATTTATCCTGTCCAATACAGGCTTTCGCACGCTTACAGACCCAATACATTTTAAAATATAGACCTTAAAGAACATTTTGCGCGAATCGTGCTAAAAATCAATCGGGCCGTTCCCGAGTAATCCCATGTTCTCCAAATTGGCCAAAAAAAATCGTTGCGGATTTATCCTGTCCAATACAGGCTTTCGCACGCATACAGACCCAATACATTTTAAAATATAGACCTTAAAGAACATTTTGCGCGAATCGTGCTAAAAATCAATCGGGCCGTTCCCGAGTAATCCCAACTTCTCCAAATTGGCAAAAAAAAAACGTTGCTGATTTATCCTGTCCAATACAGGCTTTCGCACGCATACAGACCCACTACATTTTAAAATATAGACGTTAAAAAACATTTTGCGCGAATCGTGCTAAAAATCAATCGGGCCGTTCCCGAGTAATCCCATGTTCTCCAAATTGGCCAAAAAAAATCGTTGCTGATTTATCCTGTCCAATACAGGCTTTCGCACGCAAACAGACCCTATACATTTTATAATATAGACCTTAAAGAACATTTTGCGCGAATCGTGCTAAAAATCAATCGGGCCGTTCCCGAGTAATCCCATCTTCTCCAAATTGGCCAAAAAAAAGCGTTGCTGATTTATCCTGTCCAATACAGGCTTTCGCACGCAAACAGACCCAATACATTTTAAAATATAGACCTTAAAGAACATTTTGCGCGAATCGTGCTAAAAATCAATCGGGCCGTTCCCGAGTAATCCCATCTTCTCCAAATTGGCCAAAAAAAAGCGTTGCTGATTTATCCTGTCCAATACAGGCTTTCGCACACTTACAGACCCAATACATTTTAAAATATAGACCTTAAAGAACATTTTGCGCGAATCGTGCTAAAAATCAATCGGGCCGTTCCCGAGTAATCCCATCTTCTCCAAATTGGCCAAAAAAAAAGCGTTGCTGATTTATCCTGTCCAATACAGGCTTTCGCACGCATACAGACCCAATACATTTTAAAATATAGACCTTAAAGAACATTTTGCGCGAATCGTGCTAAAAATCAATCGGGCCATTCCCGAGTAATCCCATCTTCTCCAAATTGGCCAAAATAAAGCGTTGCTGATTTATCCTGTCCAATACAGGCTTTCGCACGCATACAGACCCAATACATTTTAAAATATAGACCTTAAAGAACATTTTGCGCGAATCGTGCTAAAAATCAATCGGGCCGTTCCCGAGTAATCCCAACTTCTCCAAATTGGCCAAAAAAGCGTTGTTGTGGACATATATGTTAGCATGCATATTGTTAGTCTATTTTGGCAAGATTTTTGTTATAACATTTAGATATATATGGATGCTCGAAGATAGGAAAGGATAAAATTGTTTGGCCGAATTAATGCAACCCTGAGTTTTTTTAGAGGTTTGTTTCATTTTATTTTTGTACATTATCGTTCGGACATGAAGACACGACGTAAGATATTTAATTGTATTTTTGTGGGTAAATGTAATTAATTTGTTTTGTTTTACAGGGGATTCTATAGATTGATTGGTGATATCTGCAACACCTTTTAACTTTGGTCTTCTGAAAACTGCCGTACAAAAACGACCCGAATTAAAACTTATTGTCACCTCAGCCACTTTGGATGCTGTAAATTTCTCACAATATATTTTTGAAGCTCCTATTTTTACCATACCCGGTCGTACTTTCCCAGTAGAAGTTTTGTACACTAAAGAGCCCGAAACTGATTATCTAGATGCTTCTTTAATAACTGTAATGCAGATTCATTTAAGAGAGCCGCCGGGGGATATTTTGTTGTTCCTGATTGGTCAGGAAGAAATTGATACTGCTTGTGAAATTTTATATGAACGTATGAAAAGTCTGGGTCCTGATGTTCCCGAATTAATTATTTTACCCGTTTATTCTGCTCTTCCCTCTGAAATGCAAACAAGAATCTTCGATCCAGCTCCACCTGGTAGCCGTAAAGTTGTTATTGCAACAAATATTGCTGAAACTTCGTTAACTATAGACGGTATATTCTACGAAGTTGATCCAGGATTCGTCAAGCAAAAAGTGTACAACTCAAAAACAGGCGTGGATTCATTGGTCGTAACTCCGATATCACAGGTATGTAATTTTAAAATACTATTTTGAGAGATTGCTAAAAGAGAGTCCATTTATTTTATTACGTTTAGGCTGCCGCCAAACAGCGTGCCGGCCGCGCTGGTCGTACTAGTCCTGGAAAGTGTTATCGTCTTTGCACTGAAAGAGCTTATCGAGATGAAATGCTGCCTACACCCGTGCCAGAAATTCAGCGAACCAATTTAGCTACTACAGTTTTACAATTGAAAACTATGGGTATTATTTGTTACATTTTGATTTCATGGATGCGCCGCCAGTGGAGTCGTTAGTAATGGCTTTGGAGCAGCTACACTCCCTATCTGCTTTAGACGATGAAGGCTTGCTTACACGTCTGGGTCGTAGAATGGCTGAATTTCCTTTGGAACCTAATCTTTCTAAAATGTTAATCATGTCAGTGGCTCTGCAGTGTTCAGATGAAATTTTAACAATAGTATCTATGTTAAGTGTTCAAAATGTTTTCTACAGACCCAAAGATAAACAAGCTTTAGCGGATCAGAAAAAAGCTAAATTTAATCAAATCGAAGGGGACCATTTAACACTTTTGGCAGTTTATAACAGTTGGAAAAATAATAAATTTTCCAATGTTAACATAAATGTGTACATATTATTTGCTTTTTTAGGGGCTGTGCACATATTACGTAACGCTGTTTTCAGAGATTTCTTTCCCACCCCACCCCCAACCCTTCGTAACGCTTTTTACTAATTTTTCAGTGCAAAATTTTTAATCCGTAACAAATCTTTAACCCCCCCCCCCCTACCTGTAGAGCGTTACGTAATATGTGCACAGCCCCTTATAACATTTTCCAAATATAATATATATGAAAGTTAGGAATTATTAAAGGTTGCTAAAAGTACAACAAAATGCATCACTGGATAACTGTTAACAGTTACAAATTTAATGGCTACAAAAATAAAAGCGTTTAAAAGAAAAAAGTGTGTTTCAAAAGCCTTATTAAATATTAATAAATTTAATATATATATCTAAATATATCACTTCTATTTAGCGTTATGAAAAATATTAAAACTGTGAGAAAGTAAGTAAACAAGAAAAAACAAAATATGTGCTTTTTATATCAATCTAATCGGGTATTAAAGTTCGCGTAATATGTATGTATGTGTGAATTGAAAAGTGAATTTCAAATTAATAATATTAATTTAATATCAGCCCAATTAAAGTATATCAATATCAAGTATATGCATCGCGGCAACAACATAAAAAATAAAAAAACAACAGGCTTTTTGTTTGTGTAAAATAAATTCACAATTTTCAAAAATAGCTCAGTAGCAGAGCTGTAAAGGAATGATTCCTTTTTGAAAGAATCTACGAATCAGAAACGATTTTAAATTTTTGTTAAAACATTCAAGAGTGTTTTAATAAAGATCCTAATCCTAGTGAAAACAGTGAATTAAAAAATCGATTTTCTCTAAATCACAAATGAATTTACTCAAACTTTAATTCAATTAATATATTTATTGATGTGAATGCATGCGAGAATTTTCAATTTATGAGTAATGCATTGATTCGTGTTTTAATTAAATTCAAATTTTGTGTAAAATTTATCAATTAAACTTTTTGTAATGCATTTTGAATTAAAAACCAAATTTTACTCATTCCTTTACACCTCTGCTCAGCAGAACTTAAAGAAAAATTATTTACTTGTATAAATATACTTTGAGCCCAATCATGAACAATTTTAAAAATATAAAAACTTTAATATTTTTTAATTTTCTATCGCTGTATAAATAATAATATATAATAATTTTTGTGTTTTCAGTTCAATACAAAAAGCCATCCGGGAGGCTTATTTCCAGAAGCCTTTCTGCGTAAACAATCTTCCCTATGGCCAAATCATTGCTAATTTAAACAAAATAATGGACTGGAAGATTGTTAAGTTAACTGAGACTAAGAAATTAAAGCTGAAAATTAAGAAATGTGCGGAATACGTATGTAGATAAATAAAATACTATAATACCAATTATTAATAATAAATTTTTTTATATATTTTTAGTTCCTAGCTCCGGTTTCCCAACCTTGCGAAGTGGATGAGAAAAAGGGTTCGTTTGAGGACCTAGCAGACCAAGTTTTCAAAGTTGTTGAAGGAAACAATTCAACAGCAGTGGAAGAAGAATACTACCAAATAAACGAACAGGTTAGTATATTAAAATTTATATAATAAACTAATGCATGCAATATAAAAATAAATAATACTTTAATTTAATAATATTTAAATAATACATTTCATTCGAATTGAATCGGTTTAACAAATAAATTTTAAAAACATAAAATAATAGTTGCATTAACCGGCTAACCATCTCTGTGGTGGGATTCAGTAACTTTTATTACGATAATCGTATTGTTAAAATTAATATAACGAAAATTTATCGAATTTAGTATTCAGTAACACTTTTAACGATATTCGCTATCGGTATGTAAACGACAATAATTTTTCGGTTGTTATGAAATAAATAAAAGTCAGCAGTTCAATCGTAGCATGTGCGTTATGCAAAGAAAAAAAATTTATCTTTTATAACAATATACACAAACACAAAATCTTTTATGCATAAAAAATAATATTACCATTATTTAAACATGCAATTTAACATTCATATCTCTAAATTTCATAAAATTTAACATTCATTTTTTTAAATTCTAAAAAATTTTTGGGAAAACTTTCAATAAATAAATTAATTTATTTGTTTTTTGTTTATTTCTCTTTGTGCTTTTCTTATATATTGATAGAGATGCCAAAGTAAAAGGAAATTATAACGATGTTGTTGAGAAGCAACTAGTGAATAACAAACTCGTTACTGCAAATCGCAATAATTGTGGGTAAATTTAACAATTATCGAATTGTTAAAAGTTACTGAATCCCACTACTGATACATTCATATAGCCAGAGTGTTTTGTCGTTGTGTATATTTGAATTGTTAATATGAAACCGGATTAAATCAGTTACGAAAGTCTTTGCCGGGATTTCTTTTAGAAAAGAATCCTGAATTATATATTTTATTTATTTTGTAGATACTGATAAGAACAATCTATTCTTTTTTAGACGTCCGTGCTAAGTTCCGAACAATTTCTAAGTATTGTAGAGGAAAGTGAAGCAGAGAAGTTTTCGTTTAATTTTTCAGACTTTGATGGCAAAGATATTTCTGAGGTTGGTATTTATATCAGCACAATTATAACTCAAATCAAATCGTATTATTAATTCCATTTTTCATTAGGAAAATAGTAAACATATTAACTTTTTATTATTTTGTTTTGTTCATGATTATATTGCTTATATGTATTTTTTTTTTCAATCCAAATACAGCGAAATAAAGAAGCTTCAACAAAACCGAAGGATTTTCAAGCCGAGAATGATGCAGTGGTTGCAACCGTTGAGAAGGAGGCCAAAACAATTGACGAGCTGATGATTTCTGGTCAGAAGATTGCAAATGGAATAGGTATCAAACATATAGAAATTAATAATTATAATAACCACATAAATGCGAAAAACAAATTAATTTCCGTCAGTTCAAGCCCAAAAATTGGTATTAACTCCGATAATAATATAAATGCGGAGAGTAATTTAAATACCGAGAACTTAAGTTCAGAACATAGTAGTTCTAACATTTGTGTTGATCATTTCATTAATGAGTCAAGCGTTAATGAAAAAACTGGAACTCTGGATGAAAGTTTTGCGGGGGTATCAGTATTGAAAGGCTTTCGCAAAAAGTACCTTACACCAGAAGTGAATACACATTTGAATAGAAGTGTACGAATGGTAGAGGGAAAGAAAGTGAAACGACACTTTAAATTTGAGTGTCCAATACGTGATACTGAAATGCACTTTCCAGAAATCGGTGAAATCCTGCAACAAAATAGTTGTAAGATTCCAAGAAAAAAACTTCTAGAAGACTTTATTAGGATTGGTTACATGACAAAAAATAATGCCTGTGATATTAATTTTAAGCATACAAGAATTAATAAATCAACATTTATTGCCTACGGCTACTGCACCGATTTAGAATGTAATTTGTTTACATTCAATGGTAATATAAATGGTGAAATTCTTGTTTTTAGATCGAAAAATGAAATTGTTCATTCCATAAAAAAGAAAAGTACTTTTCAATGTCGTGGGGCGCAAAGGCATTGAGAAAAATCTGAAATGTCCAAGGAAAGCGCTTTAACATTCCAAATGCGCAAGATTAATAAACAATCAGATGAACTACGGTTAGTAGGTAGGTCTCAAATGATAAAATCATTATCGAACTTGAGAAATATTAAGGCTGAGTCAGCAGCTGAGTTCGATAATGATCCTGATCCTTTCATGGACAGCTATATTATGTTTAAATCTGATCCTTCTAAATATATCCAACATCTATCCACGGGCTTAGAGGTTTTTCTATGGTCGAAAAAACAAATTGAGATTTTGAGACAATTTAATGACTTTATTTTGAAAAAAATTAATTACATCCTACATGTTGATGCAACAGGAAGTGTAATAGAAGATATGAATTTTCCGACAAAAAGAATTTTTTTGTATTCTTTAGTTGGCCACATAAAGGAAAAAAAATTATATTTTCTGTGGCGGATGCGATATTATCCAATCATACTAGTTATGACATTGGTAGATTTTTCAAAACGATTCATTTCTTTTGTTTAAAAAATAAAATAAAATGGCCAATATGCAAACGCATCGTTACAGACGTAAGTCTTGCTATCATTGGTGCAATAGTTAGAGACATTAATGATATGAGAAGTCTGTTAGATTATTTAAATGCGTGTTGCAATGTATTGCAAAAGAATAAACGAAATTTATCTTTTGTTAGCATTCAGTTTTGTGTAAGCCACTATTCAAAAATACTATGAAAAGATATCGATAACGTAGTTTCATTATCAAACGTTGCGCTAAGAACATTTTTACGTGAAGCATTAGGTATTGTATTTAATATGAATACGTTACATGAATGCTTTAAATGGTTTGAACACTTAACAGTTGTTCTTTGTACAAAGAAATATGTTACAAAAGTCCATTATGCATTAGCATATTTGAAAAATGCTTCAAACGACAATACAAATTCAATAGAAATAGAAATTGATGAAAATAAGGAGGATGATATTACATTTAGCCAAAATGATGATAACATTGGAAACGTTTCGAAGCTAAGTCCATTTCGAGTTCTTTTCGATAAGCATAAGGCGCCAATAGATTCTTGCGATGAAAATGATAAAGCAAAAGAAAATAACTTTTATTGTCCAGAAATGGCACAATTGTTATTTGATAAATATATACCTTTTATTCCGATGTGGTCGAACGTAATTGGATCTATTATTGACGATTCTGGAAACAGAGTTAGCAATGGTCCAATTGAAACATACTTTAAGGACGTAAAGCACAATGACTTAAAGGGAAAAAAGCAAAGACTAGGTCGGTTTATTCGAATGATGAGACGTTCTACCAAATCGAGAACGAAGAACATTAAAATTATATATAATAACGTTTTTGGTAAAAGTATTCCTCCTGGCACCTTAATAAAGCCATCTATTCGTAACATACCAGTAAAAACATAAAAATTCCAAATCTTGGGAAGTGATTGCAAAAAAAGAATTTCTAAAATTAAGGAATCATGGAACAAAAAAATGAAACGGCTTCCGCATGGTTTGTTTAATAAATCGTTTAAAATGACAACCAAACCGATGGAAGAATTCGAGAACAGTTCCATATATGTTGATAATAAACATTTAAAAGATCAAGTTTCCGATTTGGAAATTTCAAATGACTGTGATCAAATACCTTTTAAAGTAATTGATTCAAAATCTAACGACATCCCAAAAGACGAAAAACAATCTTTTAATTTAGGCATTTTTAGTTATTGTGATCCGTTAACTAACGTTTGTCTTCATTGTGGTCACGACACGGCAAAATGCATGAAAAAATGTTGCTGTACGAAATGCTTAAGATATATTTGCCGAATGTGCCAAAAGCATTATGGTATCTTTAGAAAAGATGAAAGCTTTTTAAAAGAGTTTAAATGTAAACTATGCGAATAAATTTCTCAAAAATCAAAAGTCTATGTAAAATATGTATATATGTATATATTTATAGTATGTAGTAATAGTTAAAATTAAAGAAGTGTGTATGAAATATACATATATCCAAGATATATGTATGTATATGCCAAAAATGCCATCAATGCTAAAATTCAATTTATTTATTATTAATGCATGCAAATTTTATTAATTTCAATTGAAAAAAAGCAGAGTGTAAAGAAACCACACTTCTATAAAAAGCACTCAATAAATAACGATGGCTAATGGCTCGATTATGAATAGCAATCGAACTTCATTTGCGCAAAATAGCAACTGCAGCTGTTAGCTCTCAGTGGCTAGCTGCCATCATTAATACAATTTTCAGCAACTGGCAACGCAACTGAGTTTCGGTTGCCATCCATAATGGACCCATAAACAGAATGAATAATTGGCAGTAGATTAAATGGTGTAGGCCTACTGGGGACGTCAGCCATTAAAAATAATTGACAACGCGCAATGTGTAGTACCTCAGTGGTTGTGTGGAAAGCTACATTTTATAATTATCTATTTTAGACGATTATAATTTCAAATGTAATAAAACTTTTTTAATTTCAGCCTAACAAATATGAGTTAATGACGATCGGTCCAGTAGGGGCAGTCCAAGGGTTTGGTTTTCCTAAAAAGGGGCGTGGTCCCACCCACTTTTCTCCTGTACGTATTCCAAATTATGCCAATACCATATGTACCAAATATCATCGACGTAGGTAAAAAAATGCCCAATATATGGCGATTTAAATTTTTGGCTTATGTGGGCGGTGCCACGCCTCTTTCTCCAATCAAAAATTCATAAAGCGTATTATTCCTTCCAGAGTCACAGTAACATGCTGTGAAAATTTCTGGAAGATCGGTCCAAGGGTATTGTTTTCCTAAAAAAAGGGGCGTGGTCCCACCCACTTTTCTCCTGGTACGTATTCCAAATTATGCCAATACCATATGTACCAAATATCATCGACGTAGGTAAAAAAATGCCCAATATATGGCGATTTAAATTTTTGGCTTATGTGGGCGGTGCCACGCCTCTTTCTCCAATCAAAAATTCATAAAGCGTATTATTCCTTCCAGAGTCACAGTAACATGCTGTGAAAATTTCTGGAAGATCGGTCCAAGGGTATTGTTTTCCTAAAAAAAGGGGCGTGGTCCCACCCACTTTTCTCCTGGTACGTATTCCAAATTATGCCAATACCATATGTACCAAATATCATCGACGAAGGTCAAAAAATGCCCAAAATATGGCGAAGTTATTTGATAATCAATTATTGTGGCGGGCCATTTGCAACGCCCTACCGCCCCCGTTGGATCCAACAAACAATTTCTAAAAACAAAAAAATATTCTGGACCTTTTCCATATGCAAAAAGAATTTTGAAAATTGGCTCAAAAATGGTGAAGTTATATGATAAACAATTATTGTGGCGGGCCATTTGCGACACCCTGCCCTATGCACAATTTTCAAAAACAAAAAAATTTAATTCACCTTTTCCTGCTGAAAGAATTTTGAAAATTGATCCACAAATGGCGAAGTTATGCTTACTTTACATTATAAAATCTGTTAAAAACTACGTGGTAGGATTAACATAATTTAAAAAAGTCGTAAAAGTGGGTGTGGTAGAAAAAAAGTAGCCTATCCGAGAGTTCCAGTTAAATACTGTGAAAATTTCAGGAAGATCGGTCCAAGGGTTTGGCCTGCTGTAAGGAACAAACAAACAAACACACAAAAAAACAAACACACATTCGGTTTTATATATTAAGATAGACAAGTTTTCAAATGTAGACAAAAGGAAAATTATAAACTGGTAAGTGCTGGATATTGATTTTAATTTCGAAACTATTTAAAGCTGCAAAGTTTTATGTCGAAAGCATGGTTTAATAAAAACAGATAATACTGTCCCGCCAGCTGTAGACGTGAATTTTTGTTTCATTAATTTCAAAATTAATTATATTTTAAGTTGAACAATCTTTAACTAGGCGAAATATCAAATTGCAAGGTGGTCTTTATAATAAAACAACATCGCATAATTGTTTTTGCATTCTGAACATTGTCAAAAATAAATTATATACGCGAAACTTGTTAAAAGCGACTTATACTTTTGCATATCTTTAGTAAAAGTAAAGAATGTTTTTAAGAAATACTTTCTGAGACTTTAAAGTATACTTTATTTAGGAATACTGTTATTGGCCATTGCCGATTTCTTTATTTTATTTTGGTCTACATATTTATGATATTACCAAAAATAAAAAACAAATATGTTAAAATGTGCAATATTTCATTTATTAAAAAATCTTTATGAAAATAGTTTTGTTACATTAAATTAAGTCATTCTTAATTATTAAGGACACTTCTATAGTAATAAAAAAGTTGTATAAAAAATTCTAAAGATAGAAAAGAAAAAATGGTGATGATATTTTACAGGGAATGATGGATGTTTATTTTAAGAAATATGCATATGTAATTAAATTACTATTAAGTACAAATAATACTATTTGTAATAACCGTTTCATTTATCCAAAAGTGTCTGCGTTAATAATTATCGTTAAGAACCTTTCTTGAATTTAATTTATGTAGTTGAAAATTTAAAAAGAATTTGGGGAATATATGATAAAATATCTTTGGTTTGTTGCAGAATGCTGGGATTATTTAAATTGGGAGATTTCAAAGAATGCATATCAAACTTTTTTATTGGCAGTTGCTCCTTCAAGTCAGGATTCAGCTTTTCATTTGTAGTTTCTTCAATAACCTGCAATAGACGTTGATAAAGAAATGATTGTCGAAAGATTGGTTTAGACAAACTTAAGTGGTCATCTTTTAAAACATAAAAATCTCCATAGTTTATACAAGCGGACTCTTCGGTAACTATGCGCAGTGGGAACTTAAATGAAGTTAACATGGTTGGTGAGCCTTCCGCAATACTGACAATTTTCATATTGCGGAAACATGAGTGAAGGCAGTTCATAAAATGTTCATGTAACTGTAGAAGCTTGGGTGCACCTTCTTCCATCTACTTTACCTCTATGGAGGGTGATAAAATCATTTGCATATGCTGTTTCCATTTGGCAATGGAAGAACCACGATGTGGAACGCCTAGGAATACAATTCCATTCGTGTTTTTAGCTAAAAGGTGTTGCAGATATCACCAATCAATCTATAGAATCCCCTGTAAAACAAAACAAATTAATTACATTTACCCACAAAAATACAATTAAATATCTTACGTCGTGTCTTCATGTACGAACGATAATGTACAAAAATAAAATGAAACAAACCTCTAAAAAAACTCAGGGTTGCATTAATTCGGCCAAACAATTTTATCCTTTCCTATCTTCGAGCATCCATATATATCTAAATGTTATAACAAAAATATTGCCAAAATAGACTAACAATATGCATGCTAACATATATGTCCACAACAACGCTTTTTTGGCAAATTTGGAGAAGTTGGGATTACTCGGAAACGGCCCGATTGATTTTTAGCACGATTCGCGCAAAATGTTTTTTAAGGTCTATATTTTAAAATGTATTGGGTCTGTATGCGTGCGAAAGCCTGTATTGGACAGGATAAATCAGCAACGCTTTTTTTTGGCCAATTTGGAGAAGTTGGGATTACTCGGGAACGGCCCGATTGATTTTTAGCACGATTCGCGCAAAATGTTCTTTAAGGTCTATATTTTGAAATGTATTGGGTCTGTATGCGTGCGAAAGCCTGTATTGGACAGGATAAATCAGCAACGATTTTTTTTGGCCAATTTGGAGAACATGGGATTACTCGGGAACGGCCCGATTGATTTTTAGCACGATTCGCGCAAAATGTTCTTTAAGGTCTATATTTTAAAATGTATTGGGTCTGTAAGCGTGCGAAAGCCTGTATTGGACAGTATAAATCAGCAACGCTTTATTTTGGCCAATTTGGAGAAGATGGGATTACTCGGGAACGGCCCGATTGATTTTTAGCACGATTCGCGCAAAATGTTCTTTAAGGTCTATATTTTAAAATGTATTGGGTCTGTATGCGTGCGAAAGCCTGTATTGGACAGGATAAATCAGCAACGCTTTTTTTTTGGCCAATTTGGAGAAGTTGGGATTACTCGGGAACGGCCCGATTGATTTTTAGCACGATTCGCGCAAAATGTTCTTTAAGGTCTATATTTTAAAACGTATTGGGTCTGTATGCGTGCGAAAGCCTGTATTGGACAGGATAAATCAGCAACGCTTTTTTTTGGCCAATTTGGAGAAGTTGGGATTACTCGGGAACGGCCCGATTGATTTTTAGCACGATTCGCGCAAAATGTTCTTTAAGGTCTATATTATAAAATGTATTGGGTCTGTATGCGTGCGAAAGCCTGTATTGGACAGGATAAATCAGCAACGCTTTTTTTTGGCCAATTTGGAGAAGTTGGGATTACTCGGGAACGGCCCGATTGATTTTTAGCACGATTCGCGCAAAATGTTCTTTAAGGTCTATATTATAAAATGTATTGGGTCTGTATGCGTGCGAAAGCCTGTATTGGACAGGATAAATCAGCAACGCTTTTTATTGCCAATTTGGAGAAGTTGGGATTACTCGGGAACGGCCCGATTGATTTTTAGCACGATTCGCGCAAAATGTTCTTTAAGGTCTATATTTTAAAATGTATTGGGTCTGTATGCGTGCGAAAGCCTGTATTGGACAGGATAAATCAGCAACGCTTTTTTTTTTGGCCAATTTGGAGAAGTTGGGATTACTCGGGAACGGCCCGATTGATTTTTAGCACGATTCGCGCAAAATGTTCTTTAAGGTCTATATTTTAAAATGTATTGGGTCTGTATGCGTGCGAAAGCCTGTATTGTACAGGATAAATCAGCAAGGCTTTATTTTGGCCAATTTGGAGAAGTTGGGATTACTCGAGAACGGCCCGATTGATTTTTAGCACGATTCGCGCAAAATGTTCTTTAAGGTCTATATTATAAAATGTATTGGGTGGTTATGCGTGCGAAAGCCTGTATTGGACAGGATAAATCAGCAACGCTTATTTTTGGCCAATTTGGAGAAGTTGGGATTACTCGGGAACGGCCCGATTGATTTTTAGCATGATTCGCGCAAAATGTTCTTTAAGGTCTATATTATAAAATGTATTGGGTCTGTATGCGTGCGAAAGCCTGTATTGGACAGGATAAATCAGCAACGCTTTTTTTTGGGCAATTTGGAGAAGTTGGGATTACTCGGGAACGGCCCGATTGATTTTTAGCACGATTCGCGCAAAATGTTCTTTAAGGTCTATATTTTAAAATGTATTGGGTCTGTATGCGTGCGAAAGCCTGTATTGGACAGGATAAATCAGCAACGCTTTTTTTTGGCCAATTTGGAGAAGTTGGGATTACTCGGGAACGGCCCGATTGATTTTTAGCACGATTCGCGCAAAATTTTCTTTAAGGTCTATATTTTAAAATGTATTGGGTCTGTATGCGTGCGAAAGCCTGTATTGGACAGGATAAATCAGCAACGCTTTTTTTTGGCCAATTTGGAGAAGTTGGGATTACTCGGGAACGGCCCGATTGATTTTTAGCACGATTCGCGCAAAATGTTCTTTAAGGTCTAAATTATAAAATGTATTGGGTCTGTATGCGTGCGAAAGCCTGTATTGGACAGGATAAATCAGCAACGCTTTTTTTTTGGCCAATTTGGAGAAGTTGGGATTACTCGGGAACGGCCCGATTGATTTTTAGCACGATTCGCGCAAAATGTTCTTTAAGGTCTATATTATAAAATGTATTGGGTGTGTATGCGTGCGAAAGCCTGTATTGGACATGATAAATCAGCAACGCTTTTTTTTTGGCCAATTTGGAGAAGTTGGGATTACTCGGGAACGGCCCGATTGATTTTTAGCACGATTCGCGCAAAATGTTCTTTAAGGTCTATATTATAAAATGTATTGGGTCTGTATGCGTGCGAAAGCCTGTATTGGACAGGATAAATCAGCAACGCTTTTTTTTGGCCAATTTGGAGAAGTTGGGATTACTCGGGAACGGCCCGATTGATTTTTAGCACGATTCGCGCAAAATGTTCTTTAAGGTCTATATTATAAAATGTATTGGGTCTGTATGCGTGCGAAAGCCTGTATTGGACAGGATAAATCAGCATCGCTTTTTTTGGCCAATTTGGAGAAGTTGGGATTACTCGGGAACGGCCCGATTGATTTTTAGCACGATTCGCGCAAAATGTTCTTTAAGGTCTATATTTTAAAATGTATTGGGTCTGTATGCGTGCGAAAGCCTGTATTGGACAGGATAAATCAGCAACGCTTTATTTTGGCCAATTTGGAGAAGTTGGGATTACTCGGGAACGGCCCGATTGATTTTTAGCACGATTCGCGCAAAATGTTCTTTAAGGTCTATATTTTAAAATGTATTGGGTCTGTATGCGTGCGAAAGCCTGTATTGGACAGAATAAATCAGCAACGCTTTTTTTTGGCCAATTTGGAGAAGTTTGGATTACTCGGGAACGGCCCGATTGATTTTTAGCACGATTCGCGCAAAATGTTCTTTAAGGTCTATATTATAAAATGTATTGGGTCTGTATGCGTGCGAAAGCCTGTATTGGACAGGATAAATCAGCAACGCTTTTTTTTGGCCAATTTGGAGAAGTTGGGATTACTCGGGAACGGCCCGATTGATTTTTAGCACGATTCGCGCAAAATGTTCTTTAAGGTCTATATTATAAAATGTATTGGGTCTGTATGCGTGCGAAAGCCTGTATTGGACAGGATAAATCAGCAACGCTTTTTTTTGCCAATTTGGAGAAGTTGGGATTACTCGGGAACGGCCCGATTGATTTTTAGCACGATTCGCGCAAAATGTTCTTTAAGGTCTATATTTTAAAATGTATTGGGTCTGTATGCGTGCGAAAGCCTGTATTGGACAGGATAAATCAGCAACGCTTTTTTTTTTGGCCAATTTGGAGAAGTTGGGATTACTCGGGAACGGCCCGATTGATTTTTAGCACGATTCGCGCAAAATGTTCTTTAAGGTCTATATTTTAAAATGTATTGGGTCTGTATTCGTGCGAAAGCCTGTATTGTACAGGATAAATCAGCAAGGCTTTATTTTGGCCAATTTGGAGAAGTTGGGATTACTCGGGAACGGCCCGATTGATTTTTAGCACGATTCGCGCAAAATGTTCTTTAAGGTCTATATTATAAAATGTATTGGGTCTGTATGCGTGCGAAAGCCTGTATTGGACAGGATAAATCAGCAACGCTTTTTTTTGGCCAATTTGGAGAAGTTGGGATTACTCGGGAACGGCCCGATTGATTTTTAGCATGATTCGCGCAAAATGTTCTTTAAGGTCTATATTATAAAATGTATTGGGTCTCTATGCGTGCGAAAGCCTGTATTGGACAGGATAAATCAGCAACGCTTTTTTTTGGCCAATTTGGAGAAGTTGGGATTACTCGGGAACGGCCCGATTGATTTTTAGCACGATTCGCGCAAAATGTTCTTTAAGGTCTATATTTTAAAATGTATTGGGTCTGTATGCGTGCGAAAGCCTGTATTGGACAGGATAAATCAGCAACGCTTTTTTTTTGCCAATTTGGAGAAGTTGGGATTACTCGGGAACGGCCCGATTGATTTTTAGCACGATTCGCGCAAAATTTTCTTTAAGGTCTATATTTTAAAATGTATTGGGTCTGTATGCGTGCGAAAGCCTGTATTGGACAGGATAAATCAGCAACGCTTTTTTTTGGCCAATTTGGAGAAGTTGGGATTACTCGGGAACGGCCCGATTGATTTTTAGCACGATTCGCGCAAAATGTTCTTTAAGGTCTATATTATAAAATGTATTGGGTCTGTATGCGTGCGAAAGCCTGTATTGGACAGGATAAATCAGCAACGCTTTTTTTTGGCCAATTTGGAGAAGTTGGGATTACTCGGGAACGGCCCGATTGATTTTTAGCACGATTCGCGCAAAATGTTCTTTAAGGTCTATATTATAAAATGTATTGGGTCTGTATGCGTGCGAAAGCCTGTATTGGACATGATAAATCAGCAACGCTTTTTTTTTGCCAATTTGGAGAAGTTGGGATTACTCGGGAACGGCCCGATTGATTTTTAGCACGATTCGCGCAAAATGTTCTTTAAGGTCTATATTTTAAAATGTATTGGGTCTGTATGCGTGCGAAAGCCTGTATTGGACAGGCTAAATCAGCAACGCTTTTTTTGGCCAATTTGGAGAAGTTGGGATTACTCGGGAACGGCCCGATTGATTTTTAGCACGATTCGCGCAAAATGTTCTTTAAGGTATATATTATAAAATGTATTGGGTCTGTATGCGTGCGAAAGCCTGTATTGGACAGGATAAATCAGCAACGCTTTTTTTGGCCAATTTGGAGAAGTTGGGATTACTCGGGAACGGCCCGATTGATTTTTAGCACGATTCGCGCAAAATGTTCTTTAAGGTCTATATTTTAAAATGTATTGGGTCTGTATGCGTGCGAAAGCCTCTATTGGACAGGATAAATCAGCAAGGCTTTATTTTGGCCAATTTGGAGAAGTTGGGATTACTCGGGAACGGCCCGATTGATTTTTAGCACGATTCGCGCAAAATGTTCTTTAAGGTCTATATTATAAAATGTATTGGGTCTGTATGCGTGCGAAAGCCTGTATTGGACAGGATAAATCAGCAACGCTTTTTTTTGGCCAATTTGGAGAAGTTGGGATTACTCGGGAACGGCCCGATTGATTTTTAGCACGATTCGCGCAAAATGTTCTTTAAGGTCTATATTATAAAATGTATTGGGTCTGTATGCGTGCGAAAGCCTGTATTGGACAGGCCCCCCCGGGGGGTAGATAGTTCATCTTGTTGATTCTCAACAACAAGATGCAATACTCCCCGGGGTATAGGGTAACTGATTTTTGTAGACATAACGTTTTGTCAGTTACCCATAAAACTTATATGCTCGGACCAATCTCTGAATTAACAGAGCAACGGAATGTGCATATATTTTATAATGAACGTAGTGGCTTGCCACGTAAGTCTACATAGAAGGTGTAAGGGTACCTAAGGTCTAGCCCATGACCAAAACCAATAGAAAGTTAATCCCTTTTGGGATTTCCTTTCGAAACTTTACCAGTAGTTTGAACTGGTACTACGGGGCCGGCAGCCCACATGGGGGAATGTTAATACCGGGAAGTAGAGTCCTCCTCTACTATACCGGTTACAGGATCCCATGGGCCGGTTGTTGGTTGAGGTCTCTTTCGAGAGTTCACGTAGTGGTTGTGGTTGTTACCAAAAGCTGGGAGAGGTGTCGGTTTAAAGACTGATGTTCGCTTTGCGAACTTCGTGTCTACCGATGCGAAGCCTCTATGTGCTGTTGTGAACCAACAGGATTCCAGAGTTTAGGTAGCTCGCTCACTTTAGCAAGGTGTTTGGACATGACGGGCCTTGGTCATGTCTGAGAAGTTGCTACCTGTTGTCATCCCCTCGGGGATGCCTTCGGGTTTCCTGAGTGGGGTGGCTCAGGGGCGATGGTGAACGCTTAATCTACACTAAGTGTTTAAGTACACCGTCAGATAAACCGTAATGGTAGGCGCTGACGTATACTCATTCACAATCTGTATTGGACAGGATAAATCAGCAACGCTTTTTTTTGGCCAATTTGGAGAAGTTGGGATTACTCGGGAACGGCCCGATTGATTTATAGCACGATTCGCGCAAAATGTTCTTTAAGGTCTATATTTTAAAATGTATTGGGTCTGTATGCGTGCGAAAGCCTGTATTGGACAGGATAAATCAGCAACGCTTTTTTTTGGCCAATTTGGAGGAGTTGGGATTACTCGGGAACGGCCCGATTGATTTTTAGCACGATTCGCGCAAAATGTTCTTTAAGGTCTATATTATAAAATGTATAGGGTCTGTATGCGTGCGAAAGCCTGTATTGGCCAGGAAATGTCCTAAGGATGAAGTATATACTTCCCCGCTTTTAATTCCCAAAATCGACGCTATTTCTATTACTTTACTTGGAAAATCCCCCCAAAATCTCCTTATTTTTTTTCTCGTTTTTTTATTCCTAAAATCGACGACAATTCGTCGACGCTAACTTGGCGCACTTAATTTTTTTATGACACAGAGAAAAAAAAAAAAGAAAAACAGTGAAGAGCAAAACAATGCAACACTGCAAATTTATGATTTCAAAAAAAAAAGTGCTAAAAATTAAAACAAAAAATTATTTACATTGATAAAACAACAAAAAAAAAAGCGCATAAGAGTATATAAAATTTTAAAGAAACTGCTACCTGTCAAATTTGGATTATTAATAAAACAAATAGATGAGTCGACTTGCTTTCGAGGCTACGGCCAATAATCGCAACATTTCCAGAGCAGAATGGCCAAAATATGATTTATGTATCATATCAGATATACAATTTATGGAAGTAAAAGAACATGGCACTAAGATGTTAAAAAAAAAAAACATTGAAATCATTTTAAAAAAAAAAAATTTTTTTTCTTTATGTCATTTAAAATACAGCACTAGATAAACAATTGGGTGAAGGCGCTTCCTGGTGGGCCATTGGCTCAACAGTCGAAGGGGTGGTGTCTCTTAGGCACTATCCCCTGATCCCAATTGTTACACGGTGTCTGATATATAGCACATGTCTAATAAAACATGGCCTATTTAACAAAAAAAAAAACAATAATAAAACAAAATTTGTAATAAATTTACAAAACTTTTTATTTCCATTGAAGATAAAAGTTATGAAATTTAAAAAAAAAAATACTGAAAATTATATACAAATAATATGGAAAAACTAATTTTTATTATAATAAATTTATTTTAATTACTTACAACAATAAGATAAAAAAAAAACAATTTACAAACAAACAAAAAAAATAACAAACAAATTTTTTTTTATTTCTTTTGAAAATCAAAACATTTAATACAAAAAAATAGTTTTTTGATATTTACTATTAAACATATTTCTAAAAATTTAAACTAAAAATTTTTATAAAATTAAAACAAAACAAAATTTTTAATGTACATTCCTAAAATAGTCTTTTATTTGTATAAGCTAGTATAATAATATATAACAATAACATAAATATATAATTGGTAATTTAAAAAAATTATATTATGGAAAATCTTGAAACAAGCAAGCAATCTTGTTTGTTCCAAAATTTTTTTATAAAAAGGGAGGTGCATAGGTAGGTGGACAATGCCTATGTGCCCAAACTTTTAAAAATATGTAATTAGAATTTTAAAAAACAATAATATAATAAAATATTTATAATTAAAAATTTTTTTATTTAAAAAGGGAGGTGTAGTGCCATCACTGGCACTGCCACCCCTGGCATTAGTAGTAAATAAAATACTCCTAATTTATACATCTAAGTAGAACATAAGATAAGTTACAACTAGAGTAAAAGAAATAAATAAAGACATTATATTCCTAATCATCAACATGAACAGTGTGTATTAATTAAATAGTGCGGATAAAACCTTTTACAAGGGCTCCGAAACATATTTCCGTGCTCTACAATTTAATCTTATTTATTTATCAACATTCTTCATTAAATCCAAGATGATTTTTGTATACTTATGCCCGTAGGCTAAAATTTCCACATATTCCTTTTTTTTGGTACAATGACTTATTATTAACTAAGTTTTATTTAAATTCAGTTTTCTTGTTTTTTTTTTATTATTTAATTTTTTTTTTTTTTTGTTTAGAGACTTTAGAGCATTGATCGTCAAACTAGCCCCTAGGGGCCGAGCACCAATCGACAAACTAAAGTACGAAACATACTCATTTGTATGATAGCAGTCAATGAATGAGGTTTTTTGTCGCTTTATTTTAGAATTTGCAACAACAAAACACATGCAAAAGAGGGCAAGAAAATATTTATTTTTTTTAGTCTGTTTATTTGTTATTCATAATACACTGTGAATATTTTTAATGGAAAATTTTTTTAATTATGTAAATTCATTCATTCGTTCATTCTTTCGTCCATAAACACGCTAAACCAATCCAGTGTGTTTGCATACAAACTTTTATTATGATGTTAGGCTACATTAAAACCTTAAATGTAACAATCAATTTCTACAAGTGTAAAAACACCAATACATTGATATTTCCTACATGTTCTCTTTATGACAAAGACTGCTTTAGAGAAATACTTTGAATTAACTTAACCGGAAATTTTTTTTTTTTTTTTTTCAATTGTGTAAGGAGACTTTAGAGAAATACTTTCTGCCTGGTCCACGATGTCGACCGCTATCGCTCGCTTGCTTTTGTGACGACAAACAACTGATTTGCGCCCCACTAAGAGTTTTCAGCACGACAAGTCGATCGACAATCAAAGCGAGCGATAACGTAAGCATTCTTGTACAAATTTGCGCCCCACTAAGAAATATTGTACGACAACAACTGTCAAAATCAGTCACTTGCTTTTTGGTTGTCGACTGAGAAATTAATTTGACAAAATATATAAAAAATTGGTTATTTTATAAATAATTTTAGAAATTTCATGATGGAAAATTGATATGTAGGTATTCATGTATATAAATATGTATTTTGATAAAAATATTCTTGTACAGCTACTAATTATTTATTACCAACAACATTTTTCAGCCTTAAAAGCAAATCTGAAGCAGATGCAGGTTCTAGTTGAATTTGTAAAATATACACAATATCAAAAAATTATTTTGCTATAAGTTATTTTTCACAAAATTGATTTATTGAAAACATATGTTTTGTGTTTACATTTGAAGCAAGACATATTCAAGAGGTGAGCTGACTAGCACAGCTGACTCAGATAGCTTTAGATCAAATTTGCATACTAACTGATACAGCATACACAAATAATTGTTACAGTTTGTAAAGCATTTTTAGGAAATTGTTAAATTTATTTGATTGTTTCAATAAAAAAGCGAGTATTTTATACCAACAATATACTAGTTGTTTTTTGTTTGTTGTTTGTTGTACTTGTTATCGAAGTGTGCATACCTGGTAGTTGTGCCACGTTCAAATGTCCATATTTATGGCTCAACTAACATGGAATATTTGATGTGGCAATATAGTCATTTGACAATGATTACGTTAAACACGTAAAGCCAGACGACCGAAAAGTCGATATTTAGTGGGGCGCTTAAGCGATCGAAAGTGAGTGACTTGCTGTCGCTCGCTTAAGTTGTCGATCGACATCGTGGACCAGGCACTTTGATTTACTTTAACTGAGAATTATATTCATCAATCCCCAACTTTAATTGATTTTGAACATTATTCGTAACATTTTCCAACAGAATGGTTAGATTATAAAAAAAACCATATGAACGAATACTTTGTACTTTAGTTTAAATAAAAAAACGGGTATTAAAGAGGAATTAAATGTTGAATCTGGTTACATCACCTACATACGTAGCCACGAAATTTATTAAATTTTAAATAAATAATTTTTTTTTTATTTTGCAGATTGACTTTTACATTTAACAAAAATGGATAACTGGGACACTGAAACAAGAATTTGGATTGTCCGCCGCTATCATGCAGTTTCGGTTCAAAAAGAGTATAGGCGCACGTTTGGCATCGAAACCCTTCAGTTCGAACGGAGGAAACAATCGCTGCTGTAGCTGCTGCCATACAAAACAATCCACGTGTTTCGACAAGAAGCTTATCTGCTCAAATGGGTATAAGCAGACAGTCATTACAGTCAATTATACACAAAGATTTGGACTTATTCCCATATAAAATTCAAATGGCCAACAAACTGAACGCTGCAGACTTACCGATTCGCTTGGAATTTTGCCAGAAGATGCTTCAAATGGTGGAAGAGGATGGAAAACTGTTGAACTGTCTTTTCTTTCATTTCGATTTAAACGGCAACATAAACAAACAAAATTGTCGAATATGGAGTGCTTCCAACCCACAGATACTCCATGAGACGGAATTGCATCCACTTCGTGTCACAGTGTGGTGTGCAGTTTCATCACGCTGCATTGTCGGGCCCTACTTCTTCGAAGAAAACGGTCACACCGTTACGGTTACTGGAGACCGTTACTTGAGCATGTTGAGAGAGTTTTTCTATCCAGAATTACGCCGAATGAGAATTTCTTTCAACTCTGTGTGGTTTCAGCAAGATGGTGCAGCTCCTCACATAGCCCAAGCTGTTATGACAGAATTGCGACGAAAATTTCCCAATAAGCTGATATCCAGAAACTCCACATTCCGTTGGCCACCCAGGTCGCCTGACCTTACTGCACCTGACTTTTTCTTGTGGGGTTATTGCAAACAGCAGCTATATTCTGTAATTCTCGTAGCTAAAGCTAAATCTCGATCGCTAAAATTTTTAGGGCGAAAATTTTAGCGATTTTGCTAAAAAGGTATTCTGTAACTCTAATCGCTTAGCTAAAATTTACTCTTTTCGCCGTAGCTAATTTGCTATCATTAGATCATTCCTTTCTTTCTTATTTGATAATATAATATTGAAAAGAGACAAATATATATGCGTGTATATTTGGCATTTTATATTAGTGTTACCTTACATTATTATTTATACTCCGTAACAATGATTGTGTTTTTGTCAAAAAAAAATTTAAAATATGTTTTAAAACGTCTATTTTTTAAAGCTATTTCACAAAGTTCTAGGCAAAACTTATTGTTTTTTTGCAGCACATGCATTTTGAAAATTGTAAAGCGCATGATTTTTGCGTAGTAATTTCTCAAGAAAGCATTACGTTCGAAAGTTATGGAAATATTTATAAGAGATGGCATCACTGTTAAGGAATAATTTCAGTAAACGATTGAAATTTTTTCTATGTGGTATTAGCTGGCGGTACTGTGGCATATTTATTTGAAAGTATATATTTGTACAAAAATATTTTTGATCATAATAAATTTAAAGTTTGTGTATAGAGTTTTGATTAATTTTGTAATATTGTAAAAATCTTTTTTTTTTATTAAATACATTTTTATATAAAACTAGCTGATCCCGGTGTACTTCGCTTCCCCCCTCGTTATAAAATAAAATTAAAAGTATTTATATATCCTATTGTGAAAATTTAATGACCATCGGTCCAATAGTTAAGACTATATTAAGATTTTTTATTTTCCTATAAAGGGGCGTGGTCCCACTCACTTTTCTCCTAGTACGTATTCCTAATTATGTCAATACTATATGTACCAAATATCATCGGCGTAGGTCAAAAAATGCCCAAAATATGGCGATTTCAATTTTTGGGTTATATGGGAGCTACCACGCCCACTTGTCCGATAACGCCCATTTTTGTCCTGATTACTCACATTAGTAACATATAAACTATTGCGATGTTTCAAAACTCTTGCTATCACAATAGTCAAGATATATGATGTTATTCAATTTATGAGGGAGGGGCTACGCCCACTTGAAATATTAAAAGCCTAAAACCATCCTCTATAAATTCCCTTTTGAATGACACCAGTTTGGGTCAAATCGGTTGGATAGTTTCCGAGTCTATAGCGAACATGGGTACAAACATTTTTTGTATTTTATATATATAGATTTAGTATTTGAGTTTTATTTAAATTAAACTACTCATAACAGCTAAAACACTTCAACCTATCATTAGCAAACTCTTTATGCTATTCCAAATACTAAATGAGCATATATTTTTGCCCTTTTTTATCCTTTTTGTAGTTTCCTACATTATTTTTCTAAAAAAAGGCTAATCAACAATGATATAAAAAATATTTTGCTTAAATTACTTTTTAGCGCCTTCAAAATATCGTTGCTTAAATTTTAGCGTTTCTAGCTAGAAAAGTTGCTTAAATGTGCTTAGAGAATACAAATTTATAACATTTTAGCGATGAGAGAGAGAATTGTTTGCTCTCAGAGCAAACGCCAAAATTGCGGCGAATTTAATTTTTATGACATTGCCTAATTTCGCAATACGAATTACAGAATTCAATATGTAGCTAAAATTCTCTAAAACGATTTTAGACATTTTTAGCGATGGAGATTAAGCTTTAGCGAGTTACAGAATATACAGCCAGGAATTCTACAAAGCAAAACCAACAAATTTGAATGAACTAAGGCAATCCATTCGAGAAACAATTGCGGCTATTCCTGTCTCAACTCTCCAAGCAGTAATGAAGAACTTTTTGGTAAGATGCCGCACATGCATCAACGAGCAGGGGGGGCATTTAAATTCCATTATTTTTAAAACTAATTAAGCTATATTTAATAAAATTGAATGAGCTTTAACATGAATAAAAGAAAAATGAATTCCATACACTGAAAAAAAAATTATTTGAGTTTCTTAATGTAGCAAAATTCATCAGCCACCCTGTATTGTAGTGAGTGTGCTATTTTTATGCACACCACTATTTAGTTTGTAATTAAAGAACTTATTTTAAGTATTTTTATTTTTCATTGTCACAAGCCAAATTTGTAAAAAATACAAAAAAAGCAACATCAGCATTTCCCACGGTTTAAAAAATTTAAGTTCAATTAATGTAAACAAAATCAATTTGGGTAAATGCTGATGATAGGTAAAATTTAGTATATAAGCCATTGATTAATTTTAATAAAATCAGAAATAATTTTAGAATTCATAAAATTTGATTGTCTATTTTATTTCTTAACAAAAGGGCATTTTGATGTCAGGATAATGCGGCAGAAGTGCTCAGCAAATACCTAAACATTTTTGAAACACACTTACACTAAATTACACCTCCATATATTTACATGACCACTACAATATTATCTATTAGAGAACTTTTATTCGACTTACTACTTGATGAGGAGATGGTACTTATCCTGGCAATCTCCTGGTGCTCTAGACGTGGATTCGTGCTGTTTTAGGGGACGCCCTGCGCTGGTACAGATACTACCGAAGCAGTCCTGGTTGTTGTTGATGGAACTCTTATGGGAATTCGTCGTCTCTAGTTGCTGACTGTGTTGTTGACTAAGTCTTTCAGGCCACTACTGTAGGTGATGTTGTCGAGTTTTTCCGTTGTTAATCTTCTTGACTTTCTTAAACTTAATACAGTTGCGGGCCGCACAAAAAAATTGCTGCTGTTACTAACAGCCATAGTTGTTGCTGTCTTCATTTTATTGTAAAGATGGCGTATTCGAGCCGGTGGCAGAAGTTCAGGTTGTTGTTGTATTTTATTAATTTTAAATGAAAATGGCGGCTGTAGGGGGTTTTATTTCATAACCAGCCTTCCCACCGGCTGCACTTCGTTATAAAAACGTGTTCTTTTTTTTTATAAAAGTATTATGGCTGGGGCTTTTATTACCAGCCTTCCCATCGGCTGCACTTCCTTTTAAAGAACGGTATTACTTGTACGGGGGATTTTATTTCTTTGCGGCGTTTTAAATTATTATGCGCACTTGTATATTTATTAACTTTAAAAATTTTATTTATATTTTTAACCAATACACCCGTCTATTCTTCGACATATCATAGAAGGAACTCCTATATCCTGAACTTGCCCCAGCTTGACGGGCTGCGTCTGTAGTCGGCTCCTCTAACTCTCCGCCGTGTCCTAATGAAACGCCCAAAATATAATCACTCGTACACTATGATTCTGTATCAGTCCACTTACCCCTTTTTCTTGTTTGCTGGTCCTGTTCCCAATTCTATAGTGTATTGCCTTTAACAATTGATCCTCTTCTTTGTTTTACTTAACCTTCAATTTATTTGCTTCACCACCTTTTATTACGTAATTTACTTTACCGATACACGTCCGCCTCTGTTGAACACTTGAAATGAAAAGAAGTGACTCATCGTCAAAAGTGCGCAAATGGCCGCCAGCCAACGTTTTATGCAACTGCAGCCAACTCTGTGAGCTGTGTTGATTATACTATGTCTACACAGTACAGCTCATTTATTTATACAAAAACTCATAAATATATTTTTGTGAATTACAAAGCAATAAAATAGCTTTCAAAATTTTTTAAACACACACAACAAATAATTTTCCATTATGTATGTGTCTACTTTTATACACCTATACAATTAGACAACCGCTGGCTGCATTTAAAAGTATTTATAAGGCAAAAAATGAAAAGTATATCTCTCCATTACAAAATTTTACATTTATTTGAGCATGCACTCAAGTATTTATGTTTTAAATTTTATTTATTTGTTGCGGGTTAGCAATATCTAAATATATATATCGTTGGTAAAAGGTAAAACATCTACTGATGAGTTGGTATGGCTACCAACGAAATATATATTTAGATATTGCTAACTCGCAACGAAGCCAGATTATGCATATTATGGTTGGGCCTTTAATCTACACAATACCACGTGGCAGGTACATGCGCTAACAAATAAAAACTATGTATAATACTACTCACATAAAAAGCAGCCTTTTATTTTAACAAATTTAATACTTAAATAAAATACGGTTTGTGTTTTTTTTTTCTCTCGAGGTCCCAACAATCTTTATAAATTTTTGTTGACGAACCCTGAGCATCGAAGAGTGATACCTCAGTATAATAATATCGTCAGAAGTTGTATTAACCTATATGAATAGTTTTGCTTACGTAAAGATATTTCTACCAATTATTGCCCGATTATGGTTTACAACACTAAAATGTTGTGTTGTCTCAGCTGCAACACAACATTAATCTGCAGTCAGACGTTCAAGTTTTTATTCAATTCTCTTTCAAGAAATTTACACAAACTGCTTGTCAAAATTCACAAAAATTGAAAGCTGTGACGTAGGCTGCACGCAATTTCAAAGCAATTTGCTTTCAAGAACTCAAAATATTATGGCGGCAGAATAAATGTACTTATGTATGTATATGAAAACTAACGAGAGTTTATAATCAAAATGGCAATCAGCTGCTTTCTTGAAGGCAATTTAAAACACTCAATTGAACGAAAATTTGAAAGCAAATTCTCAGCAAATTTTAAAAGTGTGAATGTATTGGTAAAAAAATGAGAGAGGATTGAATCTTGAAGCAAAAATTTAATGAAAACTTGATCGTGTGACCCCCAAGTTATGGTTTACAACAGCTAGCTGTTGTGTATGGCACAGAGTTGCATTTAAATAATAGCACATACATCCGCAAAATTCCAATGATGTATGCAAAAACCGATCAAGTTGAAAAATAAATATGTACATAAAAACTGTTAAAAGATGCAAATACATTTTTATTGTGTTAGAAATAAGTGAAATAAAGTAAATATAAATAATTATGGATTTTAATGTTGATTTACTTTTTGATAATTGTGAAGAAGGCACGGCTAAAACGCACATGATTTTAATGTAAGAGTTTCACAACTAACAGTTTGCTACATTTTAAGAGTAAACGAATTTGGTTTCATCACCTCCACCAGTTTTTCTATTTGTTTTTTATTTGATATTTTTCTAATAAATACTAAAACAGCTATAAACGTTTTGCGGAAAACTGAAATTTTATACATATGTATACTTACAAATTTTTCTCCATTTTAATTTTTAAACTTGCAACGACAATTAGACAGCAGCTAATGAGCAGTTGTAAGATTTTCACAGATGTAACAAAAGAATACATGTTGTGAACCATAATCGTAGTAAATGAATATAGACAACTGAACTTACAACACTAAAGGGCTAACTATAATGTGCTTAAGCTAGCTTAAGCAACTGTGCGAATACTCACAACCAAATATTGACAACTATAATTTACTTAAGAACTTTTCGTCAAGTTTCATTTGCTTAAGCAAACACCGTAACCAATCGCACCTTGCTTAAGCAAATAGCTGCTTATACGTTTATTTATTGAAAATAGTTAAAAGTCTTGCATTTGTTGGTACTTTTTTATTTGTGAATGTTTTAAGTTCTTTTCTAATATAACAAAAATTTAAATAAATTGCTTGTTTATGGTTTTATATTAATTAGACGTAGACATAAAATCAATTTTTGGAAAAAAAGAAGAAGAAAATAGTTTTTGAATAGTACATATATTTGCAACTCAGCGAAGAAGATCTTTAAGTCAAATAAGTACAACATATCCACCCAAAATTCGTCAATAATTTGCTTAAGCATATGACATGCTTTTCGTTGATTTCTGACAGTAGTTTAAGCACATTATAGTTAGCCATTAAATGTGTTTGTTTATTTGCTTGTTGGCAGATACAGTTTAATTTTCGGCATTTATTACTATGAAAAAGAGAAAACTGCTTTGGCCGTATATATTGTGTAGATAATTAACGTATTAATATATAATAATAAAAAATTAATGAATTTTTATTGAATTTACTAAAAAGCACGTACTTTTGATTTTTGTTATTTTGTAAACATATGTTTTCAGGGGGCAAAATCGTTACAACTGCAATGTTTTGGTAAAATCGTCTTGGTTTTTTTTTGTTCAACAGTACAAATGTTATATTTAATGTTTTATTATACATATATGTATAAAATATAACATTTTATTCGAGAAAATACTTAAGAATTTCTGTTTTAATAATATTATTATTTGTTATGGGTTAGCTAATCTACATATGTTATGCATTTCATTGGTAGCTTAATACCAACTCATCAGTAGATCTTTCTAGAAAGATAAATACTTGAGTATTTGCTCGAATAAAATGTTATATTTTGTAAAAGGGAAGTTTGTTTTTCATTTTACCTTATAAATATTTTTATTGGTTGTGTTACTGTATAAAGGTTATAAGAAAAGTAAACAGATTTATATCGAATGAAAAAAATTATTTGTTATGATGTTTTTAAAGTTTTTTAAAAGCTATTTTGCGTGTACTTTATCAATTCGCGAGTTCCTGTATGAGTAGATGAGTTTTGCAACTTTTTAAACATGAATGGAAAAGATCTACTGATGCGTTGGTATTTAGCTAACAACGAAATGCATATAGATTAATTAACCAATAAAAATTTTTTTAAAAACATATAAATGAAAGATTCTACATTTATTTGAGCATGCACTCAAGTATTTATGTTTTAAATTTTATTTATTTGTTGCGGGTTAGCAATATCTATATATATAATTCGTTGGTATCCATACCAACTCATCAGTAGATGTTTTACCCTTTATGTTTAAAAAGTTTTAAAGCTCATCTATTTATACAAAAACTCACAAATATATTTATGTGAATTACAAAGCATAAAAACAGCTTTCAAAGTTGTTTAAACACATACAACAAATAATTTTCCATTATGAATGTGTTTACTTTTCTACACCTATACAATTAGACAACCGCTGGTTGCCATTAAAAGTATTTATAAGGCAAAAAATGAAAAGTAAATCTCTCCTTTGCAAAATTTCATAATGGAAAATTATTTGTTGTATGTGTTTAAACAACTTTGAAAGCTGTTTTTATGCTTTGTAATTCACAAAAATATATTTGTGAGTTTTTGTATAAATAGATGAGCTTTAAAACTTTTTAAACATAAAGGGTAAAACATCTACTGATGAGTTGGTATGGCTACCAACGAAATATATATTTAGATATTGCTAACCCGCAACAAATAAATAAAATTTAAAACATAAATGAAAGATAATAAAAAAAAATTCATTTTTGTACAAATAAGCTCAAAAAAAATTAGTTTTAGAAGGTGGTGCAATTTAAAAATTCGGTTTTCCATCCTGTATATCGCCACTGATTGTCGACTTCGATCGGCGCACGAGTGGCCGATAAAAATCGGCGCACATTTTAAAAATTGATTGGTCAACATTGTGCAATATCGTGTTCACATTATCGGCGCATCAAGGTTGATTTTGATTGTCCATACTTAGATCAATTTCGGCGCAGATTGTCGCAATTTGAAAAAATTGTTTGCGTTCACACTATCGGTACATGCGACGGAAATTGGTGCATTGCGCCGATAGTGGGATCTTAGCTTTGGATAAACATGCCACAATTTTATTTTATGGATTCCGCCCTGTACTCAATTGAGTACAGAGGTATTTAAAATTGAATAACTTTGTAAACGTTACTAGTAGATATTTTTTTTTTATTTATTTAATCAAAACAAATGTATGCTTTACAAATATAAAATAAAATAGAACTTATCAATATTGTAAAGGGTGAAAAAGTGAAAGTGCTATGCTTATCTCGTCTCACCAATTTTGTAACAGTTTAATATTTAAATTTTGACCACAGATGCTTATATTGCAGGCTTTTTTTTATTTTTCTCACGTGGTTAACGCGTCTCTTCATATAAAAACACAAAAAAATTTTAAAAATATTAAAATTTTGGCTAATATTTGGCTGTACTCAATTAAGTACAGCGGCGGTTAATGAGTTAAAGACTCGACAATAAAACCTTCGGATGAAAAAGCAAGGGCAGTATCAATTTTTCAGAAGTCACTGTAACGATTTTTAGGATTGACCTCGTATATTAGACGGTTTATAAGCGGTTATGCCATTATTTCAAAACCATTATCAGACCTTTTGCGAAAGGATATCAAATTCAAAATAGGTGATATTGAATTACTAGCAGAAAAATGCATTAGTTTGTGCTATTACTATTCGACCCAACAGCAAATGTTTACGTGTAAACGTTACTGCTTAACGCTAAGTCAGAGGCATATATTAAATAAAGTAAAGGACCGAAGATGTTGCCTTGAGGGACTCCAGCTTCAATAGGCTGCGGAGGGTTTAAAAAATTGCCTTCTCGAAAGAATTTTCGTTCACTTAAATAGCTTTTTAAAACCTTGACGATGTTTGCGGGTAAGTTTTGTGTTAATTTGTAGATAAGACTTTCGTGCCATACCTTATCAAAAGCCTGTGCGACATCAATAAAGCGCGCTGAGATATATATGTATATTTTTTTTTTAAATTGTCTATAACTACATTCACAAGTCTGTGAGTTTGTTCAACAGTGCTATGTTGTCTGCGAAACCCGAATTAATTATCTGGAATACATCCATTGCTAGTCATTATAGGAATCAGCTTGCTCATATACAGTTTTTTAAAAAATTTCGACATATTAGGCAATAAACTAATAGGCCGATAGGATTCAACCTTTGTATGATCCTTGCTGGGCTTTGTTATCGATGTAATAAGCGAAACCTTCCATTCAGTTGGATAGTATTGCAGACGTAAAATACCATAAAAAATGAATAGTATTATTCTTTTTGCAAAAAAAGGTAAGGAAACATCAATTTTGATAAATGGCACCAAATCCCTATAAAACCTTTGCAGAATGATAAAATTAAATGAATCATGCCTCAGTATCATAAGGCATTTTGAACACATGGAATATGATATACAGCTGGAAAACCGACTTCTACGAAGCAAAAGAGGATCCTTGAATATAGTTGGAAATTTTGCTCACTCATTATTTACTCAAGAATCCAACCACAATTGTTGATTCAACAGTCAATTTCAAAAGAAAAACCCAATTGGCAGCTAAGGCAAGATTTGAACAATTGGAGCAAAAAATTGAAGCCTTATCACAAGCAACGCAGCAAAACAATAATGTATTGTTCCAGATATAGGTCTCGCAATTATTTAACAATGGAATTTGGAATTGAACCTAGTTGAAAATAATATACGAACCATACAATCCTCAATTCTTGATACCTCATAGGTACTCATCAAGGAAAAATTAGCCCATTACTACTGAAATTAATCAAATTAACATCCATGTACCAACATCAGTAACATTTCCTATCTCCGGAAAAGATGGATTACTGCAGCTATTCAAACTAATGAAGATTCAAGGTAGACTCACGCCCTAACATGCAGTATTCCAAAAAATAACTCTACCGTTGGAAATTGAAAAATTTAAGATGTTTCAGCTAATTCCCGTGCCTAACATGATGAATCACACCATGGTAGCCATTAAGGCATGTGCTGACTTCATGGGCAAACCACTATCCCAAAAACAGTATATTTTTCTACGAAGGCAGACCTCAGAGCTTACGATATAATAAAGCAAGAAATTTTTTTGTGTACCACCATTAAGACCCGCTACAATTATGGTTCAGAAATTTGCAATTGTGAAACCAATTTGTACAACAACAAAACGACCAACTTGTGCGCTGGAGACGACTACAACTAAATGGATACCACTTAACAAGGGAAATCACCATCTCGGGCCACAGCCAGACAAAAATTCAGGTAATGAAAAAAAAGTAACTACCGAAAAATAGTTTCAGATGTTGAATCAAAAAATAAAAACGTTTATACATTCCAACTAAAGAGTGGTAAGGGCCTAACAGTAGTTAGAAAAGGTATAGATTCTAGCGTGGATCCCGACGATGTAAAGTCAAGCCTAGAAAAAAATGGCTTCAAGATAAAATATGTTACAAACATTAAAAATAATCATTAACACAACTATTACTGAACAACAACCTTATGGTATATTTTCATACGATAATATTTTAAAAAGTAAGCAGACTAATAATCATTAACACAACTATTACTGAACAACAACCTTATGGTATATTTTCATACGATAATATTTTAAAAAGTAAGCAGACTACGGCGCAAAATACGGTACCAGCAAATGAAGATACGTGATCTAAGTTTAGTCGAATTGAAGCCTCCATTGAGAGCTTAATTCAAACAGTATCTAAATGCTTTTACTCTCAAAGTGTCCTGTATGATACAGCAAATGTTGAAAATACAGTCTACCTTGTTGCAGGCTGTATTAAACAAACCATGAACATAAAATCTGTTTTGGAACGCAAACATCATCAGCCAACATAAAAATGAACGAGAATATTTCATAATATATCAACAAATCGATGTAATGCTCATTTCAGAGACTCATTTGACGTCTCGAAGATATTTTAAAATTTGTGGTGGCTCAGGAATTCTAATAAAATCGCGAATAAAACACTTATTTTTGTGAAGAATATCTTCAAGCAACAAATATTTGTATTGAAAGTTATTATCAAAAACTTGTGATACCATCCGTTTATTCTCCTCCCAGGTTTGCAATTACAGAGAGTTAATATACCGAATTTAATACAAAACTGGGGTCCCGTTTTCTAGCATCTGGTGACTACAATGCGAAACACACTTTCTGGGGTTCACGTTTAATCACTCCTAAGGCTCGTGTGTTGCTTAACACACTTTCTAAAATGGGTTTGAATGTAGTTTCAAGTAGTCAGCTAACATATTGCCCAACAGATCGACAAAATTCATTTTCAACTCTCGTGGTGTGCAGACGGTGCTTTTATAATCGTCGCAACTGAATATTAAAAATTTACTGAAAGTTAAAATCAGAAAAAAAAAACAAAAACAAAACATTTATTAAACAGTTGTTATACTGGTTTTATTTTATTTTTTTGCTTGCGTGTAATATACATAAATATTTGCATACACAAACTCCTATAGTGAACACAAAAAAAAAAAAGAGAACTCTAAATGAGTTTATTTTCTGACAACAACAACAAAAATAAACCTACAAGCAGTAGAAATGCTTATTTAACTTTTGTTGCTGATGACGACAATAAAAAAAAATGAATTAAACACAAACCTGAATTCTACACTTAAAACAACTACTCGTGCGCGATCGTGCTCTATGAACATGTTAGATAGTGATCATGAAGCAACAACAATCGCACCCATTAGCAAACTTGTCAGCTTAGCTATACAAACAAACAATAAGTATTAAGGTGACCAACGTGCACAAAATTGTAGATGCGGTGAGAATATAAGTGATAATAAAATTCAAAGAGGTATGGACAGATACATAACCGTGTTAAAAAGGGGAAGAAGTCCAAAATCAGCTCAAATAGCTTCAACAGCGAAAGTTCACAGAGATGGAAAAAACAATATAAAAAATTCCGAAAATGGTTTAGCGATTTTATCTGAACGAGGAGATGAAGACACAACTACAAGGTCGAGTAAACCTCCAGCGATATATTTAAGAGAGCAAAACTATATCTTTTTGGTTAAAAGCCTTATCTTTCTAATTGGAGAAAATGAGTTCTATGTAACTCCAATTAAGCGCGGAAATATTAACGAAACAAAAATCCAGGTAGAGCAAGAAAATAATTACCGAAAAATAGATTCTGACCTTGAGTCAAAAAACAAAAATTTTTACACGTACCAAGTAAAGAGGGCTAAAGGTTTAACCGTCGTAATAAAAGGTATAGACTCTAGCGTGGGTCCAGAAGAGGTAAAGTCTGGGTTTGAAAATAGTGGCTTCAAAGTTAAAAATGTTTCAAACATTAAAAATAGGGAAAAAATCCCCCAACCTATATTCAGAGTCGAGCTACAGCCAGGTGACTTGAAAATAAAAATAAACGAATCGCACACAATTTATAATTTAAAGTACCGAAGAGTTACCGTTGAGATGCCACATAAAAAAACTGGACCAAAACTTATTGCAAGTTGCCTACTGTTTGCGTTGTAAGTAGTGAGTAGGCTTGGCACCCGTACTTTATAATAAAGTATTGTACGTTTTTTTGATTAATTGTACTCTATAATTTTTAGAAATAATAAAGTACACCAAAATACTTTATTTCGCATGATTTGATTTATCTACAATTTAAAATAGATTCGGGTTATATTAGTCATTTGTTGACGTTTTTATACAGTGACGATTCTTTCTTAAGACTATGTTTTGACAATTTGGATATTTGGATATGAAACAAGCAAAAAAATAAACCTTTTGTCTGCACCGGAACTGACCAGGGAAATTCACTGTAATTTTTTATTATTTATCGATAAAGCCTTAGAGTACCTGAATAAATGGTTTGATTTTAAAAATACAAACTGGTTATTTACAATTAGCAATAAAAATTTAAAGAGCAAAGTTGAATTTGATAATATTGTTAGCATAAACGAATATATAAATCTGCAAAAACTTAATATAAATATGGATGATCTTTATGGAGAAATTGCGTCATTAAACAAAATTTATGATCAGATATACAGTTCTGAAGGTTTTGCGAAATTATCTACAGCAAGTAAATGGCAGCTATTATTTAATAAGACTTATGATAATTTATAAAATTTGTATAAAGTAAATTTGTTATGTGTCTTTTTTCTATTTGTTATCCTGGATAGGATCCAAACAATTGTTCACTTTTATTATTATTTTTTAATATAATTTTATTTACTTTTATTTTCAATATATAATTATGGATGTACTTATTTTATTCTACTGGAGGGACTCATGAGTTTCTCAGCGATTATTATTATTACAAGTGTTTATTTTTTAATCTTACTGGAGGGACTCGTAAGTTTCTCAGCGATTATTATTATGACCTTATGTTGCTTCACTTCGCATCACAATTATACTACTCTTTACATTAAGGTTCCCTCTGTTTTTATACCCTTAGTTTCGTGCTGCCTGATGACCGGTGCTTCTGATGTTCGCTGCCGCCGGCGTGGTTGTTCCCGCGATATTGCTGAGTGTGCGATTATTGTTAATCAAATGCAACTTCAGCATATTCATACCCGTGGAACTTCCAGCCGATTGCGGTTCTCACGATTGCAATGTCCGCATATATCTGTAGGAAAATTGCTGGTAAATCTATGTATGCAGCGGTATTGCAACGTCAGCATATATCTGTAGGAAAATTACTGACAACAACGTCAGTGTATGTATGCAGCGTATGTTTTGCTGCTGTAAGCATTTTTGTTGGTTGAGGGAAAATAATTCAACGTCAGTATATGTATATAGCTTATGTTCTGCTGTTACCCACACTTTTGTTGGTTGGGGGAAAATGACTCATAACATCCCTCCCCCCTTGCGGACAAGAAACATCCTGTCTGAGGATGTTTCGTCGCTCTACTTCTGGACTGAAGATAAATAGATGGAACAACGTATCCAACTACCTTGGCGATACTGCTTTGGTAGCTCCCGGATTAAGGATGTTTCGTAATCCCATTTACTGGGTGCTGGTTACATGAAGAATTTCAGTTCATCATTCGTTTGATGGCTGCTGAGTGTTTGTCGGCTTGGTACGTTTGCTCCGTCACCAAGGAAGAAATATAATATTGTTGGTGAAATGTTGAGGTTTTTACTGACGTTGGAGTGATTTCCCCGGGTTGTCCGTCCATGTATGTGTTGTGCCATCGTATATAGCTTTAACTGTTGATTATGGTTGTGTGAGGTTGAAGGTTATGGCTGTCTGTCTGTTGATCGTTGGATTGAATTCTTCATTGTTGTCGGATGATTAGTATGGGTTGCTTAAGTTCAGGAAATCAGGTTTCCGTTTTGATATATGCAAAGTTTTATTTTAATTTCGAACAAATTTTTAAAAGCTTAAATAGAATAATTTAATTCGTGTGACAAGATGCTCTTAAATTCATTTTAAAAAATTTACTTTCAGAAAACGCGCTTCTCAGATTAAGCAAACATTTTCAAAAACATTTCGTTTAATTTTAATAATGTATGTATGTATGTATATTGAAAGATTAGAAAATGTTTTAAACTACATATGTTGAAAAGAAGTTTTTAATTATAGGTATTTTAGTACATTGTTATGTTTTATTTTTATATATTCTCTTTTTTACATCAAATTTAAAATAAATTCATACAAGAAAACTAATTTATTTGTAAAGATTGCAAAATGAGTGGGAAAAACGTCGCTTCATTTTTTGTATTATGTAAATATATCAAATTTCAACTGATTTACTTAAGCACTTTGTTTTTTTTATTAAAAAGTGAGTTCAGTTTAGTTTGTATTTATCTTTGTATTTTGTGAGTCAAAGAAATTTAACACCTTTGTTGTTTTAACGATTTGAAAAACAAAAATTATTCGCACGCGTACAATTTTTGTTAAATCAACAGCAAAAATGAAAAAATTCAGAGAGGTTTTAAATTATACATTTTCCTAGAAGGAAAACATGTATTTAATAATAGATAGTTATTTTAAAAATAAATTTCAGTTTTTATACCTGAAATTCTTTCTATTTCCAAGTTGGAATGGGTTTCGGTAAAGGTAATAAATTATTACCTACATATTTAATTATGTTTACAAATTGTTTCAGTCATTCATTTAGTTTTAAGTTAACATTTATACATACATACATTAATCCTAAATTAATTATTATTCCCGTTTGTATGTATGTATATACATATATACTGAAGTCCCATGCATGTTTTTTTTTTACTTTTTTGTTTCAATTTCAATGTCATAATTATTTCATATTCCCACACACATACATGCATGTGTATATTTTTTTATTCAATTTGCCTTAAGGTATAAACACATTCGCCACAGCAGACTACACGAACACACGAACACAAATGCTGCTAGCTACCGTTGTAGCCGTTTAGCCAGCTACTTAATTATTTTGGAAACGACAGATACACAGTAAACAGCTGATCCTGAATTGTTGCAACGATACATTTATGTATATTACAGTGGTGCATATTCAGCGCTTTTACTTTTTTAAAGTTTGCTAGGGCGAATTGAATTCTTCGAATTGATAACGGCGAATTGAATTCGCCACTCACATCACTTTGTATGGATTTGCTTTGACATAAACCGAAAAAATTCATCTCATGGATCTCTTTTGTCTCCAGAGTTACGGGGTTCAAAACTTATTTTTTATTTGTCATAAGTCCTAGAATATGGAACGGATATGAGCGATAAGGATATCACTCTAAACTTCTCTAAAATACCTTTATAAAATCAATTTACCCATTGCGAGTGAAATTCAATTTTAAAATTTTTATACCCTTCACCAAAAATGGTAAGGGTATTTATAGGTTTGTCATTACGTGTGTAATTTCCACAATATTTATATGAGGTCCATATAGTATATATATACTGGATCCTTATAATTAAAAAAATTTAACTGAGCCCTGTCCGTCTGTCCGTCTGTCCGTCTATCCGTCTGTCTGTACGTGAAATCCATTTTCTGAAGACACAAGAAGAGCTAGAGAACTGTTTCTTAAAGTAAAATGTAGGGATTTTTCTAAGGATGCTTCGTATTGAAAATCAGCAAAAATAAAAGTATCGATTCTGAAATGGATATATATACAAATAAATGAAGATATATATATATTCATTGCAGAAATAAATTTATAAATACACTAGGTGCCTCAGTAGTATTGAATACGGGGTCACGCGCATTGAATATGTGTCAGAGACAATAATTCAACACACGACCCATCGTGCTACTGAGGCTTGTTAGTTCTTTGTGTATATTACCTTAATAATAACTCAACGTATTTTTTCGTACAACCCCCTTTTTGTCACACATCTAAGCATGTGTGTATAAAAATACAAGGCATTTGCTTTTGAAAGATCACACACATTCAAATCGTTATTTGCTTTTACATACCAAGCAATATTCTACACACATAAAAATTTCAATTTTTTTTTCACCAAAGCACATTATAAACATAAACATGTATGTATGCACACAAACACTATACATACGTACCAGACAAGTAAACTCTGTGGAAAAAAATGTCGCACACTGATGATTACAAATATACTCTGATGTATTTATATGTATGTTAAAAATGCTTCTGTATTTATCTTTTAAAATGTTGTATATTTGTCAATTTGTTTTTCATTTTAAAAATTGAAATATATGTACATAGGCTTGTAACTATATTTGAAAATAATAAACAGGTTATTTTATACATATATATATATATACATATACATAATTGAAATGAGCCGTCGCTAAAAAGTATTTTGTCACCAGTAAAATAACTTTTCATTTATGAGGTGTTTTTTGAAATGTATGTACATACATAAGTACCTATGTAATAGGTCAATAATTACTATTTGAAATAGCCCTACGTTAGAACAATGAATATTGTTTTAGCCTTCTCGAAATCGATAAACTGATACGTTCTGTTAGGCTGATTGGATAATCTAAGTAAGTACATATGTATGTAACTAATATGTATAATAGCTACATACATATGTATGTACATATGTACATATGTGTTTTTAAAAACCCCCTAGTAATTTGAATTTTCATCTAAGCAAGTAGGTATGTACATATGTACCTACTAAGCTTTAAGCTAACTCAAAATAGTGTTGACTTTTCAAATATCAAATTATTACCTACAGTTAAAATAATAGGTAATTATGTGTGTAACAAATAACAATATACATACATACATATGTAGGTACCTACATAGCAATTATATCAATATGTACATATAACAATATCAACTTTAAATCCGTGCTGAAATGAAAGTAACAAGCCAACATAAGGCAAACATATGTATGTACATATGTATGTAAAAATGTGCGTATAAATATAAAACAAAGTTACCCATCAAACCAAAAACTTCGATTTTGTAACGAATTTGAAAGTTTCGATTTGTAAAAATATGTCTTAACAATGTCGTTTAGACTATTCTTAATGTTTTCGTAATCATTTTTAATTGACTAAAGATCTGCACGTGATAAAACACTATTTATCTTGTAAATTTTATTAAATTTTTCATGTTAATTATATTTATCTATTGAACTAAAAATAATACAGTATTTTTCGGTTAATTGACCCTACGGTTAATTGGTTTCCACGCTTAATTGAACCACATGATCGGGCAAAAAAATATTGCATACGAAAACACATGTAAATTTCCTCGGATAATTGAACTCGGTTAATTGATTTTCCCGCTTAATTGGTTCAAAATTCATGTAATCAAAAATAAATTTCCTCTTACTTTTACCCGGTTAATTGCATTATTATTGAAAAATAATCTGGCATTTTTGCACATACATTATTGACATCATTTGTGAAAAAATTTGTGTTCAAGTTTATGTTTTTTTTGTAAAACCAATATATGAATTGTTTTTTATTTAGTTTATAAATTTAATTTTTTTGTAAAACTCATGTGCACACAAATAGTGCATTTAATAGTACATAGTATGTACCTACAATAATAAATACCTGCGATACACATATATGTACATTTTTTTCTGTTACTTGCCTTTTTTTTGTTTAAGGTAAAAAAAAATTATTTTGAAAAACTTAAAGTGCACATATGCGATTTCTTTTAATTCATTAGTATGTAGTTCCAATTATGCGTGATTTCTGTAATTGAACAAATTGTTCAATTAAACGGGATTCTTGTAATTGAACGAATTGTTCAATTAAGCGGGTATCGGCTAATTGGTTCCCCGGTTAATTGAACAAAAAGTTGTGCAAATTTTGATGTGCAATTAACCGAAAAAGACTGTATTAACGAAGTTTACCTGATTTTGCAATACTTACTTAATAATTAAATTTTTTAAAAAAATGTTTCTCTTCACAAACTCAATTTAAAACTTGTAAACATCAAATAGGTATAACTTCAGACATAATACAGAAATGTCTTACGGTAGAAAAACAAAATAAATATTTTGTATTATTGCCCATGCGCCCAACCATACGTACAAATATATATTATATAATTATATGTATGTATATATATATGTATGTATGCCTGAATGTTTTCATAAAAAGGGCATACCCTGCATTTTTAAAAGTAGAATTTTAATCGAAATCGTTAAGTATTTCCCTAACGAAAATCCGACTAAATACTACAGTGGCCACAAGTAATGCAAGAGTTCGCCTTTGACTCTTTCACACATATACATGTAAAAAAAGTGTTTTTAAAGGTAAAATGAGCAGAAGTCAACTAAAACGTTGCATAAACAAAGAAAAAGAACAATTAATTGAATATTTTATAACTATTGAAAAAGAAATTTGATAAATAAACAAATATGTATCAAAAAAAAATTAAATTTCTGTAGTATTTTCATTTAGGAAATATCATTGTTGATCTAACTGGTACATTTTGACTAGAGAAATAGTTGGGAGTTGCTCACCAGTGATCTCATCGGTCTGATCGTGTCAAGTGATTACCGTCAATGTCATCCGTATGTTCAAATCGTCAGTCGAGTGCATTGCTAGTTGTTAGGCTGGTAGTTAGAGGAAATGACTGGTAGCTCGCGAAATAGCTAGACATTCGCTAGCTACGCCGACTGCAGGGTATTTAAAATACTTGCAAACAATAATATTTATACACACAGAAGCAGCATTACATATATATGTAAGTATTTGTGTTGAAAATGTTAATGTTTGTTGAATTTTAAAGTTCTAACTAAGCTTGATGTTGATCTAATAAATATATTTGAGCTATCGATGAATAAATAATAGAAGCTGTCGATGGATGTTGAAAAAATTTCCATTATCTTTATTTTATGTATGTACCTACGTACTAGTAATGTTACGAATACTCGTATTCGACTTTTCGACTATTTGCTTATTTTAATATATTTTTATTCGTATTCGACAAGTAAGTATTTTGTTACCAGAAATTAAACATTTTTCCTTTTATGGGATGTTTGTTTCATATAAATTAGATTATTTCTAAACAAAATATGTTTCAATCAGCAGGTTTTCTTTTAAGCAAATGCAAGCAAGTGCTTTGAGATTGATCAAAAATAATAAATATAAATAACAATTTTTATTTTCAATTAAGCGTTTTTTACATATAAACAGTGCGTTCTTATCCGAATTCGACTTTATACACATATATTTACCGTGTAGTACCTACACCATACCATAGCGTTTTAATTTACTTTAGCAAAAATAAAATTTCGGTTCTGAGTTTTGATTACATATATACAATTTTATAAACCTTTCAAAAATAAATTTAAAATAAATACTTTGTGCTCCAGTATGGAACTAAGGAGTCGCTCACTATAATTCTACCCACTAACCATTGTGCTACAGACGCTTGTTAGTGTTGAATGTATATTAACTTAATTATAACTTTACGCATTTTTTAGTACAAACCCCTTTTTGTCACACATCTAAGCATGTGTGTATAAAAATACAAGGCATTTGCTTTTGAAAGATCAACACATTCAAATCGTTATTTGCTTTTAACATACCAAGCAGTGCTGCCACGACCAAAAAAATATTACAACCAAATATTTTGAAAAAGTTACCAAATGTGAAAAAATAACCAAATTTAAAATGCATATTTTATTAACAAAAAATATTTAAATTTATTTAAAGTAGCATTACATACAGTTTATTTGCATTTTATACATAGTTAAATAATAATTGCAAAACAAGAAAACGAAAAAAAAAATCATACTAATAGTAAATGAAAAGGAGAAACTTAAATTGAAATCAGTTTTTGTTTATTTGAGCCCTTATTCGTAAAAATAGTTTTTTTTTATAAGAGTTAAACCTGCCAAATGTTTATACAAAATTCATTTGATTGAAAGTTTATAAATTAAAATTTTTTTTGAATAGGATCATTACAATAAACAAAATTTGTACTGCACATTTATAAATAATAAGAAAGGAAAAAAAGAAATTGTTTTTACATATTAATAAATTTCTTATTAATAAGTGAAAAACATAACAAGAAACTTAAATTTAAACAAACTTTTTAAAGTGTTTATTTATTTAAAATAAACAATATTTGTACTTCAGGAAAAAAATGTAATTGTTTTACAAAATTTTTCTTTTAAATCAAAAAATTAATAGATTTACAATTCACAGTATTGAGATTAGAAATTATATACGAATTTTCAATTCATATCTTTGGCAGACCGTAAATAATGGGCAACATTTTGATTTTTGCACAAATATTTCGATTGGATAATATTGTTAATAGTTTTAAAATCAAGACTATTACGAAATTTGGTTTTGTTTAAATTAAGCTGTGAAAACATTCTTTCGGCTGCAGCAGAACTATGTGGCAATGATAATAAATTTTGTACGAAATAAAAAAGTTGTTCAAAAGTTTTTTCGTTCGTCCCATTTTTGTTTTGAAAGTTGTCAGGTCTAGCTAGATGTGAATCATTGAATATTTTTTGATAACACAGAGCAGATCATTTAGTAGTACGGAGAGGTGTTGACAGTGTTGGGACCCAATCGTACTATGAACAGGTAATTAAAAATTTTCAAAAATTGTTTTCAAAGCTTAACAAGTTATATATATGTATAGTTAAAAAATATTCAAACGAAAAAAACTAACCAAAATGAAAAAATATTCGCATCTCACATTGAAAAATAAAATTACCAATTTTGGTTAGAAATAACAAAAAACGGCAGCTCTGATACCAAGCACTATTCTACACACATAAAAAATTTCAATTTTTTTTCACCAAAGCACATTATAAACATAAATATGTATGTATGCACACACATCTTTTTTAGAACACTATACGTACCAGACAAGTAAACTCTGTGGAAAAAAATGTCGCACACTGATGATTACAAAAATATACTCTGATGTATTTATATGTATGTTAAAAATGCTTTTGTATTTATCTTTTAAAATGTTATATATTTGTCAATTTGTTTTTCATTTTAAAAATTGAAATATATGTATGTACATAGGCTTGTAACTATGTATATTTGAAAATAATAAACAGGTTATTTTATAGATATATATATATATACATATACATAATTGAAATGAGCCGTCGCTAAAAAGTATTTTGTCACCAGTAAAATAACTTTCCCTTTTATGAGGTGTTTTTTGATATGTATGTACATACATAAGTACATAAGTTTTTCGACTATTTGCTTATTTTAATATATTTTTATTCGTATTCGACAAGTAAGTATTTTGTTACCAGAAATTAAACATTTTTCCTTTTATGGGATGTTTGTTTCATATAAATTAGATCATTTCTAAACAAAATATGTTTCAATCAGCAGGTTTTCTTTTAAGCAAATGCAAGCAAGTGCTTTGAGATTGATCAAAAATAATAAATATAAATAACAATTTTTATTTTCAATTAAGCGTTTTTTACATATAAACAGTGCGTTCTTATCCGAATTCGACTTTATACACATATATTTACCGTGTAGTACCTACACCATACCATAGCGTTTTAATTTACTTTAGCAAAAATAAAATTTCGGTTCTGAGTTTTGATTACATATATACAATTTTATAAACCTTTCAAAAATAAATTTAAAATAGATACTTTGTGCTCCAGTATGGAACTAAGGAGTCGCTCACTATAATTCTACCCACTAACCATTGTGCTACAGAGGCTTGTTAGTGTTGAATGTATATTAACTTAATTATAACTTTACGCATTTTTTCTTACAAACCCCTTTTTATCACACATCTAAGCATGTGTGTATAAAAATACAAGGCATTTGCTTTTGAAAGATCAACACATTCAAATCGTTATTTGCTTTTAACATACCAAGCAGTGCTGCCACGACCAAAAAAATATTACAACCAAATATTTTGAAAAAGTTACCAAATGTGAAAAAATAACCAAATTTAAAATGCATATTTTATTAACAAAAAATATTTAAATTTATTTAAAGTAGCATTACATACAGTTTATTTGCATTTTATACATAGTTAAATAATAATTGCAAAACAAGAAAACGAAAAAAAAAATCATACTAATAGTAAATGAAAAGGAGAAACTTAAATTGAAATCAGTTTTTGTTTATTTGAGCCCTTATTCGTAAAAATAGTTTTTTTTTATAAGAGTTAAACCTGCCAAATTTTTATACAAAATTCATTTGATTGAAAGTTTATAAATTAAAATTTTTTTTGGATAGGATCATTACAATAAACAAAATTTGTACTGCACATTTATAAATAATAAGAAAGGAAAAAAAGAAATTGTTTTTACATATTAATAAATTTCTTATTAATAAGTGAAAAACATAACAAGAAACTTAAATTTAAACAAACTTTTTAAAGTGTTTATTTATTTAAAATAAACAATATTTGTACTTCAGGAAAAAAATGTAATTGTTTTACAAAATTTTTCTTTTAAATCAAAAAATTAATAGATTTACAATTCACAGTATTGAGATTAGAAATTATATACGAATTTTCAATTCATATCTTTGGCAGACCGTAAATAATGGGCAACATTTTGATTTTTGCACAACTGTTTCGATTGGATAATATTGTTAATAGTTTTAAAATCAAGACTATTACGAAATTTGGTTTTGTTTAAATTAAGCTGTGAAAACATTCTTTCGGCTGCAGCAGAACTATGTGGCAATGATAATAAATTTTGTACGAAATAAAAAAGTTGTTCAAAAGTTTTTTCGTTCGTCCCATTTTTGTTTTGAAAGTTGTCAGGTCTAGTTAGATGTGAATCATTGAATATTTTTTGATAACACAGAGCAGATCATTTAGTAGTACGGAGAGGTGTTGACAGTGTTGGGACCCAATCGTACTATGAACAGGTAATTAAAAATTTTCAAAAATTGTTTTCAAAGCTTAACAAGTTATATATATGTATAGTTAAAAAATATTCAAACGAAAAAAACTAACCAAAATGAAAAAATATTCGCATCTCACATTGAAAAATAAAATTACCAATTTTGGTTAGAAATAACAAAAAACGGCAGCTCTGATACCAAGCACTGTTCTACACACATAAAAAATTTCAATTTTTTTTCACCAAAGCACATTATAAACATAAATATGTATGTATGCACACAAATCGTTTTTAGAACACTATACATACGTACCAGACAAGTAAACTCTGTGGAAAAAAATGTCGCACACTGATGATTACAAAAATATACTCTGATGTATTTATATGTATGTTAAAAATGCTTTTGTATTTATCTTTTAAAATGTTATATATTTGTCAATTTGTTTTTCATTTTAAAAATTGAAATATATGTATGTACATAGGCTTGTAACTATGTATATTTGAAAATAATAAACAGGTTATTTTATAGATATATATATATATACATATACATAATTGAAATGAGCCGTCGCTAAAAAGTATTTTGTCACCAGTAAAATAACTTTCCCTTTTATGAGGTGTTTTTTGATATGTATGTACATACATAAGTACCTATGTATGTAATAGGTCAATAATTACTATTTGAAATAGCCCTACGTTAGAACAATGAATATTGTTTTAGCCTTCTCGAAATCGATAAACTGATACGTTCTGTTAGGCTGATTGGATAATCTAAGTAAGTACATATGTATGTAACTAATATGTATAATAGCTACATACATATGTATGTACATATGTACATATGTGTTTTTAAAAACCCCCTAGTAATTTGAATTTTCATCTAAGCAAGTAGGTATGTACATATGTACCTACTAAGCTTTAAGCTAACTCAAAATAGTGTTGACTTTTCAAATATCAAATTATTACCTACAGTTAAAATAATAGGTAATTATGTGTGTAACAAATAACAATATACATACATACATATGTAGGTACCTACATAGCAATTATATCAATATGTACATATAACAATATCAACTTTAAATCCGTGCTGAAATGAAAGTAACAAGCCAACATAAGGCAAACATATGTATGTACATATGTATGTAAAAATGTGCGTATAAATATAAAACAAAGTTACCCATCAAACCAAAAACTTCGATTTTGTAACGAAATTGAAAGTTTCGATTTGTAAAAATATGTCTTAACAATGTCGTTTAGACTATTCTTAATGTTTTCGTAATCATTTTTAATTGACTAAAGATCTGCACGTGATAAAACACTATTTATCTTGTAAATTTTATTAAATTTTTCATGTTAATTATATTTATCTATTGAACTAAAAATAATACAGTATTTTTCGGTTAATTGACCCTACGGTTAATTGGTTTCCACGCTTAATTGAACCACATGATCGGGCAAATAAATATTGCATACGAAAACACATGTAAATTTCCTCGGATAATTGAACTCGGTTAATTGATTTTCCCGCTTAATTGGTTCAAAATTCATGTAATCAAAAATAAATTTCCTCTTACTTTTACCCGGTTAATTGCATTATTATTGAAAAATAATCTGGCATTTTTGCACATACATTATTGACATCATTTGTGAAAAAATTTGTGTTCAAGTTTATGTTTTTTTTGTAAAACCAATATATGAATTGTTTTTTATTTAGTTTATAAATTTAATTTTTTTGTAAAACTCATGTGCACACAAATAGTGCATTTAATAGTACATAGTATGTACCTACAATAATAAATACCTGCGATACACATATATGTACATTTTTTTCTGTTACTTGCCTTTTTTTTGTTTAAGGTAAAAAAAAATTATTTTGAAAAACTTAAAGTGCACATATGCGATTTCTTTTAATTCATTAGTATGTAGTTCCAATTATGCGTGATTTCTGTAATTGAACAAATTGTTCAATTAAACGGGATTCTTGTAATTGAACGAATTGTTCAATTAAGCGGGTATCGGCTAATTGGTTCCCCGGTTAATTGAACAAAAAGTTGTGCAAATTTTGATGTGCAATTAACCGAAAAAGACTGTATTAACGAAGTTTACCTGATTTTGCAATACTTACTTAATAATTAAATTTTTTAAAAAAATGTTTCTCTTCACAAACTCAATTTAAAACTTGTAAACATCAAATAGGTATAACTTCAGACATAATACAGAAATGTCTTACGGTAGAAAAACAAAATAAATATTTTGTATTATTGCCCATGCGCCCAACCATACGTACAAATATATATTATATAATTATATGTATGTATATATATATGTATGTATGCCTGAATGTTTTCATAAAAAGGGCATACCCTGCATTTTTAAAAGTAGAATTTTAATCGAAATCGTTAAGTATTTCCCTAACGAAAATCCGACTAAATACTACAGTGGCCACAAGTAATGCAAGAGTTCGCCTTTGACTCTCTCACACATATACATGTAAAAAAAGTGTTTTTAAAGGTAAAATGAGCAGAAGTCAACTAAAACGTTGCATAAACAAAGAAAAAGAACAATTAATTGAATATTTTATAACTATTGAAAAAGAAATTTGATAAATAAACAAATATGTATCAAAAAAAAATTAAATTTCTGTAGTATTTTCATTTAGGAAATATCATTGTTGATCTAACTGGTACATTTTGACTAGAGAAATAGTTGGGAGTTGCTCACCAGTGATCTCATCGGTCTGATCGTGTCAAGTGATTACCGTCAATGTCATCCGTATGTTCAAATCGTCAGTCGAGTGCATTGCTAGTTGTTAGGCTGGTAGTTAGAGGAAATGACTGGTAGCTCGCGAAATAGCTAGACATTCGCTAGCTACGCCGACTGCAGGGTATTTAAAATACTTGCAAACAATAATATTTATACACACAGAAGCAGCATTACATATATATGTAAGTATTTGTGTTGAAAATGTTAATGTTTGTTGAATTTTAAAGTTCTAACTAAGCTTGATGTTGATCTAATAAATATATTTGAGCTATCCATGAATAAATAATAGAAGCTGTCGATGGATGTTGAAAAAATTTCCATTATCTTTATTTTATGTATGTACCTACGTACTAGTAATGTTACGAATACTCGTATTCGATTTTTCGACTATTTGCTTATTTTAATATATTTTTATTCGTATTCGACAAGTAAGTATTTTGTTACCAGAAATTAAACATTTTTCCTTTTATGGGATGTTTGTTTCATATAAATTAGATTATTTCTAAACAAAATATGTTTCAATCAGCAGGTTTTCTTTTAAGCAAATGCAAGCAAGTGCTTTGAGATTGATCAAAAATAATAAATATAAATAACAATTTTTATTTTCAATTAAGCGTTTTTTACATATAAACAGTGCGTTCTTATCCGAATTCGACTTTATACACATATATTTACCGTGTAGTACCTACACCATACCATAGCGTTTTAATTTACTTTAGCAAAAATAAAATTTCGGTTCTGAGTTTTGATTACATATATACAATTTTATAAACCTTTCAAAAATAAATTTAAAATAAATACTTTGTGCTCCAGTATGGAACTAAGGAGTCGCTCACTATAATTCTACCCACTAACCATTGTGCTACAGACGCTTGTTAGTGTTGAATGTAAGTATATTAACTTAATTATAACTTTACGCATTTTTTATTACAAACCCCTTTTTGTCACACATCTAAGCATGTGTGTATAAAAATACAAGGCATTTGCTTTTGAAAGATCAACACATTCAAATCGTTATTTGCTTTTAACATACCAAGCAGTGCTGCCACGACCAAAAAAATATTACAACCAAATATTTTGAAAAAGTTACCAAATGTGAAAAAATAACCAAATTTAAAATGCATATTTTATTAACAAAAAATATTTAAATTTATTTAAAGTAGCATTACATACAGTTTATTTGCATTTTATACATAGTTAAATAATAATTGCAGAACCAAAAAACGAAAAAAAAAATCATACTAATAGTAAATGAAAAGGAGAAACTTAAATTGAAATCAGTTTTTGTTTATTTGAGCCCTTATTCGTAAAAATAGTTTTTTTTTATAAGAGTTAAACCTGCCAAATGTTTATACAAAATTCATTTGATTGAAAGTTTATAAATTAAAATTTTTTTTGAATAGGATCATTACAATAAACAAAATTTGTACTGCACATTTATAAATAATAAGAAAGGAAAAAAAGAAATTGTTTTTACATATTAATAAATTTCTTATTAATAAGTGAAAAACATAACAAGAAACTTAAATTTAAACAAACTTTTTAAAGTGTTTATTTATTTAAAATAAACAATATTTGTACTTCAGGAAAAAAATGTAATTGTTTTACAAAATTTTTCTTTTAAATCAAAAAATTAATAGATTTACAATTCACAGTATTGAGATTAGAAATTATATATGAATTTTCAATTCATATCTTTGGCAGACCGTAAATAATGGGCAACATTTTGATTTTTGCACAAATATTTCGATTGGATAATATTGTTAATAGTTTTAAAATCAAGACTATTACGAAATTTGGTTTTGTTTAAATTAAGCTGTGAAAACATTCTTTCGGCTGCAGCAGAACTATGTGGCAATGATAATAAATTTTGTACGAAATAAAAAAGTTGTTCAAAAGTTTTTTCGTTCGTCCCATTTTTGTTTTGAAAGTTGTCAGGTCTAGCTAGATGTGAATCATTGAATATTTTTTGATAACACAGAGCAGATCATTTAGTAGTACGGAGAGGTGTTGACAGTGTTGGGACCCAATCGTACTATGAACAGGTAATTAAAAATTTTCAAAAATTGTTTTCAAAGCTTAACAAGTTATATATATGTATAGTTAAAAAATATTCAAACGAAAAAAACTAACCAAAATGAAAAAATATTCGCATCTCACATTGAAAAATAAAATTACCAATTTTGGTTAGAAATAACAAAAAACGGCAGCTCTGATACCAAGCACTATTCTACACACATAAAAAATTTCAATTTTTTTTCACCAAAGCACATTATAAACATAAATATGTATGTATGCACACACATCTTTTTTAGAACACTATACGTACCAGACAAGTAAACTCTGTGGAAAAAAATGTCGCACACTGATGATTACAAAAATATACTCTGATGTATTTATATGTATGTTAAAAATGCTTTTGTATTTATCTTTTAAAATGTTATATATTTGTCAATTTGTTTTTCATTTTAAAAATTGAAATATATGTATGTACATAGGCTTGTAACTATGTATATTTGAAAATAATAAACAGGTTATTTTATAGATATATATATATATACATATACATAATTGAAATGAGCCGTCGCTAAAAAGTATTTTGTCACCAGTAAAATAACTTTCCCTTTTATGAGGTGTTTTTTGATATGTATGTACATACATAAGTACCTATGTAATAGGTCAATAATTACTATTTGAAATAGCCCTACGTTAGAACAATGAATATTGTTTTAGCCTTCTCGAAATCGATAAACTGATACGTTCTGTTAGGCTGATTGGATAATCTAAGTAAGTACATATGTATGTAACTAATATGTATAATAGCTACATACATATGTATGTACATATGTATGTGTTTTTAAAAACCCCCTAGTAATTTGAATTTTCATCTAAGCAAGTAGGTATGTACATATGTACCTACTAAGCTTTAAGCTAACTCAAAATAGTGTTGACTTTTCAAATATCAAATTATTACCTACAGTTAAAATAATAGGTAATTATGTGTGTAACAAATAACAATATACATACATACATATGTAGGTACCTACATAGCAATTATATCAATATGTACATATAACAATATCAACTTTAAATCCGTGCTGAAATGAAAGTAACAAGCCAACATAAGGCAAACATATGTATGTACATATGTATGTAAAAATGTGCGTATAAATATAAAACAAAGTTACCCATCAAACCAAAAACTTCGATTTTGTAACGAATTTGAAAGTTTCGATTTGTAAAAATATGTCTTAACAATGTCGTTTAGACTATTCTTAATGTTTTCGTAATCATTTTTAATTGACTAAAGATCTGCACGTGATAAAACACTATTTATCTTGTAAATTTTATTAAATTTTTCATGTTAATTATATTTATCTATTGAACTAAAAATAATACAGTATTTTTCGGTTAATTGACCCTACGGTTAATTGGTTTCCACGCTTAATTGAACCACATGATCGGGCAAATAAATATTGCATACGAAAACACATGTAAATTTCCTCGGATAATTGAACTCGGTTAATTGATTTTCCCGCTTAATTGGTTCAAAATTCATGTCATCAAAAATAAATTTCCTCTTACTTTTACCCGGTTAATTGCAAATGAATTGTTTTTTAGTTTATAAATTTAATTTTTTTGTAAAACTCATGTGCACACAAATAGTGCATTTAATAGTACATAGTATGTACCTACAATAATAAATACCTGCGATACACATATATGTACATTTTTTTCTGTTACTTGCCTTTTTTTGTTTAAGGTAAAAAAAAATTATTTTGAAAAACTTAAAGTGCACATATGCGATTTCTTTTAATTCATTAGTATGTAGTTCCAATTATGCGTGATATCTGTAATTGAACAAATTGTTCAATTAAACGGGATTCTTGTAATTGAACGAATTGTTCAATTAAGCGGGTATCGGCTAATTGGTCCCCCGGTTAATTGAACAAAAAGTTGTGCAGATTTTGATGTGCAATTAACCGAAAAAGACTCTATTAACGAAGTTTACCTGATTTTGCAATACTTACTTAATAATTAAATTTTTTAAAAAAATGTTTCTCTTCACAAACTCAATTTAAAACTTGTAAACATCAAATAGGTATAACTTCAGACATAATACAGAAATGTCTTACGGTAGAAAAACAAAATAAATATTTTGTATTATTGCCCATGCGCCCAACCATACGTACAAATATATATTATATAATTATATGTATGTATATATATATGTATGTATGCCTGAATGTTTTCATAAAAAGGGCATACCCTGCATTTTTAAAAGTAGAATTTTAATCGAAATCGTTAAGTATTTCCCTAACGAAAATCCGACTAAATACTACAGTGGCCACAAGTAATGCAAGAGTTCGCCTTTGACTCTCTCACACATATACATGTAAAAAAAGTGTTTTTAAAGGTAAAATGAGCAGAAGTCAACTAAAACGTTGCATAAACAAAGAAAAAGAACAATTAATTGAATATTTTATAACTATTGAAAAAGAAATTTGATAAATAAACAAATATGTATCAAAAAAAAAATTAAATTTCTGTAGTATTTTCATTTAGGAAATATCATTGTTGATCTAACTGGTACATTTTGACTAGAGAAATAGTTGGGAGTTGCTCACCAGTGATCTCATCGGTCTGATCGTGTCAAGTGATTACCGTCAATGTCATCCGTATGTTCAAATCGTCAGTCGAGTGCATTGCTAGTTGTTAGGCTGGTAGTTAGAGGAAATGACTGGTAGCTCGCGAAATAGCTAGACATTCGCTAGCTACGCCGACTGCAGGGTATTTAAAATACTTGCAAACAATAATATTTATACACACAGAAGCAGCATTACATATATATGTAAGTATTTGTGTTGAAAATGTTAATGTTTGTTGAATTTTAAAGTTCTAACTAAGCTTGATGTTGATCTAATAAATATATTTGAGCTATCCATGAATAAATAATAGAAGCTGTCGATGGATGTTGAAAAAATTTCCATTATCTTTATTTTATGTATGTACCTACGTACTAGTAATGTTACGAATACTCGTATTCGATTTTTCGACTATTTGCTTATTTTAATATATTTTTATTCGTATTCGACAAGTAAGTATTTTGTTACCAGAAATTAAACATTTTTCCTTTTATGGGATGTTTGTTTCATATAAATTAGATTATTTCTAAACAAAATATGTTTCAATCAGCAGGTTTTCTTTTAAGCAAATGCAAGCAAGTGCTTTGAGATTGATCAAAAATAATAAATATAAATAACAATTTTTATTTTCAATTAAGCGTTTTTTACATATAAACAGTGCGTTCTTATCCGAATTCGACTTTATACACATATATTTACCGTGTAGTACCTACACCATACCATAGCGTTTTAATTTACTTTAGCAAAAATAAAATTTCGGTTCTGAGTTTTGATTACATATATACAATTTTATAAACCTTTCAAAAATAAATTTAAAATAAATACTTTGTGCTCCAGTATGGAACTAAGGAGTCGCTCACTATAATTCTACCCACTAACCATTGTGCTACAGACGCTTGTTAGTGTTGAATGTATATTAACTTAATTATAACTTTACGCATTTTTTATTACAAACCCCTTTTTGTCACACATCTAAGCATGTGTGTATAAAAATACAAGGCATTTGCTTTTGAAAGATCAACACATTCAAATCGTTATTTGCTTTTAACATACCAAGCAGTGCTGCCACGACCAAAAAAATATTACAACCAAATATTTTGAAAAAGTTACCAAATGTGAAAAAATAACCAAATTTAAAATGCATATTTTATTAACAAAAAATATTTAAATTTATTTAAAGTAGCATTACATACAGTTTATTTGCATTTTATACATAGTTAAATAATAATTGCAAAACAAGAAAACGAAAAAAAAAATCATACTAATAGTAAATGAAAAGGAGAAACTTAAATTGAAATCAGTTTTTGTTTATTTGAGCCCTTATTCGTAAAAATAGTTTTTTTTTATAAGAGTTAAACCTGCCAAATGTTTATACAAAATTCATTTGATTGAAAGTTTATAAATTAAAATTTTTTTTGAATAGGATCATTACAATAAACAAAATTTGTACTGCACATTTATAAATAATAAGAAAGGAAAAAAAGAAATTGTTTTTACATATTAATAAATTTCTTATTAATAAGTGAAAAACATAACAAGAAACTTAAATTTAAACAAACTTTTTAAAGTGTTTATTTATTTAAAATAAACAATATTTGTACTTCAGGAAAAAAATGTAATTGTTTTACAAAATTTTTCTTTTAAATCAAAAAATTAATAGATTTACAATTCACAGTATTGAGATTAGAAATTATATATGAATTTTCAATTCATATCTTTGGCAGACCGTAAATAATGGGCAACATTTTGATTTTTGCACAAATATTTCGATTGGATAATATTGTTAATAGTTTTAAAATCAAGACTATTACGAAATTTGGTTTTGTTTAAATTAAGCTGTGAAAACATTCTTTCGGCTGCAGCAGAACTATGTGGCAATGATAATAAATTTTGTACGAAATAAAAAAGTTGTTCAAAAGTTTTTTCGTTCGTCCCATTTTTGTTTTGAAAGTTGTCAGGTCTAGCTAGATGTGAATCATTGAATATTTTTTGATAACACAGAGCAGATCATTTAGTAGTACGGAGAGGTGTTGACAGTGTTGGGACCCAATCGTACTATGAACAGGTAATTAAAAATTTTCAAAAATTGTTTTCAAAGCTTAACAAGTTATATATATGTATAGTTAAAAAATATTCAAACGAAAAAAACTAACCAAAATGAAAAAATATTCGCATCTCACATTGAAAAATAAAATTACCAATTTTGGTTAGAAATAACAAAAAACGGCAGCTCTGATACCAAGCACTATTCTACACACATAAAAAATTTCAATTTTTTTTCACCAAAGCACATTATAAACATAAATATGTATGTATGCACACAAATCGTTTTTAGAACACTATACATACGTACCAGACAAGTAAACTCTGTGGAAAAAAATGTCGCACACTGATGATTACAAAAATATACTCTGATGTATTTATATGTATGTTAAAAATGCTTTTGTATTTATCTTTTAAAATGTTATATATTTGTCAATTTGTTTTTCATTTTAAAAATTGAAATATATGTATGTACATAGGCTTGTAACTATGTATATTTGAAAATAATAAACAGGTTATTTTATAGATATATATAGATATACATATACATAATTGAAATGAGCCGTCGCTAAAAAGTATTTTGTCACCAGTAAAATAACTTTCCCTTTTATGAGGTGTTTTTTGATATGTATGTACATACATAAGTACCTATGTATGTAATAGGTCAATAATTACTACAGTACTTTTCGCTTATAGTCACATCTCTTAGATGCACACATTTTGTGGACTATATCGCTAATGTGACTATAAGCACATTTTTCATATATGCCACACTATTGCATATAACCAATTCGGATAATATAATAAATTATAAGTAATTTTTTTTTATTTATTTTGACAGATTTTTCTAAGCACTTGTGATTAAATGTCGTTAAAGAAAATAAACGTCAAAAGAAACAACAGTGTTGCATTTTTCTAATTGCTCTTAGTACTTTTTGGTTTGTGTCCACAATAACTAATTAAATTTTTTTAGAATTTTTTGGTTTGTGACTATATCCAATAAAAAATGCATGCAATTTTAGTTTTTGCACTCACAACTACGTGGCTTATATGCAAAATGTGCTTATATCGCTAATGGACTATATAGTTAATAATTTGTATGAAATTGACTGTTAGAGGGCATGAAAAGCCTTAAAATGGACTATATCGCTAAATGGACTATAAGCAGTGTGGACTATAAGCGAAAAGTACTGTATTTGAAATAGCCCTACGTTAGAACAATGAATATTGTTTTAGCCTTCTCGAAATCGATAAACTGATACGTTCTGTTAGGCTGATTGGATAATCTAAGTAAGTACATATGTATGTAACTAATATGTATAATAGCTACATACATATGTATGTACATATGTACATATGTGTTTTTAAAAACCCCCTAGTAATTTGAATTTTCATCTAAGCAAGTAGGTATGTACATATGTACCTACTAAGCTTTAAGCTAACTCAAAATAGTGTTGACTTTTCAAATATCAAATTATTACCTACAGTTAAAATAATAGGTAATTATGTGTGTAACAAATAACAATATACATACATACATATGTAGGTACCTACATAGCAATTATATCAATATGTACATATAACAATATCAACTTTAAATCCGTGCTGAAATGAAAGTAACAAGCCAACATAAGGCAAACATATGTATGTACATATGTATGTAAAAATGTGCGTATAAATATAAAACAAAGTTACCCATCAAACCAAAAACTTCGATTTTGTAACGAATTTGAAAGTTTCGATTTGTAAAAATATGTCTTAACAATGTCGTTTAGACTATTCTTAATGTTTTCGTAATCATTTTTAATTGACTAAAGATCTGCACGTGATAAAACACTATTTATCTTGTAAATTTTATTAAATTTTTCATGTTAATTATATTTATCTATTGAACTAAAAATAATACAGTATTTTTCGGTTAATTGACCCTACGGTTAATTGGTTTCCACGCTTAATTGAACCACATGATCGGGCAAATAAATATTGCATACGAAAACACATGTAAATTTCCTCGGATAATTGAACTCGGTTAATTGATTTTCCGGTTAATTGGTTCAAAATTCATGTCATCAAAAATAAATTTCCTCTTACTTTTACCCGGTTAATTGCAAATGAATTGTTTTTTAGTTTATAAATTTAATTTTTTTGTAAAACTCATGTGCACACAAATAGTGCATTTAATAGTACATAGTATGTACCTACAATAATAAATACCTGCGATACACATATATGTACATTTTTTTCTGTTACTTGCCTTTTTTTGTTTAAGGTAAAAAAAAATTATTTTGAAAAACTTAAAGTGCACATATGCGATTTCTTTTAATTCATTAGTATGTAGTTCCAATTATGCGTGATATCTGTAATTGAACAAATTGTTCAATTAAACGGGATTCTTGTAATTGAACGAATTGTTCAATTAAGCGGGTATCGGCTAATTGGTCCCCCGGTTAATTGAACAAAAAGTTGTGCAGATTTTGATGTGCAATTAACCGAAAAAGACTGTATTAACGAAGTTTACCTGATTTTGCAATACTTACTTAATAATTAAATTTTTTAAAAAAATGTTTCTCTTCACAAACTCAATTTAAAACTTGTAAACATCAAATAGGTATAACTTCAGACATAATACAGAAATGTCTTACGGTAGAAAAACAAAATAAATATTTTGTATTATTGCCCATGCGCCCAACCATACGTACAAATATATATTATATAATTATATGTATGTATATATATATGTATGTATGCCTGAATGTTTTCATAAAAAGGGCATACCCTGCATTTTTAAAAGTAGAATTTTAATCGAAATCGTTAAGTATTTCCCTAACGAAAATCCGACTAAATACTACAGTGGCCACAAGTAATGCAAGAGTTCGCCTTTGACTCTCTCACACATATACATGTAAAAAAAGTGTTTTTAAAGGTAAAATGAGCAGAAGTCAACTAAAACGTTGCATAAACAAAGAAAAAGAACAATTAATTGAATATTTTATAACTATTGAAAAAGAAATTTGATAAATAAACAAATATGTATCAAAAAAAAAATTAAATTTCTGTAGTATTTTCATTTAGGAAATATCATTGTTGATCTAACTGGTACATTTTGACTAGAGAAATAGTTGGGAGTTGCTCACCAGTGATCTCATCGGTCTGATCGTGTCAAGTGATTACCGTCAATGTCATCCGTATGTTCAAATCGTCAGTCGAGTGCATTGCTAGTTGTTAGGCTGGTAGTTAGAGGAAATGACTGGTAGCTCGCGAAATAGCTAGACATTCGCTAGCTACGCCGACTGCAGGGTATTTAAAATACTTGCAAACAATAATATTTATACACACAGAAGCAGCATTACATATATATGTAAGTATTTGTGTTGAAAATGTTAATGTTTGTTGAATTTTAAAGTTCTAACTAAGCTTGATGTTGATCTAATAAATATATTTGAGCTATCCATGAATAAATAATAGAAGCTGTCGATGGATGTTGAAAAAATTTCCATTATCTTTATTTTATGTATGTACCTACGTACTAGTAATGTTACGAATACTCGTATTCGATTTTTCGACTATTTGCTTATTTTAATATATTTTTATTCGTATTCGACAAGTAAGTATTTTGTTACCAGAAATTAAACATTTTTCCTTTTATGGGATGTTTGTTTCATATAAATTAGATCATTTCTAAACAAAATATGTTTCAATCAGCAGGTTTTCTTTTAAGCAAATGCAAGCAAGTGCTTTGAGATTGATCAAAAATAATAAATATAAATAACAATTTTTATTTTCAATTAAGCGTTTTTTACATATAAACAGTGCGTTCTTATCCGAATTCGACTTTATACACATATATTTACCGTGTAGTACCTACACCATACCATAGCGTTTTAATTTACTTTAGCAAAAATAAAATTTCGGTTCTGAGTTTTGATTACATATATACAATTTTATAAACCTTTCAAAAATAAATTTAAAATAGATACTTTGTGCTCCAGTATGGAACTAAGGAGTCGCTCACTATAATTCTACCCACTAACCATTGTGCTACAGAGGCTTGTTAGTGTTGAATGTATATTAACTTAATTATAACTTTACGCATTTTTTCGTACAAACCCCTTTTTATCACACATCTAAGCATGTGTGTATAAAAATACAAGGCATTTGCTTTTGAAAGATCAACACATTCAAATCGTTATTTGCTTTTAACATACCAAGCAGTGCTGCCACGACCAAAAAAATATTACAACCAAATATTTTGAAAAAGTTACCAAATGTGAAAAAATAACCAAATTTAAAATGCATATTTTATTAACAAAAAATATTTAAATTTATTTAAAGTAGCATTACATACAGTTTATTTGCATTTTATACATAGTTAAATAATAATTGCAAAACAAGAAAACGAAAAAAAAAAATCATACTAATAGTAAATGAAAAGGAGAAACTTAAATTGAAATCAGTTTTTGTTTATTTGAGCCCTTATTCGTAAAAATAGTTTTTTTTTATAAGAGTTAAACCTGCCAAATTTTTATACAAAATTCATTTGATTGAAAGTTTATAAATTAAAATTTTTTTTGGATAGGATCATTACAATAAACAAAATTTGTACTGCACATTTATAAATAATAAGAAAGGAAAAAAAGAAATTGTTTTTACATATTAATAAATTTCTTATTAATAAGTGAAAAACATAACAAGAAACTTAAATTTAAACAAACTTTTTAAAGTGTTTATTTATTTAAAATAAACAATATTTGTACTTCAGGAAAAAAATGTAATTGTTTTACAAAATTTTTCTTTTAAATCAAAAAATTAATAGATTTACAATTCACAGTATTGAGATTAGAAATTATATACGAATTTTCAATTCATATCTTTGGCAGACCGTAAATAATGGGCAACATTTTGATTTTTGCACAACTGTTTCGATTGGATAATATTGTTAATAGTTTTAAAATCAAGACTATTACGAAATTTGGTTTTGTTTAAATTAAGCTGTGAAAACATTCTTTCGGCTGCAGCAGAACTATGTGGCAATGATAATAAATTTTGTACGAAATAAAAAAGTTGTTCAAAAGTTTTTTCGTTCGTCCCATTTTTGTTTTGAAAGTTGTCAGGTCTAGTTAGATGTGAATCATTGAATATTTTTTGATAACACAGAGCAGATCATTTAGTAGTACGGAGAGGTGTTGACAGTGTTGGGACCCAATCGTACTATGAACAGGTAATTAAAAATTTTCAAAAATTGTTTTCAAAGCTTAACAAGTTATATATATGTATAGTTAAAAAATATTCAAACGAAAAAAACTAACCAAAATGAAAAAATATTCGCATCTCACATTGAAAAATAAAATTACCAATTTTGGTTAGAAATAACAAAAAACGGCAGCTCTGATACCAAGCACTATTCTACACACATAAAAAATTTCAATTTTTTTTCACCAAAGCACATTATAAACATAAATATGTATGTATGCACACAAATCGTTTTTAGAACACTATACATACGTACCAGACAAGTAAACTCTGTGGAAAAAAATGTCGCACACTGATGATTACAAAAATATACTCTGATGTATTTATATGTATGTTAAAAATGCTTTTGTATTTATCTTTTAAAATGTTATATATTTGTCAATTTGTTTTTCATTTTAAAAATTGAAATATATGTATGTACATAGGCTTGTAACTATGTATATTTGAAAATAATAAACAGGTTATTTTATAGATATATATAGATATACATATACATAATTGAAATGAGCCGTCGCTAAAAAGTATTTTGTCACCAGTAAAATAACTTTCCCTTTTATGAGGTGTTTTTTGATATGTATGTACATACATAAGTACCTATGTATGTAATAGGTCAATAATTACTATTTGAAATAGCCCTACGTTAGAACAATGAATATTGTTTTAGCCTTCTCGAAATCGATAAACTGATACGTTCTGTTAGGCTGATTGGATAATCTAAGTAAGTACATATGTATGTAACTAATATGTATAATAGCTACATACATATGTATGTACATATGTACATATGTGTTTTTAAAAACCCCCTAGTAATTTGAATTTTCATCTAAGCAAGTAGGTATGTACATATGTACCTACTAAGCTTTAAGCTAACTCAAAATAGTGTTGACTTTTCAAATATCAAATTATTACCTACAGTTAAAATAATAGGTAATTATGTGTGTAACAAATAACAATATACATACATACATATGTAGGTACCTACATAGCAATTATATCAATATGTACATATAACAATATCAACTTTAAATCCGTGCTGAAATGAAAGTAACAAGCCAACATAAGGCAAACATATGTATGTACATATGTATGTAAAAATGTGCGTATAAATATAAAACAAAGTTACCCATCAAACCAAAAACTTCGATTTTGTAACGAAATTGAAAGTTTCGATTTGTAAAAATATGTCTTAACAATGTCGTTTAGACTATTCTTAATGTTTTCGTAATCATTTTTAATTGACTAAAGATCTGCACGTGATAAAACACTATTTATCTTGTAAATTTTATTAAATTTTTCATGTTAATTATATTTATCTATTGAACTAAAAATAATACAGTATTTTTCGGTTAATTGACCCTACGGTTAATTGGTTTCCACGCTTAATTGAACCACATGATCGGGCAAAAAAATATTGCATACGAAAACACATGTAAATTTCCTCGGATAATTGAACTCGGTTAATTGATTTTCCCGCTTAATTGGTTCAAAATTCATGTAATCAAAAATAAATTTCCTCTTACTTTTACCCGGTTAATTGCATTATTATTGAAAAATAATCTGGCATTTTTGCACATACATTATTGACATCATTTGTGAAAAAATTTGTGTTCAAGTTTATGTTTTTTTTGTAAAACCAATATATGAATTGTTTTTTATTTAGTTTATAAATTTAATTTTTTTGTAAAACTCATGTGCACACAAATAGTGCATTTAATAGTACATAGTATGTACCTACAATAATAAATACCTGCGATACACATATATGTACATTTTTTTCTGTTACTTGCCTTTTTTTTGTTTAAGGTAAAAAAAAATTATTTTGAAAAACTTAAAGTGCACATATGCGATTTCTTTTAATTCATTAGTATGTAGTTCCAATTATGCGTGATTTCTGTAATTGAACAAATTGTTCAATTAAACGGGATTCTTGTAATTGAACGAATTGTTCAATTAAGCGGGTATCGGCTAATTGGTTCCCCGGTTAATTGAACAAAAAGTTGTGCAAATTTTGATGTGCAATTAACCGAAAAAGACTGTATTAACGAAGTTTACCTGATTTTGCAATACTTACTTAATAATTAAATTTTTTAAAAAAATGTTTCTCTTCACAAACTCAATTTAAAACTTGTAAACATCAAATAGGTATAACTTCAGACATAATACAGAAATGTCTTACGGTAGAAAAACAAAATAAATATTTTGTATTATTGCCCATGCGCCCAACCATACGTACAAATATATATTATATAATTATATGTATGTATATATATATGTATGTATGCCTGAATGTTTTCATAAAAAGGGCATACCCTGCATTTTTAAAAGTAGAATTTTAATCGAAATCGTTAAGTATTTCCCTAACGAAAATCCGACTAAATACTACAGTGGCCACAAGTAATGCAAGAGTTCGCCTTTGACTCTCTCACACATATACATGTAAAAAAAGTGTTTTTAAAGGTAAAATGAGCAGAAGTCAACTAAAACGTTGCATAAACAAAGAAAAAGAACAATTAATTGAATATTTTATAACTATTGAAAAAGAAATTTGATAAATAAACAAATATGTATCAAAAAAAAATTAAATTTCTGTAGTATTTTCATTTAGGAAATATCATTGTTGATCTAACTGGTACATTTTGACTAGAGAAATAGTTGGGAGTTGCTCACCAGTGATCTCATCGGTCTGATCGTGTCAAGTGATTACCGTCAATGTCATCCGTATGTTCAAATCGTCAGTCGAGTGCATTGCTAGTTGTTAGGCTGGTAGTTAGAGGAAATGACTGGTAGCTCGCGAAATAGCTAGACATTCGCTAGCTACGCCGACTGCAGGGTATTTAAAATACTTGCAAACAATAATATTTATACACACAGAAGCAGCATTACATATATATGTAAGTATTTGTGTTGAAAATGTTAATGTTTGTTGAATTTTAAAGTTCTAACTAAGCTTGATGTTGATCTAATAAATATATTTGAGCTATCCATGAATAAATAATAGAAGCTGTCGATGGATGTTGAAAAAATTTCCATTATCTTTATTTTATGTATGTACCTACGTACTAGTAATGTTACGAATACTCGTATTCGATTTTTCGACTATTTGCTTATTTTAATATATTTTTATTCGTATTCGACAAGTAAGTATTTTGTTACCAGAAATTAAACATTTTTCCTTTTATGGGATGTTTGTTTCATATAAATTAGATTATTTCTAAACAAAATATGTTTCAATCAGCAGGTTTTCTTTTAAGCAAATGCAAGCAAGTGCTTTGAGATTGATCAAAAATAATAAATATAAATAACAATTTTTATTTTCAATTAAGCGTTTTTTACATATAAACAGTGCGTTCTTATCCGAATTCGACTTTATACACATATATTTACCGTGTAGTACCTACACCATACCATAGCGTTTTAATTTACTTTAGCAAAAATAAAATTTCGGTTCTGAGTTTTGATTACATATATACAATTTTATAAACCTTTCAAAAATAAATTTAAAATAAATACTTTGTGCTCCAGTATGGAACTAAGGAGTCGCTCACTATAATTCTACCCACTAACCATTGTGCTACAGAGGCTTGTTAGTGTTGAATGTATATTAACTTAATTATAACTTTACGCATTTTTTCGTACAAACCCCTTTTTGTCACACATCTAAGCATGTGTGTATAAAAATACAAGGCATTTGCTTTTGAAAGATCAACACATTCAAATCGTTATTTGCTTTTAACATACCAAGCAGTGCTGCCACGACCAAAAAAATATTACAACCAAATATTTTGAAAAAGTTACCAAATGTGAAAAAATAACCAAATTTAAAATGCATATTTTATTAACAAAAAATATTTAAATTTATTTAAAGTAGCATTACATACAGTTTATTTGCATTTTATACATAGTTAAATAATAATTGCAAAACAAGAAAACGAAAAAAAAAAAATCATACTAATAGTAAATGAAAAGGAGAAACTTAAATTGAAATCAGTTTTTGTTTATTTGAGCCCTTATTCGTAAAAATAGTTTTTTTTTATAAGAGTTAAACCTGCCAAATTTTTATACAAAATTCATTTGATTGAAAGTTTATAAATTAAAATTTTTTTTGGATAGGATCATTACAATAAACAAAATTTGTACTGCACATTTATAAATAATAAGAAAGGAAAAAAAGAAATTGTTTTTACATATTAATAAATTTCTTATTAATAAGTGAAAAACATAACAAGAAACTTAAATTTAAACAAACTTTTTAAAGTGTTTATTTATTTAAAATAAACAATATTTGTACTTCAGGAAAAAAATGTAATTGTTTTACAAAATTTTTCTTTTAAATCAAAAAATTAATAGATTTACAATTCACAGTATTGAGATTAGAAATTATATACGAATTTTCAATTCATATCTTTGGCAGACCGTAAATAATGGGCAACATTTTGATTTTTGCACAACTGTTTCGATTGGATAATATTGTTAATAGTTTTAAAATCAAGACTATTACGAAATTTGGTTTTGTTTAAATTAAGCTGTGAAAACATTCTTTCGGCTGCAGCAGAACTATGTGGCAATGATAATAAATTTTGTACGAAATAAAAAAGTTGTTCAAAAGTTTTTTCGTTCGTCCCATTTTTGTTTTGAAAGTTGTCAGGTCTAGTTAGATGTGAATCATTGAATATTTTTTGATAACACAGAGCAGATCATTTAGTAGTACGGAGAGGTGTTGACAGTGTTGGGACCCAATCGTACTATGAACAGGTAAATAAAAATTTTCAAAAATTGTTTTCAAAGCTTAACAAGTTATATATATGTATAGTTAAAAAATATTCAAACGAAAAAAACTAACCAAAATGAAAAAATATTCGCATCTCACATTGAAAAATAAAATTACCAATTTTGGTTAGAAATAACAAAAAACGGCAGCTCTGATACCAAGCACTATTCTACACACATAAAAAATTTCAATTTTTTTTTTCACCAAAGCACATTATAAACATATATATGTATGTATGCACACACATCGTTTTTAGAACACTATACGTACCAGACAAGTAAACTCTGTGGAAAAAAATGTCGCACACTGATGATTACAAAAATATACTCTGATGTATTTATATGTATGTTAAAAATGCTTTTGTATTTATCTTTTAAAATGTTATATATTTGTCAATTTGTTTTTCATTTTAAAAATTGAAATATATGTATGTACATAGGCTTGTAACTATGTATATTTGAAAATAATAAACAGGTTATTTTATACATATATATATATATACATATACATAATTGAAATGAGCCGTCGCTAAAAAGTATTTTGTCACCAGTAAAATAACTTTCCCTTTTATGAGGTGTTTTTTTATATGTATGTACATACATAAGTACCTATGTAATAGGTCAATAATTACTATTTGAAATAGCCCTACGTTAGAACAATGAATATTGTTTTAGCCTTCTCGAAATCAATAAACTGATACGTTCTGTTAGGCTGATTGGATAATCTAAGTAAGTACATATGTATGTAACTAATATGTATAATAGCTACATACATATGTATGTACATATGTACATATGTGTTTTTAAAAACCCCCTAGTAATTTGAATTTTCATCTAAGCAAGTAGGTATGTACATATATACCTACTAAGCTTTAAGCTAACTCAAAATAGTGTTGACTTTTCAAATAACAAATTATTACCTACAGTTAAAATAATAGGTAATTATGTGTGTAACAAATAACAATATACATACATACATATGTAGGTACCTACATAGCAATTATATCAATATGTACATATAACAATATCAACTTTAAATCCGTGCTGAAATGAAAGTAACAAGCCAACATAAGGCAAACATATGTATGTACATATGTATGTAAAAATGTGCGTATAAATATAAAACAAAGTTACCCATCAAACCAAAAACTTCGATTTTGTAACGAATTTGAAAGTTTCGATTTGTAAAAATATGTCTTAACAATGTCGTTTAGACTATTCTTAATGTTTTCGTAATCATTTTTAATTGACTAAAGATCTGCACGTGATAAAACACTATTTATCTTGTAAATTTTATTAAATTTTTCATGTTAATTATATTTATCTATTGAACTAAAAATAATACAGTATTTTTCGGTTAATTGACCCTACGGTTAATTGGTTTCCACGCTTAATTGAACCACATGATCGGGCAAATAAATATTGCATACGAAAACACATGTAAATTTCCTCGGATAATTGAACTCGGTTAATTGATTTTCCCGCTTAATTGGTTCAAAATTCATGTAATCAAAAATAAATTTCCTCTTACTTTTACCCGGTTAATTGCATTATTATTGAAAAATAATCTGGCATTTTTGCACATACATTATTGACATCATTTATGAAAAAATTTGTGTTCAAGTTTATGTTTTTTTTGTAAAACCAATATATGAATTGTTTTTTATTTAGTTTATAAATTTAATTTTTTTGTAAAACTCATGTGCACACAAATAGTGCATTTAATAGTACATAGTATGTACCTACAATAATAAATACCTGCGATACACATATATGTACATTTTTTTCTGTTACTTGCCTTTTTTTTGTTTAAGGTAAAAAAAAATTATTTTGAAAAACTTAAAGTGCACATATGCGATTTCTTTTAATTCATTAGTATGTAGTTCCAATTATGCGTGATTTCTGTAATTGAACAAATTGTTCAATTAAACGGGATTCTTGTAATTGAACGAATTGTTCAATTAAGCGGGTATCGGCTAATTGGTTCCCCGGTTAATTGAACAAAAAGTTGTGCAAATTTTGATGTGCAATTAACCGAAAAAGACTGTATTAACGAAGTTTACCTGATTTTGCAATACTTACTTAATAATTAAATTTTTTAAAAAAATGTTTCTCTTCACAAACTCAATTTAAAACTTGTAAACATCAAATAGGTATAACTTCAGACATAATACAGAAATGTCTTACGGTAGAAAAACAAAATAAATATTTTGTATTATTGCCCATGCGCCCAACCATACGTACAAATATATATTATATAATTATATGTATGTATATATATATATGTATGTATGCCTGAATGTTTTCATAAAAAGGGCATACCCTGCATTTTTAAAAGTAGAATTTTAATCGAAATCGTTAAGTATTTCCCTAACGAAAATCCGACTAAATACTACAGTGGCCACAAGTAATGCAAGAGTTCGCCTTTGACTCTCTCACACATATACATGTAAAAAAAGTGTTTTTAAAGGTAAAATGAGCAGAAGTCAACTAAAACGTTGCATAAACAAAGAAAAAGAACAATTAATTGAATATTTTATAACTATTGAAAAAGAAATTTGATAAATAAACAAATATGTATCAAAAAAAAATTAAATTTCTGTAGTATTTTCATTTAGGAAATATCATTGTTGATCTAACTGGTACATTTTGACTAGAGAAATAGTTGGGAGTTGCTCACCAGTGATCTCATCGGTCTGATCGTGTCAAGTGATTACCGTCAATGTCATCCGTATGTTCAAATCGTCAGTCGAGTGCATTGCTAGTTGTTAGGCTGGTAGTTAGAGGAAATGACTGGTAGCTCGCGAAATAGCTAGACATTCGCTAGCTACGCCGACTGCAGGGTATTTAAAATACTTGCAAACAATAATATTTATACACACAGAAGCAGCATTACATATATATGTAAGTATTTGTGTTGAAAATGTTAATGTTTGTTGAATTTTAAAGTTCTAACTAAGCTTGATGTTGATCTAATAAATATATTTGAGCTATCCATGAATAAATAATAGAAGCTGTCGATGGATGTTGAAAAAATTTCCATTATCTTTATTTTATGTATGTACCTACGTACTAGTAATGTTACGAATACTCGTATTCGATTTTTCGACTATTTGCTTATTTTAATATATTTTTATTCGTATTCGACAAGTAAGTATTTTGTTACCAGAAATTAAACATTTTTCCTTTTATGGGATGTTTGTTTCATATAAATTAGATTATTTCTAAACAAAATATGTTTCAATCAGCAGGTTTTCTTTTAAGCAAATGCAAGCAAGTGCTTTGAGATTGATCAAAAATAATAAATATAAATAACAATTTTTATTTTCAATTAAGCGTTTTTTACATATAAACAGTGCGTTCTTATCCGAATTCGACTTTATACACATATATTTACCGTGTAGTACCTACACCATACCATAGCGTTTTAATTTACTTTAGCAAAAATAAAATTTCGGTTCTGAGTTTTGATTACATATATACAATTTTATAAACCTTTCAAAAATAAATTTAAAATAAATACTTTGTGCTCCAGTATGGAACTAAGGAGTCGCTCACTATAATTCTACCCACTAACCATTGTGCTACAGAGGCTTGTTAGTGTTGAATGTATATTAACTTAATTATAACTTTACGCATTTTTTAGTACAAACCCCTTTTTGTCACACATCTAAGCATGTGTGTATAAAAATTCAAGGCATTTGCTTTTGAAAGATCAACACATTCAAATCGTTATTTGCTTTTAACATACCAAGCAGTGCTGCCACGACCAAAAAAATATTACAACCAAATATTTTGAAAAAGTTACCAAATGTGAAAAAATAACCAAATTTAAAATGCATATTTTATTAACAAAAAATATTTAAATTTATTTAAAGTAGCATTACATACAGTTTATTTGCATTTTATACATAGTTAAATAATAATTGCAAAACAAGAAAACGAAAAAAAAAATCATACTAATAGTAAATGAAAAGGAGAAACTTAAATTGAAATCAGTTTTTGTTTATTTGAGCCCTTATTCGTAAAAATAGTTTTTTTTATAAGAGTTAAACCTGCCAAATGTTTATACAAAATTCATTTGATTGAAAGTTTATAAATTAAAATTTTTTTTGAATAGGATCATTACAATAAACAAAATTTGTACTGCACATTTATAAATAATAAGAAAGGAAAAAAAGAAATTGTTTTTACATATTAATAAATTTCTTATTAATAAGTGAAAAACATAACAAGAAACTTAAATTTAAACAAACTTTTTAAAGTGTTTATTTATTTAAAATAAACAATATTTGTACTTCAGGAAAAAAATGTAATTGTTTTACAAAATTTTTCTTTTAAATCAAAAAATTAATAGATTTACAATTCACAGTATTGAGATTAGAAATTATATACGAATTTTCAATTCATATCTTTGGCAGACCGTAAATAATGGGCAACATTTTGATTTTTGCACAAATATTTCGATTGGATAATATTGTTAATAGTTTTAAAATCAAGACTATTACGAAATTTGGTTTTGTTTAAATTAAGCTGTGAAAACATTCTTTCGGCTGCAGCAGAACTATGTGGCAATGATAATAAATTTTGTACGAAATAAAAAAGTTGTTCAAAAGTTTTTTCGTTCGTCCCATTTTTGTTTTGAAAGTTGTCAGGTCTAGCTAGATGTGAATCATTGAATATTTTTTAATAACACAGAGCATATCATTTAGTAGTACGGATAGGTGTTGACAGTGTTGTGACCCAATCGTACTATGAACAGGTAATTAAAAATTTTCAAAAATTGTTTTAAAAGCTTAACAAGTTATATATATAGTTAAAAAATATGCAAACGAAAAAAACTAACCAAAATGAAAAAATATTCGCATCTCACATTAAAAAATAACATTACCAATTTTTGTTAGAAATAACAAAAAACGGCAGCTCTGATACCAAGCACTATTCTACACACATAAAAAATTTCAATTTTTTTTTCACCAAAGCACATTATAAACATAAATATGTATGTATGCACACAAATCGTTTTTAGAACACTATACATACGTACCAGACAAGTAAACTCTGTGGAAAAAAATGTCGCACACTGATGATTACATATATACTCTGATGTATTTATATGTATGTTAAAAATGCTTCTGTATTTATCTTTTAAAATGTTGTATATTTGTCAATTTGTTTTTCATTTTAAAAATTGAAATATATGTACATAGGCTTGTAACTATTTTTGAAAATAATAAACAGGTTATTTTATACATATATATATATATATATATATTTTAAAATTAATATACACAAAGAACTATCTAGCCTCAGTAGCACGATGGGTCGTGTGTTGGATTATTGTGAGCGATTCCTCAGTTCAATACTGGAGTATTTATTTATTTTAAATTTATTTCTGAAAGGGTTATAAAATTGTATATATGTATGTAATCAAAAATCAGAACCGAAATTTTATTTTTGCTAAAGTAACTTAAAACGCTATGGTATGATACAGGTGTAGGTACTACACGCTAAATATACATTTGTGTATATATATATACATAGGTATATATGTATTTTTCGGTTAATTGCACATCAAAATTTGCACAACTTTTTGTTCAATTAACCGGGGAACCAATTAGCCGATACCCGCTTAATTCAACAAATCGTTCAATTACAAGAATCCGCATAATTGGAACTACTAATGAATTAAAAGAAATCGCATATGTGCACATTAAGTTTTTCAAAATAATTTTTTTTTTACCTTAAACGAAAAAAATGCAAGTAACAGAAAAAAATGTACATATATGTGTATACGCAGGTATTTATTATTGTAGGTACATACTATGTACTATTAAATGCACTATTTGTGTGCACATGAGTTTTACAAAAAAATTAAATTTATAAACTAAAAAACAATTCATTTGCAATTAACCGGGTAAAAGTAAGAGGAAATTTATTTTTGATGACATGAATTTTGAACCAATTAAGCGGGAAAATCAATTAACCGGGTTCAATTATCCGAGGAAATTTACATGTGTTTTCGTATGCAATATTTTTTTGCCCGATTATGTGGTTCAATTAAGCGTGGAAACCAATTAACCGTAGGGTCAATTAACCGAAAAATACTGTATACATAATTGAAATGAGCCGTCGCTAAAAAGTATTTTGTCACCAGTAAAATAACTTTCCCTTCTATGAGGTGTTTTTTGATATGTACATACATACATAAGTACCTATGTAATAGGTCAATAACGAAGAATAAATAACTTACATAATTACTATTTGAACTAGCCCTACGTTAGAACAATGAATATTGTTTTAGCCTTCTCGAAATCGATAAACTGATACGTTCTGTTAGGCTGATTGGATAATATAAGTACATACATACATATGTACCTAATATGTATAATAGCTACATATTTCTACATATTTCATTTAAAAATATTTCTCGAATAATTTGCACAGACAATTTGCAAAAACATATTAATTTATATATATATGTATGTACATATATGTGTGTATGTTAAAAATGCATTTGTATTTAGAAGTAAAAAATATGTGATTTGTTTTTCATTTTAGATTCCTTTTAAACTCAGTGAGAAAAAAAGTAATGATAAAACATGCACACATACTGCTTACAGTATTATCAAAGGATATTAACAAAGGATATACAGGCTTATTATATTCTGCGAATCATATATATATGCATTGGTGAAGGGTATATAAGATTCGGCACAGCCGAATATAGCACTCTTACTTGTTTTATCTGACTTTTCACTTTTACAGAGAACTTACCATGATTTTATTTGGTGTATACTTGAAAGCTGTCACCGATGAAATACGTAAGTTATGCTTCTCTAATGATGATTTTAATTTAATTAAATGAGTTATTAAGAGCATTTTGAAGTGATACCTATGTCGTTTATATTCCTTCTATATTGTAGGACTAATGATCAATAATATATTAAAGTTTTTAACCCCGAAACTGCGGAATCAAGAGAGAGCGCCGAAAAAATTACACAAAAATTTTTAGGTAAAAAGGGCTATTACCCTGTGGGTTTTTTTAAAACTTTAACAATGTTGGTATTTTTGACTCAAGTCAATATTCCATATAAGAAAAAAGTTAATAAAAATTCTTGATGCATATATGTATATTATAACATTTAAATTTTGTTATTTTCTTTCTTATTTTACAATAAAAAATATTTCTAATCACTAATTTGCTTTACAAATTTTGTTATATTGTCAACACTGTTTTGGTTTTGTGGCCATCAGAAATAGAAATTAGTTTAATTCGACTACACGACAAAAGTAGCATGGACAAAAACCTGTTGCCGTGTTGCCTTGCTGTCTTCAATATAATCATTCTCATATGCACACATGTATTCTAATTTTGATAGGTGGTAGTCGTTAGTATGCTGTGGCGAATGTGTTTAATGCTTTAGTTGTTCCCGGCCGTGAAATAATCTGGCAAAATTTTGCTGGGTAATCATGTTTCACAGCCAAGTACTCAACTAAAATCATGCTAAAAAAACGAACCAAATAACCCAATTGGAAATTTTTAGATTTCAATTTAAGTGCAATTCTTTGTTACAAATTATAAATTAAACTTTTGCCATTGCCGATGCATAAATGGCCGACAATTTTCGCCACTAAACATAATTGTGAACAGTTTTGCATTTCAAGTTTTATGCAATACTTATAAAAATTTTGTATTTATTGCGCCATGAATCAATCACAACTTTGTAAGGAATATTGGGCTCAATAATTGAGCGATTATTGCTATAAATGTGTATGTATATTTTACTATACATATTTTATATCGTTTTAATTTTTTACTCAATTGGACGTCTATGCCAATTGGGTCGCTTTTTGTTCATGTATTTGAGTTCTAGTATATTCCATACAATAATTGACCATCAAAACTGCACTAAGGCACAAATTTAAAAATTAAATTCCATTGTGCAGTTTATAATTTGATTTTAGTTAGTGAAGTTGATTTTGTTTAACCGTTTGCGTGAAGCGACAATCAAATCATTAAAATGTGTGTGTTCAACAAAGTGTCTGCTCAACAAAATAAATAACCAATATTTAATCAATTTGCGACTTTCCTTCAATTATTAATTTCGTTCGTTCGTTAATGGTGGGCAAGTGGAAAGTTTAATTAAAATCAAGTGCGTGTTTTGTAAAAGCTTTATACAAATACAAACTGAGAAAAAAAATGTTCCGTGAAGTGACAAAAAGCTTTCAACAAATTTGAAAAAAAAAACAAAATCTAAAATTGTTTTTGGATAAAACTAAAAACGCAGGACTCAACAGATTTCTACAAAGCAAAATATTGAGTTAATTATGTACAAATGTTGTAAAGCCAACATTTTTCTTCCGCACAATGGTTTCAACAGAAAACGAGAAGAACACTTCCACCCAAAAGGAATCTTTACCAGCTGCAAATCAACCAACACCAGCAGCCGGTCGTCCAGAAGCCAAACAAACAAAATTGCTCAATAAAAAAAATGCAGTAATACAGGTAATAAAAATAAATTTTTGTTTTCTTTGTTGCATAAACCCTAGTGTTCCATTCATTAAACGATTTTAGAGATGTTCTTCATATAAAATTGAAAACGAAGTATGCATTTTTAAAGTGCAAAAGTTAAGGGAGTTTTATTTCAAGATTATTTTGCTTGAAAATCAAGTGCAATTTTCTCACGCGTTCCTCTAAATTACAATGCCCCTAAGATTTCCTCTCCTTCTTGTTAATTAAAAAAAAATTTTTGTGTTCTTTGCTTGTTGCGGCTTCTGCTTAATTTTATTTTTAGAAAAGTATCCATTGGTCGATTAGAAGGTGATACCGGGTCAGTAACGTTCCATCCTTTTTTTAACCTTTCCCTTTTACTAATTATTTTGCTTCTTTCAGATCCTTGACGCCAACCTATGAAAGTAATTGGAAATTACAAACGAGAGCTAAATAAAAAATTCCCTACGGCATGTTAAGTTCCGTTATTCCTTATTTTAGACCTGTATAAATATGTATTTCTTTTTCTATTTCAGCCATAGAGGACCTTAAGACTGTAACGACACGATTCCGCTGGTTGCTGGGGTAGTTCAGTGGAAGCCAGGGATTCGTCGTTCCATAAATCAAATACACGTTTGTATGGTAATAGAAATTTATTTGAATTTTATTGTTGTCGAATTTCAGGTATAAATTCCTATATGAACCCTTAAATGCTAGGGGATAGTGTCCGTGGTGGTGGTTGGCTGAGGAGTTCCCCAACTGGAGGCGAGTCTGGTCACTGGCTCTACGCCGAATAGCAACAGGGAGGATTCCCAAAACGGTAGACTGAAACAGCCTGGTGTATTGGAACTCCCACCTCTCACTACTGTACTGTTGGCACGAGCGGTCGGAAAAGCGAAACGAACTTCCGACAACACTCGCAACTTCAGCTCGACTATAGAGGACAGTACTTGAGGCCCACAGCTGGAATATGTCTCAACAGAGCCGATGTAGCAATTGGTAGGCTACCCAGTAAAAGAAAAGATCGTCCGATCGAGTAATACCCGTGTCATCAGATGTTTCTCCTTCACTAGGTCAATACGGTAGACTGAAGCAGCCTGGTGTATTGTAGTACCTTCCAATTGCTATTTAACCACAAATAAGAATAATTTGAAAAGCGAAACGAACTTCAAATTATGATCTTACCCGTAGCTCGGCTATACAGCAACTGCCTGTTTGTTGCTGATGTGTTGCCCTTTATACTTTCAGACAACATGCTTATCGATGCACAAACACACGCACACTCATGTGGCCGTACACGTCAGCAGCTGTTGGTTTTGTGTATTAAGCAACAGCTGTCTGTGCACAATTGGCAGTGTTGGGCAACGTTGCAACAGTGATGGTGAATTTATTTGATACATAGATGGCGTCCCTCTCCAACTCACCACTACTTACGGCGAAAATCTTATGTGTCTAATCTTAACTATATATACAAATTTTATTGTAAATCAAGCAAATAAATTCATTTAATATAAACGTAAAACAAAAAGATAATAAATTCAATATAAATGGAAAGAAAAGTTAGTTCTTATGTGTCTAATCTTAACTATATATGTATACAAATTTTATTGTAAATCAAGCAAATAAATTCATTTAATAAAACGTAAAACAACAAGATAATGAATTCAATATAAATGGAAAGAAAAGTTAGTTCTTAGTACATAGTTTAATAATAAAAAGGAAATATTCACATTCGTGCAATCATTCGTACATGCAAAAATGTATGTGGTCCAAAAACGAGCGTAGGACGCGACTTTTGATGTCACAAGACCATGAGAGACATGGTATTACAACACTGCTTCCAGTGTCGATTTTGTGGTGAGTTTGTTTTTCTCTTTTTTTTTCTTTAAAATCATTTTTTTTTTTTTTTTTAACGTTTATTTAACAGAAAAACATATAATTGACTATAAATAAACAAATAGTCGGAATATAACTTAGTTATTATAAACAGTCCCAAAAACGGGCTCTCAAGTATTTTCTATATGATATTACAATTTTTTGGATAATATGTATTAATTCCTAATGATACGATTTATGTATTTTTATATAACTTGATGCAAAGAAAAAATTAAAAAAAACCTTACTTGTATATTTAAGAGATAAAAACTATAGTCAAAAATTAAAACAAAAAATAATGGCGATTATTCATTGAGCCACCAATATTTCTTAATATTTATACTTGTGTTTATATTTTTATCCGCTGCGTAAACGCTAGTATCAAATCTACTATTTTGTGTTGTTAGTTCTTTGCTATATACATTCTTTATGTTGGCTCTTCTATAAATGTGGTAAAATATAGGAGTGCCAATTTCGTTTTGTATAAAACCGTGACTATCGAGGTATAGGAAGGCCTCAGGCGGTACGAATCCATTTTGTAAGGTTTTTTTTATGTACTCAACACTAGCATAATAAGGTGCCATGATTAAGTTATTTTCGTAGCATTCAAGACTTTTCATAATGTGATTCCTTATTATGTGTATAATGAAGTTATCAATTCAACATATTTGTGCTTCATTATATAGTTTACTGTTTGATATATATTTAATATAGTTACTACGTGAGGTTCTATAAAGAGACGGACAACCTCTCAGGCATTTTCTTTCAAAAATTCTCAATTTTTCCATGTAAGAGGGGGAAATATTGAACCATATTTGACAGCCATATGTTAGAATAGGATGTATTAATAATTGATACATAATTTTCTTTACCTCCGCTTTTATGTATTTTGAAAAGAATAACTTTTTATATACAAAAAAAGCTTTTCCCGCTTTTATAAGTTGAAGATTAATGTGATCATTAAAATATAAAAATTTATCAAGGTGAACACCTAAGTATTTTACAATTACCTTATTTGGAATGCTTATATTGTTATTGGATTTGATGCCAAAAGATTTCCAATTTTTTTTAATATTATTGTTACACTTTCCAACCGGAGGACGAAACAGTATGGTTTCGCATTTATTTATGTTAATTTTCATTTGCCAATCAAAGGCATATCTTTCTAAGATGTTGAAATAGTTTTGAAGATTTTTATTTATCTTTTCGATTGTATTGTCAGAATGATAAATTATGATATCGTCCGCAAAACCGATAATATTATTGATTTTAGACAAGAGATCATATATGTACAAATTAAAAAGAATTGGTGAATTTACGGCTCTTTGTTGCAAACCATTAATAATATTGAATTTCTTTGTACTAATTTTGTCCTGATCAGATACTAAAAAAGTCCTATTATTTATCATATTCTGTATAAGTATGATTAAATGTATAGGAAATCTAAATTTGCATAATATTAGGCCAGGTATCCAAATACTGTCGAATGCTTTCTCAAAATCTATTAGACAAGCGCCTGTGCATAATGATTTGTTTAAGTTCCAACACACGTTAGAAATTAGTACATGTATTGCTTGAATTGTTGAGTGTTTGTATTTAAATCCAAATTGGTTATCATTTACTAGTTTATTCATTTTACAAAAATCTAATATATTGGTGTTAATACAGACTTCAAATACTTTACTGATATTAGGAAGTAAGCTAATTGCTCGCAAATTCTTTGGATCACTTGTATCCTTTTCTTTTTTTTGGTAAGATTATTGCCTTTGCAGTTTTCCATGCTCGCGGGAAATATGAATTATTAAGCATATTGTTAAAAAGAGTACAGTAGTCGAAAGCTATTTCTACCGGAATATTTTTTAACACAATGTTTGCGAGTGAAATTCAATTTTAAAATTTTTTATCTGACTTTTCACTTTTACAGAGAACTTACCATGATTTTATTTGGTGTATACTTGAAAGCTGTCACCGATGAAATACGTAAGTTATGCTTCTCTAATGATGATTTTAATTTAATTAAATGAGTTATTAAGAGCATTTTGAAGTGATACCTATGTCGTTTATATTCCTTCTATATTGTAGGACTAATGATCAATAATATATTAAAGTTTTTAACCCCGAAACTGCGGAATCAAGAGAGAGCGCCGAAAAAATTACACAAAAATTTTTAGGTAAAAAGGGCTATTACCCTGTGGGTTTTTTTAAAACTTTAACAATGTTGGTATTTTTGACTCAAGTCAATATTCCATATAAGAAAAAAGTTAATAAAAATTCTTGATGCATATATGTATATTATAACATTTAAATTTTGTTATTTTCTTTCTTATTTTACAATAAAAAATATTTCTAATCACTAATTTGCTTTACAAATTTTGTTATATTGTCAACACTGTTTTGGTTTTGTGGCCATCAGAAATAGAAATTAGTTTAATTCGACTACACGACAAAAGTAGCATGGACAAAAACCTGTTGCCGTGTTGCCTTGCTGTCTTCAATATAATCATTCTCATATGCACACATGTATTCTAATTTTGATAGGTGGTAGTCGTTAGTATGCTGTGGCGAATGTGTTTAATGCTTTAGTTGTTCCCGGCCGTGAAATAATCTGGCAAAATTTTGCTGGGTAATCATGTTTCACAGCCAAGTACTCAACTAAAATCATGCTAAAAAAACGAACCAAATAACCCAATTGGAAATTTTTAGATTTCAATTTAAGTGCAATTCTTTGTTACAAATTATAAATTAAACTTTTGCCATTGCCGATGCATAAATGGCCGACAATTTTCGCCACTAAACATAATTGTGAACAGTTTTGCATTTCAAGTTTTATGCAATACTTATAAAAATTTTGTATTTATTGCGCCATGAATCAATCACAACTTTGTAAGGAATATTGGGCTCAATAATTGAGCGATTATTGCTATAAATGTGTATGTATATTTTACTATACATATTTTATATCGTTTTAATTTTTTACTCAATTGGACGTCTATGCCAATTGGGTCGCTTTTTGTTCATGTATTTGAGTTCTAGTATATTCCATACAATAATTGACCATCAAAACTGCACTAAGGCACAAATTTAAAAATTAAATTCCATTGTGCAGTTTATAATTTGATTTTAGTTAGTGAAGTTGATTTTGTTTAACCGTTTGCGTGAAGCGACAATCAAATCATTAAAATGTGTGTGTTCAACAAAGTGTCTGCTCAACAAAATAAATAACCAATATTTAATCAATTTGCGACTTTCCTTCAATTATTAATTTCGTTCGTTCGTTAATGGTGGGCAAGTGGAAAGTTTAATTAAAATCAAGTGCGTGTTTTGTAAAAGCTTTATACAAATACAAACTGAGAAAAAAAATGTTCCGTGAAGTGACAAAAAGCTTTCAACAAATTTGAAAAAAAAAACAAAATCTAAAATTGTTTTTGGATAAAACTAAAAACGCAGGACTCAACAGATTTCTACAAAGCAAAATATTGAGTTAATTATGTACAAATGTTGTAAAGCCAACATTTTTCTTCCGCACAATGGTTTCAACAGAAAACGAGAAGAACACTTCCACCCAAAAGGAATCTTTACCAGCTGCAAATCAACCAACACCAGCAGCCGGTCGTCCAGAAGCCAAACAAACAAAATTGCTCAATAAAAAAAATGCAGTAATACAGGTAATAAAAATAAATTTTTGTTTTCTTTGTTGCATAAACCCTAGTGTTCCATTCATTAAACGATTTTAGAGATGTTCTTCATATAAAATTGAAAACGAAGTATGCATTTTTAAAGTGCAAAAGTTAAGGGAGTTTTATTTCAAGATTATTTTGCTTGAAAATCAAGTGCAATTTTCTCACGCGTTCCTCTAAATTACAATGCCCCTAAGATTTCCTCTCCTTCTTGTTAATTAAAAAAAAATTTTTGTGTTCTTTGCTTGTTGCGGCTTCTGCTTAATTTTATTTTTAGAAAAGTATCCATTGGTCGATTAGAAGGTGATACCGGGTCAGTAACGTTCCATCCTTTTTTTAACCTTTCCCTTTTACTAATTATTTTGCTTCTTTCAGATCCTTGACGCCAACCTATGAAAGTAATTGGAAATTACAAACGAGAGCTAAATAAAAAATTCCCTACGGCATGTTAAGTTCCGTTATTCCTTATTTTAGACCTGTATAAATATGTATTTCTTTTTCTATTTCAGCCATAGAGGACCTTAAGACCATGAGAGACATGGTATTACAACACTGCTTCCAGTGTCGATTTTGTGGTGAGTTTGTTTTTCTCTTTTTTTTTCTTTAAAATCATTTTTTTTTTTTTTTTAACGTTTATTTAACAGAAAAACATATAATTGACTATAAATAAACAAATAGTCGGAATATAACTTAGTTATTATAAACAGTCCCAAAAACGGGCTCTCAAGTATTTTCTATATGATATTACAATTTTTTGGATAATATGTATTAATTCCTAATGATACGATTTATGTATTTTTATATAACTTGATGCAAAGAAAAAATTAAAAAAAACCTTACTTGTATATTTAAGAGATAAAAACTATAGTCAAAAATTAAAACAAAAAATAATGGCGATTATTCATTGAGCCACCAATATTTCTTAATATTTATACTTGTGTTTATATTTTTATCCGCTGCGTAAACGCTAGTATCAAATCTACTATTTTGTGTTGTTAGTTCTTTGCTATATACATTCTTTATGTTGGCTCTTCTATAAATGTGGTAAAATATAGGAGTGCCAATTTCGTTTTGTATAAAACCGTGACTATCGAGGTATAGGAAGGCCTCAGGCGGTACGAATCCATTTTGTAAGGTTTTTTTTATGTACTCAACACTAGCATAATAAGGTGCCATGATTAAGTTATTTTCGTAGCATTCAAGACTTTTCATAATGTGATTCCTTATTATGTGTATAATGAAGTTATCAATTCAACATATTTGTGCTTCATTATATAGTTTACTGTTTGAGATATATTTAATATAGTTACTACGTGAGGTTCTATAAAGAGACGGACAACCTCTCAGGCATTTTCTTTCAAAAATTCTCAATTTTTCCATGTAAGAGGGGGAAATATTGAACCATATTTGACAGCCATATGTTAGAATAGGATGTATTAATAATTGATACATAATTTTCTTTACCTCCGCTTTTATGTATTTTGAAAAGAATAACTTTTTATATACAAAAAAAGCTTTTCCCGCTTTTATAAGTTGAAGATTAATGTGATCATTAAAATATAAAAATTTATCAAGGTGAACACCTAAGTATTTTACAATTACCTTATTTGGAATGCTTATATTGTTATTGGATTTGATGCCAAAAGATTTCCAATTTTTTTTAATATTATTGTTACACTTTCCAACCGGAGGACGAAACAGTATGGTTTCGCATTTATTTATGTTAATTTTCATTTGCCAATCAAAGGCATATCTTTCTAAGATGTTGAAATAGTTTTGAAGATTTTTATTTATCTTTTCGATTGTATTGTCAGAATGATAAATTATGATATCGTCCGCAAAACCGATAATATTATTGATTTTAGACAAGAGATCATATATGTACAAATTAAAAAGAATTGGTGAATTTACGGCTCTTTGTTGCAAACCATTAATAATATTGAATTTCTTTGTAGTAATTTTGTCCTGATCAGATACTAAAAAAGTCCTATTATTTATCATATTCTGTATAAGTATGATTAAATGTATAGGAAATCTAAATTTGCATAATATTAGGCCAGGTATCCAAATACTGTCGAATGCTTTCTCAAAATCTATTAGACAAGCGCCTGTGCATAATGATTTGTTTAAGTTCCAACACACGTTAGAAATTAGTACATGTATTGCTTGAATTGTTGAGTGTTTGTATTTAAATCCAAATTGGTTATCATTTACTAGTTTATTCATTTTACAAAAATCTAATATATTGGTGTTAATACAGACTTCAAATACTTTACTGATATTAGGAAGTAAGCTAATTGCTCGCAAATTCTTTGGATCACTTGTATCCTTTTCTTTTTTTTGGTAAGATTATTGCCTTTGCAGTTTTCCATGCTCGCGGGAAATATGAATTATTAAGCATATTGTTAAAAAGAGTACAGTAGTCGAAAGCTATTTCTACCGGAATATTTTTTAACACAATGTTTGCGAGTGAAATTCAATTTTAAAATTTTTTATCTGACTTTTCACTTTTACAGAGAACTTACCATGATTTTATTTGGTGTATACTTGAAAGCTGTCACCGATGAAATACGTAAGTTATGCTTCTCTAATGATGATTTTAATTTAATTAAATGAGTTATTAAGAGCATTTTGAAGTGATACCTATGTCGTTTATATTCCTTCTATATTGTAGGACTAATGATCAATAATATATTAAAGTTTTTAACCCCGAAACTGCGGAATCAAGAGAGAGCGCCGAAAAAATTACACAAAAATTTTTAGGTAAAAAGGGCTATTACCCTGTGGGTTTTTTTAAAACTTTAACAATGTTGGTATTTTTGACTCAAGTCAATATTCCATATAAGAAAAAAGTTAATAAAAATTCTTGATGCATATATGTATATTATAACATTTAAATTTTGTTATTTTCTTTCTTATTTTACAATAAAAAATATTTCTAATCACTAATTTGCTTTACAAATTTTGTTATATTGTCAACACTGTTTTGGTTTTGTGGCCATCAGAAATAGAAATTAGTTTAATTCGACTACACGACAAAAGTAGCATGGACAAAAACCTGTTGCCGTGTTGCCTTGCTGTCTTCAATATAATCATTCTCATATGCACACATGTATTCTAATTTTGATAGGTGGTAGTCGTTAGTATGCTGTGGCGAATGTGTTTAATGCTTTAGTTGTTCCCGGCCGTGAAATAATCTGGCAAAATTTTGCTGGGTAATCATGTTTCACAGCCAAGTACTCAACTAAAATCATGCTAAAAAAACGAACCAAATAACCCAATTGGAAATTTTTAGATTTCAATTTAAGTGCAATTCTTTGTTACAAATTATAAATTAAACTTTTGCCATTGCCGATGCATAAATGGCCGACAATTTTCGCCACTAAACATAATTGTGAACAGTTTTGCATTTCAAGTTTTATGCAATACTTATAAAAATTTTGTATTTATTGCGCCATGAATCAATCACAACTTTGTAAGGAATATTGGGCTCAATAATTGAGCGATTATTGCTATAAATGTGTATGTATATTTTACTATACATATTTTATATCGTTTTAATTTTTTACTCAATTGGACGTCTATGCCAATTGGGTCGCTTTTTGTTCATGTATTTGAGTTCTAGTATATTCCATACAATAATTGACCATCAAAACTGCACTAAGGCACAAATTTAAAAATTAAATTCCATTGTGCAGTTTATAATTTGATTTTAGTTAGTGAAGTTGATTTTGTTTAACCGTTTGCGTGAAGCGACAATCAAATCATTAAAATGTGTGTGTTCAACAAAGTGTCTGCTCAACAAAATAAATAACCAATATTTAATCAATTTGCGACTTTCCTTCAATTATTAATTTCGTTCGTTCGTTAATGGTGGGCAAGTGGAAAGTTTAATTAAAATCAAGTGCGTGTTTTGTAAAAGCTTTATACAAATACAAACTGAGAAAAAAAATGTTCCGTGAAGTGACAAAAAGCTTTCAACAAATTTGAAAAAAAAAACAAAATCTAAAATTGTTTTTGGATAAAACTAAAAACGCAGGACTCAACAGATTTCTACAAAGCAAAATATTGAGTTAATTATGTACAAATGTTGTAAAGCCAACATTTTTCTTCCGCACAATGGTTTCAACAGAAAACGAGAAGAACACTTCCACCCAAAAGGAATCTTTACCAGCTGCAAATCAACCAACACCAGCAGCCGGTCGTCCAGAAGCCAAACAAACAAAATTGCTCAATAAAAAAAATGCAGTAATACAGGTAATAAAAATAAATTTTTGTTTTCTTTGTTGCATAAACCCTAGTGTTCCATTCATTAAACGATTTTAGAGATGTTCTTCATATAAAATTGAAAACGAAGTATGCATTTTTAAAGTGCAAAAGTTAAGGGAGTTTTATTTCAAGATTATTTTGCTTGAAAATCAAGTGCAATTTTCTCACGCGTTCCTCTAAATTACAATGCCCCTAAGATTTCCTCTCCTTCTTGTTAATTAAAAAAAAATTTTTGTGTTCTTTGCTTGTTGCGGCTTCTGCTTAATTTTATTTTTAGAAAAGTATCCATTGGTCGATTAGAAGGTGATACCGGGTCACTAACGTTCCATCCTTTTTTTAACCTTTCCCTTTTACTAATTATTTTGCTTCTTTCAGATCCTTGACGCCAACCTATGAAAGTAATTGGAAATTACAAACGAGAGCTAAATAAAAAATTCCCTACGGCATGTTAAGTTCCGTTATTCCTTATTTTAGACCTGTATAAATATGTATTTCTTTTTCTATTTCAGCCATAGAGGACCTTAAGACCATGAGAGACATGGTATTACAACACTGCTTCCAGTGTCGATTTTGTGGTGAGTTTGTTTTTCTCTTTTTTTTTCTTTAAAATCATTTTTTTTTTTTTTTTAACGTTTATTTAACAGAAAAACATATAATTGACTATAAATAAACAAATAGTCGGAATATAACTTAGTTATTATAAACAGTCCCAAAAACGGGCTCTCAAGTATTTTCTATATGATATTACAATTTTTTGGATAATATGTATTAATTCCTAATGATACGATTTATGTATTTTTATATAACTTGATGCAAAGAAAAAATTAAAAAAAACCTTACTTGTATATTTAAGAGATAAAAACTATAGTCAAAAATTAAAACAAAAAATAATGGCGATTATTCATTGAGCCACCAATATTTCTTAATATTTATACTTGTGTTTATATTTTTATCCGCTGCGTAAACGCTAGTATCAAATCTACTATTTTGTGTTGTTAGTTCTTTGCTATATACATTCTTTATGTTGGCTCTTCTATAAATGTGGTAAAATATAGGAGTGCCAATTTCGTTTTGTATAAAACCGTGACTATCGAGGTATAGGAAGGCCTCAGGCGGTACGAATCCATTTTGTAAGGTTTTTTTTATGTACTCAACACTAGCATAATAAGGTGCCATGATTAAGTTATTTTCGTAGCATTCAAGACTTTTCATAATGTGATTCCTTATTATGTGTATAATGAAGTTATCAATTCAACATATTTGTGCTTCATTATATAGTTTACTGTTTGAGATATATTTAATATAGTTACTACGTGAGGTTCTATAAAGAGACGGACAACCTCTCAGGCATTTTCTTTCAAAAATTCTTAATTTTTCCATGTAAGAGGGGGAAATATTGAACCATATTTGACAGCCATATGTTAGAATAGGATGTATTAATAATTGATACATAATTTTCTTTACCTCCGCTTTTATGTATTTTGAAAAGAATAACTTTTTATATACAAAAAAAGCTTTTCCCGCTTTTATAAGTTGAAGATTAATGTGATCATTAAAATATAAAAATTTATCAAGGTGAACACCTAAGTATTTTACAATTACCTTATTTGGAATGCTTATATTGTTATTGGATTTGATGCCAAAAGATTTCCAATTTTTTTTAATATTATTGTTACACTTTCCAACCGGAGGATGAAACAGTATGGTTTCGCATTTATTTATGTTAATTTTCATTTGCCAATCAAAGGCATATCTTTCTAAGATGTTGAAATAGTTTTGAAGATTTTTATTTATCTTTTCGATTGTATTGTCAGAATGATAAATTATGATATCGTCCGCAAAACCGATAATATTATTGATTTTAGACAAGAGATCATATATGTACAAATTAAAAAGAATTGGTGAATTTACGGCTCTTTGTTGCAAACCATTAATAATATTGAATTTCTTTGTACTAATTTTGTCCTGATCAGATACTAAAAAAGTCCTATTATTTATCATATTCTGTATAAGTATGATTAAATGTATAGGAAATCTAAATTTGCATAATATTAGGCCAGGTATCCAAATACTGTCGAATGCTTTCTCAAAATCTATTAGACAAGCGCCTGTGCATAATGATTTGTTTAAGTTCCAACACACGTTAGAAATTAGTACATGTATTGCTTGAATTGTTGAGTGTTTGTATTTAAATCCAAATTGGTTATCATTTACTAGTTTATTCATTTTACAAAAATCTAATATATTGGTGTTAATACAGACTTCAAATACTTTACTGATATTAGGAAGTAAGCTAATTGCTCGCAAATTCTTTGGATCACTTGTATCCTTTTCTTTTTTTTGGTAAGATTATTGCCTTTGCAGTTTTCCATGCTCGCGGGAAATATGAATTATTAAGCATATTGTTAAAAAGAGTACAGTAGTCGAAAGCTATTTCTACCGGAATATTTTTTAACACAATGTTTGGAATGTTATCGAACCCTGATGATAATTTGGGTCTTAAGTGTCTGAAGATGTAAGCGACCGAGTCCCTTGTTACGAAATAATCCTCATTAAGTTGATTAGCCCTTTTATTTGCACTGAATGTAGTAATAGTTGATTTATTTTGTTCATATTCATTTTTATATTGCAAAAAATTAGCGAAACAATTATCTTTTTTTTTTTTTTGGTGGTAGTTTTATTATTTATTGAATCTTCAATTATAAATTGAAACATCAATAAGTTTTTCAAATCTTAAATCTAAAAATACATAAATATATGTTTAGCCAGTGCTAAACAAAATTTTTAATTCCAACTGTTGATTTTTGATGTTTTACATCTCTCGTGTACGGCTGAGAGAAAGAGTATCCCTCCTTCTCAACCGGGTGTGGCCTCTATAATTTAGAATGTTGCGCGCAAGTGGATTTGGGTGCAATACTAGTTTTCCAAAATATTTTTTAGCGTGTTTTGAAAATACTGTCTTCACCAACGGAACATCAAGATCTTTGTGAATTCGCTGATTTCGGATATACCAGGGGGCTGCAGTAATTGTACGTAGAATTTTGTTTTGTCGCCTTTGAATTTTTTTTACACTTGATGCTGAGGCAGTGCCCCATAACTGGATTCCATAGGCCCATATTGGTTTCAGGATCGCGTTGTATAACAAAAGTTTACAGTCAAGACTTAATATAGAATTTCTTCCAATAAGCCAATTCATTTGGGCTGCTTTTAATTTCATTTGTGTCAACTTTGCGTCTATATGCGATTTCCATGTTAAACGACGATCAAGATGAACGCCTAGATATTTTACTACAGTGTGTTGGGTATAGTCTCGGTGTTGATTTGTATAGGCGGGCATGTTCCCCTGCGTAAAGTAAAAGTAACGTGTACACATTTCTGCTCATTCACTTTTATCCGCCATTGTTTTAGCCATGTTTCCAATTTTGAGATGTAACCTTGTAGATTCCGGGAAGCTTCTACAGGATTTTCATGAACGCTTAGAAAAGCCGTATCATCAGCAAATGTTGACGTGTGAATGATACTGCTTAACGGTAAGTCAGAGGCATATATTAAATAAAGTAAAGGACCGAAGATACTGCCTTGAGGGACTCCGGCTTCAATCGACTGCGGGGGCTTAAAAAATTGCCTTCCTTAACTACAAATTTTCGTTCCTCTAGATAGCTTTTTAAGAGCCTGACGATGTTTGCGGCTAGATTTTGTGTTAATTTGTGGACAAGACCTTCGTGCCATACTTTATCAAAGGCCTGTGCGACATCAATAAAAAGCGCTGAACAATATTTCTTTTTTTCAAAAGTTTCTCTAATGACATTCACAAGTCTGTGAGTTTGTTCAATAGTGTTATGCTGACTGCGAAAACCGAATTGATGATCTGGAATACATGCACTGCTAGTTACTATAGGAGTCAGCTTGCCCATGTACAGTTTTTCAAAAAGTTTCGACATATTTGACAATAGACTGATAGGCCGATAGGATTCAACCTTTGTATGATCCTTACCGGGCTTTGGTATCATAGTAATCATCGAAACCTTCCATTCTGCCGGATAGTATTGCAGTCGTAAAATACTATTAAAGATGAATAGTATTATTCGTTTTGCAATGAAAGGCAATTCTTGCAGCATTTTGTTGCTTATTCTATCAATACCTGGGGCTTTTTTTGAGTTTAGACTTGTAATAGCCTTTTGAATATCCACAATATTAAATCTTAGCGGAATTTCTGGTAACGCGACGACTGGCGGCAGTTCAGTAATATCAGCAGAAATATTTGGAGTAAATACCTTTTCTAAGTGTTTAACAAAAAGAGCACCTTTTTCAGCATCAGTTCTTGCCCAGTCACCATTTGAAGCTCGTAATGGAGGTTTACATATCACCGGCCTTTTAAGTCCTCTGGCTGCACGCCACAGCGAATAATCTGTTGATGGTGTTGCATCGAGTTCTTGCAGAAATTTTTGCAGCGAAGCTGTTTTTTGTGTTTGCAAAACTTTTCTAAGCTGCTTGGTACACTCCTTGAGCCTTAATTTTAGCTGTGGCGATCTGTATTGTAGCCATTCTCGTCGAGCTCTCCGTTTTTTAGTCAATAGCCTTTCTATATCTGCACAAAAAATATTGTTAAATCTCGCTTGTTGATTTGGTTGAATTGAAGAAGTATTAAGAGCAGCTTGTTTGGCATGTGCTTCAAACAACCTAATAGAATTTTTATGTCAGTAGGTGTTCTCAATGGCATATTTTCCGTGCAATGAGCACTCAAATATTTTTTTGTGTTTCAGCCAGTTAATACATGCAGATGTCAGCGGTAAATCCCATGTTGGTCTTGCGGTTGTGTGTGAGTAAATAGTGATAATAGTAGGCGAGTGATCTGAAGACAAATCCAAAGATGCTTCTACTTCCGTCATTTCGCTGGGCACACCTTTCGAGATTCCAAAGTCGATAACATCAGGAATTTTTTGTCGATCCGTTGGCCAATATGTTGGCTGACCACTTGAAACTACATCCAAACCCATTTTTGAAATTGTGTCAAACAAAACACGATCCTTAGGACTGATTAAACGTGAACCCCAAAAAGTGTGTTTAGCATTGTAGTCGCCAGCTGCTAGAAAACGGGACCCCAGTATTGTATAAAATGCGGTATATTGACTCTCTGAAATTGAAAACCTGGCAGGAGAATAAACAGATGATATCACAAGCTTTTGATAAAAATTTTCAATACAGATATTTGTTGCTTGAAGATATTTTTCACGAAGGTAATTTAGCAGGTAGTGTTTTATTCGAGTTTTTATTAGGATTCCAGAGCCACCACAAGCTCTACCTCGAGGATCCTAAAAATTATATCCACTAATTTTAAAATAGCTTCGAGACGTCAAATGAGTTTCTGAGATAAGCATAACGTCGATTTGTTTATCCAGAAGAAAATATTCTATTTCATTTTTATGTTGGCAGATGCCGTTTGCGTTCCAATAACAGATTCTTAAGTTCATGGTTTGTTCAATACAGCCTGCAACAAGGTAGACTGCATTTTCAACATTTCCTGCATCATACAGGACATGTTGAGAGTAAATGTATTTACTGTTTGTATTAGGATCTCTATCGAGGCTTTAATACGACTAAAATTATGCCCTGATTCTTTATTAGCTGGTACAGTTTTTTGCGCCGGAGTCTGGTTACTCTTTAAAATATTAGCGTATGAAAATTGACTATTAGGTTTTTGCTGAGTAAGAGTCGTGTTAGACTTTAAAACATTTGAGTATTGATTATGGCTAGACGACGGTTGAGGTAACTGAGGGTAGTTTAAAGGGGTGTTGGGCTGATCGGGAGTAGCATTTGTTTTTCTGTTCGACGAATTTTTAAAAAAAGAGTAAAGAGGGCAGCCTCTATAGTTAGCAGTGTGGTTTCCACTGCAATTGCCGCATTTTTTTGCCTTGGTATCACCTTTTATTTTGTCACAGTTAGCGGTACTGTGCAACTCACCATATACAACGCAAACGGTAGGCAACTTGCAATAAGTTTTGGTATGGCCGAATTCTTGACAGTTCATGCATTGGATAGGTCCATTTTTTTTATGTGGCATCTCAACTGTAACTCTTCTGTGTAACAAGTACTTTAGATTATAGATTGGGTGCGATTCATTTTTTTTAATTTTCAAGTCACCTGGCTGTAGCTCGACTCTAAAAATAGGTTGCGGGATTTTTTCCCTATTTTTGATGTTAGAAACATTTTTAACCTTGAAGCCATTATTTTAAAGGCCAGACTTAACCTCTTCTGGATCCACACTAGAGTCTATACCTTTTATTACGACGGTTAGACCTTTAGCACTCTTTAATTGGTACGTATAAAAATTTTTGTTTTTTGACTCAAGGTCAGAAACTATTTTTCGGTAATTACTTTCTTGCACTACCTGGATTTTTGTTTCGTTAATATTTCCGCGCTTAATTGGAGTTACATAGAACTCATTTTCTCCAATTAAGGAGATAAGGCTTTTTACCAACAAACTAGAGTTCTGCTCTCTTAAATATATCGGTGGAGGTTTACTCGACCTTGTTGTAGTTGTGTCTTCATTGTCTTGTTCAGATAAAATCGCGAAACGATTTTCGGAATTTTTTGTTTTGTTTTTTCCATCTCTGGGAACTTTCGCTGTTGAAGCTATTTGAGCTGATTTTGGACTTCTTCCCCTTTTTAACACGGTTATGTATCTGTCCATTCCTGTTTGAATTTTATTATCATTTATTGTACTCCACGCATTTACCATTTTGTGCACGTTGGTCACCTTGTTACTTATTGTTTGTTTGTTTGTTTGTACAGCTAAGCTGACAAGTTTGCTGATGGGTGCAATTGTTGTTGCTTCTTGATCACTATTTAACATGTTCAGAGATAATGATCGCACACGAGTATTTGTGTTTTCTGTTAAATTCAGGTTTTTGTTTAATTCATTTTTTTTATTGTCGTCATCAGAAACTAAAGTTATATATTGTACATTCCTACTGCTTGTAGGATTATTGTTGTTTTTATCAGAAGATGAACTCATCAGAGTTCTCTTTTTTTATTTTCACTTATATTAGTTTGTGTATGCAAATATTTATGTATATTGCACACAAGCAAAAAATAAAATAAAACCAGTAAAATAACTGTTCAATAAATGTTTTGTTTTTTTTTATATTTTTTGTGACTTGAAAAATTATTTTTTTTATATTTTTTTTTATATTCAGTTGCGACGATTATAAAAACGCGTCTGTTCACTACGAAAGTTGAAACTTAATAGAAACAATTATCAATTTCAAAATGCATATTATTATCATTGTCAATCTCTTTATAAGAGTGAACTGATTCTAAAAAGAAACCAATTACATTCAGTTTATGCTCTTCGTCTTTTATCATAAAGGAATTATTTTCTATCTCAATATTATTAGAACTTATGCCTGCATTTCTTAGCAATAATTCTTTATCCTCTGGTATTTTAATAACATCTATTTTCAGAGATTGTGTTCTTTTGAATTGTTTTTTAATTTCAGTAAACATGTTTGAGGGGTTTTTTGATCGATATTTTGGAGCTTTACATGGAAATGTTTATTAACTGCTAGGACAAAATTATCATTGATAAGTTTATAATTGGGGTATTCACACTGTAGTCATAAGTCATATGTCATAAAATAATAGCACACCAAAATATGACAAGTGTGAACACCCCGTCATAAATAAGTGTGCTAAATCATAATTGTGCCAGCTGATAAACATTTAACAACACTCCATTTTTAATCGGATTATTGCGCATACGTTTGCATTTTGGCTTAAATGTAAATGTTTTTTAATTTTTAATAAAGAAAACAATAAATTTCCTGTAAATTTTTTAAAATGTCTAATATCAATTAAAATTTTCAATTTTTTTTATCTATACCAATTTGCTGAAATAAATATAATCAAAAACAGCTGTTGCCGGTAACATGAGCTGAACTATTTTTTTAGACGGCGGCAAGTGAAAAAACGTTCACAAGCTGCCAGGCAGATCAGTTACACAAACACATATTATACATTACCTACACTGTCAAATTTTTTACATATTTTCCCGCGCAATTTTAATGTAATATTTTATGCATGGAGAATTCTGACAGCGTAGGTAATGAATTCGCCGTTTACACAAACAAAATGCCTGTTGTTTGCTTTGTTGTTGAATTATTGTAGTCGTAATGAATTTGCCTTTTGCACGAAAATTACATTAAAATGCTTTTTGCAGTCTAGCACAAGCTGGTTTTTCCAGCGTTTGCTGTAAATATGTGTGAATAAAAACTAGTAAGTACTTAAAATTACTAGTTTTAACTTGAATTTTTGTAAACATGTCATTGAGGTGCTGGAAATAAGTTTATTGTTGGTTTATTCGTCAAAAAGCGCATTGTCGTTTGTTTTTTTTTAAATATAATGACTGCATTAATGAATTATGATATTTCTCAATTCTCAATTGACCAATAGTAATTTCCTGGCCAAACTGTTCCAAATACTCTTCATGGAGTGACAACAAGGCACTATTTTTTGTCACTCTCACTGACAGCACTTGCGAATTTTTAAATATAATATTATGCTTTTGGAGCATATAAAAAAATTTCGCGCTAATAAATAATCAAAACAAACTTATAGTGTTGCCAAAATGTTTTACCACAAGTTTTGCTTAGAACTTATAAGAAAAATAGCTTTTTTTAAACAGAGGCAACTCCCAAACAGTTTCTATCAGCTGATTTTTCAGCCGCATATCTTTTAATTTTCCAGTACTAGCTATCACTTTTCAGTATAAAATCTCTGAAAACAGCGTTACGTAATATGTGCACAGCCCCCAATGTATAAATTCGCGTGAATTCGCCACTGCATTAACCTTATAATTAATTCGCCTTGGTCGTGCATATGAATTTGCCTTGTTTTCATTCTTGTGTTATATAAAAGTAGCGGTGGCTTGTAAATATTATCGTCCGCTCGAATAAGGAGTTGCAGCTGCTCGACTAAGATTTCTAGTGTTATTTTATGACAAACCATAAACATACCTCAAAATGTCTTATTATTATATGACTTTTTTGCTTGAAGCACAACAACAATTTTTTTAAACTATTGTAAAATAATAAGACATTATGACAATATGACTGATATGACAACAGTGTGAACACCCCAAATATGTTTTAATTTGGTTTTAAGTAAATTAAGTTCTGAGTCCAACAATACAAATTCTAATCTATTATAATTTTTAATCTTAGTGACAATTTTGCTTTTTTCTGTTTGTAGTTTCTTTATGGTTATATTAGTGAATTTTTCCACCGAGTTTTTACTCTTGAATTTAGGGACAAATTTTTCTACTGATTTTGTAATATATTCGTTCAGTCGAAGTAAAAAGAAATCTATCTCAGAATTTGTTAGATTTCTATCATTTGAAATTAGTTCATGTTTCCTCAATTCACTTAATATTCTGTTTTGGAACTTTTTCCAATTTGTTTTTTTATAATTTAGTTTTTGAACAGGCAACTCTTTGAAAAAAACGAGTGGGTGGTCATTTTCTATGTTTTCGATTTGAATTTGTAGTGCATTATGATCACTATCATAATGAAGGGTTTGAAGACAATTTAATGAATCGTTCTCTTTGTGAATAAGTAGTCGAGAATCGGCTATACATAAATCAAGGTACGAATTACAGCGGGGATATGAAGGTGCAACTGAAGCGTATAAGCTACATCTAAAAATGGTATCATTACCTGCAAGCCATTCTTTTAATTTATTTCGCTTTGTGTTGCAAAATTCGTTACCCCAATCACTGTGCTTGCAATTTAGGTCTCCTGCTAGTAAATAAAAGTTATTTGGATCATTTAAATTTAGAGATTGAAAAAGTTGCATAAATTCAGTCTTAAAATGTCTATCATTGTTACCAGATGGATAATATGCTGATATCACATATAACATTTTGTTTGCCAATAGAGGTATTTTTATAATGCATGTTTCTAAATAGTTTAATGAGTTAGTAGTGTTATTTTTGTAATTTACATATTTTATTCCATTTTTTAATAAAATTGCCGTTCCTCTACCTCTCTTGGAATCTTTTCTGTCTTTACGTATTAGATTATAGTCTTGAAAATTTAGTTTGTGTCTATCATTAAGTTTTGTTTCATTTAACAAAACAAAATCTGGATTATATTTCTTTATAAAATTACATAAATCGTATCTTCTACTTAATTTTATTAAAGAGTTTACGTTAATTTCGATAATTTTAAGGTTTTTTACAATTGTCTCTGCCATTTTGATAAACTAATTTTCTAACATCGAAAAAATCGTATCTATTCTAGATGTCTGTAATTGAAGATGTTTGTTTAAATTTATAATTTGATTTGATAAGTTTTGCATTGAACTATTTAATTGTTCCAATGCATTTTGGATAGAATTTGGGTTGATTCCATTTTGTAAATTGTTATTTTTGACCATATTAGCGAAAGTAATATTGTGATTCACAGGAATTGATGTATTGTTATTTCGTCCCTGAGTTAAGTTTTGTTTTTTAGCATGCAATTTCAGCTTAATCTCTTTATATTTTTCACAACCTTTGTAGGAAGCTGGGTGTCCGTATTTGTTACATAGCACACAAAATAGCTTGTCTCTTTCATTTGGGGTAATATTGTTAATGGCACATTTATTACTGTCGTGCATTTCGCTGCATTTCACACATCTGCGTGGCAGGAAACAATTAGCAGCACTGTGGAAAAAACTTTGGCAGTTTCTGCATTGAGGGATTTCAGGTTTTCTGAAGGTTTCCCAACGGATACAATGATGTAGAAGACCTTTAATTGATTTCAATTCGTTAACTTTACTTTCGTTACTTATTTGTAACAAATATATTGGAAGGGCATAATTTTCATTTATTAACTTTAGGTTTTCATTTTGGAATTTTTTTAATTCCTCTAAAATTTCGTTAATGTTAGTGTCAGCACTAAGGCCTTTTAGTAAAAGTGATTTGGTTTTAATATGTTTTGGGGTGAATGTGAAAAATTTGGTTTTTGTTTGTATGCTTTCACTCTAAAATAATCATCTATAGATGACATAAACAAAGAAAGTTTTCCATTTCGAAATTCTTTAATTTTAAATTCTGATATGTTAAGGCCTATATTAATAAACTCTACAAGTTGTTTTGAATTCACATCAAAAATATTTATTGGTGGGATTCCAGTGTTTTTATTTTGATTATTTGTAACCGGTTTAATGTTATTTGTGTTTTCAATGTTATTAATATTGTTTCTATATTCAGAGTTTTTTCTTGCAGCTTGTGCAGTTGTTGTATTTTCGTGTTCTTGTACATGTTTTTCAAATAGCTTTAAACATTCTTGATTGCAATTTTTGTTATTATCCAGAATTGCCAAGTAATTTTTTTTTTAATTTGTTTGTTTTGTTGTTCACCTGGCATGTTCCTTTTTCCTTATCTGGCATTCTATGTTAAATTATTTTTTGGTTGAATTATGTTGTTATCATTGTCACTATTTATTTCTATTTGTCGAGCATTGTGCTCACTCATTTCTCACTTGTATTATTTTTTTTTTTTAAGAGTCTTTATCTCTTGTGTTTTTTTTTTTTTGTGTTTTTAAACAAAAAATGCAAAATTTGCAAAAAACGCGTTAAAGAAGAAGTGCAGCTCAAATAACTGACAATCCAATCGATCACCGCATATACGTCTGTCTATCATGACGATCACGATCGAACTGGTCCTCTTTAAAATCATTTATTGGTCGTATGGTTTCACCAGATTACGGTGTAGGGTTCGAAGTTTTCCCTTCATCATTATTTGAATGTTTACTGGTGTGGGGAAACTTTTAATTTCATAGGGCCTGTCCCATATGGGCGTAAATTTTTTTTTACGTGCTTGTGTTTTTACTAGGACTCTACCTCCTATTTTCAAAGTATAAGACCTTGACTGCTTGTCGTACTGCTTCTTTGCCCTAGCCTTAGCTTTTTCTTGATTTACTTTAGCAATCTCGTAAGCCCTTTGAATTTGATGTCTTAATAATTTGGGATAATAGGAGGGGTTATATAAGGGTATGCGTGTTTGTAGGTTTGATGGCAGGGGAGCATCGAATCCATACAGTATTTTGAAAGGTATCTGCTTTGTGCTCCATGTGGTTATGTACGTGAATTGCCGAAGCAAGCCATTCATCCCAGTTCGACCCATCTTCTTTTGCGAAGCTTCGCAAATATTCTGCTAATGGCCTGTGGCTTCGTTCCAATGACCCGTTAGCTTGAGGGTGATATGGAGTGATATGTTGCTTTTTAATTTTCAAGAGATTACACACACTTCCAAACAGTTTCGAGGTGAAGTTCGTCCCATTGTCGGTAATTAGTTTTTGAGGAATACCATATTTTGTTACCATCTCGTTATAATAGATTCTTGCTGCCGTTTCTGCTTCGGCATCTGGCATGGGTGCGCAGACAAAAAATTTTGATAAATCGTCCTGGAGAGTAAGAATGTATTTGTTTCCCATGGTAGTGGTTGGCAGGGGCCCCACCATATCCATATATACCTTTTTTGCGGTATCTGTGAGGACCATGGTCTCCTTATTGAGGAGTCCACTTTTATTTTTCTGACATTTCGGACATCGTTTTATGTAGGCCTTGTTTTCGCGTTGCATTCCTTTCCATTTGTACTGTTTCTTTATTCCACTGTAGGTTTTCATGACTCCTTGATGTCCGCCCAGAGGTGAGTCATAGAAGCTTCTAAGGACTTCTAGGATGTCCTTTCTTTCAGTCTAAAATATCGCTACAGAGGTTTCTTCACCATTATCACTATTTTCGTCCTCTGCAAGAGCTTTTTGTTGCGTTGTTTTTTCTGCTTCGCATTTTTTCAAGTTTGCCTGAGCTCTGGTTATCACTCCGATATTTTGATTTTTCGTTGGTAACCTGCTCAGTGCATCCGCATTCAAATTAGCCATCCCTGGTTTGTACATAATTTCGAATTCGTACTCCGATAATTTGTGCCTAAACCGTGCAAGTCTTGAGGTTTGGTCTTTGAGGTTTGCTATCCCCCTCAAGGGTTGGTGATCCGTAAATACGGTGAAGTGTCGCCCCAGGAGATATGGCCGGAAAGTATGTGTTGCCCATACCACACCAAGCATTTCTTTCTATATGGTTGAGTACCTTTTTTCAGTGTCACTGAGAGTTCGACTAGCAAACGCTATCGGGAGATCCATCTCGTTCCTTATCTGTGACAAAACTGCTCCTAAGGCCTCGTTGCTTGCATCCGTTGTTACTCTGAAGGGTTGTGCAAAATCCGGGTAAATCAATATTGGAGGATTTGCAATACTTTCTTTGACCTTGTCCAAGGCCTCTTGGCATTGGGTCGTCCACACAAACTTAGTGTTATTTCTTAACAGCTTTGTTATTGGTGAAGCCAATTTTGCCATCCCTGCCACAAATTTTCGGTAGTAGTTGATCAAGCCCAGTAGTGCTTGTACTTCTTTTATAGTTCTTGGTGGCTTAAGTTTAGAGACTTTTTGGGCACTAATAATATTGGTGAATTCCACGGGGATATGCTTGGGCTTATTGTACCCTCCTGTAGTAACTCCGATACTTGTCGGTTGATCTCTTCTTTGTGGACGTGGGGTAGACGGTACTGTCGTTGATTGATAGGTGGTTGTTCTCTATTCATTGGTATTTTATGTTTTACCAATGTGGTGAATGCCAGTTTGTCATTGTCTAGCATGAACAAGTCGTGATACTCCTCACATATCCAGTTCATGGACTCTGTTTCCTCCATGTACCAATTCCTTTCCGTCATAATAATGCTTTTTAGGCATCTTACTCTTTCTCCCTGGTTTGACAATGATAATGTGTGTTGATCGGTTCCTCCATACTGTTTGTAATGATTGAAATATGAGAATTTCAACTGGGTTTCCTTCCTCCATGGGACATCTTGGTCTGTTGCGTTTAGTATGGGTACTGCTGTGCCTCCATTTTTTATGTTGACCACAGTATTTCCAACGTAAACTCCAGGGGAAATCTCTTGTTTATGTACAACCACAGTTTTATCCCTCGATACAATATTTATCGGTACTATAGTAACTGCTCTTTTCCTTAGACACACACCCTTTTTATGATCTATCTCTGTACGAAGCGTAAACGTGTTTACAATGCACCTGTTCCACATGTTGTCTCTCCCGAGAATGCCATCCCCAGGGATTTGGATCTGCCGTGACACAATATGGAACACTCATGACAACTTTTGTCTCCTATATTGCTTTCGGTTGTGCCACGTGTCGTAGTCTTTCCTCCGAAGGCTCCAGAAAGGATTTTAATTTGTTTCCTATTCTCATTGGGAAAAACCTTCATAGACTCTTCTTTTATTATACTGAAATCTGCTCCCGTATCTACAAGTAAGATCAATCTTCCCTCCCTAGCTCCTTGGCAGGGGAGCGTAATGAAAACTGTGTCCACATTGCACGGTGATTCATTACTATTATTTCTAATTGGCATTATCTCTTCCATTTGCTTTTCTTCAGATTTAAGTTTTAATCCATTGTCTTTTTCTGCTTTTACTTCTAAATTGTACCCGTTCTCTCCATTAGCAGAGTGTACAACTGCCTTGGTTACTATCCTAGTTGGCTGCTCTGGTTCTGAGTCAGCTTCTGTATCATCTTTGTTTTTTATATTTCCTCTACTCTCTCCTTTTGGTTCTCTATAATGCCAATTTAGTTTGTTTGTGTTTGTTGTTAGTTTATTTTTTCGGAACCCCAGTTATTGGCGATAACTGGGCCGGACACCGTTTCCCTGAACATTTGTCCGATTGGTGTTGCTGTGCGCCTCTACGGCGTTGATAGCTAGGTCCCTGCCGTTGTTGCTATTTCTTGCCTGTTGGTAAATCCCTGCGCCCGCTGCTCCCGTAAATCCAACCACTACTTCTGCAGTCTCGTGCAAAATGTCCCTAATGCTGACATTTAAAACAGGTCGGTCATATATTATTATTGGTATTTGCGCTTCTGCTTGCGTTTTGTCTCGTTGCTATTTGTGAGCCTCCACGGAATTCTGTATTTTTTGTCCTTCTATAGTCCCCTGCTGTCCTTCTTTCGAATTGATTATGGTTGGGGGCACTTCTTCTTGAGTCGCAAAATTGGTTTTCCTTGTGACCATTCAACCTGCAGATTCGGCAGTATAAGGAGCTCAATCTTTTTCTTCAGCTTTTCAACTCGTGCCCCTTGTTACCACAGAACGTACAGCTTACTATCTTCCTGCACTGGGGCCCCATTTCATGGCCGAATTTTCCACAACTCGAGCAGAAGGGTGTGTTAAATCGCTTTCTGCAACTACTCCAGTCATGTCCCATCTTGTTGCAAAAACTACAGGGGACTTCCGACTCCATCATGTTGATATTGTGTGTTGGTTCGCCGAACAATTCTTCAGCGTTCTCTACTATCTGTATCAACTTCGTGAGCTCTTCCTCTTCCTGTCCCACGAATCGAGCTTTGAGAGCATGGTCTTTCAACCCCTTGATGAAACTTCTTACTGCTATCCGTTTGAAGTCCATCAGCATGGTTTGGCGGCCAGGTCCTTCCGGCCATTCGTTTTCTATGGCCGTTTTCGCCTCGTTCAGCAGGCTGTCTAGGTGCTCTCCAAAGTTGCATGCTGACTCTCTGATGCTCTGTTTGCAACTCAATATCAGCTCCCTTATTTTATCCAGGCTTTTGTTTTTTAGATAAATCTTTTTGATCGTGTTACAGAATGCGTCCACCGAACTAAAAGTCATCTGGGATATTTTTGAGTATGCACCCCCCAGTAGTCGCAATTTCAGACACTGTATCACATCCTGGATTGAGCCATCGTTTGCTCCCGTGATTAGCTCTCTTTCCACCATTTTGCATCCTTGTATGTACCTGAATACTTCTGATGACAAGTCTGGCCCATCGGTCCCGAAAAATGATGGGACCGTGTTGTTGACTATTTTAACGATCTCAGATAGCGAAGTCATATTTATCCTCTCGTTTACCGTTCTTTCAGTAATATTGTTTTGCCGGGGTGATAGTGATCGTCTTTCCAAGATGTCCTGAGCCACTGGTATCAATCTATTAAATTCCTCCGCTACTATACTGTCAATGTCTTCTGTTTCTTGCAACTCGTTGAATTTCGCCTTATATTCGCCCAACTCGTTCAGTTTCCTTGCTATTGTCTCAGCGGAGTACCGTCTGCTACCTGTTTTCCTTGCGTTGTTTGTCAGGGTTTTTAATTTTTCCAACAGCGTTAAAGCAGATGAATCTTTCTCGCGTGATATGACAATCGTCGGTAGTCCTGCTTCGTTAAGTTCTTCTTGCAGTGAAGGATTTGGTGATCTCGTTCTATAAATTGTGTCTAACTCCCTTCTTGCGTTTTCTAAAGCTGTTTGTAGTCTTTGAATGGTGTCGTCCTGTGTCTATTAATTGCTTCTGTTTCAATTGCTTCCTAAAATTCTCCTCACTCAGTCCTTTTCCTTTCAACTGTTCCACTAATTCTGAATTTTCCCTTACCACGTCTTCCAATAAACTGTCTGTGTATTCTATTTGCCCTCTTAGTTTTTCACAATGTCCTTTTAAGAATGTCTTTGTTTCTTCTAGTTCTATGATCCTTTTCACAAACTCCTGTGATCTATCTTTACTCAAGTCACTTATTAATTGAAGGACATAACTCACCTCTTCTAATTTTGTCAGTCTTTGTATCCTTATTGTTTCTCTATGATTGTCAAGGAATACTTTGTCCGATTCTAAACCTTTAAGTTCTGTCCACAAATGAACTTGTAGACTGTCCACTGAATAATTACACTTGTCGATCCGTCCTATCAGTTCGTCTGTCTTTGTCTGCGGATTCCTATCGCTTTTTAATCTTCACAGGGGTCTTGCAATGTATATAGGTAATGAAAATGTGTACCAGTGCCAGCAACCATCAGGCACGCCTGATCGCGAATTTAGCTGTCTTTGGATTAAATTCAAAATCAGGACACATCATTTACATTTCGGGTTTCTTTACAGAAGTCCAAAAGCGGCAAGGGACAAAACCTTATCCAACTTCGATTCCCTTTCCGATTCAATTTCGAAGATCCTTGAGAGCTGTCCGAACAGTGAAATTGTCGTTGCTGGTGATTTCAATGTTCATCTTGGCTTCACCATTCGAGACACACAACTCCAGAAGGCCAATATATTGAGCTTTTCGCCGCGCATAATCACGTTGCGCAACTAGTGAATGAGCCAAAAATATTTCATGTGTAGCACAATAACAACAATCTCGACCTTTTTCTCACTTCGCAACCTGAAAAGTACGAAGTGAGTGTTAATGCACCTCTCGGTAACTCGGATCATTGTACCATTTCCGCCACCTTTTCGTTCTCTAATCTTCGCAACGTCTCCCAATCAGCTACGAGACGCTTAAAATACACGTACGAAAAGGCTCGTTGGGCAGTATTTCAATTGGAAGCTATGCTTTCTAGACAACATCGTCGATGCCATGGCGAAAATGGTAGAAAGTATAATTTTGCTGGGAATGAAAACTTTCATTATATCTAAGTAAATTTTGATTAAACCGAAAGTTAAGTCTTGGTTCAATCAGACGAGGAGAAATGCAATCAGATCCAAAGAGGAAGCATTTAGTGTCTCGCGTAATAATAAAAACGCCAATTCTAATTCGCTGCGCAAAAAAGCGAGATCTTCATGTGCCAGAGAACTAAGGCGCGAAAAAGCTTTGTACGAGCAGCGCCTTCGCACTAAAGTTCTTGATGCTCCACGGGGTAGCAAGAGCTTTTGGTCATTCGTTAAAAGAGTCAAGGATAATGCTAGTTCCTCAATTCCACCTCTTTTAAAGGACGACCATGTATTCACTGACCCGGTTCATAAAGCTAACCTTCTGGCTGAAATGTTCGCAAGAAATTCTCACTTCTCACGTTCTCGAGGGAGTATCTGTATCTATGCCAAAAATATTCTTTTGAGCGAGTGCAGTTAAAAAGGTTTTCTCGAAGCTTAACGTAAACAAGTCTCCTGGGCCGGATGGTATTCCAGCAGTGGTCTTGAAACAGTGCTTTTCGACGTTATCACGTCCATTGGCACGCCTGTTCACCACTTTGTACCATGCTGGTGAATTTCCAATGTGTTGGAAGGTTGCCAATGTAACGCCGATCCCTAAAAAGGGGGAGGCCAACAGCCCTGAAAATTACCGCCCAATTGCAATTTGTTATGCGCTTTCCAAAGTAATGGAAAGTATATTGAATTTCCATCTAGTGAAATATTTGGAGCTCAACAGTTTACTTAGCGACCGGCAGTATGGCTTTCGTAGGGGCCGCTCTACGGGGGACCTACTAGCTTTCCTTTCGGAGAAGTGCTGTAATAGCAAACATCACTTTGGCGAAAGTAAGGTGGTGGCTCTAGATATTTCCAAGGCATTTGATAGAGTGTGGCATGGAGCACTTTTGTCAAAACTGATTGCTTTTGGTGTCGGCGATGGCTTCACTCGATTTGTATCGAGCTTTCTCAGAGATCGCACTATACGAGTTGTTGTAGATGGGGTCTCATCAAACAAGTTCAAGATAAATTCAGGTGTACTACAAGGCTCCGTTCTTTCCCCTACCCTCTTTCTTATTTTTCTTAATAAATATCTACGTCAAACTTTCAACCCTATCTACTCTTTTGCAGATGACAGCAGCTTAGTTCATTCATATTCATTCAGTAACAGGCCAAACCCGTCGGAGATCCGGGCAATGCGGCAAAATATGAATGATACACTAAATCGCGATCTCCTGACAATTTCAATTTGGGGTCATGCTAATAGGGTCGATTTTAATGCAAGAAAGACCCTATGCGCTATGCTCACGCACAGACTTGGCATGAAAATTCATTGTGATGTGCGATGGAATGATCATTGATGACCGCGTTCACGCAGCCCTATAGTACATATGTAGATTTCTGAAATAAATTTCATTAGTTTTTCTTTAGAGCCTTCACACAATGTAGCGAGAATTTGTTGAGGTGCGATATTTCATACGATTTGAACTAAAATCTATTTTATTTTCATTGCGGAATTTCTTATTCTGTCAATTTTTGACACTCTTTCTCTTTCTGATGTTGCCATAGTTTTTGAATGATTGGAGATGTTCACAACATTGGGTCTGAACACAATATAACGATAATTTATTGCGGTGCGGTTTTTCATATGATTTTGATGTATGCACAAATAAATTAAAAAAAAACTACGGGCAGCACTCCGGGAGTACCGACAGAAGTGAAAACGTTTTGTGATTACAACAGTACACGTGCTATTGCCAAAAAAATTATGCGTAGATATAAACAATTATATAAATACATGCAACAAATTTAACCACTTATCACGGCGTATGCAACAGGTGAGCTTACAAGCACAGCTGACTGAGCTCGTTTTATAGCAAATTTTCATACAAACTGATATAGTTTGAAGAGAGTACATAAAAAATGGTTACAGTTTGGTACTCATACGTATTAAAACGCTTTAAATTTGTTTGTGTATTTTGATATGAAGCGACTGCTTTATACCAACAAAACACATGTTGTTTTTGGATTGTTGTACTTGTTGTCGAACTGCGCATACCTGTTAGTTTTGCCATGCCACTTATTCCAACTTAAATAAAAATGGCGGCATCTTATCTGTCAAGAGTCAAATGTCCAGGCGTTACTACACCTGTAATTTGTGTGGAATGCATTAGCACAAACAGAGTGGCTACAAAAGTTTAAATTAAATATCAAGGCGAATTTATTACCAAGTGGATGTAGTGGCGAATTCGGGCGAAGTTGTAATTTTCCCATACTGTCAAATTTGGTACATATTTCCCGACGCCATTTTTATGTAAATTTTGATAGCGTAGGATATGAATTCGCCTTTTACACAAGTAAATGCCTGTTGTTTGTTTTGTTGGCGAATTGTTGTATTTTTTCTAGTTTTGTTTGTTTATTGTGATCAAATAGTTTTGTTTTATGTGATTTTCTTTTGTTTTGGTATTCCCATAATTCATACATATATATGTATGGACATAGGTTGTTGGTTATGTTTCTTTGTTTTATTTGCGTTTGCAAATTTTATTTTATTTAGTCTTTATATTGACCGATGCAATTATGTTCAATTTGTATTTGTCATCAAAAAGTTGTTATTGGAAAATTGGCTTAGTAAAATTAAGGTTGTCTATATAAAGGCAAATTCATTACCATGCATATGCACGACTACAACAATTCACCAAATAACAAACAACAGGCATTTAGTTTGTTTACCGGCGAATTCATATCCTACGCTGTCAAAATACTACATGCATAAAAAATTCCATAAAAATGGCGCCGGAAAATATGTACAAAATTTGACAGTGTGGGCAATTGATACATTCGCCCGAATTCGCCACTGCATCCACCTGGTAGTGAATTCGCCTGGGTCTGTAGTATAAGTAATGTGCGTTCGTCTGCTATCAAAGCGTATCCAACAGGTGAGCTTATTAGCACAGCTGAGCTCGCTTCAAGGCAAATTATCATACAAACTGAAACAATTTTAAAAGTAGACATAAATAATGGTTACAGTAAGAAAATGTTTAAATTTGTTTGTGTATTCTGATATCAAGCAAGTGCTTTATACCAATCCAACAAATATATGTTGTTTTTGGATTGTTGTACTTGTTGAATTGCGCATACCTGTTAGTGTTACCATGTCTGGTATGTAGTTGTCTGTTAAGTGTTAAGCATTAAACACATTCGCCACAGCAGACTACCGACTACCACCTGTCAAAATTAGAATACATGTGTGCATATGAGAATCATTATATTGAAGACAGCAAGACAACACGGCAACCGGTTTTTGTCCATGCTACTTTTGTCGTGTAGTCGAATTAAACTAATTTCTATTTCTGATGGCCACAAAACCAAAAAATGTTGACAATATACAAAATTTGTAAAACAAATTAGGGATTAGAAATATTTTTTATTGTAAAATTTAAATGTTATAATATATATGCATCAAGAATTTTTATTAGCTTTATTGTTATATGGAATATTGACTTTAGTCAAAAATACCAACATTGTTAAAGTTTTAAAAAAACTCACAGGGTAATAGCCCTTTTTTAATATATTATTGATCATAAGTCCTACAATATAGATCGAATATAAACGACATAGGTATCATTTCAAATGCTCTAAATAACTCATTTTATTCTTAAAATCATCATTAAAGAAGCATAACTTACGTATTTCATCGGTGACAGCTTTCAAGTATACATCAACTAAAAGCATGGTAAGTTCTCTACAAAAGCGAAAAGTCAGATAAAAAAAAATTAAAATGGAATTTCACTCGCAATGGGTAAATTGTTTTAAAAAATACCAGTATATGTGACAGCGCATAGAGAAAGAGACCTAAGGGTAAAAAATCAATTTTCACTTTTTTTTTTTTATGTGGATAACATCAACAGAATATTGATATTAAATGAATTTGCTTAGTTCCTATATAAAAAAAAATATATATATATATATATATAAAACAAGTAAGAGTGCTATATTCGGCTGTGCCGAATATTATATACCCTTCACCAATGCATATATATGTGATTCGCAGAATATAATAAGCCTGTATATCCTTTTTTATATAAATATAACATTTCAAACAATATAAAAAGTAAGTTAAAACTGCATACTTGGACCCACTTTCATATTTTATTCAGAGCTATATACTTATGTGACAGCGTTCTCCAATGGGCAGAATAGAATAGATAATTCCTCCCAAAAAACAATAAAAAAATACTAATTGAAAAGATATGTAAATACTTTTTTATGATTTTTTTTTTTTTTGGAAAATGTACCTACTCTGTGCAAATTATTCGAGAAATATTTGTAAATGAAATATGTATGTATGTAGAAATATGTAGCTATTATACATATTAGGTACATATGTATGTACTTACGAGTATATTATCCAATCAGCCTAACAGAAAGTATCAGTTTATCGATTTCGTGAAGGCTAAAGCAATATTCATTGTTCTAACGTAGGGCTATTTAAAATAGTAATTATGTAAGTTATTTATTCTTCGTTATTGACCTATTACATACTTACATAGGTACTTATGTATGTATGTACATATCAAAAAACACCTCATAAAGGGAAAAGTTATTTTACTGGTGACAAAATACTTTTTAGCGACGGCTTATTTCAATTATGTATATATATATATATGTATGTATAAAATATCCTGTTTATTATTTTCAAATATAGTTACAAGCCTATGTACATATATTTCAATTTTTAAAATGAAAAACAAATTGACAAATATACAACATTTTAAAAGATAAATACAAAAGCATTTTTAACATACATATAAATACATCAGAGTATATTTGTAATCATCAGTGTGCGACATTTTTTTCCACAGAGTTTACTTGTCTGGTACGTATGTATGTATAGTGTTTGTGTGCATACATACATATTAGTGTTTATAATGTGCTTTGGTGAAAAAAAAATTGAAATTTTTTATGTGTGTAGAATAGTGCTTGGTATCAGAGCTGCCGTTTTTTGTTATTTCTAACCAAAATTGGTAATTTTATTTTTCAATGTGAGATGCGAATATTTTTTCATTTTGGTTACTTTGAATATTTTTTAACTATATATATAACTTGTTAAACTTTGAAACAATTTTTAAAATTTTTAATTACCTGTTCATAGTACGATTGGGTCCCAACACTGTCAACACCTCTCCGTACTACTAAATGATCTGCTCTGTGTTATGAAAAAATATTCAATGATTCACATCTAACTAGACCTGACAACTTTCAAAACAAAAATGGGATGAACGAAAAAACTTTCGAACAACTTTTTTATTTCGTACAAAATTTATTATCATTGCCGAAAGAATGTTTTCACAGCTTAATTTAAACAAAATCAAATTTCGTAATAGTCTTGAATTTAAAACTATTAACAATATTATCCAATGGAAAAAGTTGTGCAAAAATCAAAATGTTGCCCATTAAATATGGTCTGCCAAAGATATGAATTGAAAATTCGTATATAATTTCTAATCTCAATACTGTGAATTGTTAATCTATTGATTTTTTGATTTAAAAAAAAAATTTTGTAAAACAATTACATATTTTTCTGAAGTACAAATATTGTTTATTTTAAATAAATAAACACTTTAAAAAGTTTATTTAAATTTAAGTTTCTTGTTATGTTTTTCACTTATTAATAAGAATGTTATTAATATGTAAAAACAATTTCTTTTTTCCTTTCTTATTTTGTATAAATGTGCAGTACAAATTTTGTTTATTGTAATGATCCTATTCAAAAAAAATTTTAATCTATAAACTTTTAATCAAATGAATTTTGTATAAACATTTGGCACGGATTTAAAGTTGATATTGTTATACATACATATTGATATAATTGCTATGTAGGTACCTACATACATATGTATATTGTTATTTGTTATACACATAATTACATACCTATTATTTTAACTCTAGGTAATAATTTGATATTTGAAAAGTCAACACTTGAAGCTTAGTACATATGTATATACCTACTTGCTTAGATGAAAATTCAAATTACTAGGGGGTTTTTAAAAACACATATATATGTATGTACATACATATGTAGCTATTATACATATTAGGTACATACTTATGTACTTAGATTATCCAATCAGCCTAACAGAACGTATCAGTTTATCGATTTCGAGAAGGCTAAAACAATATTCATTGTTCTAACGTAGGGCTATTTCAAATAGTAATTATGTAAATTATTTATTCTTCGTTATTGACCTATTACATACATATGTAGGTACTTATGTATGTACATATCAAAAAACACCTCATAAAAGGAAAAGTTATTTTACTGGTGACAAAATACTTTTTAGCGACGGCTCATTTCAATTGTGTATATATATATATATATATATGTATGTATATACTCGTATATATGTATAAAATAACCTGTTTATTATTTTCAAATATAGTTACAAGCCTATGTACATATGTATATTTAAATTTTTAAAATGAAAAACAAATTGACAAATATACAACATTTTAAAAGATAAATACAAAAGCATTTTTAACATACATACATACTCGTATAAATACATCAGAGTATATTTGTAATCATCAGTGTGCGACATTTTTTTCCTCAGAGTTTACTTGTCTGGTACGTATAGTGTTCTAAAAACGATGTGTGTGCATACATACATACATATATATGTTTATAATGTGCTTTGGTGAAAAAAAATTAAAATTTTTTATGTGTGTAGAATATTGCTTGGTATGTAAAAGCAAATAACGATTTGAGTCTGCTGATCTTTCAAAAGCAAATGCCTTGTATTTTTATACACACATGCTTAGATGTGTGACAAAAAGGGGTTTGTACGAAAATATACGTTGAGTTATTATTAAGTTAATATACACAAAGAACTAACAAGCCTCAGTAGCACGATGGGTCGTGTGTTGAATTATTGTCTCTGACAAATATTCAATGCGCTTGACCCCGTATTCAATACTACTGAGGCACCTAGTGTATTTATAAATTTATTTCTGCAATGAATATATATATATCTTCATTTATTTGTATATATATCCATTTCAGAATCGATATTTTTATTTTTGCTGATTTTCAATACGAAGCATCCTTAGAAAAATCCCTACATTTTACTTTAAGAAACAATTCTCTAGCTCTTCTAGTGTCTTCAGAAAATGGATTTCACGTACAGACAGACGGATAGACGGACAGACGGACAGGGCTCAGTTTACATCCCTATCTATAAGGATCCAGAATATATATACTATATGGACCTCATATAAATATTGTGGAAATTACACACGTAATAACAAACCTATAAATACCCTTACCATTTTTGGTGAAGGGTATAAAAAAATCTATATATAAATATTTGTACTTAGTACTTTTGCTAATTAATTTAGGTTGTATATATGTAAAAAAAAAAAAATAAAATTATGAATTCTTATTTTTAACAGCTTTAATTTTGCCAATCTGGCACACAACTTTATGTTATGCCAGTTATAGATCATTATATACATTTAAACAAATTTTTTTATTATATTAGTAAATGAATCTATTAAATAAATAAATAAATAAACATATGAGCATCGAATGAGACCGATCACATGCCCCAAAAGTGTTCCCTCCCAGAGATATGCGCGTTTTATGAAAGTGATGGTACACCAAAGATACACGTATTTAAATCTTTAAAATGGCTCTCCTAAACAAAACCGGTTTTTACCCTTAGGTCCCTTTCTATTTTGCACGTCACATATACATAGGTATTTTAGAGAAGTTTAGAGTTATATCCACATCGCTTATATCCGTTCCATATTCCAGGAGTTATGGCCAATAAAAAATAAGTTTTGAACCCCGTAACTCCGGAGCCAAAAGAGATCCATGAGATGAATTTTTTCGTACAAAGCGAATCCATACAAAGTGATGTGAGTGGCGAATTCAATTCGCCGTATTCAATTCGTCCTAGCAAACTTTAAAAAAGTAAAAGCGCTAAATATCACCACTGTAATATACATAAATGAATCGTTGCAACAATTCAGGATCAGCTGTTTACTGTGTATCTGTCGTATCCAAAATAATTAAGTAGCTGCTAAACGCCTACAACGGTAGCTAGCAGCATTTGTGTTCTTGTGTTCGTGTGACGACTAACAGCAGACTTGCTGTGGCGAATGTGTTTATACCTTTAAGTGTCCGGGCGTTACTACACCTGTAATTTGTTTGGTAGGCATTCACACAAACAGAGATGCTACATGTGTTAAAAAGCGTGACGGTGTCGCGAGTTCTGAGGTTTTGTCTCATCCACAACCTTCGTACCGTGCCAATAGAAGTTTTCACTTTAAAAATGTAAACAAACAATGACAAGTAATTCCGTCGTCGTCTTTTGTTGTATTATGTGTATTTTTCTCTCTCGCAATGAGGAATCGCTCTTCGGAGTACATGAAGATTATTCAGATTGTTTTTATTTTGTTATAAAATGTTTCCTAACAATTGTTATGGGCCCATAACTGTCGATTTAAAGAAAGCGCTTGCTACTTTACTCCTGTGTATTAAACCAACTCAGTTGATACATGTAAAACCTGCGAGAACATCGAAAACAGCATGGGAACAACTAGTTGCAGTACATTCGCCAACTGGATTATTACTAGCGAGTCTATTGCCAAATACAACTTTACTTAAAACCAAATTGATAGAAGAAGCAAAAAGACGGAAGTGCAGATACGAAAGGCTCCGTTAGCCGAGCGTATCAGTATCGTAATGTGTCAGCTGTTCGTTTATAGCATGGGAAAAGTCATGCAAAAGCTTACTGAATTTATAAGTACCTTACCTGCAATGTATGAATCAAAATAAAATAGAATATCATACGGCCGTTACGTGACATTTGTAATCCAGTGATGGGCTCTTAGTTTGTTTTATACTAAGGGGGTATTTCCGCTCTTTTCTTTGGAACTTTTTTATAATGATATCTGAAACTATGATTGAGCAACTGAAAATAATAAGTGTACATATACATGTAACTGCATAAACATATGTGTGTACCGATATGTATGTATATACTTAGCTGTAAAATATAAACAAATAAAGATTTCAATGGCTGCAAAAACATTTTTTATGTATGCACATATCGAGCCTTTGCTGCAATAGAGTCAAGACTCAAAAAAAGTAGTTATGCAAAAAACGAGTTTAAAGTTGCGCATTCGCTAACAAATTAATGGTAAACTAATATTTGTAATATTCCTTTGTTTGTAGTATTGTAATATTCTTTTTGTTTATATTTTTTCCTTTTGATGTTTTATTTAGAATAATACTTAAATCTTTATTCAGCAACACAGACTGACAAATTCCCAGATGAAGTGTTTAAAGAAGTTTTTTTTTGGATATTGCACATATTCCAGCCTGGCCTCTACTTTCGGTACATAGTACCTTCATCTATTCCAAACTATGGAAAATATCTATGTATATTTTTGTAGCATTGCATTTTTACCAGAGTAATTTTGACATATTTTTTCTTCCAAATAAAAAATTTTTCGCGAAATTCCATGCGCAACCCTAACGGTAGAATAGCTTCCTTCACGTCCTCTTTTTGCATGAATTGCAAGCTTCTATATGAGCTTAAATATGACGTAAAAATTAAAGATGCATGGAATATACAATACGAAACTATGCAACTGATTTCTAAATCGTTTTGTTTTGTTGGGTAATGCCGTTTTTAAATATTCTATAAGTACACCAACGGGCTAACAGTACGGGTACGATAGAGCAGCGCTCGGCTAACGGAGCCTTAACGAAGTTCCATTTTTTTGCAATTAACTCTCATAATCAAATGCAAGAACAAAATTAGCAAAAACGAGTAGAAAAAGAAAGTAAAACACTTAAAGGTAAATGTTCAAATGCCATAAAAGGTGGCATTACGCGTCACATTGCAAATGCAATAACATACACACAAAAATATATTGTTGGTTAATCTAACCAATTTCAGTGGTTAACGAACTGTTAATGTAAATTGTTTTTGCAATTTTCAGTGTCATACTATTGCTATTGGTTAAATTTACCATATCACAGCAGTAACTGAACTACTTATGTAAATTGTTTTTGTAATTTTAACTATTTTTCTTGGTTAAGTAACCAATTTAGAACAGTATATTTACTGCTAATATAAACTGTTGTTGCAATTTACTCAAACTAACAAATCTTTTTGGTAAAATAACCATAAAAACTGGTTGCAGAAGCGGCAACAAGGGTAGAAACCTAAAAAAATGAGAGATAAAAAGGAGAGACTAAATAATGTGTGATTTTGGTTTTTGTTTGCTATGTTGATCATCATTGCCATTTTGGTGCTTTTCGGGTATTTTTTGGTTCTTTTAACTCAAGCAATTTTGGTTAATACCCATTTTTGAAAAGCGGGTATTTATAGTAGGTGCAATTCATAAATGATTATTAAAGTTATTGTGGCCTTAATATACGAATTTTGTATGAGAAAACCGGTTTTAATGTGCACATTAACTTTATGAATCGCTTATGAATTACACCTAGTGCTTTTAACAATTTCACACAGTGGTTTTAAGTGCGTTTCAAATAATCAACATTTTTGGCACTAAACCATTTTCCTACTATTCTTTAAGCACACCTAATACTTTTTGAACCAACTGCGTATTATTTGCATCTATATTTTAAGTATTACTCGCACACTGTTAAGAGTTTGAATTCTAGAATTCCTCAAGCATAATTTTTTTTTAAATTCGTGCAGAAATTTTTATAATTTAATTGTTTAGCAATGATTTTTACTTTTAATATACATATCCGTTGATTTATGCAAGAAATTGCCTTGGTTTTTATAAAGCTGAACAGTTATTAAAATTAAGTTCTTCATTAATTTTATGTGTGTTAAAGTTCATCATCTTACAATGGCTTTCCTTTAGATGGAAAAACAACAATATAAAAAAGCTTGGGGGAATGATCCAACTTTTAAAAGGTGTCTTGGACCAACAAAAGATGAACTAAAAGTGTATTGCATTTGTTATAATTGTGAAATAAATGCACGATATACTCTTACAAAGTCGCACAAAAAAACATAAAAAAGCAATAGATCCAAAAATTTTACATTTCATCCAAGGCTGTCTTTTGATCCACCAGACCCAAAACAAAATTAGGTTAGTGCTTTTGTACCCGAAATTTTTTTCATTTAAACCCTTTTTTACCATAATTCCATGGGCTCACAGTGCTTTGGATGTTGCAAGAGTTGGCATCACTGATGTTAATAGGCACTAGCACAGATACCAAGAAATGACACGAGACGGAAGATTTAGCATACTGATTTGTATACACTCATACAATCGCGGGTTTTGGTTTTTTTCTTTGTGCTGTCTTTCTATCCAAATTAAAATTATAAATCGCAAAACTCATTAAATATCCATATATTTCTCGAATTCACATTAAAAATATTATTAATTAATTAATTTAAGTTGGTTTTCACTGATCGTTTGTATTTTATCACTATAATACTCGTATCTGCAAAATATCAGAATTTATCAAGTATGTATGTATGGATGTGTGTATGTAAGTTAAAAACCACCACCATTTGGCAAATTTCCAGCATATATGTATGTATGTATACGAGTATAAATTTAATATACTGAGCATATAAGCACACACTAAATTGTTTTATGACTTTATTTTCGAATTATATGCCGTAAATACTTAATATTATTACATTTTATTAAATTTGAGCGTTCTTTCATGTAGCACTTTCCACTAAAAACTGAATTTTTTTTTTTGCTTTTCGTTTTGTTTACCTTCATAACAAACACACTAATGTTGTCTCTTTTTCACGATGCCGGGTTATGACAAATAAAATATGATCCAAGTCCAATTTTTTTTTCATCATCTCCTGTTATCTGTGGCACTAGGCTCTGTTGTGCTGATGTTGTTGTTTATTTGCATTGATGTTGTTGTATAAATGAGAGAAGACGAAAAATAGTTGACAAGCTTCGTAACTCATAGCAACACTTCGCTAGAGCGTACATAATGTTGCACTACATAAAGTGATACATAATTTGCAAGTGATAATCAGTGTTGCCGTGAAAAAATATTTCAGTAACTTTTTTTTTTTTTTTTTTTTTTTTTTTTTTTGATAATTTTATTATTTATTGAATCTTTAATTATTAATTAAATTATCAATAAATTTTTCAAATCTTAAATCTAAAAATATTAAATATAGGTTTAGCCAATGCTAAAACAAAATTTTTAATTTCAACGGTTAATTTTTGTTGATTTACATCTCTCGTGGACGGCTGAGAAAAAGAGTATCCCTTCTTTTCAGCCGGGTGTGGCCTCTATAATGAAGAATATTGCGCGCAAGTGGATTTGGGTGCAACTCAAGTTTTTTTATATATTTTTTCGCGTGTTTTGAAAATACTGTCTTCACCAACGGCACGTCTAAGTCTTTATGAATTCGATGGTTTCTGACATACCAGGGGGCTGCTGTTATTGTACGTAGGATTTTATTCTGTCGCCTTTGAGTTCTTTCGACATTCGATGCTGAGGCAGTGCCCCATAACTGGATTCCATAGGACCATATTGGTTTCAGGATCGCGTTGTATAGTAGAAGTTTACAGTCTAGGCTCAGTATTGAATTTCTACCCATAAGCCAATTCATTTGGGCTGCTGTTAATTTCATTTGCATCAACTTTGCGTCTACATGCGATTTCCATGTTAAACGGCGGTCAAGGTGAACGCCTAGATATTTGACTACAGTATGTTGCGGAATAGTCTCGGTGTTGATTTGTATAGGCGGGCATGTTTCCCTTCGCAACGTAAAAGTGACGTGTACACATTTCTGCTCGTTAACTTTAATACGCCATTGTTTGAGCCATTTTTCCAGTTTGGATATATATTCTTGTAAATTGCGGGAAGCTTCTACATGATTTTCGTGAACGCTTAGAAAAGCTGTATCGTCAGCAAATGTTGACGTGTGAATGTTACTGCTTAACGGTAAGTCAGAGGCATATATTAAATAAAGTAATGGACCGAAGATACTGCCTTGGGGAACTCCGGCTTCGATCGACTGCGGTGGGCTTAAAAAATTGCCTTCTCTAACTACAAATTTTCGTTCAATTAGGTAGCTTATTAAAAGCCTAACAATATTTGCGGGTAGATTTTGCGTTAATTTATGTATAAGACCTTCGTGCCATACTTTATCGAAAGCTTGAGAAACATCTATAAAGAGCGCAGAGCAATATTTCTTCTTTGCGAAAGTGTCTCTGATAACATTCACAAGTCTGTGAGTTTGTTCAATTGTGCTATGTTGTCTGCGAAAACCGAATTGATGATCTGGAATGCATCCACTTCTAGTCACTATAGGCATCAGCTTGCTCATATACAGCTTTTCAAATAGTTTTGAAATGTTGGGCAATAAACTAATAGGCCGATAGGATTCAACCTTCGTATGATCCTTGCCGGGCTTTGGTATCATAATAATCATCGAAACCTTCCATTCTGCAGGATAGTATTGCAGCCGTAGAATACTATTAAAAATGAATAGTATAATTCTTTTTGCAATATAAGGCAGTTGTTGAAGCATTTTGTTGCTTAATGACCTTTTCAATCTCCACAATGCTAAATCTTAGTGGTATTTCTGGTAAAGAGACGACTGGTGGCAGTTCAACAATATCAGCAGAAATATTCGGGGTAAATACTTTTTCTAGGTGCTTGACAAATAGATCACCTTTTTCAGCATCAGTTCTTGCCCAGTCACCATTAGAGGCTCGTAATGGTGGTTTGCAAATCACTGGCCTTTTAAGTCCTCTGGCTGCACGCCACAGCGATTAATCTGTTGATGGTGTTGCATCGAGTTCTTGCAGAAATTTTTGCAGCGAAGCTGTTTTTTGTGATTGTAAAACTTTTCTTAGCTGTTTGGTACACTCCTTAAGCCTTAATTTTAGCTGAGGCGATCTGTAACGTTGCCATTCCCATCGAGCTCTCCGTTTTTCAGTCAATAGCCTTTCTATATCTGTACAAAAAATATTGTTAAATCTCGCTTGTTGATTTGGTTGAATTGAAGAAGCATTAAGAGCAGCTTGTTTAGCATGTGCTTCAAACAACCTAATAGAATTTTCTATGTCAGCAGGTGTTCTCAATGGCATATTTTCCGTGCAATGAGCACTCAAATATTTTTTGTATTTCAGCCAGTTAATACGTGCAGGTGTCAGCGGTAAGTCACATGTTGGTGTTGTAGTTGTGTGTGAGTAAATAGTGATAATAGTAGGCGAGTGATCTGAAGATAAATCCAGAGATGCTTCTACTTCAATCATTTCGCTGGGCACGCCTTTCATAATCCCAAAGTCGATAACATCAGGAATTTTTTGACGATCTGTTGGCCAATATGTTGGCTGACCACTTGAAACTACATTCAAACCCATTTTTGAAATTGTGTCAAACAAAACACGACCCTTAGGACTGATTAAACGTGAGCCCCAAAAAGTGTGTTTAGCATTGTAGTCGCCAGCTGCTAGAAAACGGGACCCGAGTGTTGTATAAAATGCGGTATATTGACTCTCTGAAATTGAAAACCTGGGAGGAGAGTAAACAGATGATATCACAAGCTTTTGATAAAAATTTTCAATGCAGATGTTCGTTGCTTGAAGATATTCTTCACGAAGATCATTTAGTAGGTAGTGTTTTATTCGAGTTTTTTTAGGATTCCAGAGCAACCACAAGCTCTACCTTGAGGATCCTTGGTGTCGTAGAAATTATATCCACTAATTCGAAAATAGCTTCGGGACGTCAAGTGAGTTTCTGAGATAAGCATAACATCGATTTGTTTATCCAGAAGAAGGTATTCAATTTCATTTTTATGTTGGCAGATGCCGTTTGCGTTCCAAAAACAGATTCTTAAGTTCATGGTTTGTTAAATACAGCCTGCAACAAGGTAGACTGCATTTTCAACATTTCCTGCATCATACAGGACATGTTGAGAGTGAATGTATTTACTGTTTGTATAAGGATTTCTATTGAGGCTTCACTACGACTAAAATTATGCCCTGGTTCTTCATTTACTGGTACAGTTTTTTGCGCCGGAATCTGGTTACTCTTTAAAATATTAGCGTATGACTATTAGGTTTTTGTTGAGTAAGAGTCGTGTTAGACTTTAAAACATTTGAGTATTGATTATGGCTAGACGACGGTTGAGGTAACTGTGGGTAGTTTAAAGGAGTGTTGGGCTGAGCGGGAGTAGCATTTGTTTTTCTATTCGACGAATTTTTAAAAAGAGAATAAAGAGGGCAGCCCCTATAGTTGGCAGTGTGGTTTCCGCCGCAATTACTACATTTTTTTGCTTTGCTATCACCTTTTATTTTGTCACAGTTAGCGGTACTGTGCAACTCACCACATACAACGCAGACGGTAGGCAACTTGCAATAAGTTTTGGTATGGCCAAATTCTTGACAGTTCATGCATTGGATAGGTCCATTTTTTTTATGTGGCATCTCAACGGTAACTCTTCGATGCAACAAGTATTTTAAGCTATAGGTTGGGTGCGATTCATTTTTTTTAATTTTCATGTCGCCTGGCTGTAGCTCGACTCTAAAAATAGGTTGGGGGATTTTTTCCCTGTTTTTAATGTTTGAAACATTTTTCACTTTGAAGTCATTATCTTCAAGGCCAGACTTTACATCTTCTGGATCCACACTAGAGTCTATACCTTTTATTACGACGGTTAGACCTTTAGCACTCTTTAATTGGTACGTATAAAAATTTTTGTTTTTTGACTCAAGGTCAGAAACTATTTTTCGGTAATGACTTTCTTGCGCTACCTGGATTTTTGTTTCGTTAATATTTCCGCGCTTAATTGGAGTTACATAGAACTCATTTTCTCCAATTAAGGAGATAAGGCTTTTTACCAAAAAACTAGAGTTCTGCTCTCTTAAATATATCGGTGGAGGTTTACTCGACCTTGTTGTAGTTGTGTCTTCATTGTCTTGTTCTGATAAAATCGCGAAACGATTTTCGGAATTTTTTATTTTGTTTTTTTCATCTCTGGGAACTTTCGCTGTTGAAGTTATTTGAACTGATTTTGGACCTCTTCCCCTTTTTAACACGGTTATGTATCTGTCCATTCCTGTTTGAATTTTATTATCATTTATTGTACTCACCGCATCTACCATTTTGTGCACGTTGGTCACCTTGTTACTTATTGTTTGTTTGTTGGTTTGTACAGCTAAGCTGACAAGTTTGCTGATGGGTGCAATTGTTGTTGCTTCTTGATCACTATTTAACATGTTGAGAGATAATGATCGCGCACGAGTATTTGTGTTTTCTGTTAAATTCAGGTTTTTGTTTAATTCATTTTTTTTATTGTCGTCATCAGCAACTAAAGTTATGTATTGTACATTCCTACTGCTTGTAGGATTATTGTTGTTTTTATCAGAAGATGAACTCATCAGAGTTCTCTTTTTTTTATTTTCACTTCTATTAGTTTGTGTATGCAAATATTTATGTGTATTGTACACAAGCAAAAAATAAAATAAAACCAGTAAAATAACTGTTCAATAAATGTTTTGTTTTTTTTATATTTTTTTGTGACTTGAAAATTTTTTTTCTTTTATATTTTTTTTATATTCAGTTGCGACGATTATAAAAACGCGTCTGTTCACTACGAGAGTTGAAACTGAATTTTTTGATTTCAGTAACTAAATGTAATTAAATCAAATCAACTTAAGGATAAATAATTATTATAAATGTGAAAACAAAAACTAATTAAGATTCTCTAGAAAAAATTTTCCCTAAAAATTTTTTTATGTATGTAAATGCTTTGTTATAAAATTGTGAAAACTAAAGATTTAAAACCTAACCTTATGTTGTTCTTAAATTCTATCAATTCTGTTCGTATCTTGCGTTTTCGCATATGTAAATACATTTTCGTTTGCGAAAAAATAAGAAAAAATTAGAAAAATATAGTTTTGCGAAAAAAAAGTAACTAAAACGGCAACGCAGGTTATTAAATACAGAAAACATACTCAGCCGACTTAACGTAACGGATTTTATTTTTTGTATACCCAACAAACCAAAACGATTTAGAAATGATTTGTGACAAGTTCAACAAATTAAAATGTCATAAGCTTAGAGAACTCCAATTAAGCGGGGAAATATCAACGAAACAAAAATCCAGGTAGTGCAAGAGAGTAATTACCGAAAAATAGTTTCGGACTTTGAGTCAAAAAACAAAAATTTTTATACGTACCAATTAAAGAGTGCTAAAGGTCTAACTAACAGATTGCCTAGAAATGAGATGGAATTGTACCTATCAAGAACTTGGTCCTTATTTTGATCTCAGTACTTTTCACGGCCGAAATATTTTGGATAGGAACTTGGCTTTATTTTCACATTTGTGTTTTTGTGAGGATTTCACTTCTTTTTTCTAAGCTGTTTTTGTATAAATATTTATATGTATTGCTTATCTGGGCCTACCTGTGTAGATAATTCCAGCCTTCTAGCTATGCTAGGAGTTCCCAATACAAAGAAGGGGCATGATTGTCCCCCCAGATGAAAAGTGGCCGTTTAAAAATTACTTTCGGTAATTTCTCATCAGCACATACCGGTGTACAAAATTTCAGCTTCCTAGCTATACTGGAAAGGCCCCATACAAAAAAGGGAACCCTAGTTCCACTAGGTGAAAAGTGCCCGTCTAAAAATTATTTTCGGTAATTTCTCATCACTACCTATCTGTGTGCGAAATTTAAGCTTTCTAGCTCTACCAGAAGAGCCCCATACAAAGAAGTGGCATGATTGTCCCCCCAGATGAAAATTGCCCGTTAAAAACCCATTTTTGGTTATTTGTCATCACTACCTACCGGTGTATCAAATTTCAGCTTTCTAGCTATACTGGAAAGGCCCCACACAAATAAGGGAACCCTAATCCCCCCAGGTGAAAAGTGCCCGTTTAAAAAATATTTTCGGTAATTTCTCATCACTACCTACCTGTGTACGAAATTTCAGCATTCTAGCTATACTAGAAGTGCCCCATACAAAGAAGGGACATGATTGTCCCCCCAGATAAAAAGTGCCCGTTAAAAATTATATTTGTTAATTGCTCGTCAGGACCTGCCTGTGTACCAAATTTCAGCTTTCTAGCTATACTAGAAGTGCCCCAAACAAAGAAGGGGCATGAATGTTCCCCCAGATCAAAAGTGCCCGTTAAAATTTTATTTTCGTTACATTCTCATCAGGACCTACCTGTGTACCAAATTTCAGCTTTCTATCTGTACTAGAAGTGCCCCATACAAAGAAGGGGCATGAATATCCCCCTATATGAAAAGTGCCCGTTAAAAAATCATTTTCGGTAATTTCTCATCACTACATACCTGTGTACGAAATTTCAGCTTTCTAGCTCTACTAGAAGTGCCCCATACAAAGAAGGGGAATGATTGTCCCCCCTGGGTGGAAAGTGTCCGTTTTCGGATTTTTCTGATTATTTTCTCACCAAGACCTACCTGTGTACCAAGCTTCTAGCTTTACCGGAAGTGCCCAATAATATTGATGAGTCAGTGAATATGTACTAAAATATGGACTTTTCACACCTTAATATCTCGGGAAGCTTTTATCCACACAAAAACATAAATGTGAAAATAAGGCCAAGTTCGTATCCAAAAAGGTTCGGCCGTAAAAAGTACTGAGATCAAAAAAAAGGACCAAGTTTTTGATAGGTACATTTCCATCTCATTTCTAGGCAACCTGTAAGCTTGGCAAAAATTTTTTGCCTTTCTAATATGGAAAGAATTCTTTGAAAAATTTTTGGATATATCTCCGCTACCCGTGAACCGATATTGCTGAATTTCAATAGCAAACACATGACCGATATTTATAATAGATTGGCGAAAAAAAAAAGTTTCTAAGTCAAGCAGTTTTCAGTGTGTAGAAGTTTATCTACAGCGCCACCTAGCGGAGAGTAACGGAAAAATTGATAGTCCAAAAATTTATTCTATGAAAAATTACTTATACATGCCAAGTTTCAACACGATCGGATGAGCAATGTAGGAGTTTATCGCTTACCAACCAACCAACCAACAAACATTCATTTTTATATATATAGATTTATATGTATGTATATATAATTTTATTTTTTTAATTTAAAGTCTACATATGTTTAGGTTATTTAATGTGATGATGACTGCGTCAGGTGGAGATATTATTGGCTCCATAGGTTCTCTAAAAATCTGGAAATAATTGTTGGTAACAATTTCTTTTCCATAATTCATATCTCAGATTTGTCTGGTCGGGATTTCTTTGTTCGGTTATTAGGTTTCGAAGGGTTTTTTCTCTTAGGTGGCACTGGTGATTCTTCTTGAACTTGTAATACATTAGTTTTTAAAGCCCATTCTCTATCACTTATTTTTCGTTTATTTTTCTTACTATAAAGCAGAGGGGATAAATCTGGGCGATACAATGATCTTAGTCGATTATATTCAAGAATAGCACTTCCTAGTGCCTTTATTTGGCTGGGATCAAAATTTATAAGGTGAACACCTGAGAGGGATTTCAACCTAGAAAGTGCAACATACGCTTGACCGCAAGAAAATAGTGATTAGCCTATGTCCAATAGTGCATTATTAAGACTCAAGCCTTGGCTTTTATGTACTGTTATAGCGTAAGCTAAGCTTATACTGAATTGCTCACGATTGACATATGCCCGTGGTAAAACCTCAAATTTTGTCGTAACGCGCTCCAAGTCGTACACTAATCCATGGATAAATTTCGTTTTGATTTTTTGTACTTTCGTTCGGTCTTGAATATCATAAACAAGATTTTGGACAATGCCAATAGAACCATTCACGAGACCTAAGCTTACATCAATATTTCTCCTTAGCATAATGCGAGCACCAAGTTTCAAAACGAGTTTATGCTCAAGTCCAGCCGTCAATGAAGAATCATCCTCATATTTCCCTAAAATTTCTCGCGCCCTTTTACTTAGAAAGCGAGGGCTGTCAATACTGTCAATAGCAGTGATTTCAATTTCAGGCTGATCTATCCTTTTGAGCATAGCAACGTTGAATTGCTCGCACATGTTCCTTGTTGGAAGTAGACAAACTGTGTCGTCTGGTAGGGATGACAAGTGATCTGTGATTTCTTTAAGGCGACAGGTAAGAGATGTAGACTTGATTGGCAAGAGTTGTTTACATAGAATTTCTTGATCCCTTTTTGTTAGAACACCAAGACGGACACGAGATAAAATATCTGCAAAAGTATTATCATTCCTTTGTCTCATGTTAATTATTAGCTCATCATAAGTAAACAATGATTTCCAGATATTTGGAGAGCCTATGGAGCCAATAATCTGACAAGCTTGAGCAGACGGAATATCTTCATATGCGGAGTTTTCTCTAACAGGAGGCAGCTGAAGTAAATCCCCGAACATAAGAAGGTGAAGTTTACCAAACCAACCATCGCCTTGCTCGCTTGTAACGAAGATTTCTGTTAGACGAAGAAGAATAAATAAGAGCGTGATGTTTGATATCATGGAGACTTCATTTATAATGAGAAGAACTACATTCGCAATATCAGCTCTTAACACTCTCAATACTTGGTCAGAGAATGGCTTATATTTTGGAGTCTGGCCATGTTCAACTGGTAGCTGGTGGAGACGATGAATAGTCAAACCATTTATATCGAAGGCAGCAATGCCAGTTGGAGCGCTAACAGCCACTTATTTCTTCAAGTTTATTGCTGCCCAGTGTCTAATTGTGTTAATAAGGAAGCTTTTACCAGTGCCTCCAGTTCCACTAACGAAATGTCAAAACACAGTACAGTCAAGAGTTAGTTTTTCTGAGGCATTTTGAAAACTCTTTGTTGATCGGTGTTGAGATTGCTAATCATTTTCTGTAGTTCTTCAGATGTGATGGAGTCATTAGCCTGGTGGAAGTCTTCCATTGCATTTTGTGCCTCTACTGGATGAAAATCAAGGGGGTGTTCTATGCCGTCCTCATTGTTTTCTATCTCATCGTTGCCTCTGTCCTCAATTTCTGAAATTTTCGACTCAATCATTTTGAATGCCTTGTCAATGTTGTTGACAAACTCTGTTTGCACTTCGCCGTAGTTAATACCGTTTTTTATTTCATCGTTTAGGACATTAAACGCCTCGGTGTAGGTACTTTGGCCAGATTTTAATACAGCGAAGTTTCACCAACGCTTGAATAAAATCAAAATGGCAAAGTAGTATTTTTCTGGAATTTTGTTGACATCATACATGTAATGATTGATGAGATAATGACGCTTTCTTTTTTTCAGAAACTTGAATATAAACAACTCGAAATATTCAACGTTCAAAGCAATGGGACGAGATGATATGGCATCATACAATCTGGCGAAATCGTATAGATGTGTGTCATCTAATTCTTTAGGTCTTTTGCGGATAGAATGTGTCAACCACTTGACTCAGAGTTTAAATTTAAAATTTCTTATTCTTCTTCTTCTTCTTCTTCTTCTTCTTCACCTTACGATTTCTGTAAATGTTAATATCAACCCATCTTATCGTAGTATTAGGATCAGTACCATGAAGGGGAAAGGACAGCAGAGTATCACTGGCCTCAAGAGATCCACATTCTCGATTACAGAGAGCACGTAGGCTCACATTGAAAAGCTTACTAGCCAAAGATTTGTTAGAATTTATGGTATCAAATGAGTCGAGCATGTGACTTTTCTCACCTTTGGTTGTATACTTTGTTATATAGTAATTCAGCACAGCTGTCTTTTCACCCACGAACTGAAGGTCCACATTTCCATTCCACGCAAGAAGAACAGCCGGATTATAGTCATTAATAAATATGGACTCCCTAGACCGAATAATATTATACAACCTTTTGTTAGACGATAATGTTTTTCGAGCCACTATTGACTCAGCCACACCGCGAATTTCAACAGTGTCAGTCACTTGACGCGGGAACCCAAACCTACATACAGTTGCATAGCCGCGCTTAGTTTTCTTCTTTCGTAAACAGTAATTATTGTGCCTATGCGTCTGATATTTGACAACGCGATCGTACAACGTAGGTGAGGTGTCCTTGTTAGGAATAGTACAAGTGATGTATTTCGATATAAATTCTGCCACCTCCTCAACAGTCGACTCTTCCAATATTGGTGTGTCTTTTACCCAGAGCATTAAATGAAAGTGTTGGAGGCCCCTGGACTGATACTCTCTACGCCAGAAGTAATGAATGACCTCACCGAGAGGCGCAGCAGAGGACGTTAGGAATGCCAGCATCCCCTTGAAGTTATTTGCGATGAATCGGGATGCAGATACAGGGTCGAGTGCAACTAACTCACTTGTGGGCTTGTTTGCCATTTCAGAACCATTAACTTCTTTAATATAATGTCCTAAGTCATCCCACATCCACTCAGATGGGCTAATTGTTAAAAACCACGTGGCAGGACCGTAGTTTTTAGTCATGCAGACCACGTCACTTCTCGGTTTCTTCCAAAATTGTTCGGTATTCCTCAGCCGGCTGAATATAGCTTGTAAGTCTCCTTCCAACTGGTCGTTACTGACTTTTTCAATATAAGATGCTGCTGTAAGCTTTTCTTTTTGTTGAGTAACGTTAAGCTTATAAAATACACCAGCGCTTAACTGCCTGATATTAGCATCATTAAGGAGATAAAACAGATACTGCTGATTCAGACGAAACCTGGGATCTTTAGATGTTAATAGAGACTTAATAAATTCAGCTGACGTGAGCTTTACTGGACGTGGATGAAACTGACCAAACTGTCCGTTAACAAATAAGTCTGGAAAACATTTAACATCAATAAAGTGATCACGAGAGTCTAACGGGGCAGCATTAACCTTTAACATCTGATACAGAGCAGTAACCGAACCAGTTTGTCGTTTTTCATTTAAAGGATAAATAGTGTACTGCTCATATTCTGATTGCTCTGTCTCTTCAGATATCTGAGTGATCATTGCTTCTGCACTCTCGTTGTGTTTTTGAGCAGTGATTTCAAGCACCAGATCAGCCTCTGTGTCCCTGTGTTCCACTTCATATTCAATATTTTCATCCAATCCATCAAGAAGATCATTTGGGTCAATAGGAAGTACAATTTTGGAATAATGTTCATTGTGCTGTTTTAAATAAGCAAGAGCTCTAAACACTTTATTGACGACAACTAACTCCTGCCATACGATTTTATTTTTCGTAGGAGAACTACGTACCAAAATGAAGAGCTCTTGATTTTTGTTAACGGCCTCTTCCGGATGAGGCAGCTTTTTCAATGTAGCTTCAAGCGGCAAAGGCAGATGAAAAGTTCTACCTTTGACTTTTTTATAGCTTGTTTGTTAGGTATTTTTTTGTTACCAACAGGAATCATACTCAAGACCACTTGGAAAGCTTTAGCACGCTGAATTAACATTTTTTCAAATGTGTTGAGCTCGCTGATTTCATCGGGAATTGCATGGAAGTGTAGACAGTTCAACACACAGTTACTTGGCATATTATTCGATCTAAGTTTTCTTAAACAAGTGTTGCAAATGAAAGAACTTGGCGATTTATTAATGGACTTATAAAACTCCTCAAGTCTATTCCAAACGACAGTGTTGATGGGCTTGCGAAGGCTGTCTATTTTTGACATATCACGCAAACAGTTGAGTCGACGACAAGATCGACACTCGTTCTTGGGAGTGTCATTACATATCTTTGACAAATCTTGAAATGCATACCTGAACTTTTCAATAATATTATCCTCGTTAAATTCGATATCACCCACTTCCACATCAACACTGACCGTTTTCTGATTCGAAGACTTGCCCAGCTCTTTCAACTTGTTTACATCAGCTAGATCTAGCGCGTCATCAATAGTTAGAAGTTCCTGACGTATAGACTTCAACTGGTATAACTGTCTAGTAATCGTCCTCAAACAAGGTGAATGATGTTTTAACGAAGTTAGTGACTTGAAGTGTGTTAAGTATAGTGACACATCATTCTGCAAGGAAGAGAACAACGTGGCTGGTGTTAAATGCATAAAGTACTTGAAGGCGGACAACAAAGTTGTGAAAGAAGAATCAACCAGATTACAAATCTCAGGGTTACAGGGCCAGAACTTTTCAGCTGTAGCAACATCATGTTGAACTTCTATACATTGGTCAATTTGATCTTGTCCCTGTGGATAAGGCTCCTGAGTATTACAGTGAACCAACTCACCAACCAAATATTTTAACTTGTTCTGTAAAGTACTGTCACCTGAAAGGCTTTCACACTTCTCTACTCTGGTCGTAAGCTTATTTTTTAATAACTCGTGCTCATGCAAATATTGTTTAATTACTTTGCTTCGATGTTGCAGCACCCACTTAACTAACTTCTCTGCCTGTAACCGATCCTTGAGCTGTTTCATCAAATTATTTATACTATCTACTTGACGATGATATCTGTACTTTTTATTAAAGTAATAACGCTCTTTCGTTTTTCTTAGTACTTCTGGATGAGTAAGAGAATACTGGGCATATGCTTTCTGCTCTACCTCGGAGTGTAACTTAGAATATGCGGCCACAGCCTTTCGGTTCACCTCCGGGTGGGATGCAGAATATCTGGCTACAGCCCTTTGGTGCACCTCGGGGTGGGATGCAGAATATCTGGCTACAGCCCTTTGGTGCACCTCGGGGTGAGACTCAGAATATGCGGCCACAGCCTTTTGGTTCACCTCCGGGTGGGATGCAGAATATCTGGCTACAGCCCTTTGGTGCACCTCGGGGTGAGACTCAGAATATGCGGCCACAGCCTTTTGGTTCACCTCCGGGTGGGATGCAGAATATCTGGCTACAGCCCTTTGGTGCACCTCGGGGTGAGACTCAGAATATGCGGCCACAGCCTTTTGGTTCACCTCCGGGTGGGATGCAGAATATCTGGCTACAGCCCTTTGGTGCACCTCGGGGTGAGACTCAGAATATGCGGCCACAGCCTTTTGGTTCACCTCCGGGTGGGATGCAGAATATCTGGCTACAGCCCTTTGGTGCACCTCGGGGTGAGACTCAGAATATGCGGCCACAGCCTTTTGGTTCACCTCCGGGTGGGATGCAGAATATCTGGCTACAGCCCTTTGGTGCACCGCGGGGTTAGACTTGGAATATTTAGCCGCAGCTTCACGCAACTGTTCTGCTCTGGTGTTGGCTGAAGTCTTAGGCTTCCCTACCTTTTTTGCCTTCGGGCGGCCCCTTTTCTTGATAAATGCCCACTTAGACTGATCCATTTCTTCTTCATTTATATGCTGTTCAACTCTCTTCTCATACTCTATTTGTCGCTCTGTTTTCTCTTCTACCAGACTTCTAGCCACGTAATGAGCTCTATGGTACACATTTACATTCCGGTCAGTGGCCAAATGGTTAATAGTAGGTCTGGATGGTGGAGATTTGTAAGGCAAAGCATTGAAGTGGAAGAAAGTGTCAGCAGGCCAGAGCAAATCAAAATGGCCTTCATCTCTTTCACCCGAGAACTCAGTTACAATAACCGGCCATTCCTCTCGTCCGATATTAAACTCTATGTATCCACACCGAACTGCTATAATACGGACTTGATATAAAGCACAAGCCGCGATGATCTCTACATATTCACCGTACACATAAGGACGAGTCATGTAGTCACGATACTGTTCGGCCGTAGGATTCTCACATAGCCCTTGCATATTAATGCCATGAACATATTCCTGATAATGCTCAACAATATGAGCTACAATGTCCCTACGAATTAGAAGAGAGTGCTTTTCTGTCCCATACATTGCCATACTTAGAGTATTAAAGAAGCATGCTCCATCCCCATTGACCTTTATCAATCTGAAAGACTGTGGAATTCCATCAATAATTAAATATTGCTCCATGATCTCTTGCAAAGTAATTCTAATCAGAAATAAATCAAAGAAATTTAAAACTTTATAGTTTGGTGCTAAGAGATTAACCTTTGTATTGAATTTTGAACTGATTTTAAAATTCTGAATTAATTCAACGCTTGTTTTAAATACCAATATTGTAACATTAGCACATAATTCAGCAAAATATAAAAAGAAGCAAAACATATGGGGGTAGATATCGGTAACGGCCCTCCCTAAAGTCGTAGAAGACTGAAAATTCGTAAGTAGCCTAGAAATGGCATATAAAGAAAGAAAAAAATTGAGAAAGGGGAAACTTTTCCCCTCCAACTACTTGTAAATGGGGTGCATATTTCTATCGGCCCTCCCTAAAGAAATGGTACTTGCTAAAGTCGTAGAAGACTGAAAATTCGTAAGTAGCCTAGAAATAGCATATAAAGAAAGAAAAAATTGAGAAAGGGGAAACTTTTACCCTCCAACTACTTGTAAATGGGGTGCATATTTCTATCGGCCCTCCCTAAAGAAATGGTACTTGCTAAAGTCGTAGAAGACTGAAAATTCGTAAGTAGCCTAGAAATGGCATATAAAGAAAGAAAAAATTGAGAAAGGGGAAACTTTTCCCCTCCAACTACTTGTAAATGGGGTAATATTTCTATAGGCCCTCCCTAAAGAAATGGTACTTGCTAAAGTCGTAGAAGACTGAAAATTCGTAAGTAGCCTAGAAATGGCATATAAAGAAAGAAAAAATTGAGAAAGGGGAAACTTTTCCCCTCCAACTACTTGTAAATGGGGTAATATTTCTATCGGCCCTCCCTAAAGAAATGGTACTTGCTAAAGTCGTAGAAGACTGAAAATTCGTAAGTAGCCTAGAAATGGCTTATAAAGAAAGAAAAAATTGAGAAAGGGGAAACTTTTCCCCTCCAACTACTTGTAAATGGGGTAATATTTCTATCGGCCCTCCCTAAAGAAATGGTACTTGCTAAAGTCATAGAAGACTGAAAATTCGTAAGTAGCCTAGAAATGGCATATAAAGAAAGAAAAAATTAAGAAAGGGGAAACTTTCCCCTCCAACTACTTGTAAATGGGGTAATATTTCTATCGGCCCTCCCTAAAGAAATGGTACTTGCTAAAGTCATAGAAGACTGAAAATTCGTAAGTAGCCTAGAAATGGCATATAAAGAAAGAAAAAATTGAGAAAGGGGAAACTTTTCCCCTTCAACTACTTGTAAATGGGGTAATATTTCTATCGGCCCTCCCTAAAGAAATGGTACTTGCTAAAGTCATAGAAGACTGAAAATTCGTAAGTACCCTAGAAATGCCATATAAAGAAAGAAACAATTGAGAAAGGGGAACTTTTCCCCTCCAACTACTCGTAAATGGGGTGCACATCTGTTTCGGCCCTCCCTAAAGAAATGGTACTTGCTAAAGTCGTAGAAGATTGAAAAATGGCAAGTATGCCTCTCGATGAACATATCCTATGGATAAAGTGCCCCATATAAAGAAGGGGCATCCTAGTCCCCCTCACACGAAAAGTATCCCTTTTAAAATCATTTTTGTTATTTTTTATCATGACCTACCTGTGTACCAAATTTCAGCTTTCTAGCTATACTGGAAGTGCCTTATGCAAGGAAGGGGAACACTAGTCTTCCAGGTAAAAAATGGCCGTTGAAAAATATTTTTTGTTAATTTCACATCAGGACCTACCTGTCTACAAAATTTAAGCTTTCTAGCTACACTGGAAGTTCCCCATAAAAAGAAGGGCATAATAGACCCCACAGATGAAAAGTGCCCGCTAAAAAAACATTTTCGTTAATTTCTCATCAGAACCTACCTGTGTACCGAATTTCAGCTTTCTAGCTATACTGGAAATGCCCCATACAAAGAAGGGGCACTCAGGTCCCCCCTGGGAGGAAAGTGCCCGTTTTAAGATTTTTCTGGTTATTTTTTCACCAAGACCTACCTGTGTACCGAATTTCAGCTTTCTAGCTATACTGGAAGTGCCCAATAATATTGATGAGTCAGTGAGTCAGTCAGTGAGTATGTACTAAAATATGGACTTTTCACACCTTAATATCTCGGGAAGCTTCTACGGTAGAACTTTCAAATTTAACCTGTGAGGTCACCTCTGTGGGGAGAACTTATGTTTCCAGTTTCATTATATTACGATCAAGAGGAACAAAGTTATGAGGGGGGTAAAAACAGCTCGAACTGTTTCGTGTAAATATACACACTGTGTGTCCGAACTTGGCCTGGCGCACTACCGTGCGCCTAGATAGTAGAACTTTAAAATTTAACCTGTAAGGTCACCTCTGTAGGGAGACCTGATGTTTCAAGTTTCATTACATTATGATCAGGAGGAGCAAATTTATGAGGCGGGTAACAACAGCTCGAATGGTTTCGTGTAAATATACACACTGTGTGGCCGAACTTGGGCTGGCGCACTACCGTGCGCCTAGATCTTTAAGCAAAAAGTATTTGTATTGAAAATAATTATCAAAAACTTGTAATATCATCTGTCTAATTCCCACCCCCGACGGTTTTCAATAACCAAAAGCCAATATACGGATTTTTATAACTTACTGGGCCCTCGTTTTTTAGCAGCTGGTGACTACAATGCTAAACACACATTCTGTTGTTCACGTTTAATAACTCCTAAGGGTCGTGTTTTGTTTAACACAATTTTTAAAATGGTTTTGAATGTAGTTTCAAGTGGTCAGCCAACATATTGGCCAGCAGATCGACAAAAAATTCCTGATGTTATCGACTTTGGAATAGTGAAAGGTGTGGCCAGCGAAATGATTAAAGTTGAAGCATCTCTGGATTTATCTTCAGATCATTCGCCTACAATTGTCACTATATTCTCACACAAAACTTCAACACCTACAAGTGATTTACCAATGATATCTGCACGTATTAATTGGTTGCAATACAAAAAATATTTGAGCGCCCATTGCTCGGAAAATATGCCGTTGACAACACCTACTGACATAGATAATTCTATTACGGCGTTTGAAGCACATGTTAAAAAAGCTGCTCTTAATGCTTCTTCAAATCTACAAGTGAGATTAAACAATATTTTTTATGTGGATATAGAAAGTTTATTGACTGAAAAACGGAGAGCTCGACGAGAATGCAAAGTTACAGATCGGCTCAGCTAAAATTAAGGTTTAAGAAGTGTACCAAGCAACTTAGAAAAGTTTTACAAACACAAAAAACAGCTTCCCTTCAAAAATTTCTTCAAGAACTAGATGTTACTTATTCGCTATTGTGTTCAGCCAGATGTCTTAAAAGGCCGGTGATATGCAAACTAGGGATGCAACCGATACCGATATATCGGCGATACTTCTGGTTTTCCGATATATCAATATCGGCGATATTTTACTGTCGATACGCCGATACTTCTTGTATTTTTCTTTAGAGTTTTTTGAACAAAATATTCAATTTTCAACTCTTTTTTTTGCATGACAACTATCAGAAATAACATATTAAAAGCAGAACATAAAATCAGAACAGAATACATAATGAAATTGTTTCTTCTATTTTGCCTTGCACTATAGTAATGAAATGTTCTCTCAATGTAAATCTTGTATGTGTTTGTATGTTTTAAGATTTTTTTCAAGGCGCATTAATTAAGAGGTGGTAATTCTACAACAATTACAACATAAAATAACAACTGATATCTCAGCCCCTATGTCAACATGTACAAATTTTGACATACGAACCTCTAAGAATAAAAACTGTGCTTATAACATCAACACTTTGAATACGTCTTGATTTTCTTTTATTCATTTATGCATGCGATGATTTAGTTCAGCGATGTAAAAGTTGGTACAACCTATTATTTATCTACAATTCTTGACCCTCGATACAAAGCTCGAATATTTCAAAGACAATCGACTTCAATCCTATCGAAAAAACGTCTTATTGAGCTGCTTAACATGACACTACATTCCGAAAGTGTTGAAGACACAGTCCTCTCTACACCTCGCAAAAGTTCTGATAAGTCTACGAGAAGTACTCGCCTTTGGAGCGTATGTGAAAAAATTATAAGAGAATCCGACGAGGATGAGCCTCTATCCATACTAAGCTGTGGTTCTGCTAACGAAGAAGTCGAGAGATACCTTAGATCTCCTAATATGCCTAGAGACGCAGACCCTCTTGTTTACTGGCGCAATGACATATCCTACCCAAACTTAGAAAATGGCGCAGAAATACTTAAGTTTTCAAATGAGTTCTGTCGCATCTGAGAGACTATTTTCCACTGCAGGTCTGCTTCAAACGGATTTGAGAAATCGTCTATCTGCGCAAAATTTGAGAACATTTTGTTTTTTAAACAAAATCTTATTAATATCAATTTTAAATATTAATCCTTTCCAATGTTGTTTTTATAATTTTAATTTAATTTTAACATGATCTGTAGTGGGATTCTCTATTCAATTTTAACGTCAATTGAATTGTTAAAAATTTTTAACAGCTAAATTAACGTCGATGTTATTCAGTAAGGATTTTAACAATATCGTTTAGCATTATATTCAATTATAACGTCGAATTTTTCAGTTAACTTAACAGCAATATTTTTTTCATTGTTTATTCTTAAAGTTGTTGTTATTTTGAAATGTTCAAAAAATATATTTTGGAACAAATAAAAAAGAGCGCACTCTCCTGTACACTATTCTGACTAAAAATTTATTGTTTAAATGTATTGATTTTTAACAAAAACTAAAGAGAGCGCCCTCTCTTGTGCACTCTTCTAACTTAAAATTCATTGTTTTTCAACAAATATGCCACCTTATTGAATTTTTTAACAATGTTGGTTATACTGAGTTACAGAATTGATGCATTGTTACCACAAGCAATAAATTGTGTTGGTAAAATTAACGTAACGTTTATTGTTAAAAGTTACAGAATCGCACTACTGAAATTCAATTCGTTGTCTCTTAAATCTTATTAATATCAATTTTAAATCTTGAGCCAATCTAAACTGAATGCCAACGTTTATTTTGTAAAATCATAAATATTGCAGACGTTTTGTTGTTTGAAAATTTGAAATTGAGAAACTGAAATGTATTGAAAATTTTGATGATTCGAATGGCTCATTAATAAACACTGTTTTTTTGTATAATAGAATAATTACTCTAGTTGAGTTTTGTTAATTTTTACTTGAGCTCAATTTCAATATGCGTATCTGTATCGAAATCGGTATCGGCGATATTTATTTTTGAGTATCGGTATCGGATCGGCGAAATGGCGTATTGTTACATCCCTAATGCAAACCTCCATTACGTGCCTCTAATGGTGACTGGGCAAGAACTAATGCTGAAAAAGGTACTCTTTTTGTTAAACTCTTAGAAAAAGTATTTACTCCAAATATTTCTGCTGATGTTGTTGAAATTCCGCTAAGATTTAATATTGTGGATATTGAAAAGGCTATTACTAGTCTAAACACAAGAAAAAGCCCCAGCTATTAATAAAATAAGCAAAAAAAATGCTTCAAGAATTGCCTTATGTTGCAAAACGAATAATACTATTAATTTTTAATGGTATTTTACGGCAGCAATACTATCCAACTGAATGGAAGGTTTCGATGATTACTATGATACCAAAGCCCGGCAAGGATCATACGAAAGTTGAATCCTATCGGCCTATTCGTTTATTGCCCAATATTTCTAAGCTATTCGAAAAGCTGTATATGAACAAGCTGATGCCTATAGTGACTAGTAATGGATGCATTCCAGATCATCAATTCGGTTTTCGCAGACAGCATAACACTGTTGAACAAACTCAGAGACTTGTGAATGTTGTTAGAGACACTTTTGAAAAAAAAAAGAAATATTGCTCTGCGCTCTTTATAGGTGTTTCTAAAGCCTTCGATAAAGTATAGCACAAAGGTCTTATCAACAAACTAAAAAATCTACCAGCTAATATCGTTAAGCTTTTAAAAAGCTATTTAATGGAACGAAAATTTGTAGTTAGGGAAGGCAATTTTTTAAGCCCTCCGCAGTCGATTGAAGCCGGAGTTCCTCAAGGCAGCATATTCGGCCCCTTAGTTTATTTAATATACGCCTCTGACTTACCGTAACATTCACACGTCAACATTTGCTGAAGATACGGCATTTCTAAGCGTTCATAAAAATCCTGTAGAAGCTTCCCGGAATCTACAAGGGTACATCTCAAAATTGGAAACATGCCTAAAACAATGGCGGATAAAAGTTAATGAACAGAAATGTTTTCAGGTCACTTTTACGTTACGCAGGGAAACATGCCCGCCTATACAAATTAATACCGAGACCATACCGCAACTTTCCGAAGTCAATTATCTAGGCATTCATCTTGATCGTCGTTTTAATATAAGAATACAAAATTTGCTACTCGTTCACAACATTGTCATCCTCAGCAAATGGAGTGTCAGCTGTGGGCTCGGCGTCAATCCGGCGAAAACCGAATTGGTGCTATTCACCAGGAGGCACAAAATCGAAGACTTTGCGCCCCCTAAATTAAACGGGACCACACTAAAAATCTCGGATAACGCTAAGTACCTGGGCGTAATCCTAGACAGTAAACTATCTTGGAACCTAAACACCCAGTATAGAGCAAATAAGGCCCTCGTGGCTATTTACACCTGTAAAAGAGCGATTGGTCGCAACTGCGGCATCGAACCCCGAGGGACCAATTGGATCTTTGAGACGATAATTAAGCCCATAATGTTTTATGGGGTTATAGTCTGGTGGGAAGCGACAGAGAAAGGCTCCCACCGACGAACTATAGAAAAAATTTTTAGGCTAGCGGCGATCCTGATAACGGGAGCGCTCAGGTCTACTCCAACGAAAGCACTGTTCGCTATGCTGAACTGGCTTCCAGTAAACGTTCTGGCCAAACAGCTAGCTCTGTTCGCGGCGATCAGATTGAACGCTACATGCTCATGGACGAGAACCGATCTTGGTCACTCCAAGATTCTCAGGCAGCACCAAGCGCTCCATGACTTTACTGACTACTTCCCACCGGAACCTTATTTCGGCGGGCTATTTAAATCTATTGTTCCCAATAGGGAGAACCACTCCTCACCCCCTGCCACCGATGGAGCCACCAGAGTATTCACTGATGGCTCCAAAAGAGGCGTAAACACCGGGGGCGGTTTCTACGTGGAAAACTTCAATGTGAAGGTTCCATTCAGACTTCGGGCCATTACAAGAGCGGCAAGATGGCTTAGGTATTACAGGATATCGGGAGACATCCTTATTTTTACCGACAGCAAAGCGGCCATTGCCGCTATCAATGGTGTATACACTACATCTACGGTGGTGAATGAATGCCGGAAATCTCTAAACGAGATAGCGAGACATTCAAGAGTAACACTAGTTTGGACTCCAGGGCACTCAGAGTGCGCTGGAAACGATATTGCGGACGAAATTGCCAAAAGGGGCGCATCATTGAGCAATTCGATGATATGCCACTTCGTTGGCATTCCTCTATCTTACTGCAAGCGATTGATCCAGCAGGAATCATACAATCTTGTTCAAGAAAGGTGGGAACAAGAGCATACCTGTCAAATCTCCAGGTCCACTTGGCCCCGCTACAGCCTGCACAGAACTCGTGATCTGCTCAGCCTTGGTAAATGTCATACAAGACGATTAATAACAGTGCTAACAGGGCACTGGTGCTTCGGGACTCATGCCAGAAGGATGGGCCTAAGTTACAATGACTACTGCAGAAGTTGTAACGATGAGGAGGAGGAAGAAACAGTTCTTCATCTTCTATGTCAGTGCCCCGCCCTTGATAGCGTTAGGGCGAGTACTTTGGGCTTCAATACTCTGCCAGACCTTGACAGTCTGGCGAACATGAGGCTAATCAGCCTATCCTCCTTTTTACAACAATCAGGATGGTTTGATTCGGCGACAGGACAATCACAGGAAATTGAATAATCAATCGACTGTGCCCTGTCCGCTGCAGGGTATCACAAAGGGACCGAATTAACGGACCCAAGTGCGTCTCGTCTTGGACGTGACGGCCCTCGAAACCTAACCTAACCTAACAACATTGTCATATGCTTAAATGAAATTCGTATTGCCATGTTTACATACAACAGATGATTAATTTTTTTAAATAAATTTCAGACAATATCTCAACTAGAAACTTGACTATTTACCTAAATATTAAAGTTTTATTAGAATTGATTATAATCAATATCCATAATTATGGACGAGTTATACAAAAATTAGTACATAAAATATTTTTGAATTGTTATGTAAAATAGCAACTTACCCACAGTTCAAAATAGACCGCTTTCTGGAATAGTGGATTCTTACATGCAACTACATAGTCCAATTCTGTGCCACGGTTAGCATCCTGCAATATAAATGTTACAATAGAATCCATATTAAAGATCGAAATAATACGTATGAAGAATAATACTCAGGTATGTCGTCAAGAAAACTTTTTTAAATCGACAAAACATGTGTTAAAGAAACATGCGTCGATTTCAAATTTCATTAAAAAAGAAATAATTTTTGCTATGTGACGAATTTCGATAATGCCAGTTTAAATTCGTTTTTAAATCGTCTTAATTTACTTTAACGAAAGGCGTAGAAGTGTACTAAAAATGTACGTGAAACTTTTTTATAATTAGAAAAAAGCTATTTTTTGTTTCATGAGAAAGAAAGAATAATCTAAATCTTTGGTAAAATAAAAATGTTCAATAAATCTGCTAAATTAAATATATGTACATATATGCATATTGGTATTGTATCTTAATTAATAATTATAATTTTCATTGTTTGATATGTTAGTACACTTATTACACATACTGTTATTTAATATGTTATTTATATTTTATTGATTAGCTTGAGGTCAATTTTTTTATAAAAAACGTTATAAAATTTTTATTTATGGATATTTCGCCACTATTTTGTGTAGCTTCTTCAGGATTAAAGTTAAAAAACAACAAAACTATATAACAACAATATTTTTAAACAAATTAATGAATCCAAAAATTATTCGCTTTAAAGAAAATTGATTTTTGCTTTTCCGGTTTTGAAATAAATTAAAATATTATTTTTATATTTCAAATGGTTTCTGAATTAAATAAATTTTTCCATTTTGACAATTGAAAAAATATTTAAGTTTGAGACATAAGGAAATGAAAAAGTTTTTTATTTTTTTTTTTTAAACTTGAAATACATTAGAAAAGTTTAAAAATTTTGGAAACATAATGCTATTTAAATATTAATCTTTATAATCTAGTTTGCCCTTTAGCTTTATATACTAAATGCCTATAAATCTGAGCTACACTTTCAGTATCTGCTTTGAAGTTAATTCTTTTATCTGGCGGTACATTAATTATCTGTAGCATTTCTAACATATATCTGCGTTTATATATATTTTCTGTGTTTAAAATTGATTTTCTTTCAAAATCTGAATAGTGATCTGAATCACGACAGTGCAAAGATAATGCAGTCTTTTGTGATGATGTATAGTTTCTATATTTCAAATTTGTTTTGTGTCCAGATAATCTAGTTTTAAGTTTGTGTTTTGTAGTACCTACATAGACCTTATTACAAAATTTCACTTCATTTCAATTCCTTTACAAGGTATTTTATAAACTACATTAGATTTTTCTAATTTATGTAATCCATATTTTGTTTTGTTAAACAATTTACATGATTTATGTGCTATTTTATATCTGTTAGTATCGAAAACATCTGATTTTTCTAACCGTTCTGAAATTATAGGAAAATATTTTAGAGATTTGTATATTGTCGGTTGAGTTACTACATCCGCTTGAGTATTGCCACGTCTTCTATATTGTCGTATTAAATTACATGTTAAACCGATTGGGAAAGTATTTTTAACCAATAATTCCTTAATAATATCCTTATTCTTCCTGTGGAATTGTATGTCACTAATAGTCAAAACTTTATCTATAAGATTCTTTGCTGTATTAATAATTATTCTCTTTGGGTGCTTTGAATAATAATTAATAATTCTACCTGAAGCTGTTGGTTTCCTATACCAATCCACTAAGAAATTATTGCTATTTCTAATTACCAATGTGTCTAAATAAGGAATTCTGTTATCTTTTTCTTTTTCAAATGTAAATTGTATATCATTATGAAATAAATTAAATGATGTTAAAACATTTTCTATTTCAGAATTTGAAATTATACAAAATATATCATCAACAAATTTTGGTTATTATTTTTGGTTTCACAGACAAACTACCTAAGCAACAATCTAATAATTTTTCCATAACAATATTAGCTATTATTGGAGATCCTGGAGATCCCATAGGAAGTCCCTTCTGTTGCATATATGATTTTTTAACATATTAAAAAAATCTGTTGTCAACAATGCAAAATCTTAAAATTCTTAAAAATAAGTCTTTTTCAATCAAATATTAATAACTTCAATAAAAAGTTCGAAAAGTTATTTAATATGTTAATATACTTACTTCACGCACTGTTAGTATTATTATGATAAGTACAACAATTACATTACTTGCCTAAATTACAACAAGTATGTTTGTTTACCAAATTCCTTAACTAAATTACAACAATTACTAATAAACATTAGAATTTATTGGAATATTTCTAATATTTAAGAATACCGTTGTTCTGGTATATAAACGATGAAATTTTAATAAAAGCACACATTTTATTTTATTGCCTGAATCGGCATCATTCAAAATAAATCTTTTACTTTGCCTTCTTCGGCAAAATATTAAACAGGCATTTAATCTCCCTTTAGATCATCAGCCCGTGGCGTTAATTAGCGCCGGCACTCTTTTTAAATATCAACTTAATTTACTCACCCCATCAAAAACCCTTACAGTGTTATTCACAAACGTTTTATTAGAGGCTTATAAGCAAAATGCGCTAAAGTAGTATTCACAAACGTTTAATAGCACTATGACGCGGTTATTACACGCTAATATACTCGAAAATTTTATTGTAGGCATCACGCTACTTTAGGCGTTTAATAAGTTGACATTTGCATTTTTTAAAGTAAAAACAATCACTATTTACTTCAAAAAGTATGAAAAATAAAATAATATTCGAATAAAGTAATGATTGTAATAAATATAATTTCGACATTCGTTAGTATTATACAAAATATATATACATAAAACTATAATTTTTTTATTAAATTAAATATTTTGCAGATAATATATTTCACCACTCCCGATTCTTCCAGTCCTACTGCAATGTTTACATACATATGTACGTAAAATAAGAAAATTCAAGAAGAAATACATAAATATGAATGTATGTGAATATGTACATACATACATACATATGTATGTATGTTTACGTATGTACCCTGTCGTCAAATGTGTAGCTAGCTACAAGAAAAGCTAACTTTTGAATTTATTTTTCTAGACTAACTTAAAGCTAACTACAATACAATGCAGAATGTAACCAAAATCAATTAGTAGGTTGTGTATATATATATACAGTCTAATTCATAATTATTTCAAATTTTAACTTATAAGCTGATAACAGTTATAAAGTTCTTTATGTTTTATAAGCTACTGATAACAATTTGTATTCATAACCACACAATACGACTAAATTAACAATTTGTCGGTTTTAATACTTTTGTAGTTTTATGTTGGCAATAACATGTTATTTTGACTGTCATTTTATTTTAGTCCCTAATCGAATACTGAAAATAATATTAACTATTGCATATAATTTAATCGAAATGTAAAAAACCATATAGTTTATTACATTTTATTACATAAAAAATAAATTCAATAGTGAAAAATTTGTTTTTAAACACATTTGTTCACCGCCAGCACCGAGCTTAAACAGTACTCAGTGCCGCCGTCAACAACGGGTAGTCGACTACTCACTTTAATGTAATTGTTTATGCATCTCTATTTTTATGCTTCATATTAATTGTGATTTTTTAAACGAACAAGTGCTTTTTTATAAATAATAAAATAAAAAGATGGATATTGTCATGAATTATGATGCTTCAACTTCTGAATTAAAACGAAAACGTGCAAGTAATTGGACAGAAGAGGATAAGGTAAGTTCACACATTCAGTCAGTTTTAAAAATGTAATACATATTTTCATTGTAATATTTTCTAGATGTTACTGAAGCAATTAGTAAAGGAGAGGGTGTCTGTGATTGAAAACAAAAACACAGACACAAACACCAATAATAAAAAGAAAAAAGCATGGATGGAACTCGAAGAAAGGTATGAACAATAAACTTTTGTTTAATATGTTTTTACAACATACATTTTGTTTCAGCTTCAACAACATGTGCAATGGCAGTAAAAGATCTTTGGCGCAATTGAAATCGCAGTGGATAGTGACAAAAATCCAAGCAAGAAAATAAGTGTCCAACCATCGGAGGGAGATAAACAAAACCGGCGGAGGCCCGCAGCCACCTCAGTTAGAAATTTGTGAAGATGATATTGCTGCGTGGCTTCCGAATGAGTTTGTTGTCGACACCAACCAATTCGACTCCGATGGTTTGTTCGAGGTAAGTTTTGTTTTGTAAAAGGTGCAACTGAATTAATTTATAATGCATATCCATTACAGATTTCGCTACCTGAAACCCAAATCAAAAAAACAAAAGTAGACGAATCACCGCCAGCAACAAATACCAGCCCAGCAGAAGTTCATATTGTGTCAGACGATGCCAATATTGTTCAGGTAGAAGGTGCTGTGTCAACAAAACCAAAAAAAAAGGTTAGTTAACGTGAATAAGTACGTAAATTCACATATAATTTTGCTTAATTGTTTTCTTTGTACAAACATGTATGCATGTAACATATGTAATAATATGTATGTACCTAAATGCAACAATTTCGAAAGAATTTGTTATTATGAAAGGAAAAAGGGCATAATTAAGAAAAATACTGCACATTATGGGTATTTAAAAATATTCATATATACGTTGTATGTATATATGGACAAACGTACGCATTTACATACGTTCATATCTTTCTGATACTTCACCGTCGACCAATTTGTGACAGATGACACTATATTCAACGACACTTTAAAAAAGTTTCGTAATTTTTCATAATAAAACAAAAGAAAATGTGAAGAAGGGACTCATTTTTATTGTTATGCATGAACATAGCAAAAAAAAAAAACTAAGGGGTTGTTTTACCTTTAAAATTTATATTCAACAGTTTCTTTTTCCAATATTTGAATTTCTGTTTGGTTTCCAAACACTTGTTCACCACGTACATACATATAAATAAAAATTATCTGTGATTTACACTGTTTGGCCCTTCGTTCAAGTGATGTAATGAAACAAAGCTACATATGTATGTACCCTACAGCTAAAATGATTAGTATGTGGCTAGAAATTTCTTGTTTTGTGCATAGTATAATAATAGTTGGCGCACACGCCATCGAGTCAAATACATTTACTTTTTTTAAATTTGTTGACTATTGTAGTCTCCTTGCGACTATTATGACAAGTAGTCTCAAAGCAATACTAGATACAATTTTAGCAGCAGGTTATTTGTGTATGTGTGTTTGTATATATATGTTTGTATTTATGTTTGTTTAGATGAAGCAAAAAATAAATCAAAATGTAGCTGATGAGAAAATAAAAGAGGTTGTCAATTTTGATTTGCAATGCCGCGAAGAACTGCATCGACTACAAGTACTAAATGAGGAGAAGAGATCTCGAAACCTTGATCTTGAACATAACGAAGAACTGCATCGACTGCAAGTACTAAATGAAGAGAAGAGATCTCGAAACCTTGATCTTGAATATAAAATTCTAGAGGAGAAATATAAAGGACTTATAGCGGATACTCAGCCTTCAAAAAAAACGTATTTGTTTTTTATAATGCTTAGGTATATGTGCATATGTATGTATGTATGTACATATGTATGTATATATGTACATATGTAGTATTAAAACTTGTAATTTCCATTGCGCTTAAAGAAGTTATTCAAAAAAATTGTATGCAAATTGTTTTTGTAATAGCTTTTTTTTCTTTTTATTTTAATGTAGTTTTTATTTTAAACCGATTCTATGTAGATACGTAGTGATATATGTAGACTTGGTTGCGTTAAAAATGTTTTTGAATGAATGTTTTCAATACAATTGCAGCTCCTCTTCCTTCTGTCTGTGTATTTAATGTAGCATTTCTCCTTACTTCAATTTCTTCTCTGTGTTCTATGGTACAATCATCTGAAATATGGATACATATGTATGAATTTACTATTATTTACACATTTATTAATTTTTTGTCTTATAGCTAGCAAAAATGATTCCTAAATTAAAGTTTTGACGGAGACTTAAACTGCGCTGGATTCTCTGTGGTTTTGTTATTATTATTATTTTTTTAATAACTTTATGTTTTGTTTTTTAATTAGTGTTTTGTTTTTAAAATTAATGTTTTGTTTTTATATTAAACTAATATAATTTTTTGTTATTTCAATGAATTTAAGTTTTTTTTTTTGTTAATAAAATACAAATTAAAAGTAAAGACGTGTTAAAATCATTTAAAAGCAGGAAATCAAAATATATAAATATGTACATATAACTTTATGAGAAAATAATTTTAGATATGGATTTTGCTTTTGAAAAAATGTACTGGGCCCTAAAACATTTCTATAGCGTAAAACTTATCAAAACTATCTTACCTGGAGCAGTATCATTTTCCTCAATAGCAACATTGTGAAGTACTGCTAGGGCAATAATCAATGTTTTTCCGTTTTCCAGACTAACTGTCAACCCATCTAATAAGCAGCGGAATCGTTGCTTCCAAACTCCAAAGCAACGTTCCACTGGATTTCTGGTGCATATCTGGGCAGCATTATATTTTTGCTCCTTTTCATTTTGTGTCTGGAGAGGGGGGTAAACAAATAATTCTGCAGCTTATAGCCTGAGTCACCTAGCAAACGACCTTTGAATTCTCCTCTTTCAAACCGTTGTTTGATAGCTGACTCATTAAAAATACGGGAGTCATGAGTACTTCCTCTCCATTTTGCAACTATATCCCTAATTTTCAATTTGGAATCGCAAACAACCTATAAAAAGTCAGTAATTGTATGATTTGTTCGTTATTGTAAAGAAAATACAAACTACCTGTACATTCAGGGCATAGTATCCCTTTCTGTTTATATAGTACTGCGACGTTTCCCCTCCGGTTTTTTTAATGCGTATATGCGTACCGTCAATAGCTCCAACCACACCAGGAAAATTTTTGATCAATTTGAAATCCCTAATTATTTGTTCTTCCTCTATGAGAGATGAGGGCATTTTTATTTTTCTATCGCTCCAACGAGCTAAGGCACGAGCCACTCTGGTGGAAATCCTGCAAACTGTTACTTGAGACAAGCCATGAAGGTCGGCTGAATCATCTTGCATCTAAATTGTTTTTAAATTTATATGGTTATGTAAATTAAAGTTTTAATAGTAATAAATACTTCTCTTCGACCCCAATATCGCAATGCCACCAACACTTGCAAATCTACCGAGGTGCCACAGCCTCTTCTATCCAGCTCAATTTCTGGCTTAACCATCAAAATTATCTTTTTCACTGTAGATTTGTTGAAACGGTACCTTGCCTTAAACTGCTCTTCTGACATTTTAAAAGGGTCGGTTCTCTTTTGAAAAGTTTTGGGTCGTCTTGTAGCTGTCGATATTTCTGCTATGGACTCTGAAATAATTGTTATGAAGATTACATTTGTAGGTATATATACAAGTTTGTATACTTACGAATTCGGTTAATTAAATTTATTGTAAACATTGTTTTTACTATTTAAATCACTTTTTTTGAACTTTTATCAAAAATAAAACAAACTTTCTGGTGTTTATTAAAATATTTTGCAAACAAGCATTCAAGTGTCACTTTGTTAACTGGTTAAAGTTGGGTAGAGGACACAATAAAAATATCAAAACAAACAAGAGACTTATAACCAGCTAACAAGCTATTATCCATTTATGAATACCATTTTTTCGTATTTTGCCTGTCATTGCCATATTACCCTGTTATAATGTATTTATGAATTAGACCGATATTATACTCTCATTTATAATTAAATATGGTGAGCGCCAACAAATTTACTCATTTAGGAACTCTTAAAATTATTTCAAGTATTTCATAACTTCTTGCCGTCAATATTTAAGTGGTAACTTAGCTGAGTGGTATGCGCGTTGATTGTTAATCCAATGACCTGTGGTTCGAGTCCCAGCACAGCATCGGTGAAAAAAAAATTTAAGAATTATTGCAATATTACTATAAAACTACTGATTGTAGAATTGAGAAAATAAAATAAAAATGAAATATATTTTTTTTATGTATACTTACTAACTACATTGTGACTTTTTAAAACTAACTTAAAGTTAGCTACAAGTAGTGGAAAGAAAAACTGACTTTTCCCTAGGACATCGCTATGTTAAAAAAGTTAGATTTTTTAAACATTCAAGTTAGTTTAAAGTTAGTTTTGCTTCCGACAGGGTATGTACACAAATGTGTCTATATGTACATTAGAGGGTGGCTTTACTCCACTCATATGTATGGACATAGTACTGTTAACAGTGTGTAGACACGATAATTTGAACATAGTGTTCAGTAAATATAGTGTATAGTATTTTTGAGAGAAAACTATATAACTATTTTTAACACTCAAAGAGAAATAAATGAAATAAAAAAACACAAGTTATTCGTGTAATTGGTGTTGGTTATTTGCAGCAAAATATGTACATAGTTTGTTTATTTATCTTTTGCATGCCGGTCGCAAATAATTAATACGTGTTTGTTATTATTGAAATAATTATTTTCAGATATAAGAAAATGAGTTGCGAAAGTGCCTCGGAGAATGTAAGTATTTAATATGCAATTAGTGTATTTAATTTTTGGATTTAGAGAATAGTGGCAGTTTGATTAATAATTTTATATCTCTGTAAAATTTTTAATATTCTAAGACCCGATTACACCCAAAAAATATCTCCGTAAAAACACAATATATTGCTAAAATATCAAAAAACCGCAAGATATCGCTAATAAATTATATCGCAATATATATCTAAAAAATTATAAAAACGCAATACATATATCGCAAAATATTAACTGTTGATACCCCTGGTGAACGTTTTCTATATACTTTTGTACATAAGAGTGAAACAGTAACAAAAAACTCAATATTAAGAAGAGCGAAGTATATACATACTATACATAGTGAATTAACAGTGTATGAATTGTAGGCTGTGTGTCTAAACCAGTGTCGGGCACACACATACTCTCTCATATGTTTTGGTATGGGAAGCAGCAAAAAAACGAACGAACGTCAATAATTATACACTCGAAAAATTTTTCTGTTGCCAAAAGTAATATACATTTCTTGCCTTTTAGTATTTTTATTTGATTTGAATTTTTTTTCAATAATACTTTTTATGTTAATATAATAATAACGAAAACAATATTCATTTAATAATAAACTAGTTACACAACGAATGAAATAAAATATAATATATAATAAGTAAAGAAATATCTAGAAAACATAATAAATAAAAATAAAATTTATTAAAAACGAAGACCTCAAGCTTGATAATTTATTAAATTCGATAATTAAAATAAAAAGTTCGAATAAAAACAAAATTATAAAAAAAAAAATCATCTTCCCATTCTTCATTGAACATTTTGCTTTGAGTGTAAACAAAAAATTATAAGCGAGGTCTTCCTCAAACAAGTGCTGATCAGCGACTGGTTTGATTTACTTTGACGAAATGATAACAAAGCAACAACCGAACGTTAATTCTCATAAGCTACACGAAGATGCTTATAGTATACGTGTGTCGACGTCGCGCAAACAGAATTTTCTTGCTAAGCACGCGTGCTTAGCATTTCAAAAATCGCCCGACACTGGTCTAAACAATCATTTTGTCTTCTTTGAATGTTGTTTATGTTGTAGCCATAAAAACATTCAGAGTAATCAGAATCTTTAAGAGTGCGACAAACTCAGACATTCATTTTTTACAGAAATCACTCAAAGGCTGTTTGCTATGGAGAAAAGCTACCCTCTAATGTACATGCATATTTGTTCACATGCGTACATTGCTTAAATTCTACCTGCTCTTTGAAATATTAATATTATTACATCTTTTTTTTCATGATTTTGTGCATAATTTGTCAACCACAACAAGATTAAAAATATTTCCCCAGCCAGCATATTGGCAAGCGTTTTGTAAATTAAGATTGCAGCAAGCTTGCATAAATAAGAGTTTTGCGAATGTCGTTGACAATTTGCTTGCAAATGCAAGTGTTTTGCGAATGTCGTTGACAATTTGCTTGCAAATGCAAGTGTTTTGCGAACGTTGTTTACAATTTGCTTGCAAATGCAAGTGTTTTGCGAACATCGTTTACAATTTGCTTGCAAATGCAAGTGTTTTGCGAACGTCGTTTACAATTTGCTTGCAAATGCTAGTGTTTTGCGAACGTCGTTTACAATTTGCTTGCAAATGCAAGTGTTTCATAAATTTAAGCAAAACGTGTTATTCTCGCAGTTAAAAATTGTGCTAATAAGTTGTGTTAATAAATTGTGTTAAATTGTTGTTAAAGTTGTTAAATTATGTCCGTTTGATACTTTTAGTTATCATATGCTATTAAAAAAGGTAATTATCTACTTATTTAATGTCTGCAGCAAAAAAGAAGAAAAGTGTTGTGCGCAGCAGCACCGAAATTTTGGAGCATCTATGGAACGGTGCGGCTGCAAGTTATGTAAGTACCCAGAGTGAATTTGTGGAACAGGAGGTTGTGCCTGAAGCACAAAATAATTTAGATTCCTTGTTGCCAAACGAAGATTATATTTCTGATGAAAGTGAGTACTCGTCGGATGGCGCCGTTATTGATTTCAATAAACGTTTAGCTGCATGGTTTGTAGAGAGCAATGTGTCCAATGTGCATGCTAATAAATTATTGGAATTATTAAGCGACAAAATTGAAGGCCTACCAAAAGATATCAGAACGCTAACTAACTATTTATGTGATGCAACCAAGTCAAAGCACAACAACAAGTTCTTTGGATAGTGCAACGTCGTCTGGTAAGATATTTATTTTTAAAGGATACTTTTAACTTAACACCGCAACACTTTTCTCATATTTGTTTTATATTTTTTTCGGCAGCAATTCAATCATTAATCATCGACGCATGTTAAAAGGCTGTTGAAAAGGTGGAGGAAAAAAATAAGGTAATATTGCTGCGCCTAACAGAAAATGTTGAGGGGATGCGCAAAGAAATCATTGAACTTAAAAAAGCGGTATCACATAATAACGCTACTATTATACCAAGCAAGCGGTTTGCTAATATTGAAGACTTCCTCAATTTTGAGAAAACTATACTGGAAATTTTCCTTGCTGGTAAAAATTTAAATTTGAAATGTCCGGTGACTGTATACTGATGTCGATTTTATTTCTATTTTAAGAAGGCAGATCTAAAAAGATTGTCAACATCCAATTTGAGAAAATTTGTAACGAAAGCGTGGCAGAAGATCATGACTGACAACGTTGCTGAGAGCTTTTCCTGGCGAGGAACTGCAGATAAGAAGTGCATTAGGGCCTTCACTGTCGCCACTGCCATTCGTCGTAAGTGAAATACGTTTAATAGGTTTGTAGTGCCATCTCTGGCACTTTGCATATAATCGATGTTATCGAGACTCGACGAGACTCGATGGCATCAATGTGTTATAGGTAGAGAAAGAACAATAAAGAAACGAATAGAACATTCGTATCATAATCTTTAAAGTAACAACAAGTGCATTTTTGTTTTACGGAGTACAACATGGCGACCGAGACAAAAGAAAAGAAATACCAAAAAAAATTCCTCTTGGTATATGAAATAAACTCCTATATGTACATATGTAGTAACATACATTATAAATTAAAAATGGAATGGAAAAATAACAATTTTGCAACAATTAAATGACGACATTTGTGAGAACCCATTTCAAATATATAAAAAAAAAAATTGAGAAATTTCAATAGAAATTTATTAAGAAAATAAATACATTGAGAAATTAAAAAAATAACTTGGCGAAACAACGTTACACGATTTTAAAAATGAGAACAAAAACTAAAAAAAAAAATACTCAAAATTAAAAACTAAATTTTAAATCACAATAAATTTTAAACATAAAAAGAAAAAAAAAGTGTTTTAAAAATTATTAATCGACTAATAAAGGAGAAACGTGCTAAAATTGAACCGAATTTTGCAAAGCAAAATCAAAGCTGAAAGTACAAATCATTTTATTCAGAAAACAAACTATTTTTTGGTCGTAACTTATATTAGTGAGGTTGTGTTTTCTAAATGAAATTAATCGTGTGTCTTCCTTAATATTACATATATATAAAAAGGAAAAACAGCACAAGAACAAAAATGAAAGTAAAATGAGAAAAACAAGAAATTAGTAAGTACAGTCACGAAAAAATAAAATTTGAAAAACTAAAAACTCATAAGAGAAATACCAGTTAAAAATAACTGTAGAAAAAAAAAGAACATAAAAAGAACTTTAAAACAGAGAACAAATCTAAAAACAGGTACAAATAAATTAAATAACACTTAGTAACAAGTATACGAAAATGAAAAGAAACTAAATGGAACTGAAACAAAATTAAAATAATACAACAAAAAGAAATAAATATTGTAATTTAACTAACAAAAACAAAATATTGAAAAAATGAATAACAAAATTAAAACGAAATTAAAAGCAACGAAAACCACAAAACTACAAAAAAAAGAAACAGTGATGGAAATATACATATGTACATAGGTACATACATAAACTAAAACAAGAAAACTGAATTCGAAGAAAAGAACATAACATAAAAAAAAGCCATAACAAACAACGAAAGTACGAAGAAAAAAAAAACTCAACAGAAAATTTATGCGCACAACATAACCAAAAACAACAGACACAACAACAATAACAACATTAGAATTCAACGAAGAAACGGAAAACAGAGAAGACAACGACAACAAAAGTCTACAACGCAGTGACAACAGACTAGCAACAAGAGAGATGGCAAAAAGAGGCTTAGTTAAACACAAAAATATACACACATAAACAACTCAAATAAGTGGATAAATAAAAATTTTAAATGAAAAATAAAAACCTCTTTTGCGTTGTTTTATGTTGGAAACTGTGTATATTTATACAAACTAGATGTACACAAGTGTGTGCTATGCAAAATAACGAGCAAAATTTAAGGGTTGTTTTACCATAGTAAACATAGTACATAAGTAAGTTATATATTACTAACATTTTCTTTATTTTAATTACAATCAGATTAGTCTCAATTATGAACTCCCAATTTTAATATTTTCTCTATTCTCTTTAATCACATATTGCTTTATTACTAAATTATTTATTCTTGTCGTCCTTGATGTTCATAAAGTAAATATTGCAATTGCATATCACTATTTAATTCTTATATTTTGTTGTTAGTATTTTAGTTCTTAAAATTAACGGTATTTAATTCTTATATTTTGTTGTTAGTATTTTAGTTCTTAAAATTAACGGTATTTAATTCTTATATTTTGTTGTTAGTATTTTAGTTCTTAAAATTAACGGTTAGTTTTTAAGAGTACTCTGTGTCGTTTAGTTTAAGCAATTAAAGAAAGAAGAATAAAATTTAGTCTTTGAATTGTGATCAAAGCGTTAAGTTGAAATCTTAAAAGTAAAGGTCTCATTTTATTTAATGTTTGTGCAAGGGTAAATTCTTCTATGTTTATGTGTGCAAAGGGAATAATATAACTGGCGACGAGGATGGGATATGTGGTGAAAAAACATATCCAGTGATAATTCGGTATTAAAAAGAAATTTTTTTTGTAAAAGCCGAACGAACCCAAAACAATTAATTGGAATTTAATAAATAAACTTATTAACTTCAAATAAAAAAAAATTTTTAAATAAATAATAAAAGCAATAAAATACATTCAAACCAAAATTATACCATTATTGAAATATCTTGTATGAAATCTACAACAAAAGCAATAAAATATAAAATTAAATTCTCCTTTTCATATATTAAAAGGAAGCTACAACAAGAAAAAACAGAAACAAAACAAAATCATTTGACAAAATTTTGTCATAAATTAAATATTTAAACACTCAGAAAAGTGCTAATTTAATACAATAAATCATAAATACTTCAACAATTCAATATCTAAACAATTAGTGAACAAAAAAAAAAAAAAAAAAAAAAAAAAAAAAAAAACCCTTTTGAACGCTACATACCTACTTGCAATTTAAATATCTGCATACAAAATACAAACAAAAAATAATCATCAACAGCAAATATTTAACAATCACTAACAACAACTTGAATTACCAACAAAATATTACCATAAAGGTAATGAAAAAGAAAAACAATCATTGTACCCACTATAACTGTAACTTAAAAAAAAAAAAAAACAAACAATAAAAAAATTGTATTAATAAAAAAACATTAAAACAAATATTAAGAAACGCTGACCTTGAAATAATTTCTAAATATATAACAAAAAAAAAAAAAAAAATACAACAACATGGCGTTGACATTAGCAGAGAGTCTAAGCGAAGCGCGTAGTTTACCTGCATTCAATGGAGATAGCGATTATAAGCTTAGTAATTATTTGAGGGACGTCACTACTGTGTTGCAGCTGACGCCGGCAGAACATCAAAATACGATTAAGGCAGTGCTAAGCAATAGACTGCAGGGAAGAGCATTAAGAGCTGTAGATACATTGATGAACCCTACTTGGGAAGATTTTTTAAATAAGCTAAAGGAAGAATTTGGGGTAAAGCGAAGTTTTTTCAATCTAAGAAGCGATGCGCTAAATGTAGAGGCCAACAACATAGAGGAGTTGAATCACAAGTTAAGTAAAATTTTGTCCTTAATGAATACGAAATATAGTTTAGAACCGGATGGGTTGTATACACCGGAAAATAATGAAAAAATAATATTTGATATCTATATTAATTATATACCAATTAGTATTAAGACACTATTAATTCAGAATAATATTAGATCAATTAGTACATCGTATAGTTTCTTTTTGAAAAATAATTTATTAAAGGATATAAAATTATTAAATGAAAGTTCTCAAATTCTAATGGAAATTTTGGTGAATCGTTTTTTAGATATACTAGATTTAATAATAATAGCAACAATAATAGACATGCAGGAAATTTTGATAACCAATTTTGGACTCGCTGTAATGGAAGGCAAAATTCTAATAATAATAATGGAAACTATGGACATAGCCAAGGTAATTTTAATAGAAATTTTAATGCCAATAATCAGGAGTCAATGGAGGTTGATGCCATTAATACCACAGGAAATTTTCATTCACGGCCTCCCAATCATCGTTACCAATAGTGACTTTAACAATAAATAATAGGAAAGCAAAATGTTTAATTGATAGCGGTGCAGCTACTACACTAGGTAGTTATGATTTCTTTTCCAAGCTAGGAGTTAGGCAAAAATTAACTAGACCTTTAATATTGAACACCTTAGTAGGTGAAAACATTGTAACAGATGAAGTGATAGTTGGTGTGCCCAAAGAATTTAGAGAGGAAATAATACAATGTCAGTTAAGCTTACTAATTTTAATAATAAGAATTTTGATTGTATAATAGGAGTAAATATTTTGCGCCCTATTGGAGCCTGTATAGATTTTAGGAAAAATATGCTTAAAATAAATAATAATGAAATAAAACTTTTTGATGACATTTTTAATATATCGTATGAAGAAATAAATTATTTGGAAAAATTTGAAATAAATAGATTTGAAAACTTAATACCTGAAAATTTAAATAAGGAAGAGAATAGACTTTTAAAAAAGTTTTTGTACGAAAAAAAAAACCTTTTACATTGAGGGCCAAAATTTAACAACGACCAATTGTGTGCGTCATAAAATAATTACGACATCTAATAAACCCATATATTGTAGAAATTATAGGCATCCGCAAATATTAGAAAGTGAAATTAAGAAACAGATTAATGAAATGTTGCAACAAAATATAATTCGTCCTAGTAGATCACCGTATAACTCTCCTTTATGGATTGTCGGGAAAAAATCAAATAATTTGAATGGACAAAGATGGCGTCTAGTAATCGATTTTAGAAAATTGAATGAGGTGACTGTGGACGATAAATTTCCACTGCCAAATATAGAGTCGTTGTTCGATAAACTAGGCAAAGCGCAATATTTCTCGTCATTAGACCTGGCGAAAGGTTTTCATCAAGTTTTAATGGATGAAGCTGACATTGAAAAAACGGCATTCTCTACGTCAAGAGGTCACTTTGAGTTCATTCGAATGCCTTTTGGTCTTAAAAACGCGCCTGCAACATTTCAGAGAATGTTAAATTATGTTTTAGCCGAATATATAAATAAAATTTGTATAATATATATGGATGATATTTTAGTTTTTTCAACCTCCCTAACAGAGCATTTAGAAAGTTTGCGGAAAATATTTAATAAGTTAGATGAATACAACTTGAAAGTGCAAATTGATAAGTGTAAATTCTTGTCAAAAGAAACAGATTTTCTTGGTCACATTATTACAGATAAAGGTATAAGACCAAATCCGGAAAAAATTAATGCCATACAGAGCGTAAGGTTACCGAAAACAGTAAAGGAAATAAAATCATTTTTAGGCTTAACTGGTTATTACAGAAAATTTATTAAAAATTATTCATTTTTAGCTAGTCCAATTATAAAATATTTGAAGAAGGATAGCAAAATTGATTTAAATGATAAAGATAATGTGGAAGGATTTGAAAAATTGAAAAGAATATTAGTCAATCCACCCTTGTTATGTTATCCGGATTTTGATAAGCAATTCGTTTTGACCACTGATGCCAGCAATTTAGCCATAGGAGCCGTGCTGAGCCAAGAAGGAAAACCAGTAAGTTATGCCAGCAGAACCTTCAATGGTCATGAGAAAAATTATTCAACTTTGGAAAAAGAGCTCTTGGCAATAGTGTGGGCAGTAAAATACTATCGTCCTTACCTTTATGGCCGAAAATTTTTGGTGCAAACGGATCATCAACCGTTGAAATGGTTATATTCATTAAAAGACCCAAATTCTAGAATTATAAGGTGGAAGATTTTATTAGATGAGTTTTATTTTGATATCGAATATCTTAAAGGAAAGGAGAACAAAGTGGCAGATTTTTTGAGCAGAGTCCAATTTCATCAAACTTCTATAGATTCAGTTCCAGGTCAGGAAGAGAACACGAGTGAAACTTTTTTTGTTGTAGATAAAATCGTAAATAAATATAGAACACAGATTCGAATTGTTAGAAGGAAAACTAGGGAGATTGAAATACTTTTTAGAAAATATAAAATAATATACTTAGCCGAAGATGATTTGTCAAACACACATTATTTAAATGATTTATTTAGGCGAGAACTTACAAAAGGAAAAATTGGAATTTATGTGGAAATTGAAAACATATTTAATGTGGTTAAAAATAAATTGATTGAATTATTCTCCGATAATAACGAATTTAATTTTATAAAATGTAATAAAATTGCGATTGATATCGAATCCGACGAATCTTTATTGAATATCATTAATGATATTCATATAAAAGGTAACCATAGTAGGTATACAGGAGAACTATGAGGAAATGCGCGACGAATATTTTAATCCAAAATTATTTAAATTAATAAATAGATATTGCAATAACTGTAGAATTTGTAACGAAAATAAATATGACAGAAAGCCGATAAATAAACAATTTCAGTATACCATTACCCCAGATAAACCAAACGCAATAGTTCATATAGATATTTTTCAAATCCAAAATACATATTTTTTAACAACAATAGATAAATTTTCCAAATTAGGTACAGCACATAAACTTAGTGATAAGAATATGCTTACTGTTAAAACAAAAATTGAAGAAAGAATAGCATTTTTAGGTAAACCTGGGAAATTGATTATGGATAATGAATTTAACAACGCACTTATTAGATTATTTTGTCAAGAAAATAACATTGAAACCCATTTTACGACACCGAATTCGCACACGGGAAATTCGGATGTAGAAAGGTTGCATTCCACACTATTAGAGCATATAAGAATAATTAAGAACTCTGAGGGCGTTAATGACTCTGAGGAATTAGTGTTAAAAGCAGTCAATTTTTACAATAATACAATTCACAGTACAACGAAGGTAAAACCAATTGATTTTATAAATAAATTAGATTTAAATATAAAAGATATAAAAGACAGAATGGAAACTAATAAAAGAAAGGCAATTGACAGGGCCAACGAGAAAAGAGAAGAAACAAGCATTAATTTACGAAACCCAAATATTTATATAAAAAATCCAGCTGCTGTTAGGCAAAAAGTTGCAAAAAGATTTACCAAATACCATTACAGCAATCCAAATAAAATAGATATAGCCCAAATTCGAAGACCACCTAGGTCCATAAAATAAATTAGATATTATTTCTTACCTTTTTTATCAATATACTGAGAAAAATCATAAAAATGTAATATAAAATATGGAGAATAAAACTGTAATATTACCAATTTTTTTTTAACATTAAGGAATAAATTCACTTAAATTTGTTTTAGTTTCAAACAAAAAAAAAATAAATAAATAATTAAATTATATATTAATATTAAAAATTCGCTGGGACTCGAATTTTATAAGGGGAGTCGAGTTATATATTACTAACATTTTCTTTATTTTAATTACAATCAGATTAGTCTCAATTATGAACTCCCAATTTTAATATTTTCTCTATTCTCTTTAATCACATATTGCTTTATTACTAAATTATTTATTCTTTACGTCCTTGATTTTCAAAACCCATATTGTTGGAATTGAATGATGTTGTATATTTGCAAAAAGAACATTATGATAACAAAATAAAATACATGTAAAAAAAAAACAATAATAAAACAAAATTTGTATGAATTTACAAAATTTTTTTTAATATAATATAAAATAATAGAATATAAAAGTTATGAAATTTAAGGAAAAATATTGAAAAGTATAAACAAATAATATGAAAAATACAAATTTTCAAGTGTATAAAAAATAAATTATTTTTTTTTGGCAATTAATTAAATTATTAAAAAAAAAACTTTTATACAAAATCTTTAAATTTGTTTATTTAAAATAAAACTTGATAAATATATATAGATACTTACTTTTAATCAAATTAATTTAATCAAATCATATTACTTTTAATTTCATTACTTTCAATCAAATTACTCTAAGCATATTACTTTTAATCAAATTAATTTAATCAAATCATATTACTTTTAATTACATTACCTTCAATCAAATTATCTTAAGCATATTACTCTTAACCAAATTAATTTAACCAAATACCCATAATTAATATTGCTTTAAAATTTTTTCTACTTTTAAAATAATAAAAAAATTATATATAAATTTTGTTTACATATTTTTTGAAAAATGTAATATTCTGTAATCTATAAAAACAAACTAAAGAAAATATTGAAGCAAACAAGATTGATCACCTTATTTGTTTCAACATTTTTTTTATAAAAAGGGAGGTGCATAGGTAGGTGGACAATGCCTATGTTTCCAAACTTTCAGATATATACAGAATTTAAACATTTACAAATATAAAGATTTACAAATACAAACTTTCAAACATTTACTAATATAAACTTTCAAACTTTTAAACATTTACAAATATAAACTTTAAAACTAGTTAAATAAGATAATAACTCCTATACAATTATGATAATTTCTGAATAATTATAATTTCCATATAATAACATAATTGTAAAACTTTTTAAATAATATTTAATAATTAAGCTATAAAAAATAAAATTATATTAAAAACATTTTTTTCTATAAAAAGGGAGGTGTAGTGCCATCTCTGGCACTTTGCATATAATCGATGTTATCGAGACTCGACGAGACTCGATGGCATCAATGTGTTGTAGGTAGAGAAAGAACAATAAAGAAACGAATAGAACATTCGTATCATAATCTTTAAAGTAACAACAAGTGCATTTTTATTTTACGGAGTACAACAGGTTTCTAGTAACATTTTTATAATCATATTTAAATTCTATTGCAGAAACTTTCGCTGAAAATGGAGGCAAGGAAGAGGACTTTGTGTTTGCCTCTAAGTCATATTTCCAGTACGCAAAAAATCGTATTAAAATTAAAACTACAAAAAAAGTAAACTAAAATACTATATAATAATGATTTTTTAAATGAAACAACAATGAAGTTCCTATTTTTTTATTTTAATTTACAGCCTAACCCACGATTTCGATCGATATCGCTCGCTTGCCTTTTCAACGACAAACAGCTGTTTTGCGCCCCACTAAAAGTTTTCAGCACGACAAGTCGATCGACAATGAAAGCGAGCGATAACGTAAGCATTTTCATACAAATTTCCGCCCCACTAAGAAATATTGTGCGACAACAACTGTCAAAATCAGTCACGAAAGTTTTGTTGTCGACAAAATAAATAAAAAACTTGTTTGTTTGCCTTGGAAAGCTGGAGAAGTAGTAATGCCCAATATAACTACAAAAAATGTTTGGATAATTTTTTTAATGTTTCTTTTTTTATTATTTTTTATGCAAAACTTGTGTTTTGAGCTTAGGATTTTGAATCATTATTAAATATCACACAAAATAAAATTAACGCTTATTTAAATAAATGTGTTCTTTTTTTCTATTAGCGAGTCCTTTCTTGTTTTTCTTCTCCTTCTGCTGCTACGTCTCTATCGCTTAATTACTCGCGCACTCCCTGATTCCTTCTCGATGCCTTACGACGTCTCCCTTTTACCTCTTCGTCCTTATTTACAATATTATATATACATATACTTGCTATACATATATATTTGGAATTCATATATAAAATATTTATTGTATTATCTTTAACTAGACTTTTTTAATGCACCAAAAAGGAAAAAGTTGAATTCAAAATAGAAAGATAAAAAGCGTTTTAAAAATTATTTTTAACAAAAGTAATTTATTGAAAACATATGTTTTGTGTTTACATTTGAAGCAAGGCATATTCAAGAGGTGAGCTTACTAGCACAGCTGACTCAGATAGCTTTATATCAAATTTCCGTACTAACTGATACAGTTTTACAGCATACACAAATAATTGTTACAGTTTGCAAAGCATTTTTAAGAAATTGTTAAATTTATTTGTTTGTTTTGATAAAAAAGCGAGTATTTTATACCAACAATATACTAGTTGTTTTTGGTTTGTTGTACTAGTTATCGAAGTGAGCATACCTAGTAGTTGTGCGACGTGCAAATGGCCATATTTATGGCTCAACTTACATGGAATATTTGATGTGGCAATATACTCATTTGACAATGATTACGTTAAAACGTAAAGCCAGACGACCGACAAGTCGATAGTTAGTGGGTCGCTTATACGAACGATAATGAGTGAGTGGCTGTCGCTCTATCGACTTGTCGGTCGATATCGTGGGTTTGGCTGTTAATATTTTTCTATTATGAAAAAAATTGAATATTAAAAATAATTTTTTAAATGTATCAATAAAAAAACATATCCAAAACAAAGTAAATGTTTAAAACGCTTACTAATTTCATTAAAAATACGTGTTTTTTAAGCATTTTCAAAACGTGTTTTTTAAGCATTTAGAAAACGTGTAATTACGTTACTTAAAAAAAAACATGTTTTGCAATTGTCTTTTTAACGCTTATAAAGTTGGGTCCTTTTTGATTATAAACCCCTTGCTTTGATGTCTTTTGTAAAGGTCACAGCAGCGTTTTATAAGTGTTTTGCTTACATTTGAACGCTTACAAAACGCTTATTTTTATATGTAAATGCTGGCTGGTCCAAATAAATAAAGCAAACAAATTAGTGGTGTGTAATCAATTGTAACGAACTCGGTATTTGAATACTTTTGTAATTGTAATTTTGTTATATAAGCAATACTCTATTACGCTAATTTGTTTAAATAAAATTTATATGACATTATTTTCACATTTTCAAATCATTAGAGACTACTTGCTTATCGCGTATGTTATTGTGCACAACACTAATTATAACTTGACAATTGAAATGTAACAATGTTGCTAACAAATTAAACTCACGTCAAAATTTATAGTGATGACATTTATTTCTTTCATATTATGGATAACAAGGAATCGTCAACACAATAGATTTATTCAATGTTCACACGACCAAATGAAGCACTTGCTTCGCTTTCTGAAGCATATTTAAGAGTAGAAATAGTTCGCAAATGGGGTCTGAAGTATGATGGCGGGAAGGATCCCTTGGGGTTCATTGAGAGAGTAGAAGAACTAAGCGAAATATACGCCTTAGAACTAAACGATGTGTTGAAGTCGATGACGGAGTTGTTCCGCGACAGAGTGCTTATCTATCTAAGAAATAATCACAAACAATGTGCACGATGGGTTCAGTTCAAGCCAGATTTTTTCCTGCCTCCCAGATATTTTGAAAGCAGGATGATGAAATCCGAAAGCGGACCCAGCGACAGCGTAAACCTTTCAAGGACTATGTGCTGGGCCTACAAAACCTGATGCGGCACTCAACCCTCGATGCCGACCAAAAGCTCGAAAGAATATTCCGCAACGCATTGCCCGTATACCAGTGGTATATTCGCCGAAAAGACTTCCAAACGCTTGATGACCTAATTCATCTGGCGGCTGATTTGAAATGCATCCCTACAAACACCCGCCAAGGCCAGGGGGAGCAACATCGCATGATACTGAAGGAATTGCTAACCACAAGAGAATGAAAAACTGACATTGTCCTAGTGTCTCACAAGAAAACAAAAAATTTTTTTTTTGATAATTTTATTATTTATTGAATCTTTAATTATTTATATTAAATTATCAATAAGTTTTTCAAATCTTAAATCTAAAAAATATTAAATGTAAGTTTAGCCAATGCTAAACAAAATTTTTAATTTCAACGGTTAATTTTGGTTGTTTTACATCTCTCGTGAACGGCTGAGAAAAAGAGTATCCCTTCTTTTCAGCCGGGTGTGGCCTCTATAATGAAGAATATTGCGCGCAAGTGGATTTGGGTGCAACTCAAGTTTTTTTATATATTTTTTCGCGTGTTTTGAAAATACTGTCTTCACCAACGGAACGTCTAGGTCTTTATGAATTCGATGGTTTCTGACATACCAGGGGGCTGCTGTTATTGTACGTAGAATTTTATTCTGTCGCCTTTGAATTCTTTCGACATTCGATGCTGAGGCAGTGCCCCATAACTGGATTCCATAGGACCATATTGGTTTCAGGATCGCGTTGTATAGTAGAAGTTTACAGTCTAGGCTCAGTATAGAATTTCTTCCCATAAGCCATTAATTTGGGCAGTTTTTAATTTCATTTGCATCAACTTTGCGTCTATATGCGATTTCCATGTTAAACGGCGATCAAGGTGAACGCCTAGATATTTGACTACAGTATGCTGCGGAATAGTCTCAGTGTTGATTTGTATAGGCGGGCATGTTTCCCTTCGCAACGTAAAAGTGACGTGTACACATTTCTGTTCGTTAACTTTTATACGCCATTGTTTAAGCCATTTTTCCAATTTGGATATATACCCTTGTAAGTTGATGGAAGCTTCTACTGGATTTTCATGGACGCTTAAAAAAGCTGTATCATCAGCAAATGTTGATGTATGAATGTTATTGCTTAACGGTAAGTCAGAGGCATAAATTAAATAAAGTAAGGGACCGAAGATGCTGCCTTGGGGAACTCCAAGAAAACAAAATAACACCAGTTTGTCATGGGACGAAAAACTCAGCGCCACAATCTTGGTTGAGAATAAACTATGCAGTGCTCTCATCGACGCAGGAGCCACCAAGAGTTTCATCTCGCCAAAAATGGTACACTACTTACTGCAGAACCCCACCTTCATAAACGTGGACATTGACGTTGTTAAGTCCGAAGGTTCCAAAAGCATCATCACAAAGGGCGTAAATCTCGGTGTTAAGCTATGTACAGACGATTGGCAGATCTTACAATATTGTCAGAAAAATGTTCAGAAAATGTCTGCCAACCGTCTGAACTTACAATTTTTGTCTTGCAACGTTGCAAGAAAAAGCATTGTCAGTTCATTGTAAGACAATAATATTGTCAGACATCTGACAATCGTGAAAACACTCTACTTTGCCATAGTCAGATAATTGTCAGACATTGTAAGCTCTTTTTTATTGGCAGATGTGTTTAAATTAATGCATCTGACAATGACACCATTGTCAGATAATTTTTTTATTGGCAATGCTGTCCATAAATACTATTGGATTTGACAGTTCTGACAAAGTGCAACAACACATCTGGCAATTTTTCCACACAACAATCTGACAACCGTGTAAACTGACAATTTTTGTTGGCAGATAAATTTATTGTCTGACAATTGTCTTACAATGAAATTGTAAGGTTTCTTACAATCGTCTGAACTGACAATTTACCTTTTGGTAACAATTTTTCATTGTCAGTACGTTGTCAGCATATTGACATATCTTACAATATTGTAAGATCTGCCAATCGTCTGTACGTAGCTTTACCCTGGGGAATATGGTGGCCACGCGTCAGTTCTTATGCAACAGGCCACTGTCGAATTGGTCATAGGACTAGACATACTTCGCACCTTCAAGGCTACTTTTAGTTATGCCAATCTAACGGTGACATAGGGCGATTCAGAAATTGTAAAACCTCGACAGCGGGCAAGTACTAAAAAGGTAAGCAAACATAGACACAGTAAAACCCCCGTTCTTACAATCTCTATGGCACATCACAGAAAGGATGGCCAACAACGGGCAATTGATGAGTTTCTAAAAAGGGAAGTATCAAAATTTCAAGAAATTCGCGAACTCTTTACCGTAGCTACACACCGTTTTGTTATGAAGGACAGTCGTCCGATAAAGATGCGCTACGCACAGCGTAATCCAGCGATGTAGAAAATCATAGATTAAGAAGTGGAAAAGCTAATAGAAAAGGGATGTATCGAGCCATTTCGCAGTCCCTACAGCTTCCCGATCACCTTGGTACGCAAGAAAAATGGGTTTTGGCGCACAGACATGGATTTTTGACAGCTTAACGCCAGGTCAGTTCCAGGCTATTGGCAGATATCCATGGACAGACAAAGTAAGCAGTACATCACTTTTGCAGTCGCAGGTAGAGGGCTGTTCCAATGGAAGGTTAAGCCATTTTGTCTGCATTCAGCACCGGCCACCTTCTAAAGGACACTCGAGATGGAATCCCACGCTTTTGCGTACCTGGACGACATCATCGTCATCGGCACTACTTTCGAAGAACATCCAAATAATCTGAAGGAAGTTTTCCGTCGGCTTCGCCAGGCAAACCTTAAAATAAATATCGATAAGTACGAATTTTTTAAAGTCGAGTTGAAATACGTAGCCTGCCCCCACTTTTACAAACCATTCGTACTCCAAACCGATGCCAGTGAAATTAGTCTAGGCGCAGTGCTGACTCAGGATTTACAAGGTGGGGAACAAGCCATCGCATAAGTGAGCAGGCACATCAATCTCGCGGAAAAAAATTTTTCTATCACCGAAAAGGAGTGTTTGGCCATAGTCTGGGGCATACAGAAATTGCGACATTTCCTTCAGGGGTACCCGTTCATGGTAGTTACAGACCACCTAGCGCTAAAATGGTTGAACTCGATTGAAAACCCCACGGGTCTGTTGGATAGATGGGCTCTGGAATTGCAACAATATCAAATTACCATTTCGTACCGAAAGGGCTAACACAATATCATCGCCGACACACTATCCAGGCAGCTACCAGAAGAAGTGAATCTAATACAAACGGGTCCTCCCACCATTGTTGGCTATCCAATCGCATGGCAGAGGTCAAAGAAAATCCCGTTAAGCACCCCGACTATGCTATCGTAAACGAGGAATTGTACCGCCATTTGCAAAGGAATACTAACGACAAAGAAAGTAGGCCGTGGAAACTGTGTGTCTTCACTGAGTTACGATGAAAGGTACTAGAGAAAAATCACGACGAAGTTGCAGGAGGTCATTTCGGGGTGCGGAAAACGTTACACGACATCGCAAGCCGGTATTATTGGCCTGGCATGTCCCGCGATATCAACCGTTACGTCCATAGCTATGTAGCTTGCCAGCGGTATAAAGTAACTCAGCGAATGCCTGCCGAAAAAATGCTCACGCGATTCCCAAATGAACCATAGTCGTTTTTATATGCCGATTTTGTTGGACCACTACCTAGGACACGACATGGCAACAGTATGCTGCTAGTTTTCTTCGACAAATTTTCCAAATGGTGTGAACTGGTACCCATGCCAAGAGCAACAGCAGAGGGCGTGATCAAAGCACTACGAGAACGAATCGTAGCCCGTTATGGTGTTCTAAAAGTGTTGTTGACAGACAACGGTTCGCAGTTTATTGCCCGCATCATGCAAAAACGCCTGAAAGAATTGGGTATACGTAAACAATTTACCGCACCATATTCTCCGCAGGAGAACCCCACCAAAAGAGTAAACCGCACTGTCAAAAATATCATGGCTGAGTACGCGAGCGAGAATCATACTACAGGAGACGATATATTACCTGAAGTCATGTTGGCTGTAAACACCAACACATCAGAATCAACCGGCTATTCAAGGGATTTGTGTCCCCTGTCATAGTAGAAATTAATAAATTAGACAGTAGCGATGTGCGGACCGCACATATTAGCGAATTAAAAACATATGCAGTACCAACACATTAACCAATTTTGTTTTTCTTTTTCAGTCGTTCTAGAACTTCTGATAAAATACTACTGAAAAACAAAAAAAAAAAAAAAAAAAAAAATAAGAAGAAAAGAAAAAATTTACCAGCATCCGAAAGAAGAAAATTGAATTACAAGGAAAATAGAGCAGTGAACCAACATGAGCGAGGACGAACAACGTTTTGAGCAGTCACGGAAAAAATTTCACGGTAACCTGGGGAAAGAACAGGCTAATCAAGGACGGACGATATTCTAAAGTGATGACGAAGCTCCAAGTACGAGCAGAGGGCGGGGACGCCACTACAAGGGTCCACGGCATGTCATTTTCAGTTCGAAGCGCAACCAAGACAGCCAGATATTTCTAGACCTGCACCATAGGAGACTACGGCCCCTGCCATTGTAGTGTGCGATAGCGCCGACGAGGAACCGCCTACACTCCAGCACTGGACCTAAGCAGTGATTTGTTCACGACGACCACCTACAAGACATCGAGGACGTCGTACTGGAGAAGATACGGCGCACATTTTTTGGAGTCGATGACTCCACCCTTGCACTCCGCCCTCCTAAGCCTCCATCGACCGATGAATCCAAATTCACCCTCTTCCATTGACTGGGAGAATAAAAATTTCAGGCCACCTACGCACCCAAGAATTCTAGCGAGGTGCTCTTTTGATGTTGCCAACCGGGAATACAGTTACCTAGGGCAGCAGTGCTACGAACGAACATGGACTGCCCGAATCCTAGTACCATGGAAAGATGGTGCAGCAGTAATTTGCCAAGGGAACACACCAACCAGAGCACCCATAACATCAACAAGGAACTCCGGTCCGCGCAGTCTACAAAAGGACCATAACGACGACTCCGAGCAGTACCCCGACAACGACGTCCCCCGCACCCCAGCTCGAGGTTGGCTTCGCCTGCCTTCTGTCGACCTGGTCAGCCCACGCCGAGACCCGAAATCCATAGTACAGGTACAACTCGATCCCCGCATGACACCAGCTATCGACCTTACTACCCATCCACGCAAGAATCATCCAAGCACCGGATGATGTTGCGGGTTAGCAATATCTAGATATATATTTTTATGCTTTGTAATTCACAAAAATATATTTGTGAGTTTTTGTATAAATATATGAGCTTTGGAATTTTTTTAAACATAAAGGGTAAAACATCTACTGATGAATTGGTATAGCTACCAACGAAATATATATCTAGATATTGCTAACCCGCAACAAATAAATAAAATATAAAACATAAATACTTGAGTACATGCTCAAATAAATGTAAAAACTTTGTAACGGGGAGATTTGCTTTTCATTACTAGGACTCTGCCTCCTATTTTCATGGTAGAAGACCTTGACTGCTTGTCGTACTTTTTCTTTGCCCTAGCCTTAGCTTTTTCTTGATTTTCCTTAGCAATCTCGAAAGCCCTTTGAATTTGATGTCTTAATAATTTGGGGTAATCGTAGGGGTTATATAGGGGTGTGCGTGTCTGTAGTTTGATGGCAGGGGCACCCCATACAGTATTTTGAATGGTGCCGTGTGGTTATGCACGTGCATTGCCGGAGCAAGCCATTGATCCCAGTTCGATCCATCTTCTTTTGCGAAACTTCGCAAATATTCCGCTAATGGCCTGTGGCTTCGTTCCAATGACCCGTTAGCTTGAGGGTTTTTTTTATGATATTATTATTTATTGAATCTTCAATTTAGATTGTAATATCAATAAGTTTTTCAAATCTTAAATCTGAAAATATTAAATAAAAGTTTAGCCAATGCTAAACAAATTTTTTAATTTCAACGGTTAATTTTTGTTGTTTTACATATCTCGTGAATGGCTGAGAAAAAGAGTATCCCTTCTTTTCAGCCGGGTGTGGCCTCTATAACGAAGAATATTGCGCGCAAGTGGATTTGGGTGCAACTCAATTTTTTATATATTTTTTTTCGTGTTTTGAAAAAACTGTCTTCACCAACGGAACATCTAGATCTTTATGAATTCGATGGTTTCTGACATACCAAGGGGCTGCTGTTATTGTACGTAGAATTTTATGCTGTCGCCTTTGAATTTTTTCGACATTCGATGCTGAGGGAGTGCCCCATAAACGGATTACATAGGACCATATTGGTTTCAGGATCGCTTTGTATAATAGAAGTTTGCAGTCTAGGCTTAGTATAGAATTTTTTCCAATAAGCCAATCCATTTGGCTTTTAGTTTTATTTGTATTAACTTTGCGTCTATATGCGATTTAAACGACGATCTAAATGAACGCCTAGATATTTGACTACAGTGTGTTGTGGTATAGTCTCGGTATTAATTTTTATAGGCGGGCATGTTTCCCTGCGCAACGTGAAAGTGAAGTGTACACATTTCTGTTCCTTAACTTTTATACGCCATTGCTTGAGCCATTTTTCCAGTTTGGATATATATCCTTCTAAGTTGCGGGAAGCTTCTACAGGGCTTTCATGAACGCTTAGAAAAGCTGTATCATCAGCAAATGTTGACGTGTGAATGTCACTGCTTAACGGCCAGTCAGAGGCATATATTAAGTAAAGTAATGGATCAAAGATACTGCCTTGAAGGACTCCGGCTCTAATCGACTGCGGAGGGCTTTAAAAATTGGCTTCCCTAACTACAAATTTACGTTGCATTAGGTAGCTTTTTAAAAGCTTAACTATTTGCTGGTAGATTTTTTATTAGTTTGTTGATAAGACCTTCGTGCCATACTTTATCGATGGCTTGAGAAACATCTATAAAGAGCGCAGAGCAATATTTCTTTTCTTCAAAAGTGTATCTTGTGTCATTCACAAGTCTGTGGGTTTTTTCAATAGTGTTATGCTGTCTGCGAAAACCGAATTGATGATCTGAAATGCACACATTACTAGTCACTATAGGCATCAGCTTGCTCATATACAGCTTTTCGAATAGTTTAGAAATATTGGGCAATAAACTAATACGCCGATAGGATGCAACTTTCGTATGATCCTTGCCGGGCTTTCGTATCATAGTAATCATCGAAACCTTCTATTCTGCCGGATAGTATTGCAGCCGTAAAATACCATTAAAAATTAATAGTATTATTCTTTTTGCAATTAAAGGCAATTCTTGAAGCATTTTATTGCTTATTTTGTCGACACCTGATGCTTTTCAGGTGTTAAGACTATTAATGGCATTTTCAATCTCCGTCATGTTAAATCTCATCGGTATTTCTGGTAAAGAGACGACTGGTGGCAGTTCAGTAATATCAGCAGAAATATTCGGGGTGAATACTTTTTCTAAGTGCTTAACAAATAGATCACCTTTTCACCATCAGTTCTTGCCTAGTCACCATTCGAATCTCGTAACGGAGGTTTGCAAATCACTGGCCTTTTAAGTCCTCTGGCTGCACGCCACAGCGAATAGTCTGTTTGTGGTGTTGCATCGAGTTCTTGAAGAAATTTTTGTAGCGAAGCTATTTTTTGTGTTTGTAAAACTTTTCTGAGCTGTTTGGTAAACTCCTTAAGCCTTAACTTTAACTGAGGGGATCTGTAACGTTGCCATTTACGTCGAGCTCTCCGTTTTTCAGTCAATATCCTTTTTATATCCACACTAAATATATTGTTAACTCTTACTTGTTGATTTGTTTGATTTGAAGAAGCATTAAGAGCAGCTTGTTTAAAATGTGCTTCAAACAGCCTATTAGATTTATCTATGACTGAAGGTGTTGTCAACGGCAATCTTTCCGAAACTCTTGTTCGAATAATTTTAAAATGCCGATTTTCGAATAACGAATAAATCGATTAATTAATGTCAATTAACCCAACAACTTTTTTTAGTTTAAAATGCATACGTCAAATATGTTGAAATTTGTTTGTATGATATGAAACAAAGCGAGTACTTTATATCAACCAAATACATATTATTTTGGATGTTTGCAGTTGTTGTCGAACAGTGCATTACCTACATAGTAGTCGTGCTATGTTTTGAATGAAACGTTAAAAAATTTTCAAGAATGGGGTTTTTTTACTCTCCGGTGAATAAATTAGAAATACACTGAAGCCAAAAAATTGAGCTCGTTTTGGAAGTATTTTACCAAGCAAAAAAATGAAAAAAAAAAAACAAAGTCACATGTAACAAGTGTCCTAAAGTATACAAAATTGTTGGATCAACAACAAAAAAATTAATAATTCTTTTGCAACAGATTTACGAAAACGTATTAAAATAAGAATAAATGAGGGACGTATAAAATTTTTAAATACGTTAATAATATTTTTTAAATTCTGGAAATTTTCCGAGCAATGAAAGTTTTTTAAAATATTCTTAAAAAAGTGAAACTAAAGAATAAATTATACTCCAGATTATTTTATGTTGAAAGTAGTAGTGCTGGCAAAGTATTGAGTAGTGGGTACTGAGTATCGAGTACTTGCCCTTTTTTTCGATACTCAATACTCAAAAGTAGTTACTCGATACTTTCAGAGTTGTATTTGTAAGCAAGTTGAGAGGCTAATACTATGTTCACACTTATGTGTGTTTAAGAGCTTAAACACTTCGATTTTGATATGGTTTACCATACATTGACTTGTTTTGTTAAACATCTCAAATGTCAAGTTTTAGATTTATTATAGGCTTTTTACACTGACCTACATCTTTGTGAAACGCATGGAAGATGTTGAAAATGTGAAACATGAATTTACATTGGCAACATCTTTCATCTTTTATTTATTCAGCTGTCAAAAAATAAAAGAAAAGACGCATAACTTTTGTTAAAAATAAAAAATATTTAAAAAAATGGATATGAAGAAGGCATTAATCATTGGATTAGTTGTTAATTTGCAAGAAGAAACCCAAATTTTAATGCAGTGCATTCATATATTGAACGCCATTCTGGAAGATGATGATGAAGAAGACGTTTTGGTAGAAGTGACCCTTCCTCGAAAGGTTTGGATGCTTGTAAGTAAAAATATTACAAATAATGAATATTTATGTAACAAGTACCAAAATATACATATGAACATATATTTCTAGCATCGCTATGGAACATTTGGGAGAAAGATGTCCCAAATAATGGAGGAGAATTTTTTAAAGAAAACTTTCGGGTGGACCGAAAATATTTTTCATTATTGGTGCAAAAACTTGAAGTTTTAAGAAAAAAGGAAACAAATTTAAGAAGCTGTACACCTTTAGAAAAGCGAGTAGCAATAGCTTTATTTTTCACTAAAAATATACATGAATTCATTTATAATTAAATTAAAATTATGAAATACTTACATGTGCCGCTCATTTTCTTCTGTTGAATAAATTTGTTTTGTTTATTTTCTGCAATGTCATTTTGCTAGTGATGACCCAAAGAAAATCGATTTTTGCCATTTTTTTAGTGATGACACTTAAAATAACGAAAGATGTAAGATGGAACAAAATGAGAAAGGATCATCTTCTGCAGATGTAGAAAGATGTAAACTTTTTTCCCTGTATAATTGTTATGGGAAGATGTTAACATCTTTGCAAATTGATAAAAGATGTAAGATGTAGGTCAGTGTAAAAAGCCTATTAAACATCTCGCTAAACGCACAAAAGGCAGGGTTAAAAATATATTTGGAGTATGTTCAGTGCGTTTTTTGACAACTCTGTACTGTTTGTATTCCTATTAAATGGCGCCACGTCAAAAATTTTTCATCAACTCTGTCATTTAGCCATGCTATACATGACGTCACATCAAAAAAAAAAAAAATTATATATTCATATAAGCATATATTTCACCTTTTAAAAGGCTAGCAATTTTACTAATTTCATGAGAAAGAAAGTCGTGTTAGTTACTTCACTTATAACTCAAGAACGGCTGAACCGATTTAGCTGAAAATTGGCAGGGAGGTAGTTTAGAGCCAGGAATAGGCTATAGGATACTTATGGGCGGGATTGGACAAAGGGGCGTGGTACCTCTCATACAAACCACAAATTAAAAATCTATTATTTCTGCTCCTGATAACGGTATTTGAACAAAATTTGGTATGGTAAATTTGGTAACGGTATTTGAACAAAATTTGGTAAGTCGGTTTGGTATGCATTTTTCAAGTGCTGCTGCAAATATGGGCGGGATTGGACAAAGGGGCGTGGTACCTCTCATACAAACCACAAATTAAAAATCTATTATTTCTGCTCCTGATAACGGTATTTGAACAAAATTTAGTACGTCGGTTTGGTGTGCATTTTTTAAGTGCTGCTGCAAATATGGGTGGGATTGGACAAAGGGGCGTGGTACCTCTCATACAAACCACAAATTAAAATCTATTATTTCTGCTCCTGATAAAGGTATTTGAACAAAATTTGGTATGTCGGTTTGGTGTAAATTTCTTAAGTGCTGCTGCAAATATGGGCGGGATTGGACAAAGGGGCGTGGTACCTCTCATACAAATCACAAATTAAAAATCTATTATTTCTGCTCCTGATAACGGTATATAAACAAAATTTGGTATGTCGGTTTGGTGTAAATTTCTTAAGTGCTGCTGCAAATATGGGCGGGACTGGACAAAGGGGCGTGGTACCTCTCATACAAACCACAAATTAAAAATCTATTATTTCTGCTCCTGATAACGGTATTTGAACAAAATTTGGTAAGTCGGTTTGGTATGCATTTTTTTAGTGCTGCTGCAAATATGGGAGGGATTTGACAAAGGGGCGAGGTACCTCTCATACAAACCACAAATTAAAAATCTATTATTTCTGCTCCTGATGACGGTATTTAAACAAAATTTGGTATGTCGGTTTGGTGTAAATTTCTTAAGTGCTGCTGCAAATATGGGCGGGATTGGACAAAGAGGCGTGGTACCTCTCATACAAACCACAAATTAAAAATCTATTATTTCTGCTCCTGATAACGGTATTTAAACAAAATTTGGTATGTCGGTTTGGTGTAAATTTCTTAAGTGCTGCTGCAAATATGGGCGGGATTGGACAAAGGGGCGTGGTACCTCTCATACAAACCACAAATTAAAAATCTATTATTTCTGCTCCTGATAACGGTATTTGAACAAAATTTGGTAAGTCGGTTTGGTATGCATTTTTTTAGTGCTGCTGCAAATATGGGAGGGATTTGACAAAGGGGCGTGGTACCTCTCATACAAACCACAAATTAAAAATCTATTATTTCTGCTCCTGATAACGGTATTTGAACAAAATTTGGTACGTCGGTTTGGTGTGCATTTTTTAAGTGCTGCTGCAAATATGAACGGGATTGGACAAAGGGGTGTGGTACCTCTCATACAAACCACAAATTAAAAATCTATTATTTCTGCTCCTGATAACGGTATTTGAACAAAATTTGGTACGTCGGTTTAGTGTGCATTTTTTAAGTGCTGCTGCAAATATGGGAGGGATTTGACAAAGGGGCGTGGTACCTCTCATACAAACTACAAATTAAAAATCTATTATTTCTGCTCCTGATAACGGTATTTGAACAAAATTTGGTACGTCGGTTTGGTGTGCATTTTTTAAGTGCTGCTGCAAATATGGGTGGGATTGGACAAAGGGGCGTGGTACCTCTCATACAAACCACAAATTAAAATCTATTATTTCTGCTCCTGATAACGGTATTTGAACAAAATTTGGTATGTCGGTTTGGTGTAAATTTCTTAAGTGCTGCTGCAAATATGGGCGGGATTGGACAAACCACAAATTAAAAATCTATTATTTCTGCTCTTGATAACGGTATTTATACAAAATTTGGTATATCGGTTTGGTGTAAATTTCTTAAGTGCTGCTGCAAATATGGGCGGGATTGGACAAAGGGGCGTGGTACCTCTCATACAAACCACAAATTAAAAATCTATTATTTCTGCTCCTAATAACGGTATTTGAACAAAATTTGGTATGGTAAATTTGGTAACGGTATTTGAACAAAATTTGGTAAGTCGGTTTGGTATGCATTTTTTAAGTGCTGCTGCAAATATAAGCGGGATTGGACAAAGGGGCGTGGTACCTCTCATACAAACCACAAATTAAAATCTATTATTTCTGCTCCTGATAACGGTATTTGAACAAAATTTGGTATGTCGGTTTGGTGTAAATTTCTTAAGTGCTGCTGCAAATATGGGCGGGATTGGACAAACCACAAATTAAAAATCTATTATTTCTGCTCCTGATAACGGTATATAAACAAAATTTGGTATGTCGGTTTGGTGTAAATTTCTTAAGTGCTGCTGCAAATATGGGCGGGACTGGACAAAGGGGCGTGGTACCTCTCATACAAACCACAAATTAAAAATCTATTATTTCTGCTCCTGATAACGGTATTTGAACAAAATTTGGTAAGTCGGTTTGGTATGCATTTTTTTAGTGCTGCTGCAAATATGGGAGGGATTTGACAAAGGGGCGAGGTACCTCTCATACAAACCACAAATTAAAAATCTATTATTTCTGCTCCTGATGACGGTATTTGAACAAAATTTGGTATGTCGGTTTGGTGTAAATTTCTTAAGTGCTGCTGCAAATATGGGCGGGATTGGACAAAGAGGCGTGGTACCTCTCATACAAACCACAAATTAAAAATCTATTATTTCTGCTCCTGATAACGGTATTTAAACAAAATTTGGTATGTCGGTTTGGTGTAAATTTCTTAAGTGCTGCTGCAAATATGGGCGGGATTGGACAAAGGGGCGTGGTACCTCTCATACAAACCACAAATTAAAAATCTATTATTTCTGCTCCTGATAACGGTATTTGAACAAAATTTGGTAAGTCGGTTTGGTATGCATTTTTTTAGTGCTGCTGCAAATATGGGAGGGATTTGACAAAGGGGCGTGGTACCTCTCATACAAACCACAAATTAAAAATCTATTATTTCTGCTCCTGATAACGGTATTTGAACAAAATTTGGTACGTCGGTTTGGTGTGCATTTTTTAAGTGCTGCTGCAAATATGAACGGGATTGGACAAAGGGGTGTGGTACCTCTCATACAAACCACAAATTAAAAATCTATTATTTCTGCTCCTGATAACGGTATTTGAACAAAATTTGGTACGTCGGTTTAGTGTGCATTTTTTAAGTGCTGCTGCAAATATGGGAGGGATTTGACAAAGGGGCGTGGTACCTCTCATACAAACTACAAATTAAAAATCTATTATTTCTGCTCCTGATAACGGTATTTGAACAAAATTTGGTACGTCGGTTTGGTGTGCATTTTTTAAGTGCTGCTGCAAATATGGGTGGGATTGGACAAAGGGGCGTGGTACCTCTCATACAAACCACAAATTAAAATCTATTATTTCTGCTCCTGATAACGGTATTTGAACAAAATTTGGTATGTCGGTTTGGTGTAAATTTCTTAAGTGCTGCTGCAAATATGGGCGGGATTGGACAAAGGGGCGTGGTACCTCTCATACAAATCACAAATTAAAAATCTATTATTTCTGCTCCTGATAACGGTATATAAACAAAATTTGGTATGTCGGTTTGGTGTAAATTTCTTAAGTGCTGCTGCAAATATGGGCGGGACTGGACAAAGGGGCGTGGTACCTCTCATACAAACCACAAATTAAAAATCTATTATTTCTGCTCCTGATAACGGTATTTGAACAAAATTTGGTAAGTCGGTTTGGTATGCATTTTTTTAGTGCTGCTGCAAATATGGGAGGGATTTGACAAAGGGGCGAGGTACCTCTCATACAAACCACAAATTAAAAATCTATTATTTCTGCTCCTGATGACGGTATTTGAACAAAATTTGGTATGTCGGTTTGGTGTAAATTTCTTAAGTGCTGCTGCAAATATGGGCGGGATTGGACAAAGAGGCGTGGTACCTCTCATACAAACCACAAATTAAAAATCTATTATTTCTGCTCCTGATAACGGTATTTGAACAAAATTTGGTAAGTCGGTTTGGTATGCATTTTTTTAGTGCTGCTGCAAATATGGGAGGGATTTGACAAAGGGGCGAGGTACCTCTCATACAAACCACAAATTAAAAATCTATTATTTCTGCTCCTGATGACGGTATTTGAACAAAATTTGGTATGTCGGTTTGGTGTAAATTTCTTAAGTGCTGCTGCAAATATGGGCGGGATTGGACAAAGGGGCGTGGTACCTCTCATACAAACCACAAATTAAAAATCTATTATTTCTGCTCCTGATAACGGTATTTAAACAAAATTTGGTATGTCGGTTTGGTGTAAATTTCTTAAGTGCTGCTGCAAATATGGGCGGGATTGGACAAAGGGGCGTGGTACCTCTCATACAAACCACAAATTAAAAATCTATTATTTCTGCTCCTGATAACGGTATTTGAACAAAATTTGGTAAGTCGGTTTGGTATGCATTTTTTTAGTGCTGCTGCAAATATGGGAGGGATTTGACAAAGGGGCGTGGTACCTCTCATGCAAACCACAAATTAAAAATCTATTATTTCTGCTCCTGATAACGGTATTTGAACAAAATTTGGTACGTCGGTTTGGTGTGCATTTTTTAAGTGCTGCTGCAAATATGAACGGGATTGGACAAAGGGGTGTGGTACCTCTCATACAAACCACAAATTAAAAATCTATTATTTCTGCTCCTGATAACGGTATTTGAACAAAATTTGGTACGTCGGTTTAGTGTGCATTTTTTAAGTGCTGCTGCAAATATGGGAGGGATTTGACAAAGGGGCGTGGTACCTCTCATACAAACTACAAATTAAAAATCTATTATTTCTGCTCCTGATAACGGTATTTGAACAAAATTTGGTACGTCGGTTTGGTGTGCATTTTTTAAGTGCTGCTGCAAATATGGGTGGGATTGGACAAAGGGGCGTGGTACCTCTCATACAAACCACAAATTAAAATCTATTATTTCTGCTCCTGATAACGGTATTTGAACAAAATTTGGTATGTCGGTTTGGTGTAAATTTCTTAAGTGCTGCTGCAAATATGGGCGGGATTGGACAAACCACAAATTAAAAATCTATTATTTCTGCTCTTGATAACGGTATTTATACAAAATTTGGTATATCGGTTTGGTGTAAATTTCTTAAGTGCTGCTGCAAATATGGGCGGGATTGGACAAAGGGGCGTGGTACCTCTCATACAAACCACAAATTAAAAATCTATTATTTCTGCTCCTAATAACGGTATTTGAACAAAATTTGGTATGGTAAATTTGGTAACGGTATTTGAACAAAATTTGGTAAGTCGGTTTGGTATGCATTTTTTAAGTGCTGCTGCAAATATAAGCGGGATTGGACAAAGGGGCGTGGTACCTCTCATACAAACCACAAATTAAAATCTATTATTTCTGCTCCTGATAACGGTATTTGAACAAAATTTGGTATGTCGGTTTGGTGTAAATTTCTTAAGTGCTGCTGCAAATATGGGCGGGATTGGACAAACCACAAATTAAAAATCTATTATTTCTGCTCCTGATAACGGTATATAAACAAAATTTGGTATGTCGGTTTGGTGTAAATTTCTTAAGTGCTGCTGCAAATATGGGCGGGACTGGACAAAGGGGCGTGGTACCTCTCATACAAACCACAAATTAAAAATCTATTATTTCTGCTCCTGATAACGGTATTTGAACAAAATTTGGTAAGTCGGTTTGGTATGCATTTTTTTAGTGCTGCTGCAAATATGGGAGGGATTTGACAAAGGGGCGTGGTACCTCTCATACAAACCACAAATTAAAAATCTATTATTTCTGCTCCTGATAACGGTATTTGAACAAAATTTGGTACGTCGGTTTGGTGTGCATTTTTTAAGTGCTGCTGCAAATATGAACGGGATTGGACAAAGGGGTGTGGTACCTCTCATACAAACCACAAATTAAAAATCTATTATTTCTGCTCCTGATAACGGTATTTGAACAAAATTTGGTACGTCGGTTTAGTGTGCATTTTTTAAGTGCTGCTGCAAATATGGGAGGGATTTGACAAAGGGGCGTGGTACCTCTCATACAAACTACAAATTAAAAATCTATTATTTCTGCTCCTGATAACGGTATTTGAACAAAATTTGGTACGTCGGTTTGGTGTGCATTTTTTAAGTGCTGCTGCAAATATGGGTGGGATTGGACAAAGGGGCGTGGTACCTCTCATACAAACCACAAATTAAAATCTATTATTTCTGCTCCTGATAACGGTATTTGAACAAAATTTGGTATGTCGGTTTGGTGTAAATTTCTTAAGTGCTGCTGCAAATATGGGCGGGATTGGACAAACCACAAATTAAAAATCTATTATTTCTGCTCTTGATAACGGTATTTATACAAAATTTGGTATATCGGTTTGGTGTAAATTTCTTAAGTGCTGCTGCAAATATGGGCGGGATTGGACAAAGGGGCGTGGTACCTCTCATACAAACCACAAATTAAAAATCTATTATTTCTGCTCCTAATAACGGTATTTGAACAAAATTTGGTATGGTAAATTTGGTAACGGTAGTTGAACAAAATTTGGTAAGTCGGTTTGGTATGCATTTTTTAAGTGCTGCTGCAAATATAAGCGGGATTGGACAAAGGGGCGTGGTACCTCTCATACAAACCACAAATTAAAATCTATTATTTCTGCTCCTGATAACGGTATTTGAACAAAATTTGGTATGTCGGTTTGGTGTAAATTTCTTAAGTGCTGCTGCAAATATGGGCGGGATTGGACAAACCACAAATTAAAAATCTATTATTTCTGCTCTTGATAACGGTATTTATACAAAATTTGGTATATCGGTTTGGTGTAAATTTCTTAAGTGCTGCTGCAAATATGGGCGGGATTGGACAAAGGGGCGTGGTACCTCTCATACAAACCACAAATTAAAAATCTATTATTTCTGCTCCTAATAACGGTATTTGAACAAAATTTGGTATGGTAAATTTGGTAACGGTATTTGAACAAAATTTGGTAAGTCGGTTTGGTATGCATTTTTTAAGTGCTGCTGCAAATATAAGCGGGATTGGACAAAGGGGCGTGGTACCTCTCATACAAACCACAAATTAAAAATCTATTATTTCTGCTCCTGATAACGGTATTTGAACAAAATTTGGTACGTCGGTTTGGTGTGCATTTTTTAAGTGCTGCTGCAAATATGGGTGGGATTGGACAAAGGGGCGTGGTACCTCTCATACAAACCACAAATTAAAATCTATTATTTCTGCTCCTGATAACGGTATTTGAACAAAATTTGGTATGTCGGTTTGGTGTAAATTTCTTAAGTGCTGCTGCAAATATGGGCGGGATTGGACACAGGGGCGTGGTACCTCTCATACAAATCACAAATTAAAAATCTATTATTTCTGCTCCTGATAACGGTATTTAAACAAAATTTGGTATGTCGGTTTGGTGTAAATTTCTTAAGTGCTGCTGCAAATATGGGCGGGACTGGACAAAGGGGCGTGGTACCTCTCATACAAACCACAAATTAAAAATCTATTATTTCTGCTCCTGATAACGGTATTTGAACAAAATTTGGTAAGTCGGTTTGGTATGCATTTTTTTAGTGCTGCTGCAAATATGGGAGGGATTTGACAAAGGGGCGAGGTACCTCTCATACAAACCACAAATTAAAAATCTATTATTTCTGCTCCTGATGACGGTATTTGAACAAAATTTGGTATGTCGGTTTGGTGTAAATTTCTTAAGTGCTGCTGCAAATATGGGCGGGATTGGACAAAGAGGCGTGGTACCTCTCATACAAACCACAAATTAAAAATCTATTATTTCTGCTCCTGATAACGGTATTTGAACAAAATTTGGTACGTCGGTTTGGTATGCATTTTTTTAGTGCTGCTGCAAATATGGGAGGGATTTGACAAAGGGGCGTGGTACCTCTCATACAAACCACAAATTAAAAATCTATTATTTCTGCTCCTGATAACGGTATTTGAAAAAAATTTGGTACGTCGGTTTGGTGTGCATTTTTTAAGTGCTGCTGTAAATATGAACGGGATTGGACAAAGGGGTGTGGTACCTCTCATACAAACCACAAATTAAAAATCTATTATTTCTGCTCCTGATAACGGTATTTAAACAAAATTTGGTATGTCGGTTTGGTGTAAATTTCTTAAGTGCTGCTTCAAATATGGGCGGGATTGGACAAAGGGGCGTGGTACCTCTCATACAAACCACAAATTAAAAATCTATTATTTCTGCTCCTGATAACGGTATTTGAACAAAATTTGGTACGTCGGTTTGGTATGCATTTTTTTAGTGCTGCTGCAAATATGGGAGGGATTTGACAAAGGGGCGTGGTACCTCTCATACAAACCACAAATTAAAAATCTATTATTTCTGCTCCTGATAACGGTATTTGAAAAAAATTTGGTACGTCGGTTTGGTGTGCATTTTTTAAGTGCTGCTGCAAATATGAACGGGATTGGACAAAGGGGTGTGGTACCTCTCATACAAACCACAAATTAAAAATCTATTATTTCTGCTCCTGATAACGGTATTTGAACAAAATTTGGTACGTCGGTTTAGTGTGCATTTTTTAAGTGCTGCTGCAAATATGGGAGGGATTTGACAAAGGGGCGTGGTACCTCTCATACAAACCACAAATTAAAAATCTATTATTTCTGCTCCTGATAACGGTATTTGAACAAAATTTGGTACGTCGGTTTGGTGTGCATTTTTTAAGTGCTGCTGCAAATATGGGTGGGATTGGACAAACCACAAATTAAAAATCTATTATTTCTGCTCTTGATAACGGTATTTATACAAAATTTGGTATATCGGTTTGGTGTAAATTTCTTAAGTGCTGCTGCAAATATGGGCGGGATTGGAAAAAGGGGCGTGGTACCTCTCATACAAACCACAAATTAAAAATCTATTATTTCTGCTCCTAATAACGGTATTTGAACAAAATTTGGTATGGTAAATTTGGTAACGGTATTTGAACAAAATTTGGTAAGTCGGTTTGGTATGCATTTTTTAAGTGCTGCTGCAAATATAAGCGGGATTGGACAAAGGGGCGTGGTACCTCTCATACAAACCACAAATTAAAAATCTATTATTTCTGCTCCTGATAACGGTATTTGAACAAAATTTGGTACGTCGGTTTGGTGTGCATTTTTTAAGTGCTGCTGCAAATATGGGTGGGATTGGACAAAGGGGCGTGGTACCTCTCATACAAACCACAAATTAAAATCTATTATTTCTGCTCCTGATAACGGTATTTGAACAAAATTTGGTATGTCGTTTTGGTGTAAATTTCTTAAGTGCTGCTGCAAATATGGGCGGGATTGGACAAAGGGGCGTGGTACCTCTCATACAAATCACAAATTAAAAATCTATTATTTCTGCTCCTGATAACGGTATTTAAACAAAATTTGGTATGTCGGTTTGGTGTAAATTTCTTAAGTGCTGCTGCAAATATGGGCGGGACTGGACAAAGGGGCGTGGTACCTCTCATACAAACCACAAATTAAAAATCTATTATTTCTGCTCCTGATAACGGTATTTGAACAAAATTTGGTAAGTCGGTTTGGTATGCATTTTTTTAGTGCTGCTGCAAATATGGGAGGGATTTGACAAAGGGGCGAGGTACCTCTCATACAAACCACAAATTAAAAATCTATTATTTCTGCTCCTGATGACGGTATTTGAACAAAATTTGGTATGTCGGTTTGGTGTAAATTTCTTAAGTGCTGCTGCAAATATGGGCGGGATTGGACAAAGAGGCGTGGTACCTCTCATACAAAACACAAATTAAAAATCTATTATTTCTGCTCCTGATAACGGTATTTAAACAAAATTTGGTATGTCGGTTTGGCGTAAATTTCTTAAGTGCTGCTGCAAATATGGGCGGGATTAGACAAAGGGGCGTGGTACCTCTCATACAAACCACAAATTAAAAATCTATTATTTCTGCTCCTGATAACGGTATTTGAACAAAATTTGGTACGTCGGTTTGGTATGCATTTTTTAGTGCTACTGCAAATATGGGAGGGATTTGACAAAGGGGCGTGGTACCTCTCATACAAACCACAAATTAAAAATCTATTATTTCTGCTCCTGATAACGGTATTTGAAAAAAATTTGGTACGTCGGTTTGGTGTGCATTTTTTAAGTGCTGCTGCAAATATGAACGGGATTGGACAAAGGGGTGTGGTACCTCTCATACAAACCACAAATTAAAAATCTATTATTTCTGCTCCTGATAACGGTATTTGAACAAAATTTGGTACGTCGGTTTAGTGTGCATTTTTTAAGTGCTGCTGCAAATATGGGAGGGATTTGACAAAGGGGCGTGGTACCTCTCATACAAACCACAAATTAAAAATCTATTATTTCTGCTCCTGATAACGGTATTTGAACAAAATTTGGTACGTCGGTTTGGTGTGCATTTTTTAAGTGCTGCTGCAAATATGGGTGGGATTGGACAAAGGGGCGTGGTACCTCTCATACAAACCACAAATTAAAATCTATTATTTCTGCTCCTGATAACGGTATTTGAACAAAATTTGGTATGTCGGTTTGGTGTAAATTTCTTAAGTGCTGCTGCAAATATGGGCGGGATTGGACAAACCACAAATTAAAAATCTATTATTTCTGCTCCTGATAAGTGTATTTAAACAAAATTTGGTATGTCGGTTTGGTGTAAATTTCTTAAGTGCTGCTGCAAATATGGGCGGGATTGGACAAAGGGGCGTGGTACCTCTCATACAAACCACAAATTAAAAATCTATTATTTCTGCTCCTGATAACGGTATTTGAACAAAATTTGGTACGTCGGTTTGGTGTGCATTTTTTAAGTGCTGCTGCAAATATGGGTGAGATTGGACAAAGGGGCGTGGTACCTCTCATACAAACCACAAATTAAAAATCTATTATTTCTGCTCCGGATAACGGTATTTGAACAAAATTTGGTAAGTCGGTTTGGTATGCATTTTTTAAGTGCTGCTGCAAATATGGGTGGGATTGGACAAAGGGGCGTGGTACCTCTCATACAAACCACAAATTAAAAATCTATTATTTCTGCTCCTGATAACGGTATTTAAACAAAATTTGGTATGTCGGTTTGGTGTAAATTTCTTAAGTGCTGATGCAAATATGGGCGGGATTGGACAAAGGGGCGTGGTACCTCTCATACAAACCACAAATTAAAAATCTATTATTTCTGCTCCTGATAACGGTATTTAAACAAAATTTGGTACGTCGGTTTGGTGTGCATTTTTTTAGTGCTGCTGCAAATATGGGCGGGATTGGACAAAGAGGCGTGGCACCACCCATATAACCCAAAAATTTAAATCGCCATATTTTGGGCATTTTTTGACCTACGTCGATGATATTTGGTACATATGGTATTGCCATAATTTGGAATACGTACCGGGAGAAAAGTGGATGGGACCACGCTCCTTTTTATTAAAATTAAAAATCGTAATATAGTCTTAACTACTGGACCGATCGTCACAATAGGATATATAAATACTTTTAATTTTATTTCATAACGAGGGGGTAGCGAAGTACACCGGGATCAGCTAGTAATAATATAAATAATAGTTTTTTATTGATATTTCTTTCCAGTTGTAATATAATATTAGTTTCTCAAACTCGCAATATTACAAAAACACAATAATCAGCTGACGAAACGTCAATATTAAACATCTCAAATGTAATGTGAACGGTTCTGTTTAGATTCTAAACCATTTGCCTTAAACACGTTTAAAAACACAAGTGTGAACTTAGTATAAAATAGTGTATCAAAATACAGAAAGACAACAATGTGTAAGCTACAGAATTAAACCAACTGCCGAAATAAAGCTGTTAATAAAATAGAACAACCACATGTGATAAATTACATTTTAAAAGTACTTAAAAATGTATATTAGTTAAATATGTATATATACATACATACATACATACATACATACATACATACATACATACATACATGTAAATATTATATTTTAATTTTTATGTACATACACAATGTATTACACATGGAGGCACATATGTATGTTCACGCATATGTAAATATTTTCAATTCTTTAATTAAATAAAAATAATTAATTTTCCAATGAACCCTTATATGCATAACTAATTTTTTTTGATAAAAATTAAATTATTTCTTAAGTTGTTAACGTTGAATTAAAAGTTAGCTTTACATTTATTTTTGATTTAATAATAAAAGACATACAAAACCAATAATAGTTTAAGATCTATTTTTAATTTCGAAGAAACTACTTCAATTTGCAGATAAAAACTATGCGTTACAAATTCAAAAAATTCGTTTAAAGTATCGAGTAGTATTGAGTACCTAAATGAAAAGTATTGAATATTATTGAGTAATGAAAAGTAGTAGAATTTGCCAGCACTAGAAAGTAGCCACAATAATTCAGATGAAAGTAATGATAAAGAAGATGTTACTAGTAATGAAATTAACAATCTTTTATACGAATTAAATAATTATCTATATTAAAAGCATTAAAAATTCAAAATTCAAAATATAAAAAGACTTCAGCGAAGATATGGTATATTTTTTATTTATAAATTTAGCTATTGGCCTACCGTATTTTATGTAAATAAAAGTAAAATTTTTTATTCCATATTTTTCCCGACGTTTCGTGAATTGTATGTTCACTTTTTCAAGGGATATTTTTTATTTCTATTAAAAAGAAAAACATCAACAATTTTTGAATAATATTAAAGAATAATGTACAATAGCTTACACTATGACGTCACATGAATATAGTTTTTTAAATATTTAGTGTGTTGAATATCACTTTTAAATTTAATTTTTTAAAAAACATATAAACTTTTAAAAACTAATAATTGCATCATTACAGAACTTTACAAAAAAGAATATATTGATAAATGGCAAAAAAACATATTAACTTGTTCCGCTAGTACTGCACCAAGAATTTATGGATTACCAAAAATCCATAAAAAAGATATACCCCTACGACCCATAGTATCATCCATACAAGTACCATGCTATCAGCTCAGCAAATACATAGGACGAATCCTCAAAAATATAGTTTCAACAAAATACAATGTAAAAAATTCCTTTCAAGTAAAAAATCAATTAAGCACTTTAAAACTTAATGCAAAAGACACACTAGTTTCTTTTGACGTAGTCTCGCTCTTCACTAACATTCCTATACATACTGCAATAAATAATATAATGGAAAAATGGTCAACAATAAAAACAAACACAGCAATACCACGCTTAAAATTTTTAGAAATTCTAAAATTTTGTCTATATGACAATAACTATTTCGTGTATAAAGACCAAATATACAACCAAATCTTCGGTATGCCCATGGGCAATCCTTTGTCCCCTACAATAGCAGACATAGTACTAGACAACCTACTAGATGCTGCCTTAGACGAACTCAAACGTAAAAATATCCACGTAAAATACATAGGAAAATATGTAGATGATATCTTAGCTATCATTAATTTCGACGACAAAGATGAAATATTAAAAACACTCAATAGCTACCATCCCAAAATAAAATTTACTATTGAAGTGGAACAAAAACAAGAACTAGCATACCTGGATATCAAACTACACAAAGCCAATAATAAAATATTATTTGACTGGCATACAAAATTCACATCAACAGGCAGAATTATAAACTTCAACTCAACACAACCAAAATCACAAATAGTCAACACCGCAAAAAATTTTGTTCAAAGAGTACTAGATATCAGCGACAAACAATTTCACACGCAAAACATAATGAAAATTACAAAAATATTAACAAATAATAGTTTTCCTATTGGAATAACAAAATCATTAATTAAATCCTACAAACCGACAATAATCAATAATCATGGCAACTCTAACCAAGATAAACTGTTTTTCAGTATAAAATATATACCTGGCCTTACCGACAAAAACACCATAAAAACAGCAATAGATAATAATAATATAAATTTTGGTTACAAACCAAATAAAAGACTTAATACATTTTTTTCTAAAACAAAAACACCAATAGAGCTATTACAACAACACAACGTTGTATACGAAATACCATGTAATGGCGCAGACAATAACAGCTATAATCTTGTGTACATAGGCACAACAAAAAGAAGTTTGGAAACAAGAGTAAAAGAGCATCAAGCTGACATAAACAAACACAAAGAAAACACTGCATTATCCCAACATATCACAAACTCTAAGCACAAACCAGACTTTGACAATGTAAAAATTCTGGACAAAGTAAACAATACAAGAAAGAGATATATAACAGAAAGCTTAAGAATACAGCAAAAAATAAGCAAAACAATGAACATCAAAGAGGACACAGACAATTTGAGCGCAAGCTATAAAATTGCAATCAAATAAGTTAAATAGTTGTTTTTTACTCTTTTTAAAAAATCTGTTTAAATTAAATTGATTCTTATATATGTAGGTATAATGTTTTTTAAAAAATTAAATTTAAAAGTGATATTCAACACACTAAATATTTAAAAAATTATATTCATGTGACGTCATAGTGTAAGCTATTGTACATTATTCTTTAATATTATTCAAAAATTGTTGATGTTTTTCTTTTTAATAGAAATAAAAAATATCCCTTGAAAAAGTGAACATACAATTCACGAAACGTCGGGAAAAATATGGAATAAAAAATTTTACTTTTATTTACATAAAATACGGTAGACCAATAGCTAAATTTATAAATAAAAAATAACAAAAGGAATTACATCTGGCCAATAATAATAATACAAACAAAATGATATGGTATATATTTTAAAATATGTAAAAAAAGAACAGAAAAATTAGATAAACTATTTTATGCTCTTCTCACAATATCACCTACCTGGACAATTAGCACAAGATTTATTTCAAAAACCAAAACCAAAAATCGTTTGAAAGCTAAAAAATTTAGTCAACTTTTAGTTGTAAAAGATTGGCTTACTTCCAAAACGTTCGTGTACAATGTTTGTATACAGAATTGCTACTGTATTTAAATCAAATAAATATGCAAAGTTCGGAAACAATGCAACAACTATAAAACCGATGCCTTGATTGCTCTCTTACTGTGTTAAATTTACTTTGCGGCGGCGTTTTGAAATGGTATACATTGTATAACTTGTACTGCGGCGTTATGAAATGTGATGCTTTGTTCAAACACAAAGCAATTGACGTTTTGGAAGTCAGCCATTATTTTTAAGAACAACCCAAATTGTCTGATTTCACAAAAAAAAAAAAAAAAAAAACGTTTGATATTTTTTGACTGAATGAAGCATGTCTATTTGAATTAATAGTTTTATGTATTTTTTTGTTAATAAAAATAAAATTTTACATTTATTTGAGCATGTACTCAGGTATTTATGTTTTATATTTTATTTATTTGTTGCGGGTTAGCAATATCTAGATATATATTTCATCAGTATATGTTTTACCCTTTATGTTTAAAAAATTCCAAAGCTCATCTATTTATGAGTTTTTGTATAAGTAGATGAGCTTTGGAATTTTTTAAACATAAAGGGTAAAACATGTACTGATGAATTGGTATAGCTACCAACGAAATATATATCTAGATATTGCTAACCCGCAACAAATAAAGTTAATAAAAATATTAAATATTTTATTTTTAAGTTTTTTGTATGAAATGTTTATTTTTTGTCAATAAATTTTTTAAATCATTTTTTATTCGTTGTTCTCATCGATTAATCGAACAATTTTTCAGCTTTAATCGTTTGATCGAACGAACAAAATCAATTATTTTAATTATTCGAACAAAGTTGAAAGGCGAATAATTGACAACTCTAGTAAATAGTGACAATTGTAGGTGAGTGATCTGAAGATAAATCCAAAGATGCTTCAACTTTAATCATTTCGCTGGCCTCAACTTTCAATATTCTAAAGTCGATAACATCAGGAATTTTTTGTCGATCTATTGGCCAATATGTTGGCTTACCACTTGAAACTACACTCAAACCAATTTTATTGTGTTAAACAAAACACGACCCTTAGGAGTGATTAAACGTGAACCCCAGAATGTGTGTTTAGCATTGTAGTCACCAGCTGCTAGAAAACGGGGGCCCAGTGATTTATAAAAATTCATATACTGTGTCTCGGTAATTGAAAATCTGGGGGTGGGGAATAGAGAGATGATATTACAAGTTTTTGATAATAATTTTCAATACAAATATTTGTTGCTTGAAGATATTCACAGAAATCATGTAATAAGTAGTGTTTTATTCGAGATTTTATTAGAATCCCCGAGCCACCACAAGCTTAACCTCGAGGGTCCTTCGTGTCGTAAAAATTATATAGCTTCGAGATGTCAAGTGAGTCTCCGAAATGAGCAATACATCGATTTGTTTATTCACTATGAAATATTCTATTTCATTTTTATGTTGGCTGATGCCGTTTGCGTTCCAAAAATAGATTTTTAAGTTCATGGTTTGTTTAATACAGCCTGCAACAAAGTAGACTGCATTTTCAAAATTTCCTGCATCATACTGGACATGTTGATCCTAAAAGTATTTACTCTCTGAATTAAGCTCTTTATTGAGGCTTCAATTCGACTAAAACTAAAACCTGTATCTTCATTTGCTGGTACCGCTTTATGCGCCGTAGTCTGGTTACTTTTTAAAATATTAGCGTATGAAAATTGACCATAAGGTTACTGTTGGGCAATAGTAGACTTCAAAATATTTGAATATTGATTATGGGTGGTAGACCGTTAAGGTAACTGTGGGTAGTTTAAAAAGGGGGTTTAGGCTGAGAGGGAGTAGCATTAGGTTTTGTTTGACGAACTCTAAAAAATCGAAAATAGAGGGCAGCCCCTGTGTGTGGTTTCCACCGTAACTGCCTCATTATTTTGCCTTGGGATCACCTTTCAATTTGTTGCAGTTAGCGGTACTGTGTAACTCACCACATACAACGCAAACGGTAGGCAACTTGCAATAAACTTTGGTATGGCAAAATTCTGGGTAGTTCAGGCATTGAACAGGTACAGCTCTTTTAAGTTGCAGCTCAACAGTAACTCTTTGGTGTAACAAGTACTTTAAAATATAGATTGGGTGCGATTAATTTTATTTTTATTTTCAAGTCACCTGGCACGACTCTAAAAAGAGGTTGGGGGATTTTTTCCCTATTTTTAATGTTTGAAACATATTTTTTTTAAAGCCAGTATTTTCAAGGCCTGACTTTACCTCTTCAGGATCAACGCTAGAATCTTAACCTTTTATAACAGCTGTTTGGTCTTTAGCACTCTTTAGTTGGTATGTGTAAATTTTTTTTATTTTTTGACTCAATTTTTTGACTATCTTTCGGTAGTGATTTTCTTGAGTTACCTTAATTTTTGTTTCGTTGATTTTGCCGCGCCTAATTGGAGTTACGTATAAATCATTTTCCACAATTAATGAGATAAGGCTTTTAAACAACAAATTAGAATTATGTTCTCTGAAATATATGGGTGGTAGCTTACTCGACCTTGTTGTTGTTGTGTCTTCATCGCGAAACGATTATCGGAATTTTTAATATATTTTCCATATCTAGGAACTTTTGCCGTTGACACTATTTGAGCAGTTTTGGGACTTCTGCCCCTTTTCAGCACGGTTATATATCTATTCATACCTGTTTAAATTTTATTATTACTAAATTCACTTACTACACATATAATTTTGTTAATTTTGTGCACGTTGGTCACCTTTTATTTAATGTGTATTTGTATGTCTGTACAACTATTCTGACAAGTTTGCTAATGGGTGCAATTGTTGTTGCTTCTTGATCACTATTTAACATGTATGGAGAGCATGATCGAGCACGAGTAATTGTGTTTTGTGTAGAATTCAGTTTTGTATTTAATTCATTTTTTTATTGTCGTCTTCAGCAACAAAAGTTAAATAAACATTCCTACTGCTTCTAGGTTTATTGTTGTTGTTAAGAAAAAAAAATTATGAAAAACATCTGCTTAAGTTTAGCCGAGAACAAATAAAATAAAAACCAACGTTGCGCAGAACTCCAGAGAGTGATTAACATAATCCCTAACAAATGTTGAGCCCAAAAGAAAAATTTAATAATACCACTAAACAACATAAGACAGGAAGGATTGATAATTTTAAATAATATATCTTATTTTTGTATTATTTTGCTGCGTTGCTTGTGATAAGGTTTCAATTGTTTGCTCCAATTGTTCAAATCTTGCCTTAGCTAAATCCAAAGATGTTTCATTTTTAACCAACTCGCTGGGTACATCTTTTGCTATTCCAAAGTCAATAACATCAGGAATTTGTTGTCGATCTGTTGGCCAATATGTTGGCTGACCACTTGACACTACGTTCAAACCCATTTTAGAAACGACGTCAAACAAAACTCGTCCCTTAGGAGTGATTAAACGTGAACCCCAGAATGTGTGTTTAGCATTGTAGTCACCAGCTGCTAGAAAACGGGGGCCCAGTGATTTATAAAAATTCATATATTGTGTCTCGGTAATTGAAAATCTGGGGGTGGGGAATAGAGAGATGATATTACAAGTTTTTGATAATAATTTTCAATACAAATATTTGTTGCTTGAAGATATTCTTCACAGAAATCATGTAATAGGTAGTGTTTTATTCGAGATTTTATTAGAATCCCCGAGCCACCACAAGCTTAACCTCGAGGGTCCTTCGTGTCGTAAAAATTATATAGCTTCGAGATGTCAAGTGAGTCTCCGAAATGAGCATTACATCGATTTGTTTATTCATTATGAAATATTCTATTTCATTTTTATGTTGGCTGATGCCGTTTGCGTTCCAAAAATAGATTTTTAACTTCATGGATTGTTTAATACAGCCTGCAACAAAGTAGATTGCATTTTCAACATTTCCTGCATCATACTGGACATGTTGATCCTAAAAGTATTTACTCTCTGAATTAAGCTCTTTATTGAGGCTTCAATTCGACTAAAACTAAAACCTGTATCTTCATTTGCTGGTACCGCTTTATGCGCCGTAGTCTGGTTACTTTTTAAAGTATTAGCGTATCAAAATTGACCATAAGGTTACTAACAAACGGGACCTTAGTGTTGTATAAAATGCGGTATATTGACTCTCGAAATTGACAACCTTGGAGGAGAATAAACAGATGATATCACAAGCGTTTAATAAAAATTTCCAATACAAATATTTGTTGCTTGAAGATATTCTTCACAGAAATCATGTAATAAGTAGTGTTTTATTCGAGATTTTATTATAATCCCCGAGCCACCACAAGCTTAACCTCGAGGGTCCTTCGTGTCGTAAAAATTATATAGCTTCGAGATGTCAAGTGAGTCTCCGAAATGAGCATTACATCGATTTGCTTATTCATTATGAAATATTCTATTTCATTTTTATGTTGGCAGATGCCGATTGCGTTCCAAAAACAGATTCTCAAGTTCATGGTTTTTTCAATACAGCCTGCAACAAGGTAGACTGCATTTTCAACATTTCGTGCATCATACAGGACATGTTGAGTGTAAAAGTATTTACAGTTTGGATAAGGCTCTCTATCGATGCTTCAATACGAATAAAATTAGGCCCTGATTCTTCATTTGCTGGTACAGGTTTTTGCGCCGTAGTCTGGTTACTTTTTAAAATATTAGCGTATGAAAATTAACTATTAGGTTTTTGTTGAGTAAGAGTCGTATTAGACTTAAAAACATTTGAGTATTGATTATGGCTAGACGACGGTTGAGGTAACTGTGGGTAGTTTAAAGGGGTGTTGGGCTGATCGGGAGTAGCATTTGTTTTTCTGTTCGACGAATTTTTAAAAAAAGAGTAAAGAGGGCAGCCTCTATAGTTAGCAGTGTGGTTTCCACTGCAATTGCCGCATTTTTTTGCCTTGGTATCACCTTTTATTTTGTCACTGCTAGCGGTACTGTGCAACTCACCACATACAACGCAAACGGTAGGCAACTTGCAATAAGTTTTGGTATGGCCGAATTCTTGACAGTTCATGCATTGGATAGGTCCATTTTTTTTATGTGGCATCTCAACTGTAACTCTTCTGTGTAACAAGTACTTTAGATTATAGATTGGGTGCGATTCATTTTTTTTAATTTTCAAGTCACCTGGCTGTAGCTCGACTCTAAAAATAGGTTGCGGGATTTTTTCCCTATTTTTGATGTTAGAAACATTTTTAACCTTGAAGCCATTAATTTCAAGGCCAGACTTAACCTCTTCTGGATCCACTATATACCTTTTATTACGACGGTTAGACCTTTAGCACTCTTTAATTGGTACGTATAAAAATTTTTGTTTTTTGACTCAAGGTCAGAAACTATTTTTCGGTAATTACTTTCTTGCACTACCTGGATTTTTGTTTCGTTAATATTTCCGCGCTTAATTGGAGTTACATAGAACTCATTTTCTCCAATTAAGGAGATAAGGCTTTTTACCAAATAACTCGAGTTTTGCTCTCTTAAATATATCGGAGGAGGTTTACTCGACCTTGTTGTAGTTGTGTCTTCATTGTCTTGTTGAGATAAAATAGCGAACCGATTTTCGGAATTTTTTATTTTGTTTTTTTCCATCTCTGGGAACTTTCGCTGGTGATGCTATTTGAGCTGATTTTGGACTTCTTCCCCTTTTTAACACGGTTATGTATCTGTCCATACCTGTTTGAAGCTGACAAGTTTGCTGATGGGTAAGTAAATATATATGACGCACATTTATACAAGTTTGGATATATGTAATTTGTCGCCCAAACAGTTTTTTAAATTTCCTATTTCATGCCAAAAGATTTTAAGCTTCGATATTTTTAAAAATGCTTCATAGATTTTGACATTCGCTTTGCTTTCTAATAGCTTGAACTCAGTTACAAATTCGTCTGGTTCACTAATTATATCACTAAAAACAGAAACAATTTCAAAGTTGTTAATGTCCTCAAGTGATTTGATGAAAACTGGATCTAAATACTTGAATACACACAGTCTTTTATAGCTAATATTAATTCTTGATAAAATTTCCCTACACAATTTCTGGTAAAAAAACAATATTCTGCTTTTAATATTCATAATATCACTCCTTGAGATCTTGTTAGTATTTATTTCTAGCTAGGCTTCATGGCCAATATATATACATATATTAAAAGTATCCTTAATGTGTTGTAACGACCAAAAGTCGTAGACTCGTTTGTGGTGTACATAATATTGTATACTATCGCATTAGTTATAAACCATTAATTAGAAATTATAATGATCTACTAATAATCTATGTAGATATACTTTTAACATTACCATTAATAGTATTAAAATCCATATCATTATTATATAATTATATTAATGTATATCTACTATTAAATATACTCATTTGAAAATACGCTGCACATTAACGGCCAGCCAAAGAAATCACCACCGAAAACCAACCACACTCAACTACCATGGTGAACTACTATAATAAACAACATTGATCAGCTGGTGTGGTCAAACCAATGTAGTTGCACACACGCACATGTATGTGCGTGGTGAGATACAGAAAAATCAACTTAATAAACTGAGACAACCGCGAACAGCCAGGCAGTCAGCAAGAGGCCAGCAAGCAAGTGAGATCTCATTTAATAGCCGCAAGGCTAATGGCTGACTCGTAGTACGGAGTATCGTGTCTTAAGCTATAAACACATTCGGCACAGAAGACTACACGAACACAAGACTACAAATGCTGCTAGCTACCGATGTAGCCGTTTAGCCAGCTACTTAATTATTTTGGAAACGACAAATACACAGAAAACAGCTGATCCTGAATTGTTGCAACGATTCATTTATGTATATTACAGTGGTGATATTTAGCGCTTTTACTTCTATAAAGTTTGCAGGGGCGAATTGAATTCGCCACTCACATCACTTTGTATGGATTCGCTTTGACCGAAAAAATTCATCTCATGGATTTTTTTTGGCTCCGGAGTTACTGGGTTCAAAACTTATTTTTTATCGGCCATAACTCCTAGAATCTGGAACGGATATAAGCGATGTGGATATCACTCTAAACTTCTGTAAAATACCTTTATATTAACATTCAAATTTTTTAAAACAATTTACCCATTGCGAGTGAAATTCAATTTTGAAATTTTTTTATCTGAATTTTCACTTTTACAGAGAACTTACCATGCTTTTATTTGGTGTATACTTGAAAGCTGTCACCGATGAAATACGTAAGTTATACTTCTTTGATGATGATTTTAATTTAATTACATGAGTTATTTAGAGCATTTTGAAGTGATACCTATGTCGTTTATATTCGTTCTATATTGTAGCACTTATGATCAATAATATATTAAAGTTTTTAACCCCGAAGCTGCGGAATCAAGAGAGAGCGCCGAAAAAATTACATAAAAATTTTTAGCTAAAAAAGGGCTGTTACCCTGTGAGTTTTTTTTTTTAACTTTAACAATGTTGGTATTTTTGACTCAAGTCAATATTCTATATAACAATAAAGTTAACAAAACGTTTAACTTTTTTAAAAGAATCTGCGTTTTTTTATTTCTTTTTTAAGAGGCTATTATAAGAGCAAAACATACTTTGTTAGGCGTGTCATTAAAATTTTAAATATTTTCGAGTACATCTCGGGAACAATAATTATTGCAGTAATTATTGAAAGCTATACAGTCAGAGAGAGTCGGCGGCGGCGGCGGGGGTATAAAGAGTCGGCGGCGACGGCTAAGCCGCTTACGCTGAGGTTTTACCGGCTAGCCATTATTATATCGGCGCGCCGTTGAGTTCGTGCATATAATTTCCAATGGTTGTACATATTAATAAAAATTAAAAATAAAAGTGATTTGTATTTGTTTCTAATGCTTAAAAATTTAAAACTAAATCGTTTTAATTTCAAATAAATATGTATACATAGCTTTTAGCTGAATTTCATTTATTTATTTAAAAATACTTAAAAATAATCTGATACCCAAGAATTTATGTCTTTTAAAAAATTATTATTTGTTATGGGTTAGCTAATCTACATTCATACATACATACATATGTATGTATGTTTATGCATTTCGTTGGCATCGAAATACCAACTCATCAGTAGATCTTTACCATTCATGTTTGAAAAGTTCCAAAAATCATCTACTCATACATGAACTCGCAAATAATATCTGCAAATTACTAACGCACAAGCAATGAATTTGTAAATTAACTCGTTTGTTAATTTGTTCTAGATTTTAATCACAGCACATAAACTGGATTAAACTTAAAATTGCTAAAACAACAAGCGGCACTTGAAACCGGGTTGTTTTCCAAAATGTAGATTAACTCTTTTGTTAATTTGTTATAGATTTTAATCACAGCACATAAACTGGATTAAGGTTAAAACTATTAAAACAACAAGCGGCACTTGAAACCGAGTTGTTTTTAAAAGAAATGATTGAGGCACACTCTTCAATGTTCAAACATAAAAAAGGCGATCTTTATTTAAATTTTACTTGTTTTATACAATATTCATTCTTATTAATTTTACATACTTGGCATTTTGATATGTTTGAATTAAAACATTATTTTTATTATTTAGATATTATTATTTATTTTTAATAACCACATGTTATGTTTAAAATGTTACTTAGCCTTCACAGGGACCCGCTTTTTAAGGCTGGTGTTTGATCAGGTTTTTGTTACGTGTTAAAGAATAATCCCGAACTGCTTTCTGTCAAGACTCTACCGACTAGAACTCACTGATTAGAATAGAACCTCCATACCAAATCACCCTCCGCTTTTATACCCCATTTCGCTGTCTGATTGAACGATGCTGCTGACGTTCGCTGCCACCGGCGTGGTCATTGCTAAGTGTGTTAGTATGCAAATTCAGCATATTCATACCCGTGGAACTTCCAGCCGATTGCGGTTCTCACGATATTGCAATGTCAGCATATATCTGTAGGAAAATTACTGGCATATATAATATCAAGTCATAACCGCAAAAATAGCTTAAACGACAAAAACAATTTTAGCTTAAGCGACAAGACTCTGTCACGAAAAAATACAAAGAATCATTCAATGCACTCTTAAAAAAATTGATTTTGCTATAAATTCGAAGCGCTTCCGTGTGTGGCCATGAAATTGTAAGATATTATGCAAATGTTGCGAATTATTTCATTTATTACAAAAAAAATTAAAATTGAAAACCACGTCGCTTAAGCTATTTTTGCGGTTATGACTCGATATGTATGCAGCGGTATTGCAACGTCAGCATATGTCTGTAGGAAAATTACTGGTAATAACGTCAGTAATGCATGCAGCGGTATTTTGCTGCCGTTGGTATTTTTGTTGGTTGAGGGAAAATAACTCAACGTCAGTATGTGTATGCAGCGTATGTTCTGCGGTCGCTGATACTTCTCTTGGTTAGGGGAAAATGACTCATAACATCCCTGCCCCCTTACGGACAAGAAACATCCTGTCTTAGGATTTTTCGTAGCCATCCTTCTGGAATCAAGTCAAAATAGATGTGTGTATGCATCCGACTACCTTGGCGATACAGTTTTGGACGCTCTCGGAGTAATATGTAATGATCTCCCGAGCCTCGATTGCCTGAAGGTTCGCAGTTTACCATTATTTGGTGACTGCTAAGTGTTTGTCGACTTGGTACGTTTGCTGCGTCACCAAGGAAAAATTATGATATTGCTTGTGAACTACTGCGGTTGTTATTGACTTTGTAGTTGTCATTGGCGTTTTAGTGATTCCCCCTTTCCAACGGAACTGGTCATTCCGTCTATTTATGTGTTATGGTATCGTATATAGGTTTTGCGGTTGTGTGAGGTTGATAGATATAGGCTGCTGTTGATGATTCTTGGGTTCTTCATTGTTAACGGGATGATGATTATTGGTTGATTTTAAAACACGGGTTAATATATTTAATCTTATAACTAACAATTTTCTCTTACATATATTTATATAAAAATTTCTTTTCTTAAAATTTTTTCTTATTACTATTATTTCTTATTATTATTATATTGAATATTTTGGATTTGTTATACTCAACCAGTTACAGGATTTTATTTATATGATCCAAAAAAATTTTTTACATATATTTGCTTATTGCGTTTTTTAATTCTACTTATTTTGATCAAAAATTTTAATTTTCAAATATTTTTTATTTCTAAGTTTTATAAGTTAAGTTTGTATCATTATTTGGTTGGTTTTTTATTTTTGTATATATTTCTCTCAATTACTTATTACTAGTTGAGAAGAGTTGTGTTAAAAATATAATTCTTATAATTTTCAACTTTAAATTGTATGTATGCCTGAAATAATAAATCATATTTTGTTTAACATTTTTCATAAATTTAATGTAAATCCAATTTTTCTTAATCTACTTTTACGATTGTACATAGGTATTTTATTTTCTCTATTAAAAAAATTTTCGGCCTTAATACTTAATAATTCGGTTAATTTACAGGACAACATTTACAGGAATTTAAAAAAATTATTAACTTTATTTTTATGTGGCAGTTTTCTCTTAAAAAAATTAAGTAAGATATTTTTCTTAATAATGTAAGTACTAAATAATAGAAAAACAAGATCTTCTGCCTACAGATAGAGAAAAAAAATGTTAGTGTAATCTTTTTCGATTCAAGTTATTTGTATGTGTAAGTGTATTGTGTATGAGTATGACCTTAATTTTTACTTAATATTAAATTGTATGTATGTGTGACAAATTCTTTGTTTGATAAAATATTTAACATTGGCTTTATCTTTTGTCTTAACCTTGAAATAACTTTTACACGAAATTGAAATTTTTTTTTTTTTTTTTAAAACATTTTAAAACGTTGCAAAAATGAGTAGGAAAAAATTTACAAAATTTCAACTGATTAAAGCACTTTTTTTTATTAAAAAGTGAGTTCAATTGCATTTGTTAGTATTTTGTTAGCGAAAGAAATTTATTACTTTTGTTGTTTCTGTTGATCTGAAAAAAAATTATACATACGCGTACAATTATTTTCAAATCAACAACAAACAGAAAAAAAAAATCCGAAAAGTTTTTTATTATTGTTACTGTTTGCATATCCATATGCACACATATACGTACATATACATATGCACATATATATTTCTTCCTTTTACTCCTACAAGGAGCATAGGGCCGCTAAAAAATTACGGTTTCGGTAATCAGTTTTTATTTAAGACGAGTGGCTGATTGGGCCAAAGCATCCGATCCTGGTGTTGGGGTGTCCAACAATGCATCCAGGCATGCGTAGGGTTATACCGCCCGTGGTCGGTTGTGATATTGGATTTTTGGTTTGGCGCCAATTGCTCGCCACGACGTTACAAGGATCACAGGCAAACTCGGGATTTAGTGGGTGCTCGAGAGACCCTCCGAGACTCTCCCCTTGTAACCGCTGACAGTCCGCGGCTGCCGTTGGCAGCTACTCTACATATCTGCAGAACGTACCACTATCCGCAACCTGTGACGCGTCCGGTAGCACTCAGCTGTGCTTCCCATAAGTAGGTAAAATATCATACATCATCATAAAAATGACAGTGTATATTATACTACCTGCAAGGGCGGACATATGCACATACGTGCATTAAACTATGCAGTTTGATTTAGTTGTCATTGGTCGTGAAATTGTCTGGCAAAATTTTGCTGTGGAATCATGTTTCATAACCAAGTACTTATGCAAAAAAAAAAAAACGAACCAAATAACCCGGTTGGAAATTTTTGGATTTTAATTTGAGTTCAATTCTTTGTTTCAATTTATAAATTAAAACTAAACTTAATTGATATCGTTAACCTTTGTCATTGTTGATGCATAAATGGCTGACAATTTTCGTCACTGAACATAATTGGGAACAGTTTTGCTTTTCAAGTTTTATGCAATACCTATAACAATTTTGTATTCATTGCGCCATGAATCAATCACAACTTTGTAAGAACTATTGGGCCCAATAATTGAGCAATTATCGCTATAAATGTGTATGTATATTTTACTTTACATATTTTATATCGTTTTAATTTTTTACTCAATTGGATGTCTATGCCAATTGGGTCGCTTTTGTTCATATATTTGAGATCTAGTATATTTCATACAATAATTTTGGATAACATTAAAACTGCACTAATGCACAAATTTAAAAATTAAATCTCGTCGTGCAGTCTTGAAAACGAAATGAAACGGTGCGGTTACAAGTGAAAATATTGTGGATAGTTTAATTAAGTGCGTGTTTTGTAAAAACTTTATACAATTACAAACTGAGAAGAAAAAAAAAAAAAAAAAAAAATTGTTTCATGAAGTGACAAAAAGTTTTCAATAAATTGAAAAAAAAAAAACAAAATCCATGGGCACTAAAAAGAAATAATTTTTGGATAAACCTAAGCAAAATATTGAGTTTAATTATACACAAGTGAAGTGTACAAATTTTGTAAAGCCAACATTTTTCTTCCGTACGATGGTTTCAACAGAAAACGATAAGAATACTTTCACCCAAAAGGAATTTTCACCAGCTGCAAATCAACCAACACCAGCAGCCGGTCGTCTAGAAGCCAAAAAAATGTCCAATAAAAAAAACGCAGTAATACAGGTAATTTGAATGTCTGCATTAACTCGTTCCTCTAAATTATATCGGTCTTTTCTTTTTTTTTTTAATTTTTTATTAAATTAATCTTTCCGATATGTTTCATTAAATTGGTGTAGAATCTGTTGAACTTCGTGCTAAAAACTCGTGTGTATTTGACTATAGGTTCTGCTGTTTAATTGTGCTGTTTATGTAGTTGCTGTTTTTAATTTTTGGTTTCTCTCGGTTTCCTTTAAATTTGGTGTTTCGTTTTGATTTATACTTTTAAATACTTTAATTTCAACATATTGTTCTTTGTCTTTTTAAAGTTTTTCTTGAATTTATTTACTGCTTTTTCCTATAAAAATCCTCAGTGTTATTGTCTAACAAAATGATTTTATTTTGTTTTGATTTATACTTGTTAATATTTCAATTTCGAAATATTGTTCTTTTTCTTTTTATAGTTTTTCTTGAATTATCTACTGCTTTTTCCTATAATATTTTATTAAAGGAGTTATTAGTAATTTAATTTCAAAATATTGTTCTTATTTCTTTTTATAGTTTTTCTTTAATTTATTTACTGCTTTTTCCTATAAAAATCCTCAGTGTTATTGTCCAATAAAATAATTTTATTTGGGGAGAAGAAAACAAAAATAAAATATAATTAAGTGATCGGACGTGTTTTTGAAATAATTAAAATAAGTAATCGGACGTGATTTCGAATTATATTGCCTTTAGAACTTCCTCTCCACTCCTACTTATCACAAGTCGGTAAGCCCTTCCTTGCATCACTATGTCCTTTCTCATATGCTTATTCGGTTTCCAATTTTTCTTCATGTCCCGCAAGACAGTGAGTGTAATTCGTGCTTTCAACACAAAATAATCTGGAGTGAAATTCATTTGGATATTCTTTATTTTCATTTTTGAAGAATATTTTTAAAAACTTTCATTGCTCGGAAAATTTCTAGAATTTAAATAAAAAAAAATTTTATACGTCTCTTATTTATTCTTACTTTAATACGTTTTCGTAAATCTGTTGCAAAAGAATTATTAATTTTATTTTTTCTTTCTTTTGTTTATCCAACAATTTTGTATACTTTAGGACACTTACTTACTTACATGTGACCTTGTTTTCTCTTTTTTTTTAGATTTTTGCTCTGATTGATTGATTCATCAAATTATTCTTAATTTTTATTTCTAGAGCAGTATTCGTTGGTCGATTAGAAGGTGATACCGGGTCAGTAGCGTTCCATCCTTTTTTAACCTTTTCCTTTTACTAATTATTTTGCTCCTTTCAGATCCTTGTCTCCTGATGCCGACCTGGGTCCCCGGTTCCTCAAGTTGGAACCATCTTGACGAAAATTTTTTCATTGTTCCTTTAAGGTATGTTCCCTTGTTTCTTATTATAGTCCTGTATAAATATGTATTTATTTTATATATCAGCCATTGAAGACCCCAGCATCAATACCGTCGATATTGCGGTGAGTTTTTCCTTCTTCTCTTTTTCCAATTCATTTCCGTCATAATGTAGCTTTTTAGACGTCTTATTCTTTCCTCCTGTTTTGTCAATGACAATGTGCTTTGATCTGTCCCTCCATACTGTGTGTAATGATTGAAATTTGAAAATTTCAACTGGGTTTCCCCTCTCCAAGGGACATCTTGCTCGGTTGCGTTCAGTATGGGTACTGCTGTGCCTCCATTTTTAATGTTGACCACAGTATTTCCAACATAAACTCCAGGGGAAATCTCCTGTTTTTGTACAACCACAGTTTTATCTCTCGAAATGATATTAACCGGTACTTTAGTAACTGCTCCCGTATCTACAAGTAAGACCAATTTTCGCTCCCTAGCTCCTTGGCAGGGTGGCGTAATAAAAACTGTGTCCACATTGCCCGGTGATTCAGTACTATCTTCTATATTTCGTACCATCTCTTGACTTTTTTCCTCCTTTTTTTTGTTTAATTTATTATCTTTCGCAGTATTTTCTTCTATAGTGTGCCCGTTCTCCTTATTTACTGAGTGTACAACTGCCTCGGTTATTATCCTGGTTGGCTGCTCTGTTTCTGAGTCAGTCTCCATATCATCTTTATTTACCCGATTCTTTGTTTCTGTTTCTTTATTATACTTGTATTTGTTCTCTTTTTTATGCCAATCTAATTTTCTGTTAATTTGCCGGACCCCAGTTATTGGCGATAACTGGGCCGAATTTCGTTTCCCTGAGCATATGTCCGATTTGTGTTGCTATGGGCCTCTACGGCATTGTTAGCTAGGTCCCTGCCGTTGTTGCTATTTCGTGCCTGTTGGTAGATCCCTGCATCCATTGCTTCAGTCTGTCTAACATTACTTCTGCAGTCCCGTGCAAAATGTCCTTGTTGCTGACATTTAAAGCAGGTTGGGAGTGTACAATTGTTTCTGTTTGCCCCTCTGTTCATATTTTGTCCTGTCGCTATTTGTGGGCTTCCACGGAATTCTATGTTTGTTATCCTCCTATTGTTTTCTGCCGTCCTTCTATCCAATTGATTTTGGTTTGGTATGTTTCTTCTTGGCTCGCAGAAAGGGGTTTTCTTGTGACCGTTTATCTTACACAATCGGCAGTATAGGGAGCCTAATCTCTTTCTGCAGTTTTCCACATCGTGCCCGCTGTTTCCACAGAACGTACAGCTCACGCTATTCCTGCACAGTGGCCCCATTTCATGGCCGTATTTTCCACAGCTCATACAGTATGGTGTGTTTAGCCGCTTTTTGCAGCTATTCCATTCATGTCCCATCTTGTTACAAAAACTACAGAGGACTTCTGAATCTATTACGTTGATACTGTGCGTTGGTTCGCCAAACAATTCCTCTATATTTTCCACTATCTCTATCAACTTAGTGAGATCTTCCTCTTCCTGACCCACAAATCGAGCCTTGAGTGCATGGTCCTTCAAACCCTTGATAAAGCTCCTTACCGCTATTCGTTTGAAGTCTTTCAGCATGGTTTCCCGGCCAGGTCCCACCGGCCATTCGTTCTTTATAGTTGTTTTTGCCTCACTTAATAGGTTATCCAGGCGTTCTCCAAACTTGCATGCTGACTCCCTGATGCTCTGTTTGCAACCCAATATTAGTTCCCTTATTTTATCTAAGCTCTTGCTTTTTAGATAATATTTCTTGAGCGCATTATATAACGCGTCCACGGAACTGAAATTCATCTGGGAAATTCTTGAGTATGCGCCCCCTAGGAGTCTCAATTTCAGGCATTGTATTACATCTTGTGTTAGAACGTTATTTGCACCTGTGAGTACTTCTCTTTCTACCATCTTGCATCCTTGTATGTACCTGAATACTTCTGATGACAAGTCTGGTCCATCGGTCCCAAAGAATGATGGGACTGTGTTGTTAACGATCTTAATAATCTCATACAGTGAAGGCATTTTGATCCTTTCAATTTCCGCTCTCTCAGTAGTATGGTTTTGCTGGGGTGACGGTGATCGTCTTTCTATGTTCCGCTGGTAATCATCTTGATAGTGGGCTGTGTCCACGCAAGAACTTGTAGACTGTCCATTTAATAACTATACTTGTCGTTCTATTACTTTGTCTGTCTGCGTCTGTGGGTTGTCCATTAAAGCTGTCTTCTAAACAAAATTTTTAATTTCAACGGTTAATTTATGTTGTTTTATATCTCTCGTGTACGGCTGAGAAAAAGAGTATCCCTCCTTTTCAGCCGGGTGTGGCCTCTATAATTTAAAATATTGCGCGCAAGTACATTTGGGTGCACCTCAAGTTTTTTTATATATTTTTTAGCGTTTATTGAAAATACTCTCTTCACCAACGGAACATCTAGATCTTTATGAATCCGATGATTTCTGACATACCAGGGAGCTGCTGTAATTGTACGTAGGATTTAATTTTGTCGCCTTTGAATTTTTTCGACATTTGATGCTGAGGCAGTGCCCCATAACTGGATTCCATAGAACCATATTGGTTTCAGGATCGCGTTGTATAATAGTAGTTTACAGTCTAGGCTTAGTATAGAATTTCTTCCAATAAGCCAATTCATTTGGGCTGCTTTTAATTTCATTTGTATTAACTTTGCGTCTATATGCGATTTCCATGTTAAACGACGATCAAGATGAACGCCTAGATATTTGACAACAGGGTGTTGCGGTATGGTCTCGGTGTTAATTTTTATAGGCGGGCATGTTTCCTTGCGCAACGTAAAAGTTACGTGCACACATTTCTGCTCGTTAACTTTAATACGCCATTGTTTGAGCCAATTTTGCAATTTGGATATATACCCTTGTAAATTGCAGAAGCTTCCACAGGATTTTCGTGAACGCTTAGAAAAGCTGTATCATCGGCAAATGTTGATGTATGAATGTTACTGCTTAACGGTAAGTCAGAGGCATATATTAAATAAGGTAATGGACCGAAGATACTCCCTTGGGGAACTCCGGCTTCGATCGACTGCGGTGGGCTTAAAAAATTGCCTTCCCTAACTACAAATTTTCGTTCAATTAAATAGCTTATTAAAAGCCTAACAATGTTTGTGGGTAGATTTTGTGTTAATTTATGTATAAGACCTTCGTGCCATACTTTATCGAAAGCTTGAGAAACATCTATAAAGAGCGCAGAGCAATATTTCTTCTTTTCGAAAGTGTCTCTGATAACATTCACAAGTCTGTGAGTTTGTTCAATTGTGCTATGTTGTCTGCGAAAACCGAATTGATGATCTGGAATGCATCCACTTCTAGTCACTATAGGCATCAGCTTGCTCATATACAGCTTTTCAAATAGTTTTGAAATGTTGGGCAATAAACTAATAGGCCGATAGGATTCAACCTTCGTATGATCCTTGGCGGGCTTTGGTATCATAATAATCATCGAAACCTTCCATTCTGCAGGATAGTATTGCAGCCGTAGAATACTATTAAAAATGAATAGTATAATTCTTTTTGCAATATAAGGCAGTTGTTGATGCATTTTGTTGCTTATTTTGTCAACACCTGGGGCTTTTTTGGTGTTAAGACTAGTGATGGGCTTTTCAATCTCCACAATGTTAAATCTTAACGGTATTTCTGGTAAAGAGATGACTGGTGGCAGTTCAACAATATCAGTAGAAATATTCGGTGTAAATACATTTTCTAAGTGCTTAACAAAAAGAGCACCTTTTTCAGCATCAGTTCTTGCCTAGTCACCATTCGAATCTCGTAACGGAGGTTTGCAAATCACTGGCCTTTTAAGTCCTCTGGCTGCACGCCATAGCGAATAATCTGTTTGTGGTGTTGCATCGAGTTCTTGAAGAAATTTTTGCAGCGAAGCTGTTTTTTGTGTTTGTAAAACTTTTCTGAGCTGTTTGGTGCATTCCTTTAGCCTTAACTTTAGCTGGGGGGATCTGTAACGTTGCCATTCTCGTCGCGCTCTCCGTTTTTCAGTCAATAGCCTTTCTATATCTACAGAAGAAATGTTGTTGAATCTTACTTGTTGATTTGGTTGATTTGAAGAAGCATTAAGAGCAGCTTGATTAACATGTGCTTCAAACAACCTAATAGAATTTTCTATGTCAGTAGGTGTTCTCAACAGCATATTTTCCGTGCAATGAGCACTCAAATATTTTTTGTATTTCAGCCAGTTAATACGTGCAGATGTCAGCGGTAAATCGCATGTTGATTTTGCAGTTGTGTGTGAGTAAATAGTGATAATAGTAGGCGAGTGATCTGAAGATAAATCCAATGATGCTTCAACTTCAATCATTTCGCTGGGCACACCTTTCATAACTCCAAAGTCGATAATATCAGGAATTTTTTGTCGATCCGTTGGCCAATATGTTGGCTGACCACTTGAAACTACATTAAAGCCCATTTTTGAAATTGTGTCAAACAAAACACGACCCTTGGGACTGATTAAACGTGAACCCCAAAATGTGTGTTTAGCATTGTAGTCGCCAGCTGCTAGAAAACGGGACCCCAGTGTTGAATAAAATGCGGTATATTGACTCTCTGAAATTGAAAACCTGGGAGGAGAATAAACAGATGATATCACAAGTTTTTGATAAAAATTTTCAATGCAGATGTTTGTTGCTTGAAGGTAATCTTCACAAAATTCATTTAACAGGTAGTGTTTTATTCGCGTTTTTATTAGAATTCCCGAGCCACCACAAGCTCTACCTCGAGGATCCTTGGTGTCGTAGAAATTATATCCACTAATTCTAAAATAGCTTCGAGACGTCAAATGAGTTTCTGAGATAAGCATAACATCGATTTGTTTATCCAGAAGAAAATATTCTATTTCATTTTTATGTTGGCAGATGCCGTTTGCGTTCCAAAAACATATTTTCAAGTTCATGGTTTGCTTAATACAGCCTGCAACAAAGTAGACTGCATTTTCAACATTTCCTGCATCATACAGGACATGTTGAGAGTAAAAGTATTTACTGTTTGTATTAAGCTCTCAATTGAGGCTTCAATACGTCTAAAATTAGACCCTGGAGCTTCGCTTACTGGTACCGGTTTTTGCGCTGTATTGTGGTTACTTTTTAAAATGTTGGCGTATGAAAATTTATTATTAGGTTGTTGCTGAGCAATAGTCGTGTTTGATTTCAATACGTTTGAATATTGTTGCTGACTGGTATACGGTTGAGGTAACTGAGGGTAGCTTAAAAGTGTGATAGGCTGAGCGGGGATAATATTTTCTTTTTTGTGCGAGGAGCGTTTAAAAAACGAGTAAAGAGGGCAGCCTCTATAGTTGGCAGTGTTATTTCCGCCGCAATTGCCACATTTTTTCGCCTTGGGATCACCTTTTGTTTTGTCACAGTTAGCGGTACTGTGTAGCTCACCACATACAACGCAGACTGTAGGCAACTTGCAATAAGTTTTCGTGTGCCCAAATTCTTGGCAGTTCAGGCATTGGATAGGTCCAGCTCTTTTATGTGGCTGCTCAACGGTAACTCTCCGGTGTAACAAATACTTTAGATCATAGATTGGATGGGATTCATTTTTTTTCATCTTTATGTCACCTGGCTGTAACTCGACTCTAAATATTGGTTGGGGGATTTTTTCTCTATTTTTGATGTTTGAAACATTTTTCACCTTGAATCCACTATTTTCAAGGCCAGACTTGACCTCTTCTGCATCCACACTAGAATCTATACCTTTTATTACAACGGTTAGACCTTTAGCACTCTTAAGCTGATATGTATAAAAAATTTTATTTTTAGTTTCAAAGTCTGAGACTATTTTTCTGTAATTATTTTCTTTAGATACCTGAATTTTTGTTTCATTAATTTTCCCACGCTTGATTGGAGTTACGTAAAACTCATTTTCTCCAATTAACGAGATAAAGCTTTTTAGCAGAAAGCTGGAGTTCTGTTCTCTTAAATAAATCGGTGGTGGTTTACTCAAACTTGTATTACTTGTGTCTTCATCACCTTGTTCAGTTAAAATCGCGAAACGATTTTCGGAATTTTTTATATTTTTCCCATCTTTGGGGACTTTTGCCGTTGACGCAATTTGAGCAGATTTGGGACTTCTTCCCCTTTTTAACACAGTTATGTATCTATCCATACCTGTTTGAATTTTATTATCACTATTTTCACTTACTTTATACATAATTTTATTCATTTTGTGCACGTTGGTCACCTGGGTATTTATTGTTTGTTTGTTTGCTTGTACAGCTAAGCTGACAAGTTTGCTAATAGGTGCAATTGATGTTGTTTCTTGATCACTATTTAACATGTATGGAGAGCATGATCGCGCACGAATAGTTGTGTTTTGTGTAGAATTCAGGTTTGTGCTTAATTCAATTTTTTTATTGTCGTCATCAGAAACAAAAGTTAAATAAGCATTTCTACTGCTTGTGGGTTTATTGTTGTTGTTGTTGCCAGAAGATGAACTCAATTAGAGTTCTCTTGTTTTTTTTCACTTATAAGAGTTTGTGTATGCAAATATTTATGTATACACAAGCAAAAAAAAAATAAAATAAAACCAGTATAATAACTGTTTAATAAATGTTTTGTTTTTGTATTTTTTGTGACTTTAAATTTTTGATAATTTTAATATTCAGTTGCGACGATTATAAAACGCGTCTGTACACTGCGAGAGTTGAAACTGAATAATACATATTGAAGACAGTTTTTTGTGGTCAGTTAATGATAAAACATTCCGTTCAAATGATTTAAAAATTTCTTCGCCTGTGACATTACCATAAAATGATTCGAGTTTCAAAATTTCCTCAAATGAATTAAAAAAATGATCGACAGTTCTTATACAAATTATCATTTGACTAGTGTCGCAATTGTCGACACTTTCGTCGAAACAAACGGAAACATATTTTGCAATTTCAATTCTTTTAATGGTCTCCGTTTGTATAAAAAGACCAATTTCCTCAGTTCGACGAATTATTGTTTGACGTGACAATGACATTTCCTTTATTATATTGGTAATTTGATTCCCGACTTCACCACAAAGTGGCATTGTCGAAAGGCACATTTCCTTGAAAAATTTACTCTCTTCAAAAGGTTGCCCTTTTTTTGCAAGGGACAAAGGGCATATGTGGCCTGCAATCAGCTTCACTTAGCGCGTTTAAACAAAAGAAAGAATTACTTTCCCACTCTATATCCCACGCGATTAATTTGTTTTTCTTTTTTTAATGCTACTTAGAAATTATAAGCGTAGAATTAAAATAAAGTGCTTTGTTGAAAATATTCCCTGTGTAACTGATAAAAACAAATTAAAGAGAAATATCAAAAGGCAAAGCGTCATAAATCTGCTTGTGCAAAAGCAAATGAATGAAATTGTTGTTAATTTTTTATATTTTGGTGAGTAGTTTTATTTTCATTCGGCTGTGTTCGGTTGTATACAAGTTAAGAACTTTCTTAATATAAAGTTCAAAATAATTTGTTTTATTGGTCAGAATGACCGTTTATTTTTATATCGCAACTGCGTTTTGATTACAACTGAACTTGAATTACAACTCAACTTAAAATTAATTTACAATACATTTTATAATAAAATTTTCTTAAATTAAAGTGCTTACTTTTATTATTTCGCAATTATATTTTTTATTAATAATTAGTTGACCTAATTTACATTAAGTGCTTACTTTTACTATTTCGCAATTATATTTTTTTATTAGTAATTAGTTCACTTATTTCGCAATTTATTTGTATTTTCGAATTTTGCCTAATTTACATTATTTCACAATTTATTTGAAATTTGCCTATTTTACATTATTTCACAATTTATTTGAAATTTGCCTATTTTACATTATTTCACAATTTATTTGGATTTTTAAATTTTGCTAGTTCGATGAACTTTTGTATTCTCTATTATTCTGCAATTATGCATTTTTGTTTAATTTTTTATTAACTACAGTGTTAACTCTTCCCCTCTTAAAAATGTTTGCCCTCAAACATTCGAAATTGAGAGTCTTGGGGGTTTAAGTGGACCCGAAATTATGACAAACTGTTCATCAGGATTTTTGTTGGGAATAACTTCTGGAACGAAATCTGACTTTTGTGTGATTTTTATAATATTATTTTCGTTTGTGCTATTTTTTGTTGCGATGTTATGGAATATTACTTTTCTCTTTGTTTTACGTACTAGGCCGGATAAGATTATTGTTAATAGTGATATGATTAGAATGATGACAAATAATGATTTATTAACAACTGTTTCTGTCTGTAAGAATTCAATTTTATTGGTATTGTTTAAATGAAGTTGATTTAGTTTTTCTAAGGAAAGCATTTCGATATATTGTTTTTCTAAAGGGGTTTGATGCACTATTTGTGGTGAAGCTGATATCGCTGAGGCTTCCATATTCTGAAAATTTTTGTTATTAATAGTAATGGATTCGTTATTGAAGTTTAGTACGTATGTTCCATTTATTGTCTGATTATTTATTGTTCCATGGAAATCATTTAATAAAATTGTACCTGTTTTCAATTCTTCTACTGATGGTACGTGGAAAACATCGGAAATGTCGCAATGTGGACGAGATCCATTTAGAAAATGTGGGATACAGGTAGAGTTAACAATGTTTTTTAAATCATTTACTTTACAAATTGTTGTAGTATTGATAATAGTACAATTTTTCTTAATAGCTAACACTTCTTCTTTATATTTCAAAAATTTCCTTAAAATCTATATTTATAATTTTGTTATCTTTTTTTATTGGTTTTATTAATATTTTTTCATAAATTTTTTCAGAAGTAAGTGGGATCTGTATAACATACAATAAAGTTGAATCTTTATATAAAACTTTTACATTAGCTAATTCTAATGCTTCTTCTATTGATTCAAATGGGAATTTTTCTTTGTGTAGTGTTTCGATTACAATTTTTATTTCTTTCTTGTTTAAAATTACTGAATTTATAATATTATTTTTCGCCCATTGAACGGCGTATTTGATATTTTGTATTTCTTCTTTAGCTAATCTTAACCTGATTTGCATGTTTATAATAACAGCATTACTAATTTCATTTTGATTTCTTATTGCTCTGTTAATTTTATTAGTATATTCTGTCAATTTATTTATTTTTTGAGAAAAATCTTCATTTATGATCATTTGTTTGTTATTATTAAAATTTAATTCATTAATATTGCCTTTAAGTATTTCAAAATCGTCGTGGTCCGGAGAACCAGCGATATATTTCCACGCAGAGCCGATCAAGTTTATCGCTCTTTTTATCCTTGTTTCCTCGGTAACCTCTAATGATTTCAGCATTTCTGAGTTCTGTATTAGCTCATGCTCTAATGAGGGCAAAAACATACTCTCTGAATTGCCAGTGTGGTTTATGAAAGATTCTATTTCATCAAGAAAGCTCTGATAATTATTTAAATTTATTACGTGCACAATTTTGAATGTGCCCTCTTGAATTTTCGCTACTCCTTCCGTTAGTGTAACAATGTGGGAAAGTGTGTAGTTAAGGATTTGGATTTCCGCATTGGAGGGTGGTAGGATATTTGTATAATGGAGGAGGAGGAATAATATAATTATCTGCATTCTGGTCCTTTTTTTCCGCTCTCTGGATAGCTAGCTTGGCACGTAATGCCGTCCTTTTTGCTGTCTGCTACTGAGGGGCCAATCACTATCACTTTTGTATTTCTTGTATTTGTGTCGATCAAACTGTTTTTTTTTTATAACTTTTGTTTGAATGTAATTTCTATTTTACTGCGTTTTTTATTTTGTTGTTTGTTGTAAATTAAATTGAATAAATGAATTTTATCTTTATTATTAATGTTATTTCTTTTCTTCTTCTTTTTTAATATCTTTATGTTTCACTATGTGGAACTGTTTTTAAGTTCTACTATGTAGAACTAATTTTAGTTATTTTTCGGTGAGGACACTTTTTACACCTTCCTGCTGCACTACTTAAGGGCTTTTACAGGAAGGACACTCACACGTACCGATAATTTTTAAATTAGCTCGGGCGCCAGTTAAGAACTTTCTTAATATAAAGTTCAAAAAAATTTGTTTTATTGGTCAGAATGACCGTTTATTTTTATATCGCAACTGCGTTTTGATTACAACTGAACTTGAATTACAACTCAACTTAAAATTAATTTACAATACATTTTATAATAAAATTTTCTTAAATTAAAGTGCTTACTTTTATTATTTCGCAATTATATTTTTTATTAATAATTAGTTGACCTAATTTACATTAAGTGCTTACTTTTACTATTTCGCAATTATATTTTTTTATTAGTAATTAGTTCACTTATTTCGCAATTTATTTGTATTTTCGAATTTTGCCTAATTTACATTATTTCACAATTTATTTGAAATTTGCCTATTTTACATTATTTCACAATTTATTTGAAATTTGCCTATTTTACATTATTTCACAATTTATTTGGATTTTTAAATTTTGCTAGTTCGATGAGCTTTTGTATTCTCTATTATTCTGCAATTATGCATTTTTGTTTAATTTTTTATTAACTACAGTGTTAACTTACATATATGAAGCCAAATGTTCTAAACACTTGCACAGTGCTTGCAACAATAATAGCCTTTACATTTTCAACAATCAATTTCATACAATCAATTTCCGAACAATCACAAATATTATAAACATTTGGAACTTCCATCAACGTTTGGAACAGCTGTTTGGTATTTTATTTATAATTTTCAAAGTGATAAAAAGTTGCAATAGACGACAAGAAATTAATACTACTGGTGAAGCAAAATGAACAATAAGAATTCTCCGGGGCACAAGATTTCAAAGGAGAACAGAAAAATATGATTTAATATGTTTAATAAGAATTTTTGTTCTTTTTATGTACATATGTATGTACTTACATATGCATGTCTGCACATTCATGTATCACGTGACACGTTTTTAAGCATTCTATGACTACAAAAATGTTGGTTCTTACATTACATCAACATTTAGCTTACATCAACGATTTCAACCGTCGGCTAAATAGGCCTTAACACTAACAACGAGAAAAGAATCAATTACAAAACAGACAAAGAAAATTGCGCTAATAGCTATAGCATATAATAAGTAAAAAAATTTAAACAGTATAAAACTCAATTTCTAAGTCGTTTGACATATGTTTTTTATACATATATATGTATGTATGTACATTGTTACTGCATGTATGTAAGTTTATTATTTGTTTATATCGCCTAGCAATTACATTGGGTATATCTTTTTTCCTGTTCTTATTTATAAATTTTGTAGCTTGCCTGATGATGATATCCGATGGATATCGAAATATCGCAAATAAATAAATAAAAAAACATCACATTAAAAGTGGCCTCAAGCTCGAAAATTCGTCTTCTTTTTTTCCTCAAATGAATTAAAAAAATGATCGACAGTTCTTATATAAATTATCATTTGACTAGTGTCGCAATTGTCGACACTTTCGTCGAAACAAACGGAAACATATTTTGCACTTTCAATTCTTTTAATGGTCTCCGTTTGTATAAAAAGACCAATTTCCTCAGTTCGACGAATTATTTTTTGACGTGACAATGACATTTCCTTTATTATATTGGTAATTTGATTCCCGACTTCACCACAAAGTGGCATTATCGAAAGGCACATTTCCTTGAAAAATTTACTATCTTCAAAAGGTTGCCCTTTTTTTGCAAGGGCAAAAGGGCATATGTGGCCTGCAATCAGCTTCATTTAGCGCGTTTAAACAAAAGAAAGAATTACTTTCCCACTCTATATCCCACGCGATTAATTTGTTTTTATTTTTTTAATGCTACTTAGAAATTATAAGCGTAAAATTAAAATAAAGTAGTTTGTTGAAAATATTCCCTGTGTAACTGATAAAAACAAATTAAAGAGAAATATCAAAAGGCAATGCGTCATAAATCTGCTTGTGCAAAAGCAAATGAATGAAATTGTTGTTTAGTTTTTACATTTTGGTGAGTAGTTATATTTTCATTCGGCTGTGTTCGGTTGTATACATACATATATAAAGCCGAATGTTCTAAACACTTGCACAGTGCTTGCAACAATAATAGCCTTTACATTTTCATCTTAATTTTTCTTCTGCATTTTTTCCAGGGCTGTGGAGTCGTGAAAAAATAGTTGCGACTCCGACTCCGACTCCAGCCGCCGAAATTTTTAAAGTACGACTCCGACTCCAACTCCAATGCTAAATGTATATGGACATTCCCGATAATTGAATCGCGAAATGTTCAACAACTTTTTTTTTTAGGGTACTTATGGACCTCTAAACGCGATTGAAGTTTGGGATTTCGCGAAAAAACATAAAAATAAATATTACAAAATAAAGCTGAATCAAAAGTTGTTTGTTTTTTACAAAATATGGCTGTATTGTTTGGTAAAATAGTGGTCATTAAAAGAAAAATTACAAGCAAATTTTAGTGCACCGATTTTGAATCATAATTGCATTTTTAAAAAAGAATTTTAACAAAAACATATTTTTCATTGATTTTTCTTGGCGTTTTAAGCAAATTTAAAAACATTCTCATAAAATATAATCAAACTATAATATTTTGCAATTAAATGCAATTTTTTGCAAAAAAAAGGAGTTTTTGTGAATAAATATTAATATGTATTAAAAATGCAATTATGGATCAAAATCGGTGCACTAACGATTGTTTGAAATTTTTCCTTTAATGAGCACTATTTTACCAAAAAATTCAGCATTAATTTGTAAAAAACAAACAACTTTTTTTCGCGAAATCTCAAACTTCAATCCCGTTTGGAGGTCCATAAGTACCCTCCAAAAAAAAGTTGTTGCACATTTCGTAATCAGCACAAAATTCCCCTGCTAATGATTAACGCGATTCAATCATCGGGACACCCTAATGTCCATACCCATTTAGCATTGGAGTTGGAGTCAGAGTTTCTTTCAAAAACAACAACGTGTGTTCTAATGTATGTTGTTATATACGTCGTTAGTGCTAAAAATTATTATAATAATAAACATTTGAAGTTACGTTGTTTTTTTGTAAAAAAAAAAATTTAAATGGCCAATATTTAAAAAAAATTTCGGTGGCCAGAGGCTGGTTTGGTCGGCACTGCTTTAGAATGAATATGACAACGCTTGCAGCGAAGTTTTTTCTTTTTAGATTTTGGTCCGGGTTTACAAAGTGAAATATTTCTTATGAATTTTTTTTTATTCTCTTCTACATTTTCATCCGTGTCTGCACACTGAAAGTTTTGTAATGAAATTTCACTGTGTGAACCGTGACTTTTCAAAATTGCTTTTACTTGGGAGAGAACGTTAATGCTTTTGTTTGCTTCGGTTTCTTCTCAATCATGAGAAAATAAAAGCACAAGTTTATGAGTGACAAATAGGGTTAATGTTGAAAATTTTAAAAAAGGAGCAAAATAGTCGTTTTTTTTTAACGAAAAGTCTCACATTTTTACGTTTTTATTTAATCAAACACACAACAAAAAATCAACAAAATTAATAATTCAAATTAAATAAACTAAAAAATAAATAATTAAAAAGATTAAGTCAACTTCTGTAAAAATGCAAATATTTGAAAATAGAAAATATTAAAAAAAAATTCACAGAATTTTTATTATGGAAAATATTTAAAAATTCTTTGTCGGAGTCGGAGTCGCGACTTTTTTTTAGCGACTCCGACTCCGACTCCACAGCCCTGATTTTTTCAGTAACAAAAGCAAAATCACAAGCAGTGTATTTGTTTTTAAAAGTTGTCAGCAGTTGCAGTCTTAAGTTATAAACACATAGACCACAGCAGACTTCACAACAGCAGTCTTCAAATGCAGTAGGCTTCAATTGCTGCCATGTAGTTAGCTACTGAATTATTTTGAGAACGACAGCAGGTGACAAATGAACTTGAAGTTTCGACATTATTTTTCAATATTTGTTTTATTATATATTTCAGAGCTGCCACATAAATATTTCACAAGAATAAAAATGAAATTGCCAGCTCAAAACGTTATAATATCGATTAAAAATATAAAAGCACATCAATATATTTATTTATTTTAATTTTGTTATGTTATTTTCGGTTAAATAACACAAAATATTTTTAGCTCTCATTGCTGTAACATTTATATTATATTGGCAGCTTTGTATCAGCTTATTGCTGCTTATGGAAATAGAAATTAGTCTAATTTGGCAGCAACAGCAAAACTAGCATAGACAACAACCTGCTTCGCTGTCGTCAAAATAATCAATTTCATATAAACTCTTGTGTTTTATTTTTGACACATTGCTGCTTGCTGCTCGCTGTGGTCTATGTGTTTATAGCTTTAAAAGCACGCGTTCTTTTTGTTTTGTACATTTTTAGCAGAAAAATATTCTCTTTTCTCTTCTTTAATTTTTTTACAGTTATACGTACTCATATACATACCGAGCCTTTGCTGCAATTGAGTCATAACTAGAAAAAAATAGTTTTGCAGAAAACGTGTTTAAATTTGCGCATTGGCTAACAACTAAATGGTAAACGAAAATTGAATATTTGTCTCAATAGTTTAGTATGCAAGGTATTAAAATGAAATTTTTACACGTACGGTATGATTATTAATGCTGCATTAATAACTCAAAAATCATATTATGACTCTATTGCAGCAAAGGCTCGATATATGTTTATTGTATTAAATTTACTTTTCGAAAACGCAAAAATAGTTGAAGGAACAAAGTTTTTATTTTCATGAAATATGTATGTATGTACTTATATATTTATGTACAGTGTATGTACATATTAAAAATTACCAATCCGATCCGATCTGACCTTAAAAATTGTTTTTATTTATTTCTATTTTAATTTTTTTTCTTTCTAATTGTTTTTGCTGCATTATTTGAGAAAATCGATGACTCTGATTGATACAGCTCTTCATTTAAATTAATTTTATGCAATTTAAATAAATGAGTTTTTAAATTGGAAGCACTATTTCTTTTAAATTTATGTTTGCATTTTTTAAAAATTGCTAAGCCTTCGTTTTTAATTTTTTCAAAATATTTCGAAATATCATTTTTAGCTGCCATAGTATAACTTGTACATACATACATACATATGTATGTATATATGGATATCCCAAATGAAAGTCAAAGTTTAATGTTGATCGTTTTGTTTAAAAAAGCAGAATGAATTCTTTGAAAAAAAAATCATTCGTCTAAAACACGAGCTGTAAAATCCAAAAAATTGTTTTTTGCTTCTGCGACTGTTTTCGACTTGCAAAAGCAAATAGACTAGACTGATTGTTTTTTTACTTGCGATACCGTTCAAAAGAAAAGAAAATCAACATTTTTAAAACAAGTGCTGTCAAAAGCATCGCTCAACTGTTGCTTATTCGTTTTGTGATTTTGCTTCGAATGAAACTGTCGCTAATTTCAGAAGCACAAACTTCTTGTAATATTCCTAATATTCCACCCAAGTATTTTTTTTTTTTTGATAATTTTATTATTTATTGAATCTTCAATTATAGATTAAATTATCAATAAGTTTTTCAAATCTTAAATCTAAAAAATATTAAATGTAAGTTTAGCCAACGCTAAACAAAATTTTGAATTTCAACGGTTAATTTTTGTTGTTTTACATCTCTGCTAAGTAAAAAGTATCATTTCCTAAGATACCATGGACAGTATTTAACGTTGGTAGTAAATAAAATTTTATTTTGCCAGTGCGTTTGCCGAATATATTAATGAATGTGTGGTGGGTGATTTTATTATTTCTACCTACTGAGTTTGCAAAAAAGCAGTTTTGGTTTGGCAAAGGATTTCGTACTAAGCTAGGCACAATGTAATTTTTGTTTGAACCCATATCAATAAGAAAGTTTAAAATCTGTCCTGTATTCGCGTTGCACTCAAAATAAGGTAGGGACGAATCTACTGGTCTAAAAAATGTATGTCTGCGAATTCCTGAGTTTCTGTTTCTAATGTCTCTGTTGGTTCTGAAGGTAGTCGTCTAATGTTGGGAGTTCCTCTTCTTTCTCGTAATTTTCTAATTCTTCGTACTGGTTGTTGTTAAAATTTACATCTCCTTTGGTTTGTAAATGGAAGTTTATTTGCATCTTTTGTGGGCTTGAAAGGTATTTGGCTGGTCTTTTGCCGAAAAGTTTATTATTCTGGGCTGGCCTATTCATATAGTTCACAGCTCTTGACCTCATAGAAGTATCTACGTCCATAGGCTCAGGACGTGGTTGGGGCTTTGGAGCGTTTGGCCGTGGTGGACCAAAATTTGGGTTTTGATACCTTTGTACATATGGTGTTTGATTATGATTGTTGTAGTGTCTCATAGGTAGAGATGGTTTGAATTGTTGAAAATTGTGAGATGGTTGTGGCATATGAGCTAGTTGAGGGTAAAAATTTCTTTGCTGTTTATCCTGATATTGTGCTCTATTTATTGGTTGTGATAAAGGCTTATGATTGTTATTCTTATTTGAGTTTACAAATTGAGTTCGCACGAATTGGTTCTCCATTTTCAAGCATAAGTGAAGCGCTTGTGGGAGGGAGATCTTTAGGTTCCTTCATGCCGAGATGTAGTGTCATATTGCCCTTTAAACCTCTAATGAAAACGTCTAATGTTTTATCCCTATATGTTTGAGCGAGCAGGTCCAGCGCTTCCCTACTTACGTCCTTGCAGGACAATTTGTTCATAATGAGTGACAGATAAGAATATACCTCCTGATAAAAGTCTTGGACTTTACTATTGCCTTGTACTAGACTACTCATTTGGTACTCTAGGGTGGTCAAATCCGTTTTGTCTGCATAATGCAATGCAAGACATTTTGTTATTCATTCCAAATTCAAGGGAGTGTTGTAGGATTCTAGTGCCGCGTCTGCACAACCGACAATTTTATTTCGAATCGTATTTAGTATTGCCAAATATTTTTGGGTTCCCTTCTTAGAGCCATACAGTCCGAGGATTCCATCTATGCTCTTTTTCCAAGAGCTAAATTCGGGGGGTTTCCGGAGAATTCCCTTATATTTCTAACAACGTCAGGGACTTTACCTAAATCGGCTAAGTCGTTTCTATATCTTTCTTCTATTACCTGATGTATACCTCTTATGTTTGCGGTGGGATCTAGTATCTGATTAATTGCTATTCGACATTGCTGTGCGCAAATTCTAGCTATCATTTCCTCCATGTTTCTATTATTTTCATTATTAAGAGCTGGATTTGGAACATTTACATTCAGGACTGGAGGCCTGACCAAATCATTAGGATTAGACGTCATTTGTTATATTAATAGAAATTATATTTGTGTTAAAGTTTTTTTATTTCTATTGGAGGAATCGCAATAGTAGTTCTAAAATGTAATATTTGTTTGATCTTGAAGAGATATTAATATTTTCAAATTGATTCACTTTTGAAGCAAAAATTCTCTAAATTGGAAATTTACTTATTAAATTTAATACTTTTCACTTTCTCACAGGATTTAAAAGAGGTAAAGGTATTTTAAGATTGATTCACGTTTCAGCAAAATTTTTTAATTTTGATTTTAACTTCTAAGTTTAGTTTTAATTATTTTCACTTTTTCATAAGATTTATATTTTAATTGGATTCTATTATTTTTCTTTCCTTGAAATTTTTATTACGTTCTTCTTTAAAAGGGTATTTACTTTCTATTTTTATATTTTATAAATTCTTCCTTTATATTTAAGCCTTTTAATTAACTTTTAAGATTGTATTTTATCCTTATTTTCTTTGAGATTTGTATTGTTTGCACTTTTTAAATAACTTAATTCTATTCTTATATTAAACTGGTGATCATCCTTATGGAGCTGGTAGTGGGGTATTGTTCCTTTTCCTTCTTAGTAATGGGTATCCGCGTCTCACACTATGTTCTCCACTCAAAACGTCCTTATTTTGTGGGTGATCCTCCTTGGGTTGCAGCCTATGGGGTGCTTTTTATTGGGAGTCCTTAAATATGCAGCCTATGGGGTGCTTCTTGATTCTATGGATCCCTTTTTTTAACGTTGGGCGCCAATTATTTATTTATAAGTTTAACATTTAAAAAAAATTAAACTTTACTTTTTTCACTTCTAAAATATAACTTTATTTTCTTTATTTATTAACACTCGTTTCACTTAGCTTAATACAACTGAACTTATAACTATTTAACAGAATTAATTACAACTTAAATTCTATGTTAAAATATGCTTGGTAATTAATAATGACACGCTTTGTTACCGTATGCAATAATATTGGTTCTATGTTAAAATATGCTTAGTAATTAATAATGACACACTTTGTTACCGTATGCAATAATATTGGTTTTTTACCGTCTGGAATGTGTCAGCAATTTGCGATGAACAAGTTTTTAACCAGAAGTTTAATGAACTGTAATTAGGTCATTTTATATTGGAGATTGAATGTTTTTTATATTAACATATATGCTGTAAATTTGCCAATTGGTGGTGGTTTTTTACTTACATACACACATATGTGCATACATACATACATACTTGATAAATTTTGATATTTTGCAGATATATAGTGATAAAATACAAACGATCAGTGAAAACAAACTTAAATTAATTAATTAATATTTTTTTGAATGTGAATTATGGAAATATATGGATATTTAATTAGCTTTGTGATTTATAATTTTAATTTGGATAGAAAGCCAGCACAAAGAAAAAACCACAACAAAGTCGCTTTTAAAGGACAAGCAAATCAAAACAAAAAGAAAAATATAACTGTAATAGTGTCGATCTATTTTGTTACGAAAAATAGTATTCAACCCGCGCCATAAAGAGCATAGCGATGTTACGAATATCAATTTTTACTATTCGCCAATACGAATACGAATATTACTTTTAAGGTTTAGAGAAACTTAATATTTAAAATTTAATTGGAAAACATCCCTTTTTTTGTTTTCAGTAACAATAAATTAAAAAAAAAACTGTCGCACTACTTAAGGTATTTAACATTACGATGACATTGAGATACCCTAATTAAAGACCTCTACTCAACATTTTTAAATTATTTTATTTACAGATTTCGTTTTTCTTATTCTGTTAGTGCTTTTAATTAGTAATTCAGTTCTGATTGAGTATATGGCGTAGCCACTTTGTCGATGGACTTTCAGATATTAAATTGTAGTTCTTCCATTCTTGAAGTTCAGCTGAGAATTGATTACCAACTTAACATGATATGCATGGCACACCTTCTATGCCATTGCCTAGATATGGAGGATCACCGCCTTCGCTTTCTAGGCAGTAGATCCTTCAGTACCCTGTCCGATCACTCAGTTGCGGAACTCGGTAGCCTTAGCTCGTTTATCAGGAGCAGTGGATGGTTCGTCCAATAGCGGGTTTGACATCTTGCCCGTTTCACTGCAAGTCTCCCCTTGCTTCGACTTTTCCCACATGTTTTCTCTGTCCCTCTTTTACCTACTCTTCTTTAGACTCCGCTAATCTCCCTTTCTCTAATGCTATCCTTCACTACAGGCAACACAACGGGCCTACATCAGGACCAAAGTGAGCTGGAATCTAATCTTCCTGTTACCAGCAGCCTGCTAACATAACCTAACCTAACATGATATGAAAATACATATGTATAAGACTTTAACTTTTAAATTGCTATACACATCATTTTTAAATTTGTTTCTGTTTTTAAAGAAGGTTATTATCTGCAATTCGATGGTTGCATATAAATTTGCTAGCCCACTACAAATAAATAAAAAATTTTAAAAACATAAATTCGAATAAATGTCATAATTTGTAAAAGGGAGGTTTGCATTTCATTTTGCCTTATAAATACTTTTATTGGCAACCAATAGTTGTCTAATTGTATATAGGTTTGTAGAAAAGTAAACCAATTCATATTGAATGAAGAAAATTGTTTGTTGTGATGTTTGCAAAGTTTTTTGAAAAGCTTTTTGCTTATGGTTTGGTAATTCGCTAATTTTATTTGCGAGTTCATGTATGAGTAAATGATTTTTGGAACTTTTCAAACATAAATGGTAAAGATATGCTGATGAGTTGGTATTTTGCAACCAACGAAATGCATATAGATTTGCTAACCCACAACAAATAAATACAAATTATTAAAAATATGTATAAAAAATAAAATACATAAAATATATTTCCTAACTTTTTTGTTCTTTTTCTTTTGTTTTATTAGTTTAAAAAAACTCATCCTGCAACACTTATAGTCATTTTATCATGGCGCATACCTTGTACAATGTACACATAACAGGAAAGTGACAAGTACGAAAAATAATACAATCTTGAAAACAATCTTGTTTCTTACCTCTGGTATCATAATTATGCCCGGTTTGTGAGGAAATATGAGGTCTTGAGGTGTTGTAAAATTTGTGGCTGTTATGGAACACAATTGTGTGGCCATGCCTCCTTTAGTGTCTTTTACCGATACCTGGAAGTCAAAATATCGTCCGGGCTCCAGGCGGCGTGATAAAACAATATTTGCTTGACACACCGAATTGTACTTTGTGCATGGAAGCGATTCAATTTTGACTGTTGACAATGAAGCATCGCCTACAAACTCAAAGGTTAATGGATAGTCAAACTCTTCATCCGTCGCTCGCAGCCTGTATATGACTGATCCGACTTGGGCATCTGCTGGCACCAAAACAAGACGCATACGCGTAGATGGATCAAATTTGGGATCCACGCACAACACTGACTCCGGAATGAGAATCCTAATTAGCAGGCTGATTGTCAATATTCGATATGCCGTTGTCCAGCTTAACATGGCGGTGGAAATATGTCGTTTTTCCATCGTTCTCCTAATCGATGTGGATAATGTCGCACAGCATTTGTTTGATATTTTTGTGAATTCTCTGCATGAATATGAATAATATGAAGGGGGAAAATATGATAACAACTTTGAAGAACTGCTGTAGGTGCGGCGGGAGGTGAATGTAACTTGTAGTGTTGTAGCAGTTGTTGGTGTTGAAGGAATGCTGGTCAAATAACTGTTTTAGTATTGGAGTTGTTGTTGATACTGCTGCCTTTGTTGCTGTTGATTTGATAACTGTCTGTGGGAGTGTCTTGTTCTTCTAATTTTATGACTAATTTTTGTGTTGGTGTAATTGTTGGAAGCCATTTCTGCTACAACGAAAAATAAATAAACATATTTTTTGAAACTCGCAAAAATTATAGCTGGACATTTATACTTATGTATATACAACAATAAACCTATAAAACTAAGGAATGTGTAGCTAACTTTGGGTTGTTAAAGAGGACTACAAAAAAAACATTTTTTTTTTTTAACTTTTATTATTTATTGAATCTTCAATTTTAAATTGAAACATCAATAAGTTTTTCAAATCTTAAATCTAACGATATTAATTATGTGTTTAGCCACTGCTAAACAAAAGTTTTTAATTTCAACGGTTGATTTTTGTTATTTTACATCTCTCGTGTATGGCTGAAAAAAGAGTATCCCTTCTTTTCAGCCGGGTGTGGCCTCTATAATGTAGAATATTGCGCACAAGTGGATTTGTGTGCAACTTAAGTTTTATAATATATTTCCTCGCTTGTTTTGAAAATACTGTCTTCACCAACGGAACATCAAGGCCTTTGTGAATTCGCTGATTTCGGATATACCAGGGGGCTGCTGTAATAGTACATAGAGTTTTATTTTGTCGCCTTTGAATTTTTTCTACATTCGATGCTAAGGCAATGCAATGCCCCATAACTGGATTCCATAGGACCATATTTTTTTTTTTTTTTTTAATTAGGACCAGCACTCAGGGGATGACCCCTACGTATGCAGTGCATTGTACCGGAACTCAGAGAAAATGTAGAAGGCTTAACTCTTTTACAACTCCGGTGATAGGTAGACGCAATTGGTGAATAGTTGACCTGTAACGCTGGAAGAGGGCTTATTTTAAAGGAAATTTTCTCAGCTTTCTATATCTGTCCTCATTTATAAAAAATTATTTACCCAAATAATGGTTTTGGAGGTTTATGTTAAAATAACAATAGTCAAACTGATGTCCTGAGCACCTAATTTTCTCTTAACCCTGCTGTTAGATTAGGCCCATTTGGTCCAAATTTTTTTTTGTAATCTCAATAACTTTTGAACGGTGTAATATATTGTTTTGAGGTTTTGACTCACGTGTTCTATTTTTGTAACAATATTATTTTCAAAATATAAGGTATCTGATGTTAACATGTACGGAAAAAATTAAAAAGTTACTAATCTTGTATCAGGGACCATTTGGTCCGGTGAATATTTCAATACAAAATACCAAGCTTTTGTAGCATTTATTTAGAAGAAAAATATTATTTTATTGAAACCGTTTTTCATTACATGCTATACAAAATATTTTCCGGTTTGTTTTGCAAATAAAACTTTCGCAAGTGAATCATTTTGTGTCAGATTTAGCCTTACAACAACTACAGATTCTCGTCTTCGCTTTAGAAGCAGCAATTTTTGATGAGCTCTCGGAAAGTGAAGATGAGGTTTGTATATCAGTCAATAACTTCGCTGAAAACAGTTGTTTTGGTAATCTATTTCGCAAAAACTCTGGTCTCCGACGATTTCGATCAGCCGAAGGCCATGAAGCATCGATCTCGGAAAAGAGTATATATGCGTTCAAAACAGATATATCCAGCATGTTTGCGAATACATTATTTGGCCATCGATTTGTTTTACGCTAATCGTCCCCTCAACATGCTGTTCGTCAATTATGACATTCTCATGACAATTATAAAACGTTTGGAGAAGCATATGCCATTGACGGTAGAGAAAACACAAAAATGCTGATTATATATCATTGCATCTAGATGTTGCAAATCTAGGCCCGGTTGTACTGAAATACTATTCTAAGCAGAAGTTCCAATAGCTTGTTGTAATGGATTAGCATACACCATTTGGTTTGTTGCTATAAACAAAGGGTCAGCACTGATTGAAGCTACATCTGGTTCACTTTCTCTTTCAAAATCACTTATTTTATCAGTTTCTGAAACACATTCAATATCAGAGTCTGAAATCACCCTCATTCAAATAACGTCGTCTTTCCATTTGTTCGCAATGTATAAAAAGCATATAAGTAACTATTTCAAGATCAAATCACAAACTAAAGAAAACAGTGTTCGTATGCTTATAGACAAATGAAAAGAGGAATCCCACAACTTTATACAAGTCAGCCAAGTGAATTTACTATACAAGGTGGCTGCGTGACAGCAACAAGTACAATAATCGATAAACGGGTTGGAAGTTAAATTATCAATGGTTTGTAATTACGTTTATAATTTCCATTAAAGTATTCAATGGTATTACATGCGAAAATAGGATTAAATTTATATGTACGTAATTTGGACCAAATGGTCTCTTAATACAGGATTCGCATATTTTTTTTAATCTAACAGCAGGGTTAAAAAACCGGAAGCTCGATTAAAATTTTAGACCCATGGTTTCTTTGGGAAAAGTTCTTAGAATTCCCCGTAGATTACGACCTTGCTATATGCTTTGTCATGTTTTTCGGTCCCGAACAAATTGACCCACCCTAGTGTACACATTTCTGCTCGTTAACTTTTATATGCCGAGTGGCGGGAAGCATCTACTGGATTTTCATGAACGCTTAGAAAAGCTGTATCATCAGCAAATGTTGATGTATTAATGTTATTGCTTAACGGTAAGTCAGAGGCATATATTAAGTACAGCAAGGGACCAAAGATGCTGCCTTGGGGAACTCCGTCTTCGATCGACTGCGGAGGGCTTAAAAATTTCCTTCTCGAACCACAAATTAACGTTCCTTTAAGTAGTTTTTTAAAAGTCTGACGATGTTTGCGGGAAGATTTTGCGTTAATTTGTGCAGGAGACCTACGAGCCATACTTTATCGAAAGCTTGGAACACATCAATAAAAAGCGCAGAGCAATATTTATTTTTTTCAAAATTGTCTCTAACAACAGTCAGAAGTCTGTGAGTTTGTTCTATTGTGATATATTGTCTGCGAAAACTGAATTGATGATCTGGAATGCATCCATTACTAGTCACAAATAGTTTTGAAATATTGGGCAATAAACTAATAGGCCGTTAGGATTCAACATTCGTATAAGGATCATAGACGGGCTTTGGTGTCATAGTAATCATCGAAACTTTCCATTCTGCCGGATAGTATTGCAGTCGTAAAGTACTGTATTTTACAAAAAAAAAAATAAAGACAAGCATGAATTTTACACAAAAAACAATTACTAGTGCGTTAACTACAGTCGACCACACAATAGTGAGGAAAACTAATGTTATTATTATTAGTTAGATTAAGATTAAAACTTAAAGTTTAAGAATATTAAAAAGCAAACAAAAGTTTAAGAAACATTAAGGATTAGAGAAACGTGCTTGGGCATGAACAAAAATTTTGATGTCTTAATTAATAAAGGTAACCACGCATTGTAAAGACTCAAACAAAATAAACAGATAAGAAAGGTCGACCAAATATCCTAACTAACAACTGTGAATGACCATGGTCAAAGAAAAAATAAAATAATATTGTTACCAAACATGATATCACAACGAAATGTTGTGATAACATGCCTTGGGATTCTTTTAAATTAAGAAACGTTAAGAATATTTATGATTATAATCTATAGTATTTTAGGAAAACATTTTGCACTATAAAGACAGTAAAAAATAGTAATGTAGAAGCATATACATCGTGTAGTATATTCTACATTATTATTTTATTATGTACCAGATATATCCGGTGCGCTTCGCTACCCCCTCGTTATAAAATAAAATTCCTATTGTGAAAATTTAATGACGATCGGTCCAGTAGTTAAGACTATATTACGATTTTTCATTTTCCTAAAAAGGGGCGTGGTCCCACCCACTTTTCTCCTGGTACGTATTACAAATTATGCCAATACCAAATGTACCAAATATCATCGACGTAGGTCAAAAAATGCCCAAAATATGGCGATTTAAATTTTTGGGTTATATGGGCGGTGCCACGCCTCTTTGTCCAATAAAAATTCATAAAGCCTATTGTTTCTTCCAGAGTCACAGTAACATGCTGTGAAAATTTCAGGCAGATCGGTCGAAGGGTTTGGTTTTCCTAAAACGGATCGTGGTCCCACCCACTTTTCTCCTGGTACGTATTCCAAATTATGCCAATACCATATGTACCAAATATCATCGACGTACGTCAAAAAATTGGGTTATATGGGCGGTGCCACGCCTCTTTGTCCAATCAAAACTTCATATACCCTATGTCACCCGCCTGAATACTCTGAAGTTTCCCTGAAAATTTCATCAAAATCGGTCCAGTAGTTTCGGAGCCTATTCATTTCAAACAAATAACAAACAAACAAAAAATCAAACATTTCCTCTTTATAATATTAGTATAGATATTATTATTTATATTATATTATTAGTTTATATTATATTATTATTTTTATTTCATATTTAGTACCACCCTAATGTAAATTCCTAAGACATTCCTTTGAATTTACATTGGAATATTTGTAGTTTAGGACAACAACTAATATTAAGTATTCAGTAGATTTTTGTAGTTTTAAGATACTGTTATATTAGTATATAAAAAGTAAATTTGATGAAAATTAATCAATCAAAACTTTAGCCTAAAATCGACTGTTTCTACAAAAATATAGGCATCCTATCTGCCTCACATAATTTTTAGCCAGTGGCGTTTTTAAGCGCCGGCACCAAGATTTAGGCAGGGACTTCTGTCCAAATTAAAATATTCAATTCTGCGTGAACACCACATGGTGATCCTGCCAAACAAAGTTAAAGAATCAACACCCGTAGAGGAATACGTTCCGGCCGGTGGATCTAGGAAGCAACCGGAATATCAAGCAACCCCAATAGAGGCAGGCCCCAAAAGGCTCACAATTGAGGAGACGCGAAGGAGGCAAAACAAACTAAAAGAGGAAAAACTCACCAGAATACCGCCAACGGCCAAACCAAAACATAAAAGAGGAGGAACACAAGTGAGAATAAGAAGGAAGTGTGGCAGCTTTAAGGGCAGCAGTCAATAGCGACCCACCACCATCCTAAGAAGTATCCTCCGAATTGTGGCTACAAATTGCGGCTTTAGAAGCTCTCCAGAGCAAATTTTTAACAAATGAAAAAAAAACACAAAATACAAAAAAAATAATTTTTTTTTAAATTAACATGAAACAAAACACACACATAATTCACATCCATATGTACATTTATTTCACAACTTGTTTCTCTTATTTTAAAATCTAAAATTTACTAATCTAAAAATTACTAAAAATTATTTGAATTTGTAAATAGAAATGAAAAGCACTAAAAAACGAAATTAATATAAAGCAGAATATAAGTAAACGAGAAGAAGCATAAATGAATATGCACGAATGAATGATAGCACAAAAAAAATTTAAAGTAAAGAATAAAACTACCAGCAGAGGGCGACAAATATATGTGATAGCGTTGCCACATACAAACAAAAAAATGCAAAGCGCTAATATTAGAATTTGTTAGAATAAAAATCGTAAATCTTATTATCCTATGGATAAAATAGAGAAGTATTGTATTGACATAGAGAAGTTAGATAAAAATATAAAAAAAGTAAGTCAAGAGTTTACACCGCAGAATAGAAATAAAAAAAGAAGTTGATGAGCTTTTGCAAAATTTAGAGGATCAAGAAAGCAAATCTCTAGCGATAAAATTTAACGATTTATACCCAAAAATATTAAATTCCATAAAAAATTTATGCATTAAGTCAGTGAAAACTTCAGTGACAGATAATAAAATAGAAAAAATGGCACACTTTGATATATCAGTAGTTGGCAAAAACTTACAAACATTTAAGGGTTCACGATTTATTTATTTATTTATTTATCCATTCATAGAGTAATAGAAAGCCTTTTTTGGCCAAAAATATAAATATGTATTACAAAGTAATTCTGGAGTATTCTCGAATGACCTTGGAATAAAACTCTCATTCCGACTTCCTGATGAAGCTAGTGTATTTCAGGCGGAAATATTGGCCATAAGGGAGGCGTGTAGGGTTTTGATTGACAGGGGTGTCCAAGGAAGAGTCGGCATCTTTGTCGATAGCCAAGCGGCACGTCTGTCTCTAAGGTCACACACTACTTTTTCTACCTTAGTTATCCAGTGCAAGGACGCGTTATCCAGTCTAGGTAGTCAGACTGATGTTACCCTCATCTGGGTTCCAGCACATAGCAACTTCCAAGGCAACGAACAGGCGGATAAACTGGCCAGGGCTGGATCTGCCATGGACGTCTCCATTGCTGAATCGGTAGCCATGCCATTTGGCAGTATTAGAAATCTAATCCTCAACCATTTCAGGCAGAAAGCTGAAGATGGGTGGCGCAGGTTGAGCACGTGCAAGGTGGCTAAGAAAATGTGGCCTTGCTACAACGTTAAGCGCACAACACAACTAATTAACAGAAGCCGCAGGGACATCTCGAGGCTCGTCGCAGTATTGACGGGGCACTGGGTTATCGGTAGACACGCTAACAGTCTTTCAATTTCTTTGCGAATGCCCGACCTTACACCATTCGGGACACAAATTTCTAGGCAACAGCATAATAGACGATCGCTCGGAGGTATCAGGGATAGGTCTAGGTGACCTCATTAGATACCTTAATTCGACGGGATGGATCTAGAATCTTACTCCGAATCTGAGGCCTGGATTCGGACCTAAATCAGGTTGACACTGACGAGTGGAGTGGTCTGTCAAAACGGAATCTCATTGATTCTACTTGAATGCTTGCGCGTAGCAGGCAGCCACGTAAACCAACCAGTAGATATAGACTTAACCTTATTTAGTGCCTCAATAACTTCCAGCTCACCGACGCAGGAAAAATAAAACGAATCAGTTGAATTCTTAAACGTTCCAATATCAAATTCAGTAGTACCATTTGGAGGTTAATCTCCGACGAAATAGTCATTCAGGGAACCAACATCACCATTCCAGATCACGTCACCATCAGCACTAGTACATCCAGAATTACGCAAAATCTGCCATAAGCATGCAGAATCAACACCCTGAAAATTTCTTAAATAATGCTTCCTCTTCTCGCGTCTTTTCACTCTCTTGGCCCAATTTCTTAGTTTACAGTATATAGTCCAATTATCCACAGAACGATTTGACCTAAAAGCCGAATAGGCCAAATTCCTTAGAGACCTAGCGAATAAATATTACGCGAATTCATCCACGCATTGTCGTTCAAGCGTAACCTCTTTCTAACAACAGGAACAAACGAAAACAGTTCAGTAAGAAGAGATGAAAATAAATCACATTTCATATTGACATCAGTAGAGTTTAACATTAAAGTTAGAAAGATGCAGAGATAACCCATTCCAGTCTATATTTTCATAGTCAAGGTTAAGGCGGCAAAAATTAAAACATGATCAGATATCGAAGGGCATTGTAATTGACCAGAAAAGTCAACCAAAGAGATATCGCTAACCAGAAAGTAATCTAACAACGATGTCGAGTCATTGGCCAAATCATAGTGGGTAGGCATAGAATTATGAACAATAAGCAGTTTAAGACCCTCGCATAGAGACCTCATGCTATTAGATCTAGGAACATTAAATAAATTGCAATAATAATCACCAGCAACAATTATATTCACATACCTAGAGAAATAATCACGATGACACTCTTCAAACATAGCCACATTACCATAAGGCAGATATACTACACCGAATAAAAGTTTGACATTACAAAGGTGGAGCTCAATAAATAAAGACTCACATTCTCCAGCAACATAGACTCTGTAGAGAGACTTGAACTTAAGTTTCCTGGAGACAAAGATACCAACGCCACCACCTCTAGAAGGCTTATCACTTCTACAAAACACATAGCCGGGAAAAGTAACAGCACTACCAGATACAGTACCGTCCAACCACGTTTCAGAAACCGCAAATATATCGAATACACCATCACTTAGAATAGTCCCCAGCTCATCAAGTTTAACAGAGTTCAAGGCAGGCCTAATACTTCGGCAATTTACGTGGCCAACTTTAAGCTTATTATTAGAATCTCGAAACGCACTTTTAATGTAGGAATTACCACTAATCACCGGACCCATATAACAATTACGAGATTTAATAAGAAATGAAGATAGAGACATTTACGACAAATATTGTACAATTTTATATTAACACCCAATGTTCGCAGACCAACATCTTTTGCAGGTTTCAGAAAACTACTAATTGAGGCATACCCTAATCCAAGAAAATTGCAACAAGTATTAACAGTGTTAGGAGCAGCAAGACAAGGAGGTTTGAATATTTCGTCGTACAGAGAAAAAATTACTCTACTCGAAGAGCAACTCAGTGATTTTCACACAAAAATCAACTGAAGCTTCAACACAAGAAGCGAAAGACGCCATTTACAAAATGAGCGATACAATGGCTTTCAATGTTTTTACTAAGGGAGTCATTGATGAATATAAAAACGTACTGTTGTAGTGTACTCTATATTTTATACATTATATTTTTGTTATATTATATTACATTATTAAAATATGTTATTTTATATTATATTATTATTTTATGTTTAAGTACCACCCTAATGCAAATTCCTTTGCACATTCCTTGGAACTAAAATTGGAATGTTTGTAGCTTAGGACAACAACAATTGTTAATTGATAAATAAATCTTGTAGCTTTTAAGGTACCGCTAAGTTAGTATTTAAGTCCTTGTTTTCGAAATAATAAAACAATCATTACTCAGCCTCAAATCAGCTTTTCATTTATTTAAAATACAGGCATTCAACTGCCTTTTAAATTTTATTGCCAGTGGCGTTCTTAAGCGCCGGCAAGCTTTATTAGGCAGGACTTTAAAATATAAAAATACTACACCACTATCACGACATGGAGATCCTGCCATGATCTTAAACTCTTCACATCATAAATCCTCGACATGGCGATCCTGCCAAACCTTGGCGACCAGGCACCCGTGGAGGAGTACATTCCGGCCGGTGGATCGAGAGAAGAGCCACCAAAATATAAGGCAACACCAGTAGAGGCAGCACTAGAGGCTTTACAAAGCACATTTTTAAATAAGAATAAATAAATCCACCTTTAAAATAATACAACAAAACTTTGAATTTTTAAAAATATTTATTGAAAAAAAAATATAGAAATTTTATAAAAACAAAGGATAAAAATTATTGAATTTACAACAAGAAAAACACAAATACACTTTATACTAAATGTAAAAACTTAATTAATTAATTAATTCACTGAATTTAAAACTTAATTTAAAAATAAAATTATAAAAAAAAGAACAATCTATTAAAATGAAAGAAATACTGAAAAGACACAGAAGATAGAAGTTAAAGAAAAGAAAATGTCAGAATTTTAAGAGTTGCCATATTAAATAATTACAACAAAAGATATATAGAAGCTGGAAGATAAAAAAATGTTAAAAGTAAATTAAGCGTTGCCAGCATTTTTATACATAGATAGATTTTTCACAGACAGAGGGCGATAAGAAAATTTTAAACTCAACGTTGCCAAAAAAAAATTTTTACAAGCAACAATTTGTACTTATATTTCAAAAAAAAAAAAAAAAAAAAAAAAAATGTAATAACTTAAATAATCATAAAGACAGAATTTATTCCTTTACCATTAAAAATCAAAAAAAAAAATATAATCGCGAAAAGTAAAGAACGAAGATTAAGAAAGAAATAAAAAAAAAGAGAGAAAATTAAAGAAAGAAAAGTAAGAAAGAAAGAAAATTTAAGAAAGAAGATTAAGAAAGAGAGAAAATTAACGAAAGAAAATTAAGAAAGAAAGAAAATTTAAGAAAGAAAATTAAGAAAGAAAGAAAATTTAAGAATGAAAATTAAGAAAGAAAGAAAATTTAAGAAAGAAGATTAAGAAAGAAAGGAAATTAAGAAAGAAGATTCTATTCTTAAGGGAAAGCGTCATGAACTTTTCATTTGGGAATGAACTTCTATACCACACGTAGTATCGCACAATTTGGAGATAGTGAGATGTAGCGATAATCCATCTAGCACACAGATGCATTTGGAGAAACTGCTCTCAAGAATACTATTGATAAATTTTATGCTACAAACAGGTTCTTAAGTAAACATAATTAGAAGAAGAAGAAGAGTAAAGGTAATTAGAAGAAGAAAAAGGGTAAAGGTAATTAGAAAAAGGAAGAAGAGTAAAGGTAATTAGAAGAAGAAAAAGAGTAAAGGTAATTAGAAAAAGGAAGAAGAGTAAAGGCAATTAGAAGAAGAAGAAGAGTAAAGGTAATTAGAAAAAGGAAGAAGAGTAAAAGTAATTAGAAGAAGAAGAAGAGTAAAGATAATTAGAAGAAGAAGAAGAAGAAGAGTAAAGCAAAAGAGTAAAACAAATAACAAAACTTTCAATGTTCAAAAACGCGTTTAAAAAGGAATAAAATCTGTCACACAAATATTTAAAATCTGTCATACAAATATTTAAAATCTGTCACACAAATATTTAAAATCTGTCACACAAATATTTAAAATCTGTCATACAAATATTTAAAATCTGTCATACAAAATTTAAATCTGTCATATATTTAAAATCTGTCATACAAAATTTAAACTCTGTCATACAAAAATTTAAAATCTGTCGTACAAAAAAAAAAAAAAAAAAAAAAAAAATTTAAATTCTGCCATATTAATTGTCAAAACGTTAATAATGAATTTTAAAACTTTAATTCATAAAAATCGTAAAAAAACTTAAAACTTTAATTTATAGAAAATTTTAAACCTCAAAATTGTAAAATTTTTCTTAAGGGGTAGGGTGTAGTGTACTCTATATTTTATACATTATATTTTTGTTATATTATATTACATTATTAAAATTTGTTATTTAATATTGTATTATTATTTTATGTTTAAGTACCACCCTAATGCAAATTCCTTTGCACATTCCTTGGAATTAAAATTGGAATGTTTGTAGCTTAGGACAACAACAATTGTTAATTGATAAATAAATCTTGTAGCTTTTAAGGTACCGCTAAGTTAGTATTTAAGTCCTTGTTTTCGAAATAATAAAACAATCATTACTCAGCCTCAAATCGGCTTTTCATTTATTTAAAATACAGGCATTCAACTGCCTTTTAAATTTTATTGCCAGTGGCGTTCTTAAGCGCCGGCAAACTTTATTAGGCAGGACTTTAAAATATAAAAATACTACACCACTATCACGACATGGCGATCCTGCCATGATCTTAAACTCTTCACATCATAAATCCTCGACACTGTTGGCAAGTAGCCATAAAACATTAAATGAGGCAGTAGAAAAATGCGTAACACTAGAAAGAAATTTACAAAATGATAGTAATAACAATATTTTTAGGATTGACAGAAGGGTCAATCAAAATAATTATAATAATAATAGAAATGATCGAAATGTTAGAAATGGTGGCAACTTAAGAAGAAATAATATAAATTTCAGCAACAGCCAAGTCAACAACCATAATAGAAACTGTGCTAATCGTAATTTTAGCAGAAATAAAAATCATTATGATAGCACAGTTCGCAATATTAGTCGAGACAATAAGTCACATCGCGATCAAAGAAATTTTGAAAGACACACTAGAGGCAATAAAAACAGTTTTAGAACCAATTATGAAAGAAATAATAGTGGCAATAATAACTATAGAAATAATACCGGAGGCAATAGACAGGGAAACTAGGTAGGCAGGACAACATACAGCGTTGTCCAAGGCCAAAATTTTTTAAATTTTTTACAGAGAGTAATAATCCAATTACAATAAGTTGCAAAGGTAGAAAGGGAAACGTAAATTTTCTAATAGATACGGGAGCCGAAATATCAATATGTAAAAACAACGAAATAAAATATATAGATACAACAACCATTTCGACACTAAGTGGCATAACTTCAGATACAATTGAAAGTATTGGTACAACGAGTCTAGTTTTAAATTTTGATAACCATAGCATAACACACAAATTTCACGTTGTACCTAATGATTTCCCAATACCCACTTATGGAATCATCGGGAGAGATTTACTCGATAAATACAAATGTAAAATAGATTTTGAGACATACACAACAACCTTCAACATAGCAAACGAAGAATTCATACTACCCATAACACCAAAATAAGTTTACAACACCGATATTTGCATACCAGCTCGTTCTGAGTCAATTGTCCCAATTATTGTATATACAGAAAAGGAAAGTGCTTAATAAGGAGATAGCTCCAGGAGTTTTTGTTGCGAATAGCATCATACCCGCGGTTGGTAAACAACACATTAAAGTTTTAAACACCACCAACAACGAAGTTCAGTTAAGAAACATAGAGTTAGAAAGAAGAAATTTGGATGAATACGAGGTATATGGAACAGGTAATAATACTTCAGACGAAAATAGAGTCGGAAAAGTTATTATAAATCTAAATATCGAGTCAATAGATCCAGCAGCAAAACGGTCATTGATAGATATTATATCAAAATACAGTGAAATCTTTCACATTGAAGGTGAGCAACTCACAGTAAACAACTTTTATACACAACACATACAAACAACGGACAATACTCCGGTATATATAAAACCAAATAGATTGCCTGAGACGCAAATGGTAGAGATCAATGAACAAGTGGATAAGTTAGTGAAGGATGGAATTATTGAACACTCAGTAAGCCCTTACAATTCACCATTGCTAGTCGTACCCAAAAAGTCTACAGATGACAAATGTAAATGGCGACTCGTAGTAGATTTCCGAAAGTTGAATCAGAAAATACTGAACGATAAGTTCCCGTTGACCAGATTGGAAGACGTGTTATACACGTTGGGTAGAGCAAAATATTTTTCACCTAATAACCAATATTGGTATACGAACAGACCCCAAGAAAAATAGCGCGATTAAAAATTATCCTATACCAAAAATGCTGATGAGGTTAGAAGATTTGTCGCATTCTGCAATTACTATAGGCGCTTTGTCAAAGACTTCGCTGATATAGCAAGAAACTTAAACCAATTGTTAAAAAAGAACAAACCATTTGTATGGGATGAGAATTACCAGAAATCATTCGAAACACTAAAATCTAAACTTCTGAAACCCCTATTCTACAATACCCTGATTTTAAAAACCCATTTATAGTTACCACAGATGCATCTAATTTTGCACTGGGTGCAGTCCTCTCACAAGGAGAGATTGTATCGGACTTGCCAATATCATATGCAAGTAAAACATTATCGAAGCACGACATGAATAAATCCGTCATAGAAAAGGAACTGTTAGCCATTCACTGCGCAATAAACTTTTTCCGAACTTATCTTTACGGTAAAAAATTCTACGTGGTTACAGACCACAGACCGTTAGTGTTATTATTTACTAAAAGGCTGCATCAAATTATTCATTTGTTTATATACACACTAGAAATACAATATTCATTCAAATATTGATTACACAAAGAGATGTTAACATAGTCAAACGGGGGAAAACACAAAAGAGAATGAATTCGGTATAGCATAACAAAGAGAAACATTCCATTTACTTGTTTACTTTGAATATTTATTTGCTCAATTTGCAAATGCAAAAACACACAAATGTATGGTAACAGTTACATTGTATACATGAAATATTAAATGGGTAAATGAATGTTATATGAGTACATGAATATATTTATGGGTAAATGAATATATTTACAAAGTAGATCATTGTGTGGATGCAAGTGTTTTTTTGAAAAATCTGTGCGCGGAATAAAGTTTTTGTTGAAGAACAAAGCAATGTGGAATTTGGTTTAATTGTTTGTCGTAAATTTTCTATTAAAAATTTATTAAATTTGAAAATATTGTTAAAATAAATTATATTTAATATTATAAATAAAATTAAATATTTATATTTTCTTTAAAAAAAAAATAATCCTTCTGCCGATTAATTGATTAAAAATTAAAAGATTACAAAAGTTTTTGTAAGTCTTTGAGTAAGGTGTGTGAATAAAGTTTGTTGATTCGAAGCAAACAGACCGATGTGATCACTAGTCAGCAAAAACAAACTATTTCGCTAGTCATAGTGTACCTGTTAGACCACTAACGATATTTCCTTAATGAAAATACTACAGGAATTTTAATTTTTTGGAGTTTCGTTTATTTATCAAAGTTGCCAGGACATATTTGGTTCTGTCCCCGAACAAATTAAAAAAAAAATTAACACATATCGCCACATGTGATATAAATATATTAAAAATACCATTTAATTTGTTTTTTTATTTTGTACTCGAATAAAGACTTAATGTCAAATAAACTTTTAATAAAAGCTTGGAAGGTAAAAAATTTTTTTTTTTATTTTGAAAATAAACAATATAAAATTCATTTTAAATTCTGTATGCACTAATAAATCGCCGTATTCAGCATTTATTTCATCAAGAAAGTTTTTAAATTTTCGATGGGTCAGAGAATTATGGCCCCCACGTATCTTATTAATTACTTTTATGGCAACTTGCATAGTGTTCAATAAATTTAAGTTTTTTGTAAATAACGCCTGTTGATGTATTATGCAATGAAATACATATAAGTTAAAATCGTTTTTTAACAAAAACACCGCGAAACCATCTTTTTTGCCCACCATCACATTGGCACCGTCAATGCATACCGAACAAAACTTATTTTTGTCCGCATAAGATGAAATCTCTCCATCAACGACATCAAAAATAGTGGTACCCTTAACATTTCCATGCAAAGCAACCATTGTCAACATTTCTTCATGGATTTCGAAATTATTGCCAATATTTCTTACGCATATGATCAACTGGCATATGTCATTAATGTCAGTGCACTCATCTAAACAAATAGAAACATATTTGCAGTTAATTATTCTCTCTTTAATATTTGAATAAATGATTGCACTAATATTTTCCGTACGACGGATAATTGTATAAGAGGACATTGGGACATCATTAATAATTTTTCGCATTTCTGCTCCTGTTTGACCAAAGACTTCTAAAACGGCAACGTTTAGCAAGTGCAGTGGTAATAACAAATGATGCCTTTCTTTTTAGGAAACGATCAGGTAATTTATCAACCTGATATTCTTGGCAATCATTTATTATTTTTTCATAAAAAGGTTTTTTGAGACTTAGAAATAATTCCTCCCTATCATTATTTAATATTTTTTCATACTCGCCATGACATAAGCGATAATGCCTTTCTATGAAAAATTTATAATCACGCACCACAGTGCGTTAGCACACTAAGCACTCAGCTTTACCGAAGTAATTTTCGGCAAATAAAAAAGCATTCTCCCATTCTATATTAAACATTTTATTCAGTGTTGTCTAGTAACAAGCTACCACACAACTTGCTCATAGGAATTATATAAAATCTAAATGGCAACCCTGGAAAAAGAAACAAGCGACTACACAGCTTGCTCGCATTAGATCTAGGAACATTAAATAAATTGCAATTAAAATCACCAGCAACAATAGTGTTCACATACCTAGAGAAATAATCTCGATGACACTCTTCAAACATAGCCACATTACCATAAGGCAGATATACTACACCGAATAAAAGTTTGACATTACAAAGGTGGAGCTCAATATATAAAGACTCACATTCTCCAGCAACATAGACTCTGCAGAGAGACTTGAACTTAAGTTTCCTGGAGACAAAGATACCAACGCCACCACCTCTAGAAGGCTTATCACTTCTACAAAACACATAGCCGGGAAAAGTAACAGCACTACCAGATACAGTACCGTCCAACCACGTTTCAGAAACCGCAAATATATCGAATACACCATCACTTAGAATAGTCCCCAGCTCATCAAGTTTAACAGAGTTCAAGGCAGGCCTAATACTTCGGCAATTTACGTGGCCAACTTTAAGCTTATTATTAGAATCTCGAAACGCACTTTTAATGTAGGAATTACCACTAATCACCGGACCCATATAACAATTAAGAGATTTAATAAGAAATGAAGATAGAGACATTTACGACAAATATTGTACAATTTTATATTAACACCCAATGTTCGCAGACCAACATCTTTTGCAGGTTTCAGAAAACTACTAATTGAGGCATACCCTAATCCAAGAACATTGCAACAAGTATTAACAGTGTTAGGAGCAGCAAGACAAGGAGGTTTGAATATTTCGTCGTACAGGGAAAAAATTACTCTACTCGAAGAGCAACTCAGTGATTTTCACACAAAAATCAACTGAAGCTCCAACACAAGAAGCGAAAGACGCCATTTACAAAATGAGCGATACAATGGCTTTCAATGTTTTTACTGAGGGAGTCATTGATGAATATAAAAACGTACTGTTGGCAAGTAGCCATAAAACCTTAAATGAGGCAGTAGAAAAATGCGTAACACTAGAAAGAAATTTACAAAATGATAGTAATAACAATATTTTTAGGATTGACAGAAGGGTCAATCAAAATAATTATAATAATAATAGAAATGATCGAAATGTTAGAAATGGTGGCAACTTTCGAAGAAATAATATAAATTTCAGCAACAGCCAAGTAAACAACCATAATAGAAACTGTGCTAATCGTAATTTTAGCAGAAATAACAATCATTATGATAGCACAGTTCGCAATGTTAGTCGAGACAATAACTCACATCGTGATCAAAGAAATTTTGAAAGACACACAAGAGGCAATAAAAACAGTTTTAGAACCAATTATGAAAGAAATAATAGTGGCAATAATAACTATAGAAATAATACCGGAGGCAATAGACAGGGAAACTAGGTAGGCAGGACAACATACAGCGTTGTCCAAGGCCAAAATTTTTTAAATTTTTTACAGAGAGTAATAATCCAATTACAATAAGTTGCAAAGGTAGAAAGGGAAACGTAAATTTTCTAATAGATACGGGAGCCGAAATATCAATATGTAAAAACAACGAAATAAAATATATAGATACAACAACCATTTCGACACTAAGTGGCATAACTTCAGATACAATTGAAAGTATTGGTACAACGAGTCTAGTTTTAAATTTTGATAACCATAGCATAACACACAAATTTCACGTTGTACCTAATGATTTCCCAATACCCACTTATGGAATCATCGGGAGAGATTTACTCGATAAATACAAATGTAAAATAGATTTTGAGACATACACAACAACCTTCAACATAGCAAACGAAGAATTCATACTACCCATAACACCAAAATAAGTTTACAACACCGATATTTGCATACCAGCTCGTTCTGAGTCAATTGTCCCAATTATTGTATATACAGAAAAGGAAAGTGCTTAATAAGGAGATAGCTCCAGGAGTTTTTGTTGCGAATAGCATCATACCCGCGGTTGGTAAACAACACATTAAAGTTTTAAACACCACCAACAACGAAGTTCAGTTAAGAAACATAGAGTTAGAAAGAAGAAATTTGGATGAATACGAGGTATATGGAACAGGTAATAATACTTCAGACGAAAATAGAGTCGGAAAAGTTATTATAAATCTAAATATCGAGTCAATAGATCCAGCAGCAAAACGGTCATTGATAGATATTATATCAAAATACAGTGAAATCTTTCACATTGAAGGTGAGCAACTCACAGTAAACAACTTTTATACACAACACATACAAACAACGGACAATACTCCGGTATATATAAAACCAAATAGATTGCCTGAGACGCAAATGGTAGAGATCAATGAACAAGTGGATAAGTTAGTGAAGGATGGAATTATTGAACACTCAGTAAGCCCTTACAATTCACCATTGCTAGTCGTACCCAAAAAGTCTACAGATGACAAATGTAAATGGCGACTCGTAGTAGATTTCCGAAAGTTGAATCAGAAAATACTGAACGATAAGTTCCCGTTGACCAGATTGGAAGACGTGTTAGACAAGTTGGGTAGGGCAAAATATTTTTCAACTCTTGATATGACTAGTTCATTCCAACAGATTGGTTTAGACAAAGATTCAAGACCTTTGACTTTAACTTAAGTTTCCTGGAGACAAAGATACCAACGCCGCCACCTCTAGAAGGCTTATCACTTCTACAAAACACACAGCCGGGAAAAGTAACAGCACTACCAGCACAGCACTAAAAAGGACCGTCCAACCACGTTTCAGAAACCGCAAATATACCGAATACACCATCACTTAGAATTGTCCAGGTGGCCAACTTTAAGCTCATTATTAGAATCTCGAAACGCACTTATAATGTAGGAATTACCACTAATCACCGGACCCATATAACCATTAAGAGATTTAATAAGAAATGAAGATAGAGACATATACGACAAATATGTGTACAATTTTAAATTAACAGAAGAAAACTACTAATTGAGGCATACCCATATATCCAAGAACATTGCAACAAGTATTAACAGTGTTAGAAGCAGCAAGACAAGGAGGTTTGAATATTTCGTCGTACAGGGAAAAAATTACTCTACTCGAAGAGCAACTCAGTGATTTTCACACAAAAATCAACTGAAGCTCCAACACAAGAAGCGAAAGACGCCATTTACAAAATGAGCGATACAATGGCTTTCAATGTTTTTACTAAGGGAGTCATTGATGAATATAAAAACGTACTGTTGGCAAGTAGCCATAAAACATTAAATGAGGCAGTAGAAAAATGCGTAACACTAGAAAGAAATTTACAAAATGATAGTAATAACAATATTTTTAGGATTGACAGAAGGGTCAATCAAAATAATTATAATAATAATAGAAATGATCGAAATGTGGCAACTTTCGAAGAAATAATATAAATTTCAGCAACAGCCAAGTCATCAACCATAATAGAAACTGTGCTAATCGTAATATTAGCAGAAACAACAATCATTATGATAGCACAGTTCGCAATATTAGTCGAGACAATAAGTCACATCGCGATCAAAGAAATTTTGAAAGACACACTAGAGGCAATAAAAACAGTTTTAGAACCAATTATGAAAGAAATAATTGTGGCAATAATAACTATAGAAATAATACCGGAGGCAATAGACAGGGAAACTAGGTAGGCAGGACAACATACAGCGTTGTCCAAGGCCAAAATTTTTTACATTTTTTACAGAGAGTAATAATCCAATTACAATAAGTTGCAAAGGTAGAAAGGGAAACGTAAATTTTCTAATAGATACGGGAGCCGAAATATCAATATGTAACAACAACGAAATAAAATATATAGATACAACAACCATTTCGACACTAAGTGGCATAACTTCAGATGCAACGAGTCTAGTTTTAAATTTTGATAACCATAGCATAACACACAAATTTCACGTTGTACCTAATGATTTCCCAATACCCACTTATGGAATCATCGGGAGAGATTTACTCGATAAATACAAATGTAAAATAGATTTTGAGACATACACAACATAGCAAACCAAGAATTCATACTACCCATAATGTAATGTTATTAAAACAATTTAGTTATTCTTAGTGTTTGGGTAGTATTTTTATTGTACTTGGAAGTATTTAAATTGCCGGCGCTAATAAACGCCACTGGCAAATAAAAGTAAAAGGCAGATGAATGCCAGTATGAATTAGTAATGCCGATTGAAGGCAAAGTATTAATTGATTGCTTAAACTAATTAACATTGGCTTATATACTAATTATGAGAATAATTCTTAGGGGTACCTTAACATAAGAGTAAAAGAATAGAAATATATATTATTGTTGGGTAAGCATATTTAGCTTCCAACTATTTATGTATGGCATGTGTTCAACAGTTTTAAAGTTCAACGAGTGCATACTTAAAAGCAACAGATACTTTGGGTTGCTTATATTTACAATTAAACAAATGCAGTAAATAAATGTTATTCATTTAAGTGCATTGTGCAGCTGCACTTGATTAAACGTACAAGTGTCAAATTACAATCACACAAAATATCTTGCTTGTCAATGCTTGCATGTTGCGGTACTATTGAATCGCAATGCATACTACACACTGTTGGCCACATGCTACACCTCCACCCTTTACAAGAATGTTCATATAACGTTAGTTTTATGGACATTCTTTTACAATTAGTTTTTAATTAGTCTAAGTATAAGTGTAATATAATATTTATTTTGTTTTTAAAGAAAAAAAATTATAATATTTAGATGTACTTATTTTCTAATTTTATAGTAGTCGTATGGCCATACAATAATATTAAATGTTAGTTATTATTATATATCTTAAGTCTATTTTTATGAACTACTTGTTGTTTATTAGTTTTCTTATCAACTATGGTAACATTATTTCTTAAATCTATTTTCTTAATTTTATACGGACCAATAAAACTAAAATCAATATAAAGGATTTTCTGATTAATTTTCTTCTATTATATTTTTATCTTAATTACAATTTTGTTTTACTTTTTCTTTATTTTGGGTCTTTTTCTTGAATAATAAAATTTTAATTAGAAAAATATATGTATGTGTATATTCATAAATTTTATGTTATTAAACTAGTTTGAAAATCAAATAACTTTTCACTCTGTACCTTTGACTAAATTGAACGTCTTCATTAGACTTTTAGGCAAGAATAAAACAGTTTTAAATGATTATTACCCAAAAATTGTTGTAATAATTTTATATTGTCAACCTTTAACCCTTTTTAGAATTTTGAATTTTATGGCAGTAGTAAAATGTGTCTCAATAGACTTCTCCAAGTTATATTGAGAGTTTTAAATGTGTACAACAATTTGAAAAGCTTTAGCATATTTCTAATCAATTTTTACATTAGTAATACCTGTTTATTTTTCTATTGTTCGATATATTCCACAATGTCCTCCATCTATCGGATCATCGTGGTATTCCAGCATTAGATCAAGAATTGCATTAGCATTCTTATCATTTATATAGGTCACCTCATTAAGTAGTAGCGCTACTTTTATGCCCTTTTATTTATAAATTATTTAATTGAGATAAATTCTAAAATTTTCTCGTTTGGTGCCTATTTGTTCACCGGCCACTTTCTCAAGCCTTGGGAAAAATTGTCCTAAGTCAATATTCCCATTAATGAACATTATATATAATTTACCGGCCACTTTTTCAAGCCTAGGGAAAACTTGTCCTAAGTCAAGATTCCCTTTAGTAAATAGTTTTCTTCTGACGTCATATTGGGCTTTTTATCATTATTTTAAATTTGATGCTGAATATTTTCGATATTACTTTGTTGTTTATATGCCATAGATTTTGTTGCAATTTTTAATATTGTATTAGTTTTTGTATTTATATCTTTTACTGCCATAAAATTGGGTTGTATGTTTATTTATGTTGACATTTTATTTCTAATATTATTATTTGATGAACTACAGATTTTAGCATCAGGCTATTAATGCCTTGGCTGTATATTTGTGCCTTATATCTTAATTTTGGCATATTTAAATTTTTTTTTTTTTTTTTTTTTTTTAATTAAACTAAGAAGTAAATATATTCGGATTTCAACTAAACCGGAGCTATTACCTTCTACAACTACTTTGTTTTTAGCATTTGGTTTTTCAACTTTCGACTGTTCATTATTCATTTTAATTTTATAATAATAATGTTATTATATTATTTGTCTTAAAATTATTAAGAAGTAAAATGTAATTATTAATTTACTTTCATTATTTTATTCTAATTATTAAAATTTAAGTTAATTTTACAATTTCATTTTCTTTGATTAAGTTCAATTTTAATTTTATCCATTTTAAAGTAAAAATTTTTTTTTTTTTTAAATTTAGAAATTAAAAATATTCTTTAAGTGTAACATGTTAATTATATTTTTATTTTAAGTGCCTTTGTTGGCGTTTTTGTAAATAAAAATGTTTTTTTTTTTTTTTTTTTTTTTTTTTAAGATTTTAGCTACGAGCTATTTAGTAATCAAAAAAATGTTTGCCACGAGCGTTTGACGCTTACTGGCCCTAGTGTGCGACTTTAGCGCACCACTTTTAATATAAAGGTGTTATGATCTTAAAATACATATTTAAAAAAATATTGTTGTAGTTGAGTTTTCTTTGTGTTGCTGTCTTCCTTCTTTTATTAATGCCTTTTGGCCAGGCGGACCTTTATTTTCTTCAGAGTTGGTGTCTTCCTTCATTTATAAATGCCTTTTGGCCAGGCGGACCTTTATTTTCTTCAGAGTTGGGGTGCCTTTTGGCCAGGCGGACCATCTCCTTATTCTGCTCATTCCAAGGTGCTTAGTAGTTTACAGCACTCTTGGAACTGGCAGGATCGCCATGTAATGTTATTAAAACAATTTAGTTATTCTTAGTGTTTGGGTAGTATTTTTATTGTACTTGGAAGTATTTAAATTGCCGGCGCTAATAAACGCCACTGGCAAATAAAAGTAAAAGGCAGATGAATGCCAGTATGAATTAGTAATGCCGATTGAAGGCAAAGTATTAATTGATTGCTTAAACTAATTAACATTGGCTTATATACTAATTATGAGAATAATTCTTAGGGGTACCTTAACATAAGAGTAAAAGAATAGAAATATATATTATTGTTGGGTAAGCATATTTAGCTTCCAACTATTTATGTATGGCATGTGTTCAACAGTTTTAAAGTTCAACGAGTGCATACTTAAAAGCAACAGATTTTTTGGGTTGCTTATATTTACAATTAAACAAATGCAGTAAATAAATGTTATTCATTTAAGTGCATTGTGCAGCTGCACTTGATTAAACGTACAAGTGTCAAATTACAATCACACAAAATATCTTGCTTGCAGTTTGTCAATGCTTGCATGTTGCGGTACTATTGAATCGCAATGCATACTACACACTGTTGGCCACATGCTACAATAACACCAAAATGTGTTTACAACACCGATATTTGCATACCAGCTCGTTCTGAGTCAATTGTCCCAATTATTGTATATACAGAAAAGGAAAGTGCTTAATAAGGAGATAGCTCCAGGAGTTTTTGTTGCGAATAGCATCATACCCGCGGTTGGTAAACAACACATTAAAGTTTTAAACACCACCAACAACGAAGTTCAGTTAAGAAACATAGAGTTAGAAAGAAGAAATTTGGATGAATACGAGGTATATGGAACAGGTAATAATACTTCAGACGAAAATAGAGTCGCAAAAGTTATTATAAATCTAAATATCGAGTCAATAAATCCAGCAGCAAAACGGTCATTGATAGATATTATATCAAAATACAGTGAAATCTTTCACATTGAAGGTGAGCAACTCACAGTAAACAACTTTTATACACAACACATACAAACAACGGACAATACTCCGGTATATATAAAACCAAATAGATTGCCTGAGACGCAAATGGTAGAGATCAATGAACAAGTGGATAAGTTAGTGAAGGATGGAATTATTGAACACTCAGTAAGCCCTTACAATTCACCATTGCTAGTCGTACCCAAAAAGTCTACAGATGACAAACGTAAATGGCGACTAGTAGTAGATTTCCGAAAGTTGAATCAGAAAATACTGAACGATAAGTTCCCGTTGACCACATTGGAAGACGTGTTAGACACGTTGGGTAGAGCAAAATATTTTTCACCTAATAACCAATATTGGTATACGAACAGACCCCAAGAAAAATAGCGCGATTAAAAATTATCCTATACCAAAAATGCTGATGAGGTTGGAAGATTCGTCGCATTCTGCAATTACTATAGGCGCTTTGTCTGACTTCGCTGATATAGCAAGAAACTTAAACCAATTGTTAAAAAAGAACAAACCATTTGTATGGGATGAGAATTACCAGAAATCATTCGAAACACTAAAATCTAAACTTCTGAAACCCCTATTCTACAGTACCCTGATTTTAAAAAACCATTTATAGTTACCACAGATGCATCTAATTTTGCACTGGGTGCAGTCCTCTTACAAAGAGAGATTGGATTGGACTTGCCAATATCATATGCAAGTAAAACATTATCGAAGCACGACATGAATAAATCCGTCATAGAAAAGGAACTGCTAGCCATTCACTGCGCAATAAACTTCTTCCGACCTTATCTTTACGGTAAAAAATTTTACGTGGTTACAGACCACAGACCGTTAGTATTATTATTTACTAAAAGGCTGCATCAAATTATTCATTTGTTTATATACACACTAGAAATACAATATTCATTCAAATATTGATTATACAAAGAGATTTAACATAGTCAAACGGGGGAAAACACAAAAGAGAATGAATTCGGTATAGCACTTGGTCATAACAAAGAGAAACATTCCATTTACTTGTTTACTTTGAATATTTATTTGCTCAATTTGCAAATGCAAAAACACACAAATGTATGGTAACAGTTAATGATGAAACAGAACTGGGGCTTGACGTTTTTCTTCATACAATTTGGCATATAAAAGACGCGGCTGAAAGCAGTCGTGAGATAGAATCTATTTTATTTTGCCAGCGACTTTGCTTATGCTCTCACTCTCAGAGTAAAATTCTCTCAACAATGCTACCACACTTTTATTATATTTCATACAATTTGTAAACAAAACCAAAGAAAAATAAGAACAAAAGAAAATCAAAAAAACATTTGAAAGAGCAATATAATTATAATTTTCTAAATTTGTAAATAATATGAGTAATATTGTCGAAAAATTGATTGCAGAAGTGCATAAACATGATTTCATATATAATTTGCAGTAATCAATGTACAAAAACAAGACTTGTGGATAAAAATTGGAAATGTGAATGAAGTTGAAGACGACGCTTCAATTCTGGGCATTTTTTCTCTGAGAGTCGTTTTTGCTTCAAGTTGCGGACGTGTTCTGTTTCATCATTTACATTGTATACATGAAATATTAAATGGGTAAATGAATGTTATATGAGTACATGAATATATTTATGGGTAAATGAATATATTTACAAAGTAGATCATTGTGTGGATGCAAGTGTTTTTTTGAAAAATCTGTGCGCGGAATAAAGTTTTGTTGAAGAACAAAGCAATGTGGAATTTAGTTTAATTGTTTGTCGTAAATTTTCTATTAAAAATTTATTAAATTTGAAAATATTGTTAAAATAAATTATATTTATTGTTATAAATAAAATTAAATATTTATATTTTCTTAAAAAAAAAATAATCCTTCTGCCGATTAATTGAATAAAAATTAAAAGATTACAAAAGTTTTTGTAAGTCTTTGAGTGAGGTGTGTGAATAAAGTTTGTTGAATCGAAGCAAACAGACCGATGTGATCGCTAGTCATAGTATACCTGTTAGACCACTAACGGTATTTCCTTAATGAAAATACTACAGGAATTTTAATTTTTTGGAGTTTCGTTTATTTATCAAAGTTGCCAGGACATATTTGGTTCTGTCCCCGAACAAATTAAAAAAAAATTAACACAAATCGCCACATGTGATATAAATATATTAAAAATACCATTTAATTTGTTATTTTATTTTGTACTCTAATAAAGACTTAATGTCAAATAAACTTTTAATAAAAGCTTGGAAGGTAAAAAAATTTTTTTTTTATTTTGAAAATAATCAATATAAAGTTCATTTTAAATTCTGTATGCACTAATAAATCGCCGTATTCAGCATTTATTTCATCAAGAAAGTTTTTAAATTTTCGATGGGTCAGAGAATTATGGCCCCACGTATCTTATTAATTACTTTTATGGCAACTTGCATAGTGTTCAATAAATTTAAGTTTTTTGTAAATAACGCCTGTGGATGTATTATGCAATGAAATACATATAAGGTTAAATCGATTTTTAACAAAAACCCCGCGAAACCATATTTTTTGCCCACCATCACATTGGCACCGTCAGTGCATACCGAACAAAACTTATTTTTGTCCGCATAAGATGAAATCTCTCCATCAACGACATCAAAAATAGTGGTACCCTTAACATTTCCATGCAAAGCAACCATTGTCAACATTTCTTCATGGATTTCGAAATTATTGCCAATATTTCTTACGCATATGATCAACTGGCATATGTCATTAATGTCAGTGCACTCATCTAAACAAATAGAAACATATTTGCAGTTAATTCTTCACTCTTTAATATTTGAATAAATGATTGCACTAATATTTTCCGTACGACGGATAATTGTATAAGAGGACATTGGAACATCATTAATAATTTTTCGCATTTCTGCTCCTGTTTGACCAAAGACTTCTAAAACGGCAACGTTTAGCAAGTGCAGTGGCAATAACAAATGATGCCTTTCTTTTTAGGAAACGATCAGGTAATTTATCAACCTGATATTCTTTGCAATCATTTATTATTTTTTCATAAAAAGGTTTTTTGAGACTTAGAACTAATTCCTCCCTATCATTATTTAATATTTTTTCATACTCGCCATGACATAAGCGATAATGCCTTTCTATGAAAAATTTATAATCACGCACCACAGTGCGTTGGCACACTAAGCACTCAGCTTTACCGAAGTAATTTTCGGCAAATAAAAAAGCATTCTCCCATTCTATATTAAACATTTTATTCAGTGTTGTCTAGTAACAAGCTACTACACAACTTGCTCATAGGAATTATATAAAATCTAAATGGCAACCCTGGAAAAAGAAACAAGCGACTACACAGCTTGCTCGCATGAATGATCCAACAAGACTAAATGATTTTATTAAATAAAAATACAAATTATCTTCTCATGCTCTCTTTATTAGTAAGAGAGCATTCGCACATGTGCGGTGTTTTGCAGATCTCTGTTATATAAGTTAACAAATAATAAGTTAAAAATACTAAAAATGAAGTTCCCACATTCTATCAGTCATAAATGCTGACAATGCGTCTGGAGTTTGAATGTGGGAACCAAACAATTATGAAATCAAAAACAAAGTAAACAAAAGTGTCAACTTACAGCACAGGTGGACAACGAGTGCACAAAGGCAGCAGCGACAACATTTTTATAATATAATCTAAGCTTTTACTTTATTCTTTGGCTTTTTCAATTTATCAAATAAAGAAAGAACAACGTGTTGCGGAAGCAACACGCTTTTTTAAAAATTAATTTAAACTCATCTTGTTTTAATTGGCGCCCGAGCAGGGACCCCTAAAAAAGGTCCTTGATCCAAAGCCTTGGCGTGACTCCCGAGTACTAGTCGAAAGGGAGCGACTCGACGTCGCGGTCCACCAAGCCATAGTGAAGTAAGGACTAGGATTAGTGAAACAAAATTTTGTGAAAATAAATTTTAAGAAAAGCTAAAAAAATTAAAAAATAAAGAAATAATTTGTGAAAATAAGTTTTAAGAAAAGCTTAAAAAATAAATTAAATAAAGAAAAAATTTTGTGAAAATAAATTTTAAGCTAAAAAAATTAAAAAATAAAGAAATATATTGTGAAAATAAGTTTTAAGAAAGAAATGTAAAAAGTTGGAAAATAAATAAAGAAATATTTTGTGAAAATAAGTTTTAAGAAAGAAATGTAAAAAGTTGGAAAATAAATAAAGAAATATTTTGTGAAAATAAGTTTTAAGAAAGAAATGTAAAAAGTTGGAAAATAAATAAAGAAATATTTTGTGAAAATAAGTTTTTTTAAAAAAAAAGGAGATATATGAAAAGTTTAAAAAAATAATTAAAAATAAAAGAAATAAGAATACAAAGAAGTAGGAAATATGTTTTAAGAAGGAAATGTGAAATGTTTCAAACGAAAAATTCTAAATAAAAGAGAAAATTTTGTGAATACGAAGAATTAAAAAATAATTAAAAATAAAGGAAATACGAATACAAAGAAGTAGGAAATATGTTTTAAGAAGAAAATGTGAAATGTTTCAAACAAAAAATTCTAAATAAAAGAGAAAATTTTGTGAATACGAAGAATTAAAAAATAATTTATATGAAAAGTGGAAAATAAAAGAAAATTTTTATGTAAAAAATTTTTAGAGGAAAAATTCCATAACGTAAGAAGTTAAAATTAGAAATTGTTCAATACTGTTTAAAGAAATGCTTTTAAATTAAAATTTAACTAAGAGTAAAAGGATATAGGAAAAATAATAATACAAATTTAAAAAAAGAAAAATATAAAAAGAGAGAATAATAACATTAAAAAGATTTCAGAAAAAATTAATAATTTAAAAAAAAAATAATTTTGTGAAGTAACATTTGTGAAAACCTTTTGAAGATGACCGGATATTTCTGGTAAGTAACATTTGTTAACTGTTCAATCTAAATCAACAAAAGTAACAGAAGTACCATTGAAAAAATTATATTAGTGTTGTGCTAAAGTCTTTATTAAAAACCCTTCCTTTTGACACAAAAATGCCGGACGAATCTGTAGAACAACTAACCGCAAGGTTAAGTCGAACACTTACATTAGGTAACAGTGCTGCGTCGGAAAACGCGGCAGGATTTACCAAAATTCAGAAATCACAAATTAGGAGATTGATTTTAGAAACAATCGGAACTCCTTCCGATAATGTAGCAGATGAGGGCGATGATGTTCCCGTAGGTGTAGTACCATCTAGACTAGAAGAACTTGACAAAGTACCGGATATTGTCAAATCGTTAAGGGAATTCTCTGGGAAACCAGGTGAATTTAACTCTTGGCGAAAATCAGTAGACAGAGTATTAGATCTTTACAAATCTTTAATAGGCACAGGACGATACTACGCAATTCTCCATGCCATACGTACTAAGATCATAGGGGATGCAGACACTGCATTGGAGTCCTATAGGACGCCCCTCGACTGGGGAAGAATAAAAAAGTGCTTAATGCTTCATTATTCTGACAGAAGAGATATCGGTACTTTGGAGTACCAAATGACTGTCCTATGCCAGAAGGGTAGAAGCATCACGGAGTTTTACCACGTTGTTTATCAACATCTTTCTATACTTTTGGATAAAGTTGCATGCTTAGACTTAGACGAATCCAGTCTTCGAGCATTAACGAACACTTACAGGGAAAAGGCCCTGGATACGTTCGTTAGAGGACTGAATGGAGACCTCCCGAGGTTGCTAAGCGTAAAAGAACCAACTTCATTACCACAGGCCCTGCATATTTGTCTAAAATTGGACAATATGTCATTCCGCATGAATCATGCGCATTCTCGATTTTCGAATGACAAACTAGTTCTACCAACACCAAAGAAATTTTATCCTGAACTCGTAAATATCGGTAATATGGCCCGCGCCAGACCGATCATTCCTCCACGCAGCTTTCCTAACCAAACCTTAGCATATAACCCGCATAATCGTGCTAATTTCCAAATAAACAGATTTAACACAAATCAAAACCTACCATTCCCAATTCAAAGCCAGAATAAAAATTTTAATAATTCACATAACAATTCATCAAATGTCGGAGGTGTTGTACCGATGGACGTTGATTCCTCTGTTCAAACTAGACAAGTAAATTATGTAAACAGGCCACCATTCAATTCAGCATACAAAAGGCCTCACGGGTCCTTCCAAGGTCCTGTTAATAAGATTCAGAGAAACTTCCATTTGGAAACTAGAGGCAGTGGCGCACAGAATGAATCAGCGGATGAAAATTCATACCATGATGATGCAGCAGAGTGTTATTCAGAACCTGCTAACTACTTTGAAATATGCGAACACGAAAACGTTGATGAATATTCCTCTCGCTTCGATGCTAAGGCTGAAGAAACCAATAATGCATTGGGTTCTTACTCCGTTGAAGACTTAAATGCAGACCTTAATTTTTTTGGTTAAATTGTTCCTCTTTACCCTATTTTAAGGTAAATCTGAGGAACGGGCAAACACTTAAATTTCTCTTGGACACTGGTAGCAACAAAAATTACATAAAATCTGGCTTAATAAAAAATCCTCTTCAAAATACAGACAATTTCTTCGCAAAATCAATATCCGGAGACGTCGAAATTACCCAACATACACTATTAAATCTGTTTGCTCCTTTAAACAAACCAATCAAGTTTTTCCTTCTTCCGGGATTGCGCACTTTCGATGCAATCCTAGGAAATGACACTTTAAAAGATCTTTCTGCTGTAATCTATACGTCAAAAGGCTTCTTCACTGTTGAAGGTAATATTCAGATACCAATTCACCAATATTGTTCCGATGACGTTAATAACCTAAATATTAGACTGGGGCATCTTTCAGATTTTCAATCAGGCTCATTGACTGATGTGATAAACAGACATAAGACCCTTTTCGCAGACCCCGATGATAGATTGACTTACAGTACACGCGTTGTAGGGGAGATAAGAACAACTACAGATAAACCTACCTACACCAGATCTTACCCTTACCCCCTGTCGTTAAGGGATGTGGTAGACAAAGAGATTAAAAAATTGCTGAACGATGGGATCATAAGACCATCCCGATCTCCTTACAATTCTCCTATTTGGGTGGTACCCAAAAAACAGGACGCATCAGGAGAAAAGAAATACAGAGTAGTGGTGGATTTCAGGAAACTGAATGAAATCACTATCGCTGACAGATATCCAATCCCAGAAATTAGCGAGGTCTTAGGACGTTTGGGAGGAAACAGGTTTTTTACGGTAATCGATCTTAAAAGCGGGTTTCATCAAATCCCGCTAAAGGAGGCAGATATCGAGAAGACGGCATTTTCCATTAACAATGGAAAATATGAGTTTACAAGACTCCCATTCGGGCTGAAAAATGCACCCGCCATTTCCAGAGAGCTCTTGATGATATTCTTCACGATTTTATAGGGAAGACTTGTTTCGTCTACATAGACGATATTATTATTTTCAGTAAGGACGAGAAATCTCACCTGCAGAACTTAGATGAAATATTTAGAACATTAAACGCCGCCCACATGAAGGTTCAGTTGAATAAATGCGAATTCTTTAAGACCGAGGTCGAATTCTTGGGGTTTGTGGTGTCTGAGAATGGTTTAAAGCCTAATCCAACTAAAGTCGAAGCCATAACTAAATTTCCATATCCCGGCACACTCAGGGATTTGCGTTCTCTGCTTGGTCTTTTTAGCTATTATCGCCGATTTATCAAAGGATTTGCTGACTTAGCAAAACCACTTACACAAATGTTGAGAGGGTCACATGGCAGAGTTTCTAGAACTGAATCAAGTAGAATAAAAATATCAGTGGGAGACTTAGAGAGGGAAGCCATTGACAAACTTAAACATGCTCTTATATCACAAGAAGTTATACTTTCTTACCCTGATTTTGAAAAAGAATTTCACCTTACAACCGATGCGTCAAATATTGCTATCGGAGCGGTATTGAGTCAGGAAGATCGACCAATAACCTTTATTTCCAGGACTTTGTCAAAGGAGGAGGAAAGCTATGCTGCAAATGAGAGGGAAATGCTGGCCATAGTTTGGGCTTTGCAGAACCTCAGAAACTACTTATATGGCATTGCAAAAGTGGTGATCTTTACGGATCATCAGCCTCTAACCTATGCACTGAGTAATAAGAACAGTAATGCGAAAATGAAGAGATGGAAGGCCATATTGGAGGAATACAATCATGAAATCCGATATAAGCCTGGAAGGACCAACGTAGTTGCCGACGCACTTTCTCGTCCTTCTACAACAAATGTCAATACTTTAACTGGAACTGTTCACAGTGCTGAAAGTTCAGCAGAACATTTGATACCTAGTGTTGAGGTTCCGGTGAACGCGTTTAAGAATCAATTGTTCCTTTCTCTGGACGATGTTCCTTCTTACCAGTTTCAGATAATATTTCCGGGTTATCATAGACACACAATCATAGAAAGGGATTATGGCCCAGAAAATTTAGTCACCATACTAAAGAGGTATCTTAATCCTTCTGTCATTAACTGTATTAAAGCACCCGAACCCATTATGGGAAAAATACAGGAAGTGTACCCCGATCATTTTTCAAATTATAAAACGCGTTTCTCACAACTAGTTGTACACGACGTGACTTCTGAATCTGACCAGGAAAACATAATTATTGATACCCATAAACGCGCCCACCGTAATGCACTTGAAAATAAAAGCCACATATTGGAAAAATATTATTTCCCAGGAATGCTTGCCAAGATTAAGAGAGTAGTAAAGTTATGCAGCATTTGCAAGAGGAATAAATATGACCGACACCCAGTGACACCGCAGTTAAACCAAACACCAATCCCAACTTATACCGGACAGATTATTCATATTGACATTTTTTCTACGGATAAAAATGTGATCATGACTTGTTTGGATAAATTTTCAAAATTCGCTCAGGCAAGAATCCTTAACGGAAAATCAATTGAGGATGTCCGGAAGCCTCTAAGAGAACTAATTTTTTATTTTGGTGTTCCGAAAACTATTGTAATTGATAATGAAAAGTCCCTTAACTCTGCTTCCCTTATGTTCATGATGAAGGACGAATTGGGCATAGAAGTTTTTACGACACCTCCATATAGAAGTGAAGCAAACAGTCAAGTTGAGCGCTTTCACTCAACACTGGCAGAACTCTTGAGGTGCTTAAGGGATGAAGCAACTAGCAGAAATTTCGAGGAACTTCTCGAAAGAGCCGTTAATGAATATAATCATTCAGTGCATTCCACGATTGGAAGAAAACCCGTTGACATGTTTTTTGGGCGAACCATAGATTTTTCACCAGGACATTATGAGCGTACTCGACAGACCAATGTTGAAAGACTGCAAAAGAAACAGGAAAAGGATTTGAGATATCATAATAAGAAAAAAACAAGGGCGAAGGATTATACTCCAGGACAGACGATCTTTGTTAGGATTAATAAACGCATTGGTACTAAATTGACCGAAAAATATAAAGAGGAAGTAGTGAAAGAAAATAGGAATTCTACCGTTGTAACGGAAAGCGGAAGAATTGTTCATAAGAAACATATTAGGAATTAATTCCCTTTTTCGAATTTTGCAGGTTTTTACTGTTCACACGACTATGCGTGGCCGACATTCAGATAATGGATTATTCCAATTCGAAAATGGTTGCGATTGACATAGGATCGGCTAAAGTCCAGGCTGGAACATTTAAGCTGGTTCACGTGATAGATTTGCAAAATTATGAAGACGTTGTAGGCAAATTGGAAAACGCACTCTTACTCGGCAATACCTTAAACCATCCTCTCTTTCCTTACCTAAATCACTCCATTATCCAAATCAAGTCCTACATCTCCCGACTAAAGCCAAACTTAAGGAAGAGACGTTCTTTAGATTTTCTTGGATCGGCATGGAAATGGCTATCTGGAACGCCAGATCGGCATGACTTTGAAATAATCCAGGAGAAAATGAATAACGTTTTGTCCAATAGCAATAACCAAGTGATAATTAATCAGCTTTCTATTGACAGATTGAACAATATTGCAAATGTTACAAATAATATTTTAAAGGTCATTAAATCAGAAGATCAAAGGGAGAGAATAACCGAGTTTAAATACAAAATTGAAATAATTAAAGAGGAAATATCAAATATAGAATTTGCTATTTATTGGGCAAAAGCTAACATTGTTAATTCGTTTATTTTCTCCAACAAAGAAATAGAAACCTTACAAGATGTTTTCGAAAAAAACAATATTCCTTTTTCTAGCATTGATGAGCTGCTCACTTTTGCAAGTATAAAAGTGGCAGTTGATAACAAAAATCTAATCTATATAATTAGTATTCCAACTACTTTAAAACAAAATTGTAAAAAATTATTGATAAAGCCTGTTAAGTTTAAGAATTTAATTAAAAAATTTGATTTCGAAAAAATAATAAAATGTGGCAATGATATTTTTGGCCTAAATAAGGATTGTCAAACTTATAATAGCTTAAGTATTTGTAGATTAAGTGAAATAAGAAATATTACTGTCGCTGCATGCATTCCAAAACTTTTAATGAGTCAGCCATCAACATGTGCAACTACAAACAACTACCATATTCCAACCGTTGAAGAATTAAAAGATGACATCTTATTTCTGAACCAATTCATGGGAGAAGTTGAGGTTGACGGATCATCAATGCATCTGAACGGTACTTTTATCATTCACCACCTCAACTCTTCAATTAAAATAGATGGGAAAATTTATAAAACAGAACAATTCACTGGATCAAAACCCCTTCCAGCACTAGTTCAACCAAATTTGGCAGAGGCAGAAGTGGAAACACTTTCACTCGAGATGATGAAGGCTGTAAGCTTTAACAATTCAAAAGTAATTCAGGAGCTAAAAACCAACAGCAACCTGAATTTTTATTTCAACATCATTCTAACGGCAACAACTATATCAATGGTTGTTGTTATCCTAACCAAGATTTGTATAAGAAGCTGTCGGGAGAAGAATGAAAAACCCGCCACGTCAAACGAGGAACGAGAGCGGACAGAGGATCCTAGTGTGGAAGAAACCTCAAGTAGTCCTAAAGTCACTCCCGCTAAGGCTAAAAGTATTCATAGCTTACCGTTTTTCTAGCAATCCTCCATACGAGGACGTATGAATTTAAAGGGGGAGGAGTTAACAAATAATAAGTTAAAAATACTAAAAATAAAGTTCCCACATTCTATCAGTCATAAATGCTGACAATGCGTCTGGAGTTTGAATGTGGGAACCAAACAATTATGAAATCAAAAACAAAGTAAACAAAAGTGTCAACTTACAGCACAGGTGGACAACGAGTGCACAAAGGCAGCAGCGACAACATTTTTATAATATAATCTAAGCTTTTACTTTATTCTTTGGCTTTTTCAATTTATCAAATAAAGAAAGAACAACGTGTTGCGGAAGCAACACGCTTTTTTAAAAATTAATTTAAACTCATCTTGTTTTAATTTATACCTACATGGTTATGTATGAATTTGTTTATTTATTATTTTCAAAATCATAATCACCACAAAATGAATACAGAAAATACTAGTAGTAATATGAATATATTCAAATAGGTAGTAAACATTCAAATAATATTGTATTCCACACATATTCATAGGAGTGCTTCACCCATTTCATTATATTTCGTTTATTTGAATGTGGTAGTATTTTTTTCTCATCAAGTAGATATATTCTCTTTTCTCTTTCGCCTTATGTATTCATTCATTTGGTTTTATTAAGAGTGTGGAATGAAACTTTACATATTTAAATAACATATGAATGTATTACAACGCCGTTTGAATGTACTCATCCAGACCATTATTATTTACACATAAAAATCCGTCGTCCAAAATGACTCAGATAAGACTTGATCTAAGCGATTATGATTTTGAGATATCGTACAAAAATGGCAAATACATTAAAAACTCTAATTTCACAAAATATTGAAAACAATCAACATAATATATTGGCCATAACACGCAACATGAAGAAGACATTGGAACAACAACAACAAGTTAACAAAAATGATGAAAACTGCATTTGTAACGAAAAGCGTCATGAACTTTTCATTTGGGAGTGTACATCAACATCAGATGTTAAGAATATAACAAAATTAAGGTTTGAGTTAGATATAAAATGTAAATAACCTCGCATAATAGTTTCTGATTCAGAGATAATCATAAGCTACGGCGATAATCCACAGAGCACACAGTTGTCCTTGGAGAAACTTTTACCAAATCTACAATCTAGAAATATACAGAAGCTTGCTTTAAATTCCAATGACATGATTTTCAAAACAACGCATATAGAACAATTTAAAAACATTTTTAACAATATAAAGAGAAAAAAAGTGAGAATTTGAAAATTTTAATATACAAATCTCCAACACTTATAACTGATAAAAATATGCAAAACGACTTAATTACTAAGTGTCATGATTCGACTATAGGTGGTCACTTAGGTATTAGAAAAACAACTTTATTAACTCTGAAAAAAATCACATTTCATATTGACATCAGTAGAGTTTAAAATAAGACCAACTTTAAAGTTAGAAAGACCAGCTCGTTCTGAGTCAATTGTCCCAATTATTGTATATACAGAAAAGGAAAGTGCTTAATAAGGAGATAGCTCCAGGAGTTTTTGTTGCGAATAGCATCATACCCGCGGTTGGTAAACAACACATTAAAGTTTTAAACACCACCAACAACGAAGTTCAGTTAAGAAACATAGAGTTAGAAAGAAGAAATTTGGATGAATACGAGGTATATGGAACAGGTAATAATACTTCAGACGAAAATAGAGTCGCAAAAGTTATTATAAATCTAAATATCGAGTCAATAGATCCAGCAGCAAAACGGTCATTGATAGATATTATATCAAAATACAGTGAAATCTTTCACATTGAAGGTGAGCAACTCACAGTAAACAACCTTTATACACAACACATACAAACAACGGACAATACTCCGGTATATATAAAACCAAATAGCTTACCTGAGACGCAAATGGTAGAGATCAATGAACAAGTGGATAAGTTAGTGAAGGATGGAATTATTGAACACTCAGTAAGCCCTTACAATTCACCATTGCTAGTCGTACCCAAAAAGTCTACAGATGACAAACGTAAATGGCGACTACTAGTAGAATCAGAAAATACTGAACGATAAGTTCCCATTGACCAGATTGGAAGACGTGTTAGACAAGTTGGGTAGAGCAAAATATTTTTCAACTCTTGATATGACTAGTTCATTCCACCAGATTGGTTTAGACAAAGATTCAAGACCTTTGACTTTAACTTAAGTTTCCTGGAGACAAAGATACCAACGCCGCCACCTCTAGAAGGCTTATCACTTCTACAAAACACACAGCCGGGAAAAGTAACAGCACTACCAGCACAGCACTAAAAAGTACCGTCCAACCACGTTTCAGAAACCGCAAATATACCGAATACACCATCACTTAGAATTGTCCCCAGCTCATCAAGTTTAACAGAGTTCGAGGCAGGCCTAATACTTCGGCAATTTAGATGGCCAACTTTAAGCTCATTATTAGAATCTCGAAACGCACTTATAATGTAGGAATTACCACTAATCACCGGACCCATATAACCATTAAGAGATTTAATAAGAAATGAAGATAGAGACATTTACGACAAATATGTGTACAATTTTAAATTAACAGAAGAAAACTACTAATTGAGGCATACCCTAATCCAAGAACATTGCAACAAGTATTAACAGTGTTAGGAGCAGCAAGACAAGGAGGTTTGAATATTTCGTCGTACAGGGAAAAAATTACTCTACTCGAAGCGCAACTCAGTGATTTTCACACAAAAATCAACTGAAGCTCCAACACAAGAAGCGAAAGACGCCATTTACAAAATGAGCGATACAATGGCTTTCAATGTTTTTACTAAGGGAGTCATTGATGAATATAAAAGCGTACTGTTGGCAAGTAGCCATAAAACCTTAAATGAGGCAGTAGAAAAATGCGTACCACAAAAAATTAATTAAAAATTAATTCTCATATTCTATTTCTCTTGAAAACTGGTTAAATAGATATTCTTCTCAATTAGTATCCACTTTACGAAAATTGTAAAGATGGACAATTGAACGCTGATGAGAGGTGTAGCGGCCTTTAAATCAGTACTGATACGTTCTGCTAAAAACTGATTGGATATAAATAATAATATTTTTAAACATAAAAAAACTCTTAGTAATTTTGAATTTTCATTAATTCAATAAAACTGAACTTGAGCCTGACAATATAACTTTTCATATATACATCAATATAAGTTCAAATAAAAATTGCGTTTATTCGTAATAATAATAATATAAAAATATTTATTCCGCTTGGGCAAGAGCTATAAATACCCTAATAACAAGGGCCACAGTTATATGTGAATTTCCCTAATATAGAGTAAAAATAACAAAAACGTCAGAATACAAAGTAGAATACTTTGATGATAACGGACTATGAGTTTGTGTTGATTATTAGTACTTTCCAAACAGTAATGAGGGAATTTCGTACTAACCAGCACTGTTTCAAGGTAGAATAAAAAATGAATTAAAAATCAATTATCATATTCTATTTCTCTTGAAAACTGGTTAAATAGTTGATATTCTTCTCAATTAGTATCCACTTTACGAAAATTGTAAAGATGGACAATTGAACGCTGATTAGAGGTGTAGCGGCCTTGAAATCAGTACTGATACGTTCTGCTAAAAACTGATTGGATATAAATAATAATATTTTCCAACATAAAAAAACTCTTAGTAATTTTGAATTTTCATTAATTCAATAAAACTGAACTTGAGCCTGACAATATTACTTTTCATATATTTTCCCATTTTTTTTTATTTTTAGAGCTATGCTCTTTATGGCGCGATGGGGGTGAATTTTATTTTTCGTAACATAATTAACGACACTATTACAGTTATATTTTTCTTTTTGTTTTGATTTGCTTGTCCTTTAAAAGCGTCTTTGTTGTTGTTTTTTAAAATCAAGACGAGAATATATCGCACCCTAAATACAAAAGGCTCACAACTCAAAATACTAAAATTTTCAGGAGAGACAAAAAACTGTTTTCGTGCAGAAGCAACACACTTAACATAAAAATATACATAACTGTATTTTTCCAGTTAAAGAAGATAGTGATGTGAAAGCAATTTTTGCAGTAGTTAGAGATGTATACTCTGAATTAATTTATGGAAAAAAGTCAGTTTTGGAAAATTTTGAGTGTGACCCTTTTGTTTTAAGGGTGCGATATGTATGTATATATAAGCAGTAAAAAAAAAAATTAAATATACTCATATGAATACATATGTATGTAAGTATGTTAGTGTTTCGTTTTTGTTTTGCTTTGTGTTGCTGAGTTGCCGAGCTACCCACCAAACAAAACGTCAAGCGTTTGAACTATTATGCTTTGATGAATGTAGTACATATTTGGTCAACAAAATTAATTGAAAATAATTTTTTCTATTAAATAAATATTATTTTATTATTTTCTATTTTTTTTTTGGTATTATAAAGACCCAACACAATTAGGTTATATAGGCCAAAATAAAATGCTATATTATTTAAAAACTTAACTAAAGTTTTTAAATTATGGGTTAAATTTCTTAAAACAATGTCATAAACTCTGAAAAATTATTAAATCTTCACACATTTTATATAGCTATATACCTAATCAGCATAGCTCTAACTGGGTGTCCTAAGACACCTCTCTTCTTTTTTATTTTTACTTTCTTAGTTTTTACTAGAGTAAGAATATTTTTGCTTAGAATATTCCTTAAGACTCAAATATAAATTAACCTAATTTTTACTTAAAAAATTATTAGAACGGTCTTCATGTTTTGGTTTTTGCTTTACCGATGAAATTATTAATGTTGTGTTGGTTTTGATTTTTTTTTTTTTTTTTAGAAAAGATGATTTTCAACGGGTTAGGGCTGATTAGTCTTCCAATGGATGTTAGACTTCTATGTTGAGTTTTGTGTTGATGTTGATTTTTATGTTGTTGTAGTTCGGTTTGTTTCCAATACGTATTTTTTATTATGGTAATGTTCATAAAGTGGTTTTTTTTATGACTTGTTAGATTGTTTATTTAGTTATTATAAGTTCTTATTAGGGGTTTTTTTCTGTCCTAATTTTTCACTTATTATTATTATCTTTTAACTTAACTAATTCACTTAGCTAGAACCGTTCCAATTGCACGAATTTTTTCCGTTTTACTTTTCGTTACTAAAGCTTACAGTATGTATGTAAAAAAATTAGCTATCAACGCAAAAAAGGATAAAAAACGTGTATATGTTATAGCTTACAGTACACGGCATGTGAAAAGCCTCATTCGCATGTGGCTCTGACGTCACGAGAATTTGCAGTATTTTGTTTACATTTACTAAACATGTAGAAGTGGCTACATACTTCAAAATTTTGGTAGTATATGAAATGTTGTTTAGTCCCAAAATTTATGTGTGACAAATGTAGCCGAATCGTACACATTTGCAATGGCAGCATATGTGTGAACTTTTGATTGGCTACATAAGTATGTATTGTCAGTACACCGCATGTAACATACGTTCACAGTTTTCATATTAACATGTACAACAGTCACATGTTTATGGCGCTTGTTTAATTTTTAAAATTTTGTATGAAGACAAATTTATAAAATGTCGAAGAGAAAAAAGAAATAAAACAAAATCTGATAAAAAGTAAAATAAATTCACTTTTATCGTGAAATAATTCCCATGAACAATAAAATGGTGAAAAAAATTAATAATACTGCACTGACACAAAAACAACGCAACAATTGGCGATCACAGTTGTTTTATTAATTATTGAATAAATTTACTATTTATACATTAATTTTTTCATCTTAGCTTTGAAAGTATCTTTCGCATGGTTTAGAACAAGAACGAGAAATAATAACAAAAACCCAAACTAATTAAGCTGTTAATTAAGATATTAATTAATAAAACAAAAATCCCAAAGCAAAGAGAAATACAAAAATATTAATGGAAATCAGAAAATATGATCATTTTTCTACCCTTCTTTTATCCCTACCCCGCTTGTCAACCAAAAAAATTATCATGAATCTTAGTCATCGTGTGATTAATAATAATAAAGAAAATTTTTTCGTCATTAAATTCCAACCAATTTTGAGGGAGAAAATCAACATTGGCAAGAGTGGCACTGGCTACATACTATTGAAAAATGTTGTGTCAAAAATGTTTGCTGCCACATGTTTGGGACTGCTTCATAAAAATATTACAAATGTCAAAATTCAAATGTACCAAGGTAGTACACGACATGGCTAAAATACGCAAGTTTGCATGTCTCTACAAAGGAACATGTGGCACACATATCAATGTGTGCTGCATGTGAGTGTCACAAAAAGTGGAAGTACACGACATGTTGCCAATTTAGCTTCATGGTGAAGTCAAAATTACGTCAGAGCCACATGCATATGTGGCTTTTTACATGCCGTGTACTGTAAGCTTAAGGATTCAACACAATTCTATAAACGAACGAGTGCCTGCGGATGGACACGTACAGGCTCAGGTTCCGTGGTATATTTTTTATACGTCCCTGCTCGGGCGCCACTTAATAAAATATTTCTTTAATTTATCTTTATATAATTAAATTTATTTTATTACAAAATTTACGTATATTATATTATTAACTTAAATTATATTATGTCTTCTTATTCGGACTTCAAATTTGTTATTAATTATTAAAATGTTTTCTTTCTCGTGAGCTATTTTAGGTGCATTCAATGCAGACATATAAATATTGCGAAAAAGGTAAATAATTAAATATGGAACAACCAGAAATGTGTCAGCATTAAGCACTTTAAGTAAATGTTGCGAAAGAAGGAAATAATTAAACTTGGAACAACCAGAAATGTGTCAGCAATTAAATTATGACAAGGGGGATTAAACTTTATTAAAATAACTATGTTATTTATTAACTTGTATTCGTATATAAAAATCGTACCTTTATGGTCGGAAACCTTGTCCATACCATCCGAAAGCTGAAGCCTACTGGTGAACTTTCTATTTGGTAAGAAAATTCATAGTGCAAATCGATTTTAACAGAAGATAAACTACATAATATTTATTTATTTCTTGTAATTGGTTTCATTACAGTGCAATTATTTTTTAATAAAACGAACGCCCACAAAATGAAATCTTTTGAGGCTACGTATTCGTATCGTAATTATTTGAAAACTATTACTTATTTTTTTTTTTGTAGTTTTTATTATTTATTGAATCTTCAATTATAAATTGAAACATCAATAAGCTATTCAAATCTTAATCTAAATATGTTTGTTATATGTTTAGCCAATGCTAAACAAAATTTTTAATTTCAACTGTTGATTTTTGTTGTTTCACATCTCTCGTGTACGGCTAAGAGAAATAGTATCCCTCATTCTCAACCGGGTTTGGTCTCTATAATTTAGAATATTGCGCGCAAGTGGATTTGGGTGCAACTCGGTTTTTCAATATATTTTTTCGTGTCTTTTGAAAATGCTGTCTTCAGCAACGGAACATCAAGATCTTTGTGAATTCGCTGATTTCGGATATACCAGGAGGCTGCAGTAATTGTACGTAGAATTTTGTTTTGTCGCCTTGGACTTTTTTCTACATTCGATGCTGAGGCAGTGCCCCATAACTGGATTCCATTGGACCACATTGGTTTCAGGATCGCGTTGTATAATAAAAGTTTACATTCTAGTATAGAATTTCTTCCAATAAGCCAAAACGACGATCAAGATGAACGCCTAGAATTGACGTGTACACATATCTGCTCATTCACTTTTATCTGCCATTGTTTAGCCATGTTTCCAATTTTGATATGTACCCTTGTAGATTCCGGGAAGCTTCTACAGGATTTTCATGAACGCTTAGAAAAGCCGTATCATCAGCAAATGTTGACGTGTGAATGATACTGCTTAACGGTAAGTCAGAGGCATATATTAAATAAAGTAAAGGACCGAAGATACTGCCTTGAGGCACTCCGGCTTCAATCGACTGAGGGGGGCTTAAAAAATTGCCTTCCTGAACTACAAATTTTCGTTCCTCTAGATAGCTTTTTAAGAGCTTGACGATGTTTGCGGGTAGATTTTGTGTTAATTTGTGGACAAGACCTTCGTGCCTTACTTTATCAAAAGCCTGTGCAAAATCAATAAAAAGCGCTGAACAATATTTCTTTTTATCAAAAGTTTCTCTAACTGCATTCACAAGTCTGTGAGTTTTTTTAATAGTGTTGTGCTCTTTCTTTCTTTCTTTTGACTAGATCTTTTTTACTATTGGATATCACCCCTACTCATCTCCTCCTTTTGATACGGCTGCTTATCCAGGCATGGACTCGTGTGACGGACTCCTTTCATTTTCGCAGATAAAAGGGGTCTGGACCTTTGGTCCGACGTGCAACTGTGGACTCAATTCTGCTTTTCAACCGCGTTATTAAGAGTTTACTTTGTGTACCCTTTTTACATATATTTTCAGGTTTATGTATGATATCGATTCATCAGGAACAAACCCAGCAAACGCAAAATAACACATTTGGATCACTGGTTTCCTCTTACTACTAATATTGCACTATGGTATGTAAAAGACATTTTTATATTCAAAATTAATTCTATTAGGTACTAGATGTTATGTATGTCAGGATTAAGGTATTTTATCACAGGTATTTATCACATTTTAAAAGGAAATTGCTAAATATATATAAAAGTGGGACAACACAAGAAAAAAAACATTGTATAATTAAATAAAATAATCACTTCTCTTATATCCTACTATTGCACTGTTTTGAGCTATTAAAGCTACATACTATTTAGCAATTTATATTTTTATATCTTTTAGGTGATAAATACCCAAAGATTTACCCTGTAAGGTTTCTAACTCATACATGCCTAACCACTGTACATTTCAAAAACTTCCGTGTCAAAATTTCGCGTTTATATTCTTTGCAAAATTACACTGGACCATATTTCTTCTGTATACATTTTGTCCAGGCATAAATTTTGCTATTCGTGCTCTTCTGTTATACCTTTCGACGCTTTTTTCATAGGCTTTGTTCATATATTCTTTTTTTCTATTAACAGAGTTTCTTAAGGCGCAAGCGATCTCAGAAAAATAATCCAATCTAAAATTATTAAAATATGTTCAGAATCCACAACATTTGGACGCCTATGAAAGCATAGAAATAGAAAGACAAAAACCAATGATGAATTCCGATAACGGGCCATTACTATCAACATTAATTAAATTATGTGGAAGACGACCAACTATAACACCAGTCACGTGATTTCGACCAGTTATAACAGTATTGAACTGTTTTAGAAATTATATTTATATATTTTTTTTAATTTTTATATTTTCCAAAGTATATTTATACAAGTAAATGTAGGTGCACAGCTGGCCGTGTTTTTTTAAACATATTTTCATTGCCTATTGTCAAAAATTTTTCATTTTCTTTCGACATAATTTTCTTTACGTTCTGCTGAGCAGATATTTAAAGGAATGATTAAAATTTGGTTTTTAATTCAAAATGATTTACAAAAAGGTTAATTGATTAATTTTACACAAAATTTGAATTGAATTAAAACATGAATGTATTCCTCATGAATTAAAAATTATGGCATGCATTCACATCACTAAAAAGATTAATTGAATTAAAGTTTGAGTGAATTCATTGGTGACTTAAAGAAAATTGATTATTTTAATCACTGTTTTCACTAGGATTAGGATCATTATTAAAAAACTCTTGAATGTTTTAACAAAAATTTTAAAAGGGTTTCTGATTCGTAGATTCTTTAAAAACGAATCATTCCTTTACAGCTCTGCTACTGAGTTATTTTTGAAAATTATAAATTTAGTTTACACAAACAAAAAGACTGTTGTTTTTTATTTTTTATGTTGTTGCCGAGATGCATATACTTGTATAAATATACTTTGGTATTTTCTGTCTTTTGTTTAAAATTTGTTAATGAAATTTTATTAATTATTGAAATTTTGTTTTACATAAATGTAATAAAACTTTTTTAGTTTGCCGCTTGAAGATGGCAATTAAGTAATTTCTCGAAAAGCTTCCGGAAAACCTGTGTTGTTATTGAGGTGGGTCATTAATTGTGGATTAAACTTTACATCATATTAACTTGACACCACGGAGTTCAAAAATTTTTCCAAAAATGGATAACATTTGTAACTACTTATATAATAAGTTTCGTATATTCGACTCAGAATTTCGTCAATGTTCTGAAGAGGGTACCCATCCTTTATTTATATTAAGATTGTTAAGTTTCCTAGCATCAAGGCAAAGCCTTTTTATCGTGCTTGCGAACTACGGTTGTCCTGTTTTACCAGGGACTTTCACTCTCTTCAATAACATTTAATGCTAACATCGCATCTATTTCACGATACACGATTTCCTAAACAGCTGGAGATAGTGGATAATGTCGATCCTTGAACGGAACTGCTCCTTCTACTAATTTAATTGCATGTTTTTCTTGCTGTGTACAACCTAAACCATTTTTTTCAAACGTGGGAAATAATTCTATCACATTTTTCAGCATCTCTTGTTGTTCTGAGCTTAATTTATGTGGACTTAATTTATATTATTCAGTTTTAAACTCATCCTGAATTTTCTCAATCCTCAGATCGTTGACGCTAAAAATCTCTGGGGCTAGACCAAAGGCTGTCCAATAATCTACTATCAGGTAAGCTTCTTGTTGCAAATCTGGACACAGGTAAAACAACAATTTCTTTGTTTCTTCTCTAAAGGTAACTTCTGTTTCTATTTTCCCTTGCCAGCCGCTGTCGAAACTGATGAAAATGTTGGGTTGAATATTATTCCTAATTCATTGACTACTTCTCTACAATTTCTGCCTAATAAACTAACAGATGCGCCTGTGTCTAACAGACCTTTTTTTTATTATTTTGCCTAGCTTGATATCAACAAATGCACGAGGGTCAATGAGTCACACTTAATTGTTTCACTAACTATTTTTATTACTTTTTCTTTTCAGCAAATTTTTTTCTCAGTTTTAATATATTATTTGAAATGATTTTCTGATTTACTTCTTCGCTAAAAATCCTATTCCTTACTATTTCATAATTCCTTTCTCGTTCTACTACAGAATACTTATGTCGCATTTGGGGCACGTATTCATTGAACTTTTTAAATGATTTAATTAAATTAATTTTTGCTTTTATTTTGCAGCACTCGGCGGGGGATTTCTTTATAACGTAGGCTCCCCGAAGTTCCCTCGCTCCGGCGAAAATTTTTTGCTTTACAGATCGTACAGTTCGGAGCCTTCACGTCAGGTTTTCCACAACCATAACAAAATATGGACCTACTCTCAGATGGACAATAATTAAAAGCATGTCCTCTTTGTCGGATTTTTAGCGAATCTATCTATATAATTGTTTTCCTCGATAGCGGCTATGTCTTCTACTTGTTCTGTAGGATTACCTCGCTTGTACTGTTTCAACAAAGCTTCCTTTAATGTGGACCACTCTGGCACCAAATTAGTCTGTACAAACAGACAGTACTTTTCGGCTACTCCTTTGACTAGCAGGTAGAAATTGTCTAGGACTTCATCCCACGACGCTCCGTATTACCTTTGTAGACGCTCTACCCTAAAGACAAAATCATCTACTGAAAGTTTGTTGACATTGTTGTCGAATTCAATGATTCAATTATAAATTGTCATTTTGTAATTGCCTTTTTGGGAATTTATTTTTACATATTTTTTTTTTTTTTTGATTATTTTTATGAGTTAGCTGAATTGGATAGGGAAACTTTAGGACTAAAACCATTATTTCCATTGCTCTTTGCTACTGGCCTTATTTCCTCTAGTATCCGTTTGTTTTCTTGTTGTGTATACTGCAAAACAACACTCATTTGCTAACTGTAGATGTAAGGTCTGAAATTTACTCTTTTAATTATACTATTTGCACCAAACTATTTTGTTCAAAATTTACAAGAAGGGTATTTCTTCTCGTTTCGACATTGGCGGCAGAACTAGTACTCGGACGTACATTGATAGTGTCTGACTTATCAATCACCTGAGGATCATTACCTGTAGGGAAATTTATTTTTATAATTCTGTCGGGACTATCCCTCCGACTCGGTGTATTAGATTTATAAGTTTTTCCAAACTCTTAGGGTGTGGACCTATTCAAGTCGAATTGTGCTACTCTTTCGCGTTACCTGTTCAGACTTCCTAACGGGCTTTTTGGCATACCCTATCAAAATTGAATTTTTTTATTATTCAGTCCTATTGCTACAACTATTTCTGCAAATTCTGTTTACTATTTCGCAAAATCGCAATTATCCGGAACAACAATAAAAAATGTATTTGAAGAAAAAACGGAAATCGAATCAAATAAAATATAATAAAACTTGCAAAAAATAGTTCAAAATAAAAATGTAGTATGTAAAAAAAAAATTAGCTATCAACGCAAAAAAGGATAACAAACGTGTTTATATTATAGCTTACAGTACACGGCATGTGAAAAGCCATATTCGCATGTGGCTCTGACGTCACGAGTATTTGCAGCATTATGTTTTCATTTACTTAACATGTAGAAGTGGCTACATGCTTCAAAATTTTGGTAGTATATGACAAATGTAGCCGAGGCGTATACATTTGCAATGGCAGCATATGTGTGAACTTTTGATTGGCTACATATGTATTGTCAGTACACCGCATGTAACATACATACGTACATATTTTTCATATTAACATGTACAACATATGTTTATGGCGCTTGTTTAATTTTTAAAATTTTTTGTGAAGTCAAATTTAAAAAATGTCGAAGAGGAAGAAGAAATAAAACAACATCAGATAAAAAGTAAATTAAATTCACTTTTATCGTGAAATAATTCCCATGAACAATAAAATGGTGAAAAAATTACTTAATACTGCACTGACACAAAAACAACGCAATATTTTTTATTCTATCAGCTGCTTCGGTGTCAATAAATCGTTTATATAACAACAGTTGTTTATTAATTATTGAATAAATTTACTATTTATACATGAGTTTTTTCATCTTAGCTTTGAAAGTATCATTGGCATGGTTTAGAACAAGAACGAGAAATAATCACAAAAACCCAAACAAATTAAGGTGTTAATTAAGATATTAATTAATAATAACAAAAACCCCCAAGCAAAGAGAAATACAAAAAAATGCATGGAAAAGAGAAAATATGATTATTTTTCTACCCTTCTTTTATCTCTACCCCGCTCGACAACCAAAAAAATTATCATGAATTTTAGTCATCGTGTGATTAATAATAATAAAAAATTTTTTTCGTCATTAAATTCCTACCATATTTTGTTGGAGAACATCAACATTGGCAACAGTGCATTTGGCTACATACTATTGAAAAATGGTGTGTCAAAAATGTTTGCTGCCACATGTTTTGGACTGCTACATGCGCATGTAAAAATATTACAAATGTCAAAATTCAAATGTACCAAGCTAGTACACGACCAGGGATCGAAGCCGATCGGCTCAGAGCCCGGCTTGGAGCCGCCGCCGACGAAAATTCTTAAGCCGCAGCCGCCGCCGATACCACCGGCTCACGGCTGAGACGAAAATTAAATATTTTTTTTTTTTTATGGGATGAAAACCTGTGTTGTTAACTGTGGTATTTATTACGAGCTGGAATAAAATTTTATTTTTGTAAAATGGAGGCTAATTTTTTTTTGCGTCATATAAAATATATTCCAGCCGTGTTTGAGCCGAATTTTAGCCGCCGCCGACGATATATTTTAAAGCCGCCGCCGCCGACAATTCTTCGGCTTCAAATCAACTTTGAGCCGCCGCCGGTAATTTTTTTCGCAGCCGCCGCCAATGAAATACATTCGGCTTCGATCCCTGTACAAGACATGGCTAAAATACGCATGTTTGCATGTCACTACAAAGGAACATGTGGCACACATATTAATGTGTGCTGCATGTGAGTGTCACAAAAAGAGGAAGTACACGACATGTTGCCAATTTAGCTTCATGGTGACGTCAAAATTACGTCAGAGCCACATGCGTATGTGGATTTTCACATGCCGTGTACTGTAAGCTTAAATAATAAAATAAATAATGAATTATTAAATAAAAATATAAGTATATAATTAAAGAAATAAATAAAAAAATAAATAAAAATTATTAAATGAATAAATAAACAAGAAAAATTTAACTTTCAGATAAAAAAAAATTGTCGCAAAATAAATTTAATATTTTTTTTTTTTAATTATAAATACGGTTTTGGCATGACGGTTTCCAGCGGTCGTCAGTTTATAAATAATAAAAGAAATTTGAGGCGCATTATGACAGTATTATAAGCTAATTAAAAAAATGATGTTTTATGGCCTCGCATACGATTACGATTACTAAGAAGACTAATTCGAGGTTATACGTGGTCCTAAAAAAAATTCAAGGTAACTCTCGATACATCTGACCCAAAGTTCTCACAAAAAATCTGCCGATTGTTATTCCAAAAAAAAAAAAAAAAAATAAACTGTCACTAGTAAACTACTAAAAAAATATAAAAAAAATTAAATTACAATTTGAGACATCTAATATACTTTCTCTAAGATAATTTTAATATTTTCTACTGTTGTATTTCTTTTCCAGATTAAACTTACGTCAATCTACAGACCTACTTTCCCCGGGTACTAACTATAGAATAATACATCACAAGTGCTACCAGCATGAATATACATATCTTTGCCGATCAGGTAGATGCTATTTATTGGGCTATGCTATTTTTTGGGCTATTTAAAAAAAAAACTATCCGGCTATTGTGTACATATTTAGCTGGATCTACATGTACCTATTTTATTTAGCTTGGGTGCCGTTTAGGTACATTGTACATAAAGGCTTAGCTCCAAATCGGGCGCCATTTATGTATACAGCGGTAGGGAACAGTGCGGTTTCCGGCAGCTCATTGTTCTGTGAACAAATCTCAGCAGGTTCCACTGGGTACGCTGGTCGTAAAAAAACTGTACGCTAACACAAAAATCTAAATTAACAATTTCATACCATTACAAAATTTTACATTTATTTGAGCATGTACTCAAGTATTTATGTTTAAAATTTTATTTATTTGTTGCGGGTTAGCAATATCTAGATATATATTTCGTTGGTAGCTATACCAATTCATCAGTAGATGTTTTACCCTTTATGTTTAAAAAATTACAAGGCTCATCTATTTATACAAAAACTCACAAACATATTTTTCTGAATTACAAAGCATAAAAATAGCCTTTAAAAATTTTTTTCAAATACACACAACAATAATGTTCCATTATGAATGTGTTTACTTTTCTACACCTATACAATTAGACAACGGCTGGTTGCCATTAAAAGTATTTTATAAGGTAAGACTCCCACCGACGAACTATAGAGAAAATCTTTCGGCTAGCGGCGATCCTGATAACGGGAGCGCTCAGGTCTACTCCAACGAAGGCATTGTTCGCTATGTTGAATTGGCTTCCGGTGGATGTTCTGGCCAAACAGCTAGCTTTGACTGCGGCGATCAGACTGAACGCTACATGTTCATGGACGAGAACAGATCTTGGTCACTCCAGGATTCTCAGGCAGCACCAAGCGCTCCATGACTTCACCGACTACTGCCCACCGGAACCTTATTTTGGCGGGCTTTTTCAATCCATTGTTCCCAATAGGGAATATCACTCCCTACCCCCTGCCACCGAAGGGGCCATCAGAGTTTTCACTGATGGCTCCAAAAGAGGCGTAAACACTGGGGGAGGCTTCTATGTGGAAAACTTCAACGTCAAGGTTCCATTCAGACTTCGGGATGGCTGTAGCGTCCTGCAAGCCGAAGTCTCGGCCATTACAAGGGCGGCAAGATGGCTTAGGTATTATAGGATATCGGAAGACATCCATATTTTTACCGACAGCAAAGCGGCCATTGCTGCTATCAATGGTGTATACACTACATCGACGGTGGTAAACGAATGCCGGAAGTCTCTAAACGAGATAGCGAGACATTCAAGAGTAACACTAGTCTGGATTCCAGGGCACTCAGAGTGCACTGGAAACGATATTGCGGACGAAACTGCCAAAAAGGGAACATCATTGAGCAACTCGATGATATGCCACTTCGTTGGCATTCCTCTATCTTACTGCAAGCGATTGATCCAGCAGGAATCATACAATCTTGCTCAAGAAAGGTGGGAACAAGAGCACACCTGTCGAGTCGCCAGGTCCACTTGGCCCCGCTACAGCCTGCACAGAACTCGCGATCTGCTCAGGCTTGGTAAATGTCACACAAGACGACTAGTAACAGTGCTAACGGGGCACTGGTGTTTCGGTACTCATGCCAAAAGGATGGGTCTAAGTTACAATGACTACTGCAGAAGTTGTAACGATGAGGAGGAAGAAGAAACAGTTCTTCATCTTCTATGTCAATGCCCCGCGCTTAACAGCATTAGGGCGATTACCATGGGCTCCAACACTCTGCCAGACCTCGATAGTCTGGCGAACATGGGGCTAACCAACATATCCTCCTTCTTGCAACAATCAGGATGGTTTGACTCGGCGACAGGGCAACTACAGGCAATTGAATAACCAACTGACTGAGCCCTGTCTGCTGTAGGGTATCACAAAGGGAACGAATTAACGGACCCAAGTGCGTCACGTCTCAGATGTGGCGGCCCTCGAAACCTAACCTAACCTAAGAACCAACTGATTCATGTTTATCAACGAATAGCCAGGAAAATGTTTCAGTTAATGTGCAAGATCTTCTAAACGATATACTTACTCTTCGTTCAATATACCCTCCTACCATGATACGTTATGATTCGTGCGATTCTTTTGATGATTTCCATGAATTTCCTTGTAAAGAATATTTGATGGACGACGAAAATATTGAAGAAACTGTAACGAATACAAATCGAAACAGAACGCGAAAATTGGATGTTCTTAATATTCCCCAGTGGAATACTTTGTTTAATAAAGAAGGTAAATAACGGGTTTTAATAAATTAAAATTGAAATTTTAAGTGTTTATGCTTAGTATTAGGAAATAATTTTTTATAAGTACAGGCATGTATGTACATTGAAAATGTAGAAACTTAATACATATTTAATTAGAAAACTAAAAGGTGAAATGCAATAAAAATAAATAATGGCATCAATTTATAATTTTGTTTATTTTTCTACTGCTTAGACAATAGTCGCTTAGATGATTGGAACGAAGATGATAGTCACGATATATTTGCTTGCATTAACACGGAAAAACTTTTGGAACAACATAATGCCCATACCAAGCATAATATAACGGTGAATGTTGTAGAAGATTCTATTAGTAAATCGCCAAATCGCGCTGAATATTTTAGAGCACCTGAGATCTCAATGGAAATCGCTGGATCTAGCAACATCACTGGTTTCAAAACAGCTTCCTCGAAACTAATAAAAGTATCAAGAGAAGCACATTTAATAGCAGCAAAAATATTAAGCAAGTTACCTGAAATACCAGAATTTGAAGAAACCAACCACTGTGATAAAAACCCTACATTGAATTCGCCTTGCTATTTGTAAACTAACAAATAATACATGCCTGCAATGTCATTTTAGCCTACAGGCACAGGTACCCAGATGCGACGAAAAAATTGGATTTGGGTCATATTGTTGTGTGAATAAAACTGTGTATGTTCTTTATTATATTATTTGTTGTTTATTAATGATTCTTTATTGTATTGAAAGTATGTTTGAAGTTTGTTTAACAGTTATAATGTTATTTGTTTAAACACTTCTTTTATATAAAGTTACATTGCTTTATAATTACTAACAGTATCGCACAAGCGGCTGTCCAGTTTGGGACAGAATTATCAATTTAATTATATGTAAATTCTTATTTAATCTAAGGAAAGCTTAAACATTCTATATCTGAATCTAACACATACACAAAGTATGTGTGGGACTATTCATGATCAGCATAATACATTCTGATCATGCGGTCATAGCGTGTACAAATATTTCAACAATAACAAAAGTGTTATGTTTTACTTACTACATGCAGATGGCATGCATCGTGAAAAAGAGACAACATTAGTGTGTTTGTTATGAAAGTAAACAAATCGGAAAGCAAAAAGAAGTTCAGTTTTTAGTGGAAAATGTTACATGAAAGCACGCTTAAATTTATTAAAATTCAATAATATTAAGTAGTAGTAGTAGTAGTAGTTCTCTCTTTATTTACAATAGAGTAAGTAATAAATTACATATGTATGTGTGTATAAATCTTATTGTAGAAAAAAAAGTAAAGGAAGTATATTTTGACAATGTTACAAAGGAACGTCTGTCAATTAAACGTAAAAAAAAACTGTTGAAAACGATATTACAAAGCTTTTAATTAAATTCTTGTATGAGAAGTTTTCAATATTTTAGCGATGAAGTCAAATACTGGGTCATTTTTTTCCAATCTCATGTGTTATCTCCGTTTAGATTTTGAATCATTTTCCGTTCATCCAATCTCGTGCTTCCAAAACAAGCCAACCGAAACTCTTTTAAGATAGGACACTCGCCTAAGAAATGTTCCATATTCTCTACAACCCGAAGATTACATAGCTTGCATAGCTTATCTGCCTCTGATGCCGAAAAAGTATTACCATTTAAAGAAATTAGACCACACCTTGCCTTAAAAATCCAAGTTATGTTCTCTAGATTTGTTTGACCTTTAAAATAGTAGTACGCTCTTGTATGGTCCAAATTTTTGTATATTCTAGAGCTTATTTCTTTGTGGTGCAAGTACTCACATTGTTGATGTTCCCATATTGCTTTTAAAAGTAGATTGCTCTGATCTCTCAAGCGATGTTTGTTGGACTGCATATGCGACCATGTTGTACCATAATTGTTCGACATTATTTGTAACTCTTTAACCCACAACAACTGTTTCCGCAAAAGCATTTGTGTAATTTGAAACGGAAGTCTATAGGTATTATATTCAAACATAACTCTTTCTATATACTGCAAGTGCAATTGCAGGGTGTAAAAATTATTACTAATAATACCAGTTTCAAGCATAAGGGCATAGTTGGGTGTATGTTCTGGCAGCCTTAAAACTTTTTTTAAAAAATATCTCTGCAGCTTGTTTACTTCCTCAAAATGCCCGAAACCCCACACCTGCGCTCCATAGGACTGAATCGATCTGCATATAGATAGAAAAACGTTCCATTTTTGCTGGAGTTGAATTTGATGATTTGAAATAAATTGTTTCCATGTTGTGTGCATAGCAGTTTTTGCGAGATTATTTCTTTTTTCCACATGTTTGGCAAACTTCATTTTTGGGGTAAGAATTACACCAAGATAGTTGTATTCACTGACGATTTTTATATCATTCCCTTTAAAACTTCATTTCTCTTGGTTTTTTAGTCGTCCACCATTTCTAAATACCAGTATTTGTGACTTGGTTAAGTTGACCTCAAGATTCCATAAGTTACAGTACTCATGTAAATCATTTATGTACAATGAAAATAAGAGCGGTGACATTAAACATCCTTGTTTTACGCCTGAACTTGTCTGAAAATACTCTGAAAGTTCACTACCACTCCAGACCGCATAATTTGTGTTCGTGTAAATTTGTTCTATCAATTTAACAAATTTGTATGATATACCGATTGAATAAAGTTTATATATCAGTGACTTTCTGGCTACCGTATCAAATGCTGCTTTAAAATCGACAAAAAATGCATATACCTTCTTTTTTTCAGCTAATTTTATGTTTACAATTCCTGTGAGGTTGTATAAGTTATCATGTGTCGAGTAACCCTTACGAAAACCAGCCTGAAATTCGTTCAAAGCAGAGTTACAAGCCGAGAGGTTTCGATCGGCGGCGGCGGCTTGGGTAAAAATGATCGGCGGCGGCGGCGTGGACAGTAGTGTCTCGGCGGCGGCTCAAATTTCGGCTCAAACCAATAATTTATTAACATTTTTTTTTCTTTTTCGTTTTTAATACATACATGCATACATATGCATAAGTGCAAATGGATATACAAATGTACACACATATACATACATTTGCAACCATGATGAAATGAATATAAGGTACATATGTATGTATGTGCATATATATGCAGAAATACAAGTAATCCAACTCTATCAATTTTATTAAGTTTTGGTAATATGTTATAGCTTTCGCAACAGGTGTTTCAACACATTCAGGATCAGACTCACTTGATGAGTTTACTTCAGAAGTTTGAGTTTTTAAAAAATATTCTTGCAGTGATTTCTGCATTTTTTTTTTTTGGTAAAAGTAGACTGCTGTAATAAAAGTAGAAGCCACAGGTAACAGGTATGTATATTTTGTGGTAGAAGCTGCTTTAAATAAAAATCAACTGACTTACCAGTGGTGGGATTCAGTAACTTTCATTACGATAATCGTATTGTTAAAATTAATATAACGAAAATTTATCGAATTTGGTATTCAGTAATACTATGTTCACACGATAAGATGAAGCACTTGCTTCGCTCTCTGAAGCATGTTTATGAATCTAGCTGTTCACACGAATCATGTACTTGCTTCGATTTGATTGTTCTCTTTTTAATAACAAATAAAATCTAAAATAGACAAAAAAATAATAAGTTAAAATTATTACGCATTTTTAAAAATGCACAAACATATTTTTTGCTTCCATTGTTGATTTATCTTTATAGTTTTAATTCTATTTTTCACTTTTAATTAAAGTTTTTGTTGTGTTTTTTGCATCTAGTTCAGATAAACTTCCGATAAATTACGATAAAATTTAGAGAAGACAGCAATTTTTCATGCTTCGCAAGTAGATTCAATATGAATCTACATGCTTCGCTCTCAAAATTTTGTATGGCGAAGCATGTTGCTTCGCTCAAGATTGGGGTGTGAAGCATGAATAGAGAGCGAAGCATGTTCCGTGTGAACGTAGTATAACTAAAGTGACCATATTTTTTTTACCTGAAAACGGGACATCGAATAATTCTGATGGGTTCGGTTATATGAAATAGAAATGCATAAATAATGTAATAATATTTTATTTGTCCATAGTAAATGGACACTAAAAAAACATTGTTTATACATTGTTATATTTTTCAGAGGCACAAATTTGTTTCAAAATTTTAGGTGACGATTTCAAATATGTGTGGAACTCTTGGCAGGATTTTTTAATATTAACTTTAATAATTAACATAGCCTTAAGCACTGATACCCTTAATTGAGTTTTATCTTCGGTCCACAACTTATTCATCAAGGAAAATACACGTTCAACCGGCGCATTTGTACCAGGCAAACATAAAATATATTCAACTATAACTTGCAAATTTGCATGGTTTAGGTAATTGCTTTTAAAATGTTTAAATACTTCCACCCAACGATTTTCCGTAGAAATATTTTGTTGATTCCATTCATCAATTTTCTGCGATGTTACGTATTTAGATACGAGTGAAAATTCATCGAATACTTCCGTATCTTTATTGCAATCGATGTGTTCTTTTTCGATCAATATATCTAGAACTTTTTGAACATCTTTCCACTGTGGTACTTCTGTTAAATTTGCCCAATTAAGTTTTTCTAAATCTTTGTTATAAACAGTCTATTGCTCTATATACTCTCGACTAGTTTTATAAAATTCTTTAGCCTTAATTTTCACGAAATTCTCGGCAATATCGGTGTTACAATCTTCTTTTAATTTTTCAAGTAAACCACGGACTGAATATGGAAGAAAGTGACTTGTGATGTATTTTAACATACATACATACATATGTACATTTTTAGATTTAAGATTTGAACAACTTATTGATGTTTCAATTTATAATTGAAGATTCAATAAATAACAATTTATCAAAAAAAAAAAATGTACATAAGTATGTATCAATATTAAAAAAAATTATCTTTGCCGAATTTCTGAAAACGGGACATTTTTGCGTCCCCGAGTTGTTGTCGGGGACAACGGGACAAAGTAGCTGAAAACGGGACTGTCCCGTTCAAAACGGGACGTATGGTCACGTTAAGTATAACACTTTTAACGATATTCGCTATCGGTATGTAAACGACAATAATTTTTCGGTTGTTATGAAATAAATAAAAGTCAGCAGTTCAATCATAGCACGTGCGTTATGCAAAGAACAAAATTTATCTTTTATAACAATATACACAAACACAGAATCTTTTATGCATAAAAAATAATATTACCATTATTTAAACATGCAATTTAACATTCATATCTCTAAATTTCATAAAATTTAACATTAATTTTTTTAAATTCTAAAAAATTTTTGGGAAAAATTTCAATAAATAAATTAATTTATTTGTTTTTTGTTTATTTTTCTTTGTGCTTTTCGTATATATTGGTAGAGATGCCAAAGTAAAAGGAAATTATAACGATGTTGTTAAGAAGCAATTAGTGAATAACAAAATCGTTACTGGAAATCGCAATAATTGTCGGTATATTTAACAATTATCGAATTGTTAAAAGTTACTGAATCGCACTACAGGTGGTGTTACTAATACAGCGGACTACTATTTTCTTGCATAATGGCGGTCAATATGTCTCATTTTGTATATGCAAGTCAAACGTTGTACTTGTTGTCTCACAACCGTCTAAACTTACAATTTTTGTCTTGCAACGTTGCAAGAAAAAGCATTGTCAGTTCATTGCAAGACAATAATATTGTCAGACATCTGACAATCGTGAGAACACTCTACTTTGCCATTATCAGATAATTGTCAGACATTGTAAGCTCTTGTTTTATTGGCAGATGTGTTTAAATTAATACATCTGACAATGGCACCATTGTCAGATAATTTTTCTATTGGCAATGCTGACCATAAATACTATTGGATTTGACAGTTCTGAAAAAATTTTTACAACACATCTGGCAATTTTTTTACACAACAATCTGACAACCGTGTAAACTGACAATTTTTGTTGGCAGATAAATTTATTGTCTGACAATTGTCTTACAATGAAATTGTAAGGTTTTCTTACAATCGTCTGACCTGACAATTTACTTTTTGGTAACAATTTTTCATTGTCAGTACGTTGTCAGCACATTGACATATCTTACAATATTGTAAGATCTGCCAATCGTCTGTACGTAGCTTTACTGAATACCAAATTCGATAAATTTTCGTTATATTAATTTTAACAATACGAAAATCGTAATAAAAGTTACTGAATCCCACCACTGGTAAGTGTATTCGTCTTGATAAAAAGGAAATGATAACGATATTTCACATAGATACAAAAAAGTACTAAATTTTAATGAAAACCGTAGTACTTTATAATGCATTTGTGTGAAAACATTGCCATTTATTTAGAAAATTTAATGGCGTAGCTGACGAAGTCGGCGGCTTTGGCTGAGCCAGCTCAGCTTTCAAGCCGATTCAAAGTCGGCGGCGGCGCGGCTTACGGAAAATAGGCGGCGGCGGCTAGCCGCCGATTTTGAGCCGGTCGGCTTGTAACTCTGGTTCAAAGCACTATTTTTGTCAACCCAGTCATACAGTCTATTGTTTAAAATACCCATCATTAGTTTTGCAACGCAGTTCATGAAAGATATGCCTCTATAGTTTTCCGGCATGTTAGGATCTCCTCTTTTATATATTGGAAATACAACAGTTTTCGAAAATGCTTCATCTACTTTACAACTATTATACATTTTATTATATGAATTTACCAGTAGAGTTTTGAATTGTTCTGTTGCGTTAATAAAAAATTCATATGGGACTCCATCTTCTCCAGGCGCTTTATTTAATTTACACTTTTTCAATACTAGATTTAATTCCTCTGTAGTAATATCTTTGTCGAGATTTTCATCTTTATTTAGCATAGGCGCATAAAGAAACTCAGATGTAGATTGAGGTGGATTCAGAAGATTTGAGAAATGCATCTTAAACGCGGCAGCTGATATTTCAGTCCCAATTTTAAGGTTCTGTTCTCGTACCTCTCTTGCGAACTTCCACCATTCTTTGCTATCACATATTTGGTTTACTTTATTTGCAAGATTTTGGAGATATTTTTCTTTGCTCTGCATACATATGGCACTATATTTTACTTGCTTACTTAAAAACCATTGTTTATCGACTATGTTTCCTGTTAATCTGTACTTGTTTAAGTGCTCCATAACAGTTATTCTGGCCCTATTACATTCGTTATTATACCATTTATTTTTTGGTTCAAATTGTGCAACTTTTGTTTGTATAACTGAAGATTTTATAAATTTAGTTAAAGTTGAGGTATTGGTATCATCACTATTTCTAATCTTTATATTTTCGTTGAGCCTTTCTTGGTAGCGTAGCTTTTCTTTAAGTATTTACGGCATATAATTCGAAAATAAAGTGATAAAACAATTTAGTGTGTGTATATTAAGGCCTATTTAGCCGACGGTTGAAATCGTAGATGTAAGCTAAATGTTGATGTAATGTAAGAGCCAACATTTTTGTAGTTATAGAATGCTTAAAAACGTGTCACCTGACACATGAATGTGCAGGCATGCATTAGTATGTACATACATACACACGTACATAAAAAGAACAGAAATTCTTATTAAACATATTAAATCATATTTTTCTGTTCTTCTCCGAAATCTTGTGCCCCGGAGAATTGTTATTGTTCATTTTCCTTCACCAGTAGTATTAATTTCTTGTCGTCCATTGCAACTTTTTATTACTTTGAAAATTATAAATAAAATACAAAACAGCTGTTCCAAACGTTGATGGAAGTTCCAAATGTTTACAATATTTGTGATTGTTCGCAAATAGTACGATATTATTTAAAAGGTACCGAATCATATTATTACACATTTTATTGTAATGAATTAAATTATAGTTTAACATTCATATCAATATATGTATGTACATCATTGTTTTGATTATTAGTGTTATTTATTATTTAAAGGATTTCTTTTTGTATACTTGAATTAAAAAAAAAAAAAATTATTTAGAAAACTTTCTTTACTCAATAAAGCATGCATGTGTACATATTTAACAACTAAAACTAGTCAAAACAAAAAAAAGTACTAACAAAGGACTTCTGTGCCCCATTGCAATTCAAAATACAACCATCCCATCACTGTCTACAATTATCACGTAACCTCGTAATGAAATTCTATTTTCTGCAGGTTGGTACGTTACGGCAACATTTCATTTCAGTCAAGTAAGTATTTTCATAGCTTTTGCATATAACAGAAGCAATCAGCTGACACATCAGCATTTACATTTCTAGAGTTACGGTCGGCTAAAGCAGCCTTTAAATTTATATACATATGTACGTACATATATGTATGCTGTAAATTTGCCAAATGGTGGTGTTTTTTATTTACATACACACATACATACATATGTACATACATAGATACATACTTGATAAATTCTGATATTTTGCTGATATTATAGTGATAAAATACAAACGATCAGTGTAAACAAACTTAAATTAATTAATTAGTAATATTTTTAATGTGAATTTTAGAAATATGTATATGGATATTTAATTAGTTTTGTGATTTATAATTTTAATTTGGAGAAAGACAGCAAAAAGAACGACCCACAGTGCGGCCGATTGCCAAAAAGCTGACCAAAATTCGAAAATTCAAGTAATTCACTTCAAAATGGAATCTTAGGGGTTTTTGGGGTCGCTGATGACAAATTGTATGTCAAATGTACGGAAATTCACCCCCTTCACCGCTATTCGAACACCCCCTGGGGTATATTATCATGTATTATTTATCATAATCAAGTTACATACATACATATGGTTTTTGCGGCTTTTGGGTTCGCTGATTACGAATTTATTGTCAAAATTATAAAATTTTAAATGGCAAATACGAGATGGCGTCATCCAAGGCGTTTTAAACCCCAAGCGAGCCAACCTCACCTTAGTCAGAGCCTTGCTTTTTTTTATATGTATATTAATTGTATTTTTTTTTTATTTTTAAATTACTACGAACTGTTCATAAAATAGTTTTTATTTATTTAATTTTTGTCTTAGAGCTTGTATAGTTGGAGCTCCTAAGACTGATGATTTATTAATTGTATTATAAACTAAATGACATTGGCTTATATACTAATTATTAGAATAATTCTTAGGGGTACCTTAGTCTCGGTTCGCACTATGAAATTTTATTTCATGAAAGTGGCAGTTTGTTGGTGAGTGGGGAGAGAAGAAAGGTGTCGGGTACACACTTTCATGTTCTCTGAAATTCTGTTTTGTTTTGTAGTTCGTAATTGTCAACACGTATATTTGTTGTTGTATGTTGACAATTCATATGAATTTAAAACATAAAAATTTTTAGTTTCATGAAATTAACTTTCAGTGTGCAGACAAGAGTGAAATTTTAAAAGAGAATTTCAGAAATTTCATGAAAGAAACTTTCATAGTGCGAACCGAGACTTAACATAAGAGTAAAAGAATAGAAATATATATTATTGTTGGGTAAGCATATTTAGCTTCCAACTATTTATGTATGGCATGTGTTCAACAGTTTTAAAGTTCAACGAGTGCATACTTAAAAGCAACAGATACTTTGTGTAGCTTATATCTACAATCAAACAAATACAGTTAGTAAATGTGATTCATTTAAGTGCATTGTGCTGCTGCACTTGATTAACTGTACAAGTGTCAAATTACTGACACACACAAAATATCTTGCTCTCAGTTTGTAAATGCTTGCATGTTGCGGTACTATTGAATCGCAATGCATACCACACACTGTTGGCCACATGCTACATTATCCAAGTTTTTCATATGCCACAAAATCATTTAAAGCAAAAGTTTTCAAAGGCGCAATCTGTGTTAGTGCTTCATCGAACGATTTAATTTCATCGATCGATGGAATCAACACACAGTTTTAAATGGCCACGATCAAAAAATATGGATGCATGGATGTATTTTTGTCGTTTTCTCGCACGATTGGCACTTCTTTTTGATTGGTTAACAATTTTGTCCGTCTACTGGAGGTATTTTATAGAAGAAAGGTGTACGCGTCCGCCCAGTGGATTGTCCGTCTGGAAGAGATTAATCTGTTCTAAAAATTCTTGGAAAACAAAGGGACTAGGAAAATTGTCCGTTAAAAGAAGGTGGTCGCCTACGGAGGTGTCCGTTAGTAGAGTTTTCACTGTACGTATATATTTGTAAAATATATTAAACATATACATATGTATGTATATGTATACGAGTATAAGTCTATTTTCTTAAAAAATTTTATTTTTATTGTATAAATTTTATTGTAGTTTTGATAAATTTTTAGAAAATGTGTTTCCAAAAATTAAATTTAAAATGCATATTTAATTAAATTGGGAAAAAATAACCTAAGGATGGAATTTTCTTATTTTTTCCCTACAATGTATATGTGTATATTTCAAAGTATTGAAAAACATACAATCTATTCACATGTGATTTTATTATGAATTGTAATTGAAGTATCTGATCTCTGTATTTAAAAGAATGCTGTTTTATTAATAAGATTTGTTGATTTAAGAGTTCTGTTATGTTTTGCTTCTTTTAAAATAGGTTTATTGGTAAAAAACAGTTTTTTCATTTGACGTTTTTATGACGATTTCAATAAGCTATATTGACGATAATGACGGTTTTGGCCCAAAAACCTATATGACGATATTACCTCTAAAAAATCTGGCAGCTATGGGTGCCGCTTCTTACATTTGTTACATTTTTTGTAACATTTGAAGGTCCAATGTTACATGTATAATTTTGTTATATTTGGCCAAATTTTTTTAACTTTTGGTACATAAAACAGAATAAAGAAATATTGGAGAAGTAATTGCTTGTATATACATATGTACATAAGTACATATATACTTTGGCTGTAACCCTACTTTAATCGTTTAATAAGTTGACATTTGTATTTTTTTAAATAAATTAATAAAAAATTCTACATTTATTTGAGCATGTACTCAAGTATTTATGTTTTAAATTTTATTTATTTGTTGCGGGTTAGCAATATCTAAATATATATTTTGTTGGTAGCCATACCAACTCATCAGTAGATGTTTTACCCTTTATGTTTAAAAAGATTTAAAGCTCGTCTAATTATACAAAAACACACATATATATTTTTGTGAATTAAAAAGCATAAAAACAGCTTTCAAAATTGTTTAAACACATAACACAAATAATTTTCCATTATGAATGTGTTTACCTTTCTACACCTATACAATTAGACAACCGCTGGTTGCCAAAATAAATAAAATTTAAAACATAAATACTTAAGTACATGCTCAAATAAATGTAGAATTTTGTAAAGGAGAGATTTACTTTTCATTTTTTACCTTATAAATACTTTTAATGGCAACCAGCGGTTGTTGATGTATGAACGTCATTGCTTAACGGTAAGTCAGAGGCATAAATTAAATGAAGTAAGGGACCGAAGATGCTGCCTTGGGGAACTCCGACTTCGATCGACTGCGGAGGGCTTAAAAAATTGCCTTCCCTATCTACAAATTTTTGTTCCTTTAAATAGCTTTTTAAAAGCTTGACGATGTTTGCGGGGAGATTTCGTGTTAATTTTTGGATAAGACCTTCGTGCCATACCTTATCGAAAGCTTGAGAAACATCTATAAAGAGCGCAGAGCAATATTTATTTTTTCAAAGGTGTCTCTAACTACGTTCACAAGTCTGTGAGTTTGTTCAATAGTGCTATGTTGTCTGCGGAAACCAAACTGATGATCTGGAATGCATCCACTTCTAGTCACTATAGGCATCAGCTTGCTCATATACAGCTTTTCAAATAGTTTTGAAATGTTGGGCAATAAACTAATGGGCCGATAGGATTCAACCTTCGTATGATCCTTGCCGGGCTTTGGTATCATAATAATTATCGAAACCTTCCATTTTGTTGGATAGTATTGCAGCCTTAGAATACTATTAAAAATGAATAGTATAATTCTTTTTGCAATATAAGGCAGTTGTTGAAGCATTTTGTTGCTTATTTTGTCGACACCTGGGGCTTTTCTGGTGTTAAGACTAGTAATAGTATTTTCAATCTCCGTCATGTTAAATCTCATCGGTATTTCTGGTAAAGAGACGACTGGTTGCAGTTCAACAATATCAGCAGAAATATTCGGGGTAAATACTTTTTCTAGGTGCTTAACAAATAGATCACCTTTTTCAGCATCAGTTCTTGCCCAGTCACCATTAGAGGCCCGTAATGGAGGTTTGCATACCACTGGCCTTTTAAGTCCTCTGGCTGCACGCCACAGCGAATAATCTGTTGATGGTGTTGCATCGAGTTCTTGCAGAAATTTTTGCAGCGGAGCTGTTTTTTGTGATTGTAAAATTTTTCTGCGCTGTTTCGTGCATTCCTTTAGCCTTAACTTTAACTGGGGGATCTGTAACGTTGCCATTCTCGTCGAGCTCTCCGTTTTTCGGTCAATAGCCTTTCTATATCTGCACAAAAAATATTGTTAATTGTTGATTTGGTTGAATCGAAGAATCATTAAGAGCAGCTTGTTTAGCATGTGCTTCAAACAACCTAATATAATTTGCTATGTCAGCAGGTGTTCTCAATGGCATATTTTCCGTGCAATGAGCACTCAAATGTTTTTTGTATTTCAGCCAGTTAATACGTGCAGATGTCAGCGGTAAATCACGTGTTGGTGTTGCAGTTGTGTGTGAGTAAATAGTGATAATAGTGGACGAGTGATCTGTAGACAAATCCAAAGATGATTTTACTTCAATCATTTCGCGGGGCACACCTTTCATAATTCCAAAGTCGATAACATCAGGAATTTTTTGACGATCCGTTGGCCAATATGTTGGCTGACCACTTGAAACTACATTCAAACCCATTTTTGAAATTGTGTCAAACAAAACACGACACTTAGGACTGATTAAACGTGAACCCCAAAATGTGTGTTTAGTAGTCGCCAGCTGCTAGAAAACGGGACTCCAGTGTTGTATAAAATGCAGTGTATTGACTCTCTGAAATTGAAAACCTGGGTGGATAATAAACAGATGATATCACAAGCTTTTGATTAAAATTTTCAATACAGATGTTCGTTGCTTGAAGATATTCTTCACGAAGGTCATTTAGCAGGTAGTGTTTTATTCTAGTTTTTATTAGGATTCCAGAGCCACCACAAGCTCTACCTCGAGGATCCTTGGTGTCGTAGAAATTATATCCACTAATTCAAAAATAGCTTCGAGACGTCAAATGAGTTTCTGAGATAAGCATAACATCGATTTGTTTATCCAGAAGAAAATATTCTATTTCATTTTTATATTGGCAGATGCCGTTTGCGTTCCAAAAACAGATTCTTAAATTCATGGTTTTTTCAATACAGCCTGCAACAAGGTAGACTGCATTTTCAACATTTCCTGCATCATACAGGACATGTTGAGAGTAAATGTATTTACTGTTTGTATTAGGATCTCTATCGAGGCTTCAATACGACTAAAATTATGCCCTGATTCTTCATTTACTGGTACAGTTTTTTGCGCCGGAATCTGGTTACTCTTTAAAATATTAGCATATGAAAATTGACTATTAGGTTTTTGTTGAGTAAGAGTCGTGTTAGACTTTAAAACATTTGAGTGTCGATTATGGCTACACGACGGTTGAGGTAACTGTGGGTAGTTTAAAGGAGTGTTGGGCTGAGCGGGAGTAGCATTTGTTTTTCTGTTCGACGAATTTTTAAAAAGAGAATAAAGAGGGCAGACCCTATAGTTGGCAGTGTGGTTTCCGCGGCAATTACCACATTTTTTTGCTTTGGTATCACCTTTTATTTTGTCACAGTTAGCGGTTCTGTGTAACTCGCCACATACAACGCAAACGGTAGGCAACTTGCAATAAGTTTTGGTATGGCCAAATTCTTGACAGTTCTTGCATTGGATAGGTCCAGTTTTTTATGTAGCATCTCAACGGTAACTCTTCGATGCAACAAGTATTTTAAGCTATAGATTGGGTGCGATTCATTTTCTTTAATTTTCAAGTCTATTTACTAAGGGCGTCATTTTTTGTGACAAGTATTGCCAGAAAAAATTTCCATTTCCTCATTTGTAAAACAAAATCCCCAATTTGGTCCTTAAAGGTTTTTTAATTCAGTTTTCTCCGAATTTGTATTTATCTTTCATTTCTAGCGCATTTTAATAACGAAACTTTTCAATGGAATATATTGATTAATGATTTTCGCGAACGATTTTTTTAATGGTACAATTTGTGGAAAACTTTGCCTTTGCTTTTATGCAATTATTTGCAAATATTTGTGTTTTCGCATCTAAAGGAATTTAGGAATATCTTACATGCGGCATGTTAGTTTATCTTAGCGTCTTTGAAATTATCCCGAAATATGTTTCCGTGCAATTTTTCAACAACCAGCGTCTGGTTACACTGCAAAATACAATTATGTGTTGGTATTTTTCTCTCAGCAGTGGTGTTGTAAAAAATAGCTTAGATCAATTTCTCTTTTATTTTTTGAAAGAATTTTATAGCAAAATTAACAGCCTTAATTAGAGCGTTGAGCGTAGCTTAAGTAAAACTGAACTCTGATTTAGGTATGACTGTAAATAATTTTAATATATTTAAAGGAAAGAGTGCTGTATTTGTACTAAATAGATGTTCTAAAAGTATTGAGCAGTTTTTTTTTTGGTTGTCGAGAGTAGAAAAATATGTACGGTATTGAGTATTTGGCACTTAAATATCAATACTTTTAAAACTCTACGCAGCAAGTGTTTGACAGTTATTGCAAGAAAACAACAATAAAACGGCTTGTTGTTTGTTTTGTTGTTCATTTGTTGTAATCCCGAAATTATTGTACTATGTGTTATGTATGTATTGTCAGTACACCGGATGTAACATACGTACACATTTTTCATATTAACATGTACAATAACAGTCATATGTTCATGGCGCTTGTTTATATATTTTAAATTTGTTTGTGAAGTCAAATTTATAAAATGTCGAAGAGAAAATGGGCTATCAGCGTTGCCGCTGTTTTAACAATTATGAAACAAAACTATCATCACAAATTAAAAAGGGGCGTAAAATTCTCAAAGAAGAAATAAAACAACATCTGCTAAAATATAAAAAATGAAATAAATTCACCGTTATCGTGAAATAATTCCCATAAACAGTAAAACGGTGAACAAAATTAAATAATACTACACTGACACAACAACAATGCAACAATTGGCGATCACAATTTTGGGGAAAGAGAACACATTTCACGTGCACTTTTATCCCGATAAGGATTATTAATTTTCTACATTCAGGGAAAGTTTCATTTAAAAATTTTTTTTATGCATTGCGCTTATTTTATTGTTATATTTTCTTTATCTGTGTAAATACACAGTTTATCTAGCAAAAATTGTTTATTAGTTATTAAATAAATTTATTATTTATTTTTAGCTCCTTAAATATTAATGATATTATACAATCACCCTTATCTTTGAAAGTATCTTCGGAAATCCTCTTGCATTTACATACATATGTAGGAATAATGGGATTCACTCTTTCCTTTATATGAAAAGCAAAAACAATTCTTGAAATTTTTGGTTATATGGTTAAGTCACGACTAATTGAACCGTAATGCCGAACTCTCTAACGACATAAAACGTTACATTAAATTTCACCCCATCTATTTCTATTGCACCCTCTCAGACACAAAGTCAACTTCAGCTATTAATGGCAATGTGTCATTCCTCAAGATACTTAATAGCTTCCAGTGTCAATTACACCATTTTTAAATGTAATTCAGAACATTACCGATAACATTGAAAAAATTCCAAACGAAATTGAAAATTTGAAGTTTAAATTTAGAAAATTCTAAATAAAATTGAGAATTTCAAGTTTAAATTCAGAAAATTCCAAATGAAATTGAGAATTTCAAGTTTAAATTCAGAAATATCAAATTGAAATGGAGAATTTCAAGTTTAAAATAGGAAAATTGCAAATGTAATTGGGAAAATTTCAAATAAAATTCAGAAAATTCCAAATGAAATTAAGAAATTGATTGGTTTTAAATAACTAACAAATAGGTAATACAGAGTTTACAGCTTTAACGAATCGTGATATTACTTAAAAAACTTATGCGGGATCGTCAAGGTATTTAACCGACAGCGTTGTCACCTTTGAAATTTCAAAAGGCACCAAAATGGAGAAAAAAACGCGCCATTTAACAAAAAACGCACCATGTTCAGATTTTTTTTATTGAAAATTTTTATTGAATTAATTACAATAATTAACTTTAATTTACAACATTTAACTTTAGTCTAAAATTCTAATGTTGATATAATATTGTGCCAATGCATGAAGTGAATCATTCTCCACCCTTTTGCAATACTAGATAATATTTCGACATCGTATTCAAATTGTACTGCTAATGGCATGATATCATATTTGTAATGGGATAAAACATTTTGTACAATGCTGGTTGTTGATGTCGGTTGTAGCTAAATGGAGTTAAAGCTGAAATGTGTTTCCGTGTTCCAGCATGCCGAACAAGGTTGAATATTTTGGCGTGATATCGCATTTGCAATAAAAACATCTTGCTTTTGTGTTATTATTTGGTCAAGGCCGAATCCATTGCTTAAACTCACATTGTGATTCCCAAATCCTTTTGTATTTCGCTTATGATCTCCTTTTTTAGACTCCATTCTTGACACTTTTTTTTTTTTTTTTTTTTTTTTTTTTGTGATAATTTTATTATTTATTGAATCTTTAATTATTAAAATTGAATTATCAATAAGTTTTTCAAATCTTAAATCTAAAAAAATATTAAATATAAGTTTAGCCAATGCTAAACAAAATTTTTAATTTCAACGGTTAATTTATGTTGTTTTACATCTCTCGTGTACGGCTGAGAAAAAGAGTATCCCTCCTTTTCAGCCGGGTGTGGCCTCTATAATTTAAAATATTGCGCGCAAGTACATTTGGGTGCACCTCAAGTTTTTTTATATATTTTTTAGCGTTTATTGAAAATACTGTCTTCACCAACGGAACATCTAGGTCTTTATGAATCCGATGATTTCTGACATACCAGGGAGCTGCTGTAATTGTACGTAGAATTTTATTTTGTCGCCTTTGAATTTTTTCGACATTTGACGCTGAGGCAGTGCCCCATAACTGGATTCCATAGAACCATATTGGTTTCAGGATCGCGTTGTATAATAGTAGTTTACAGTCTAGGCTTAGTATAGAATTTCTTCCAATAAGCCAATTCATTTGGGCTGCTTTTAATTTCATTTGTGTTAACTTTGCGTCTATATGCGATTTCCATGTTAAACGACGATCAAGATGAACGCCTAGATATTTGACAACTGTGTGTTGCGGTATGGTCTCGGTGTTAATTTTTATAGGCGGGCATGTTTCCTTGCGCAACGTAAAAGTTACGTGCACACATTTCTGCTCGTTAACTTTAATACGCCATTGTTTGAGCCAATTTTGCAATTTGGATATATACCCTTGTAAATTGCGGGAAGCTTCTACAGGATTTTCGTGAACGCTTAGAAAAGCTGTATCATCGGCAAATGTTGATGTATGAATGTTATTGCTTAACGGTAAGTCAGAGGCATATATTAAATAAAGTAATGGACCGAAGATACTGCCTTGGGGAACTCCGGCTTCGATCGACTGCGGTGGGCTTAAGAAATTGCCTTCCCTAACTACAAATTTTCGTTCACTTAGGTAGCTTATTAAAAGCCTAACAATGTTTGCGGGTAGATTTTGCGTTAATTTATGTATAAGACCTTCGTGCCATACTTTATCGAAAGCTTGAGAAACATCTATAAAGAGCGCAGAGCAATATTTCTTCTTTTCGAAAGTGTCTCTGATAACATTCACAAGTCTGTGAGTTTGTTCAATTGTGCTATGTTGTCTGCGAAAACCGAATTGATGATCTGGAATGCATCCGCTTCTAGTCACTATAGGCATCAGCTTGCTCATATACAGCTTTTCAAATAGTTTTGAAATGTTGGGCAATAAACTAATAGGCCGATAGGATTCAACCTTCGTATGATCCTTGCCGGGCTTTGGTATCATAATAATCATCGAAACCTTCCATTCTGCAGGATAGTATTGCAGCCGTAGAATACTATTAAAAATGAATAGTATAATTCTTTTTGCAATATAAGGCAGTTGTTGAAGCATTTTGTTGCTTATTTTGTCGACACCTGGGGCTTTTTTGGTGTTAAGACTAGTGATGGCCTTTTCAATCTCCACAATGTTAAATCTTAACGGTATTTCTGGTAAAGAGATGACTGGTGGCAGTTCAACAATATCAGTAGAAATATTCGGTGTAAATACATTTTCTAAGTGCTTAACAAAAAGAGCACCTTTTTCAGCATCAGTTCTTGCCCAGTCACCATTCGAATCTCGTAACGGAGGTTTGCAAATCACTGGCCTTTTAAGTCCTCTAGCTGCACGCCATAGCGAATAATCTGTTTGTGGTGTTGCATCGAGTTCTTGAAGAAATTTTTGCAGCGAAGCTGTTTTTTGTGTTTGTAAAACTTTTCTGAACTGTTTGGTGCATTCCTTTAGCCTTAACTTTAGCTGGGGGGATCTGTAACGTTGCCATTCTCGTCGCGCTCTCCGTTTTTCAGTCAATAGCCTTTCTATATCTACAGAAGAAATGTTGTTGAATCTTACTTGTTGATTTGGTTGATTTGAAGAAGCATTAAGAGCAGCTTGATTAACATGTGCTTCAAACAACCTAATAGAATTTTCTATGTCAGTAGGTGTTCTCAACAGCATATTTTCCGTGCAATGAGCACTCAAATATTTTTTGTATTTCAGCCAGTTAGTACGTGCAGATGTCAGCGGTAAATCGCATGTTGATGTTGCAGTTGTGTGTGAGTAAATAGTGATAATAGTAGGCGAGTGATCTGAAGATAAATCCAATGATGCTTCAACTTCAATCATTTCGCTGGGCACACCTTTCATAACTCCAAAGTCGATAATATCAGGAATTTTTTGTCGATCCGTTGGCCAATATGTTGGCTGACCACTTGAAACTACATTAAAGCCCATTTTTGAAATTGTGTCAAACAAAACACGACCCTTGGGACTGATTAAACGTGAACCCCAAAATGTGTGTTTAGCATTGTAGTCGCCAGCTGCTAGAAAACGGGACCCCAGTGTTGAATAAAATGCGGTATATTGACTCTCTGAAATTGAAAACCTGGGAGGAGAATAAACAGATGATATCACAAGTTTTTGATAAAAATTTTCAATGCAGATGTTTGTTGCTTGAAGGTAATCTTCACAAAATTCATTTAACAGGTAGTGTTTTATTCGCGTTTTTATTAGAATTCCCGAGCCACCACAAGCTCTACCTCGAGGATCCTTGGTGTCGTAGAAATTATATCCACTAATTTTAAAATAGCTTCGAGACGTCAAATGAGTTTCTGAGATAAGCATAACATCGATTTGTTTATCCAGAAGAAAATATTCTATTTCATTTTTATGTTGGCAGATGCCGTTTGCGTTCCAAAAACATATTTTCAAGTTCATGGTTTGCTTAATACAGCCTGCAACAAAGTAGACTGCATTTTCAACATTTCCTGCATCATACAGGACATGTTGAGAGTAAAAGTATTTACTGTTTGTATTAAGCTCTCAATTGAGGCTTCAATACGGCTAAAATTAGACCCTGGAGCTTCGCTTACTGGTACCGGTTTTTGCGCTGTATTGTGGTTACTTTTTAAAATGTTAGCGTATGAAAATTTATTATTAGGTTGTTGCTGAGCAATAGTCGCGTTTGATTTCAATACGTTTGAATATTGTTGCTGACTGGTAGACGGTTGAGGTAACTGAGGGTAGCTTAAAAGTGCGATAGGCTGAGCGGGGATAATATTTTCTTTTTTGTGCGAGGAGCGTTTAAAAAACGAGTAAAGAGGGCAGCCTCTATAGTTGGCAGTGTGATTTCCGCCGCAATTGCCACATTTTTTCGCCTTGGGATCACCTTTTGTTTTGTCACAGTTAGCGGTACTGTGTAGCTCACCACATACAACGCAGACTGTAGGCAACTTGCAATAAGTTTTCGTGTGCCCAAATTCTTGGCAGTTCAGGCATTGGATAGGTCCAGCTCTTTTATGTGGCTGCTCAACGGTAACTCTCCGGTGTAACAAATACTTTAGATCATAGATTGGATGGGATTCATTTTTTTTATCTTTATGTCACCTGGCTGTAACTCGACTCTAAATATTGACACTAACTTTAAATATTTCTTTTAGTAAATATAAATTTTATTAATTTTAGTGTTACAAACCTTTATGTAAACTTTTACGCATTTTATAAAAAACGAACAATGATCGCAAGGCTCAAGAATACTTTGTTTTTGCAAGCTCTTTAACAGACTTGACAACAACTTTTACGACAAAAAACAATTAGGTATGTACTCTGAAAATCTAAAAGGGACAACAAATTTCTTATAATGAAATGTTACAAATTATCTATAACAACAAGACGGTTTAACGGTTTTTGTGAATGCGTTTTGGTATCTCTTAAACATCTGTAAAATTGAATATACTCGTAAAAATTGTACACAAATTTAATGAAATGGTATTGAAACAGTTGTATTTTTTGTACAAAATTCTTTTTTCTCATACTGAAACAAAAAATTGTGTTTAATATGATTTGGAGCCACCCAAAATTAAAAAAACGCACCAAAATTAAAGAAAAAGCGCACCACGCACCAACTCGGATATTTTTCGCACAAAACATTTAGAAAAGCACCAAAAAAGGTGCGAAACGCACCAAGTTGCCAACGCTGTTAACCGATCGCCCTCTTCCTCAAGACAATGTCGTGAGGATACGAAGTTCATTTCAAATTAGAATTCAAACTTTAGTATTTGAAAACAGTGATGAAGGATGTCTCTTTCCTGAAGCATTTTTAAATAAAGCTTGGTTTGCTTTAAAACCAGAAATTTATTTGTGGCCATGGAAATTAATACTGAGCTACATGGATTGTACGCCAAGCTTTCTACTGAAGATTGTGATGGCCAACATAAGTATTTTTCTTTATTCGCCAGACGTGTAATAGTAATGTATATATATAATATTTAAAGTTAGCGTGTTTCGAAATTATTGCAAGTCTGTACAGCCGGTGAGTAATTGAATGACCAATTACTTCAATTTAATACCCATGACGTGTAATAAAAAGTGGAGAGTATGCTCATATTAATTTTTTTTCTACCGCGTGATTTTATACTTGCTGACTTAATAAATGCATGTGCGGCACAAAAAACTGTTAAATATCACAGAGCAATCAGCACACACACATAAAATCATTTGAGTTTTTATTTGCTTGCTCGTACAGAATAGTTTCAAACATCATAAAAGTATTATTTTGAAGTGCTCGTTTTTTTTTAAATAAATTCAATAAGAAGATTTAATAAAATATTGAGGACTAACCTCGTTGCTCACTATCCCAGAGTGTTGCCTGGAGTCCCCTTAGACTCCACGCCTACCACACTTGGCCATCTATAATTCTCCGGGTGAAAAGTTCTTACAGAAAGTCAAAAAATTTTAGTGCAATATACGTAAGTATACATAATATATTTTCTTTACTTTGTTGTTTTTGTTGCTAGCACTAATTATGTATCAATAAAGCAGAGACAAATCTTAAGCTAATAATGAATTAAAACTATACACGAAAAGTCTCCCTTTATTGTTTCATATTCATGCTCTCTTAATACTTGTATTATTTTTGCATTATTATCATTAGGGATTAATTATTATATAATATAAGTATATATTTATATATAAATATGTGTTGCTATACATACCTATAGATAAATATAAGAAATACATTGCATACATAAAATTAGGTCTCGTGACATAATACTCCTATTTAATATATAGGAGAAAAATCTCTCCTAAATCTCTCCTATATGTTACTCATATGTTAACATTGAATGTAATTAACATAGAATTAAGGGGAAACTGTGCCTATACCTTTAAAGTATTCAAATAAATGTAGATAAATCAAGATGATTTGGTAAATTTTCTCCTACGGATGATGAAATGTAAAGAATAAGGTACTAAGGTATTAATGGGCTGATAAACTTTTGCGGTCATCAGCAAGGTAGGGCGGGAAAATTGACCCTAGGGGATCATGAACATCTGCAACCCCTTACTTGCGAAATTAGTTCAGTTTTCTACGGCAATAGCTCGAAATTACTTGGTTTTGCTTGCTTTCAGTTTTTTTCTTTTTCTCACACTGCACACATAAAAATATTTAGATAACTGTAATACAGCCCATCTTAAAAGTTATCACCACCTACGCCCATTTCCCTGAGCTAGAGCCGAAGCATTGCTAGGTGTGCAGAAGCGTGATAACAAAGATGTCCAGTGGGTCGTTACAGAAATTTAATGGCGCCCAACGTAGGGCCCTCCCAAACACATCTATAAGTTAACTAACACCTTAAACTTAACTTAAAATTCATTTCGAGGGTCCTTTCAATTTTTTCTCAGTTCATATAGTTATAGATTTTTATAGCCCAAACTTATTGCTTACATCCGTAGTGCGGATTTTTTTTTTATTGGGCATATTTTCTCGATCATTACCGCTCTACAAGAAGGTTCAATAACAGGTAACTAAACAGCTGTCAAAGCTAAATGCACTTATAATTGTTTTATATTTTTTTTGGAGTTTTGGCGAATTGCCATTGGCGTTTGCTTACCAATTATATATACTTACATACGTTCAACTTTAACATAACTCTTTTATTATATAAATACACATATACAAATGTTGAGATTTAATTTCTTTATCATTTGCAGAAATTAACTCATTTTTAAATTATGTAGTATTTTACTTTTTTTCTAGATATAAATACATTTAAAAGAAAACTGAACCTTATTTTTGCAAACTAATTGAAGCACACAATTAGTATATGTTTTATTTTTTTCATTTTTACCGAAAATCTTTACAGAGTAATCATCCAAAAATATCTATATACATCCTTAATTTAAAGATATAAAATTTAGTTAGACAACCGTATTACTTATAATTATTTTTATTTCATATTTTTTTATTGTATCTTAAAATTCATTTTTGTAATATGCCGGTTAATCATAGTCCTGATATTACATTAGCAGAAGGTGGGGAAATCCCTGAACAAATTTTCTCTATATGTAATCTTAGTTTAAGCCCTGATAAGAAAACTGTAACTTCTTGTAAACATTCCTTCCATACTTCTTGCATCGAAAAATGGTTAGAGAATAGCCTAACTTGTCCCCATTGTAGACAGCCATGCGTTTCTTTAGAATTAAATAATCAGGTTTCAATTCCACCTAGAACAGAGGCTACTAATAAAGGCGTAATTCCTCGCGGCAGACCTAAGACTAGATCATATGCACAACATCAGCAAGATTTAGTAGGCTCTTACGATGGTACCCATTCCCCTGCTAATAGACGTCGTGCGACGAAATTTTCCGAAAGCAACCTTACTGAACAAACAGTTCAAAATCTTGTAGCCGAGTCGTTAAACGAATTTAAAACAGACGTTTCAACTGATATTACTACACAGATACAAGCTATGTTACTGAATCTGCATATCGATTCCAATTCATTGAATCGCCGAACTTCAAGGGAGCCTACTACTAATCGATCAAATGTACGCACATCTGACGCAAGGGCAACCACGAATGTTCAAAACTTAGTTGTAGAACCAGCGACGAGCTGGACAGAGGAAAATCCGGTTAATGATAGCAGGATGTTTGCACCAACTACCGCTCCTAGACAGAGTGGTGCACCATGGTACTCAACACACTCCGACAATGTCACTCTTAATACACCCAAAGTTTCTAATTTGATTTATAATTGGCATGTTAGGTTTAGTGGGACAGAAGATACTATTGCCGTGGACGAATTTATATATAGGATAAATACGCTCACCTCTATCCATCTGAAAGGTAATTTTGAGTTACTCTGTGAGCATGCTCATTCACTATTTGAAGGGAAAGCTTTGAAATGGTATTGGAGATATCATCGACAGACCGATTCTACGTTAGTGTGGTTTGATATATGCGATGCCCTTCGTAAGCAGTTTAAAGATACAATCACGGATTATGACATAAAGGACGATATGAGACGTAGGAAACAACGAAACAATGAGAGCTTCGATTCTTTTGTAGATGCCATAATGCACCTAAGTGATAAGCTTAGAATTCCCATAGGAGAAGTTGAATTGGTAGAGCTTTTGGTGAGAAATTTAAAAACTGACCCATGTCATGAATTGCTCCATTTAAATATAACAGACTTATCAACTCTCAGAAAAGAAGCTAGAAAACACGAAAAATTCTTTGAAGACTTATTGCCTAACTCTTTGCAAAAGCAAAAATATCAACGCCATCAGGTCTCTGAACTGAAAAAGGACATGTCTATAGAGTCGCCAGAAACTCTAGAAGATGAGATTTATGATATCAGTAGCTCTATGGCAAAATGTTGGAATTGTGACGTAGTAGGTCATCGTTACCATGATTGTGTGGCTCCTAGACGAGTCTTTTGCTATGGATGTGGAGCACCAGATGCCTACAGACCATCATGTACCCATTGTCCTAGAAAAGCGGAAAACTCAATTCAGGGTGTTCGTCCCAAAGTTGGCGGACATCCTCAAAAAATATTCCGAAATTAAATGATATTGAGAATACAAAAGAACCAGATGGCTCTATATCCACAACCAGCCTGAAGAGTTCTTCTGTAAACGTGCAACAGCCACTTAGATTTTTACCTTACCACGAACGATTAAATCAGTATTTGAAAATTCGAAATAGAATATTTTCTGAGCCCACCATTTCACGAAGACGACTAAGGTCCAAATTAAGAATGCGTGCTTATTGGAATAATAGAAAACAACTCAAGAATTTTGTGATATCAAGCATTGTCAAGACAGGACTAGATGCTAGGCCATATCTTAATATTAATATTCTGAACAGGACCAAGCTAGCTCTTTTGGATAGCGGTGCAAGTAAGTCTTGTATTGGTGGTAATTTTGCAAAAGAAATTTTAGAAAGCTTGACAGTTAAACTTACTCGATTCAAAGGAAATGTTAAAACAGCAGATGGGCAAATCCAACAGGTCGTAGGTTCAATTTTGCAGGATATTGGTTACAATGGCCTCAACAGGAACATAGAATTTTTAATTATCCCCAGTCTCCACCAGGACATAATTTGTGGCATAGATTTTTGGGATAAATTCGGGTTGCAAATATCATTTCCTACTATAAGTGAAGTAATGTCAGGTGATGAAAGCTCTCACTTCTTGAACCTGAACTCCAATGACTTACAAAAGCTGAATGCAGCAGTTGCTTCCTTTCCGTCTTTTGAAAAAGAAGGATTAGGAAAAACCTCTCTTATAGAACATGTTATTGATACTGGGACATCGGTGCCTATTAAACAGCGTTACTACCCTATTTCCCCAGCCCGAGAAAAAATTTTATGCATGGAAATAGACCGAATGCTACAGCTAGGAGTAATTGAGGTGGCCGAGAATTCATCATGGTCTTCACCAGGGGTGTTATTGGTAAAACCCAATAAAGTTAGATTTTGTTTGGACTCCCGTAAATTAAATGAGGTTACTGTCAAGGATGCATACCCAATTCCAAATATTGATGGTATGATTTCCCGCTTGCCATCAGTGAATGTGATATCCAAAATAGATTTAAAAGACGCCTTTTGGCAAATTGAACTGTCAAAAGAGTCCCGTCCTAAAACCGCATTCACTGTGCCCAATCGACCATTGTATCAGTTTGTAAGGATGCCTTTTGGGCTTTGCAACGCCCCCCAAACAATGTGTCGACTGATGGACAGAGTGATAACGTATGATCTTAAGAGTCACGTATTTGTTTATTTGGACGATCTGCTTGTTGTATCGCATTCACTTGATGAGCACGTGGTTCACCTTCTGCAAGTTGCGGCACAGTTAAGAAAAGCTGGACTAACTATAAATATAAAGAAGAGTCAGTTTGGGTTAAGTAGTGTTAAGTATTTGGGATATGTGGTGGGCAACGGGACTCTCAGCGTTGATCCGGAAAAAGTTAGGGCCATTTCTGATTACCCTACACCTAAAACTGTAAGGCAATTGAGGCAGTTTCTTGGACTTTCTGGGTGGTATCGTCGTTTTGTGCATAACTATGCGTCAATTACATGTCCTCTGACTGATCTTGTAACCAAAACGAAAAACTTTGTTTGGAATACAGAAGCCCAAGCTGCTTTCGAGACTCTTAAAAAGTGTTTAACATCCGCACCATTGTTGTCACATCCGAACTATAATAAACCTTTTATTGTCCAGTGTGATGCTAGTCAGTCCGGGGTAGGCGGGGTTTTAGCCCAATGCGATGATACTGATGTTGAGCGACCTATAGCATTCATGTCGCATAAACTAAATAGGGCACAAAGGAACTTTTCGGTGACGGAGCTAGAATGCTTGGCCGTAGTTCTAGCAATTAAGAAGTATATATTGAGGGACATCAGTTCACTGTGGTAACCGACCATGCTAGTCTGAAGTGGCTAATGGGCCAAAAGGATTTAAGTGGAAGGCTAGCAAGGTGGGCTCTCAAGTTGCAGGGTTATAATTTCTCAATTGAACATCGAAAAGGGAGTGAAAATGTGGTGGCAGATGCATTATCACGTTCATTCACTGAAACTGATCCACTAATAGATGCCCTAGAAATAGAATCCTTACCCATCATAGATCTCAATTCAGAATTTTTTGACTCTTCAGAATATAGCGAACTAAGAGAGAAACTAGAGAAAGCAGGGTTACCACATTTTAAGATTTTGGGCAAATATATATATCATAAAACAGAATTTATGCAGGGAACAGAAGGAGATGCCATAGTATGGAAACTGTTGGTTCCCATGGAAATAAGAAAGGATGTCCTAATTGCTTGCCATGATCAACCTACATCATCTCATGGGGGGATCGCAAAAACCCTTGAAAGAGTTAGAAGATATTTTTATTGGCCCGGAATGGTTTCTGACATTAGGAGGTATGTCACAAATTGTCAGATGTGTACAACATCGAAAATACCAACACGGTCCTTGCGCCCACCGATGGGTCAAATGGCGGAGTCCAATAGACCCTTTCAACGTCTATATGTCGATTTTATTGGACCCTTTCCACGGACTAAGAATGGCAATATTGGCGTTTTTATAGTCTTAGACCACTTTAGTAAGTTTTCATTTTTAAAGCCGTTAAAACGATTAAGTACACAACTTATCATTACTTACTTGAAAGAAAGTATTTTCGATTGTTTTGGTGTCCCAGAAAGTATTATATCAGACAATGGTAGCCAATTTAAAAGCAAAGAATTTCTAACGTTTTTAGTAAAACATGGTATAAAGCATATTTGTACAGCGGTGTATTCGCCTCAAGCGAATGCAAGCGAAAGAGTAAATAGATCCGTAAACGAGGCACTTCGCTCTTATATCCGTGGGGACCAAAGAAATTGGGATATTTTTCTGAGCAGCATTAATTGTTCACTGCGCAACAGCACACACCAAAGTTTAGGATTTTCTCCTTACTTTGTCGTTTTTGGACAAAATATGTTAACACATGGTAGTGATAATCAAGTTTTTCGGAACCTTAACCTCTTAAATGAAGCGGATATAAAATTGTCACGGGTAGATAATTTCCAAGTCATAAGGGAAATGATAAAAGAGAAAATGAGAGTCTCATATAAAAAAAATGAGCACGTATATAACCTGAGATCTAGGAAACGAAATTTTGATGTTGGTCAAATTGTAACAAGACGAAGTTTTGCTGAAAGTAATCAGCTTAAACATTTCAACGCTAAATTAGCACCAGTTGGAGTTAAAAGCCGTATTATAAAAAAAGTAGGAAATTCACAATATCTGTTAGAGGATTTAGAAAATAAAAACCAATCTACTTATCATCTAAAAGACATATGGTGACCAACATATCGTATAAATTTGCGTTAGCCAATTTCAGTTGATTATCCGCGTCAGGTCTCGATAACCATCTGCTTTGTGATGGCCAACATAAGTATTTTTCTTTATTCGCCAGACGTGTAATAGTAATGTTTATATTTAATATTTAAAGTTAACGTGTTTTGAAATTATTGCAAGTCTGTACAGCCGGTGAGTAATTGAATGACCAATTACTTCAATTTAATACCCATGACGTGTAATAAAAAGTGGAGAGTATGCTCATATTAATTTTTTTTCTACCGCGTGATTTTATACTTGCTGACTTAATAAATGCATGTGCCGCACAAAAAACTGTTAACAGTTAAATATCACAGAGCAATCAGCACACACACATAAAATCATTTGAGTTTTTATTTGCTTGCTCGTACAGAATAGTTTCAAACATCATAAAAGTATTATTTTGAAGTGCTCGTTTTTTTTTAAATAAATTCAATAAGAAGATTTAATAAAATATTGAGGACTAACCTCGTTGCTCACTATCCCAGAGTGATGCCTGGAGTCCCCTTAGACTCCACGCCTACCACACTTGGCCATCTAAAATTCTCCGGGTGAAAAGTTCTTACAGAAAGTCAAAAAATTTTAGTGCAGGTTGTCTTATATCACAAAGAATCTGGCACCTGCCAACCCCTGGGTGGTCTAAACACATTTGTCTCGTAAGCCCTAAGAGAGTTGCGAGTAGGATAAGGAGCTGTTAAATTTGTTGCCACAAATCCTATATCCGGAAGCCAGATGATGACTTAAAGCCTGTCAGAGAAGTGAAACTAGATTCTTTTGCCATTAACGTTCAACAAGATTACTTTTGTTCTAAACATGAACCCATCTATCCTCTCAGGCCACTAGTACCAGCTGCTATATTAATTTTAATACTAATAATCTACCTACCTAAATACCATTATTACCAAGCTAAAGTGTTGAATTAACCAATTAAAACTAGCATAAAATAATCTAACCTTTAACAGAAAAATATTTATCTACAACCAGCCATGTAACAAATAACCTGAGTTATATCCTTAGATTATACCTAAAATACCTACATTAAATAACAACCTTAATTAGTAAATATAAAATAATAGATTATTAATAAAAATATTTGTAGTTTAAATTCTTAACTAACCTATATGCAAAAATAATTCTGACATGAACACCCTAAATCTTAGGTTAGGTTAGGTTAGCAGGTTGCTGGTAAAGTGAAGATTAGATTCCAGCTCACTTGGGTCCTTACATGGTCCCATTGTGCTACCTGTAATGAAGGAGAGTAATAGAGGGAGTAGTAAAGGGAGATTAGAAGTCGGAAGAAGAATAGGCAAAGAGAGGGACAGAGAAGAGCAGGAGAAGAACAGGTGGGAAAAAGTCGAGGCAAAGGGTGAATTCTGCAGTGTAACAGGCAGGATGTCAGCCTACTATTGGGCGAACCATCCACTGCTCCTGATAAAGGAGCTAAGACAGCCAAGTTCCGTAACTGAAAGCTCGGAGAGGGTACTGAAGGATCTGTTGCCTAGAAAGCGAAGGCGGTAATCCTCCATAGCTGGGCAGCGGCATAGGAGGTGTGTTATGCTTTCATCTTCCTCCTCGTCGTTGCAGCTGAAGCAGTATTCGTTGTATGGTAAACCCATGCGTCTGGCATGGGTTCCGAAGGCGCAGTGTCCCGTGATCGTGGCCACAAGATTGCGCAATTGTTTTTTGGGAAAGTTCAGCAGATTTTTGGTTCTGTTGACGTCTATGCAAGGCCATAGTGTCCTCGCTGTGGTGCAGGTTGGCTCATTAAACCATCTGGTTTGTGCCAACTGCAAAAGTGTTTTATCAATTCGCTTCCAGCAGGCCAGGAGCGGAAGGCCGCAGAAATTGTCAATATCAGCAGCCTCTAGCTCTGTGCCTCTCCTGGCCAGATTGTCAGCGATGAAATTGCCTATATTTTCCCCGTGTCCCCGTATCCATATAAAGGTAACACTAGAATAATTAGCCAAATTGTTGAGTAATTTCCTGCATTCCAGGGTAAGAAGGGATGTTGTGTACACACCCGAGAGTGCAATTATTGCAGGTTTGCTGTCGGTTATGATTTGAATAACTCTGTTTGTTATTCGATAGTACCGCAGCCAATTTGTAGCCTTTTTGATGGCGGATATTTCAGCTTGTAAAATACTACATTCGTCCGGGAGTCTGAAGGAAATCTTGATCCCGAATTCTTCAATGTAGACACCCCCTCCAACCCTGGAGCCCCGTTTAGAGCCATCCGTGAACACTCGTAGGGCCCCGTGCGGTGTAGGGGGGAAGTCCTCCGATAAAGAGTAATTAAATATTCTATTAAAGGAAGGTTTTGGAATGCAATGGTCGATGAGATCAGGGATAGTTCCGATGGTCTCTACAATGCTGGCATGACCCCATGGTCGATGATTCCATGCGTCAATAGTACTAAGTCGTACCGCAGTGCGTAGTGCTAGCTTCCTAGCCAATAAGTCAGCCGGAAGCCAGCCCAGCATAGCAAATAGAGCCTTTGTGGGCGTAGTTCCAAGGGCACCAGTTATCATGATTGCCATTAAGCGAAGAGTTTTCTCAATTCGCTGTCGGTTTGTTGCCAAGTCCAGTGCTTTCCACCAGATTGCAATACCGTAGAAGAGTGTTGGTTTGATAATAGTTTCAAATATCCAATTAATCCCTTTAGGACTTAAACCCCAGATGGGACCAATGGCTTTCCTGCAAACATATATTGCAGCTACGGCTTTTGTTGCACGAGCGTGAAGATTGTCTCTCCATGTTAGTTTGCTGTCAAGGACGATGCCTAGAAATTTGGCCTTGTCCGATAGGGCTAGTGTAGTGCCATTTACTTTTGGTAAAGTAAAATTGGGAATTTTGTATCTTCTAGTGAAGAGCACTAGTTCCGTTTTGGTTGGGTTTACGCTGAGGCCGCTCTGTGAACACCACTTACTGACCTCGCTAAGTGCATCTTCCAACCTGTGCGTGATTGTATCAAGATGGAAGCCCGATATAGCCATATAGCCCGATATAGAACATTTATTGCCACATTCCATAATAGAGGAGATAAGACACCACCTTGTGGCGTACCCTTGCGGGCATACCTGGTGATGTGCGCTTCCCCCATGGTCGATGTGATGGCTCTGCATTCAAGCAAATTCTTAATGAATTGACGTAATGATTGGTCTATACCAAGCTCTGTGAGAGCTCGGATAATAGCAGCCGAATTGATATTATTAAAGGCGCCCTCAATGTCCATGAAAGCCACCAGAGTAAAGTTCTTATGCTCAAGTGATTTTTCTATGTGACCTACGAGCGAGTGTAGTGCCGTTTCAACCGATTTGCCTTTGGTGTAGGCGTGTTGATTGGCTGATAAAAGATTGCTGTCAATTGTCATAGTTCTGATGTGAACGTCGATCAATCTTTCTAAAGTCTTTAGAAGAAAAGATGTAAGGCTGATAGGTCTGAAGTCCTTCGCCTTCGAGTGCGATGCTTTTCCCCCTTTTGGGATGAAAATTACATCGCATTTGGTCCATTGTTGCGGAATGTGGGACCAGGTAAGACATGCTCTGAAAATTGTGAGTAGCCAAGGTGTCACAAGGTCTAAATTATGTTGTAGATCTGCAGGAATGATTCCGTCCGGACCAGGTGATTTATACGGATGGAAACTTTTTATAGCCCAGTGAAGTCTGTCAGTAGTAATTTCTACGTTCGTGAAACACCGGGCAGGTGGGGAAGCATTTTGTACTTCCATAGAAGGAGAGCAGCCTGGAAAGTGAGTTTCCATTAGGGCTTCTAGGGACTCCAAGGAATTAGTAGTCCATTTACCATCTTGCTTCTGGATGAATCCAGGTACGGACGGTTGTTTGGCTAGAATTTTACGCAGCCTGTTAGTGTCGGAGAGGGATTCCACATTGTTACAGAAATCTTTCCATGACTTGCATTTTGCGTTTCTGACTTGATTTTTGAATTTATTCAATGAGGCTTTGTAAAGAGCCCAGTTACCCGTTCTTTTAGCCCCATTTAAGAGTCTGCGGCAGCTTCTGCGAGACTCCTCTAAGCTGGCAGACCACCAAGGTGGTTTACTATTTTTGCGTTGTGTGGAAGGTTTGCAAGAGATTCTTGTTGCTTCATTAAAGGCATCAGTTAGATTGCTGACAGCCAATTCTATGTCAGCTACTTCCTCTATGATTGGAGGATGTGCAATTATGGTGGTGAGGATATTCTTATGTTCCTCCCAGTTCGTTTTGCGTCTAAATCTTAATAACTAAACAAAATATCATCGCGAAGTATCCACCAAATAAATCAACAGGCCTGCTGACCATGGAGGAGAAATATACGTAAGTCTACATAATATATTTTCTTTACTTTGTTGTTTTTGTTGCTAGCACTAATTATGTATCAATAAAGCAGAGACAAATCTTAAGCTAATAATGAATTAAAACTATACACGAAAAGTCTCCCTTTATTGTTTCATATTCATGCTCTCTTAATACTTGTATTATTTTTGCATTATTATCATTAGGGATTAATTATTATATAATATAAGTATATATTTATATATAAATATGTGTTGCTATACATATTAATATATATAAGTACATACCTATAGATAAATATAAGAAATACATTGCATACATAAAATTAGGTCTCGTGACATAATACTCCTATTTAATATATAGGAGAAAAATCTCTCCTAAATCTCTCCTATATGTTACTCATATGTTAACATTGAATGTAATTAACATAGAATTAAGGGGAAACTGTGCCTATACCTTTAAAGTATTCAAATAAATGTAGATAAATCAAGATGATTTGGTAAATTTTCTCCTACGGATGATGAAATGTAAAGAATAAGGTACTAAGGTATTAATGGGCTGATAAACTTTTGCGGTCATCAGCAAGGTAGGGCGGGAAAATTGACCCTAGGGGATCATGAACATCTGCAACCCCTTACTTGCGAAATTAGTTCAGTTTTCTACGGCAATAGCTCGAAATTACTTGGTTTTGCTTGCTTTCAGTTTTTTTCTTTTTCTCACACTGCACACATAAAAATATTTAGATAACTGTAATACAGCCCATCTTAAAAGTTATCACCACCTACGCCCATTTCCCTGAGCTAGAGCCGAAGCATTGCTAGGTGTGCAGAAGCGTGATAACAAAGATGTCCAGTGGGTCTTTACAAGATATGGAAAATACTCCATTAGAGGTAAAGACATTCCAGACAAAAATGAAAAAAAAAAAAATTTAACGCTAGTGATTTTAATGAAGTCTTCCCTATTAAAATAAAAACAGTAATTATTAAAATGGAATAGTTACAGAAAATAGACAGTGGATGGACTTTGGTCCAATTCTTTAAACTGGAAGTGGAACCTAAACAAATATGAGCCATTGAAGGGTTCAACATTTATTCAGCAAAAGCTAAACGCATTAATGTTCATAATAAAGGCCCAACCACAATATGCATAAGCTAGCTTAAGTCAGCTTAAGCAACTGTGCGAATACATGTAAATCGTATCCGGCCCACTATAATAAACTTAAGGAAACTTTTCGTTAAGTTTTATGAAACGTCGTTTGCTTAAGCAAAGTGGGAAACTGAACGCACATTCCGTACGGAATCAGCTTTTATACAAATACATACATGCATATGTATGTTTGTACGTAAAAATAAATTAGTTTTGAAAATGGAAAAAGAAGACGAAATAGTTTACATATTAAATTTAATAGACAATGTGGAAAAAAGATGTGTATGTACACGAAGCTGACATTTCTTTTATTTGACATATTTTATTTCCACTGATGTATATTTAAGTACTTTTGCCCTTAAATAAAATAAATACTACAAAGTACATAATTTCGGTTGTAACTTTTCTTATAATTATTAAAAACCAGCTTCTTCCAGCGGCTTCGCTCGCATTGAAGCCATACTATAGTAAAAGTAATGACTGTCGGTAATACAGTGCGACGGTATTACAGCACAGAACTTAAGATTTTTTGAGAAACAATTTTTTATCTTTCGTAAAAAATAAAACTTTTTTTTAATAAAAAGTATCCTATCTTACTTCTAATAGCTCCTAGAATATGTGTTAACAGTTTCATGATGATCGGTTTAGTAGTTTTTGCGTGAAAGCGCAACAAACAAACTAACATTCATATTTATAATATTACTAGCCTATCCCGGTGAGCTTCGCTACCCACCATCGTTATAAAATAAAATTAAATGTATTTATATATCCTATTGTGAAAATTTAATGACGATCGGTCCAGTAGTTAAGACTATATTACGATTTTTAATTTTCCTTAAAAGGGGCGTGGTCCCACCCACTTTTCTCCTGGTACGTATTCCAAATTATGCCAATACCATATGTACCAAATATCATCGACGTAGGTCAAAAAATGCCCAACATATGGCGATTTAAATTTTTGGGTTATATGGGCGGTGACACGCCTCTTTGTCCAATCTAAACTTCATATAGCCTCTTATTCCTTCCAGAGTCACAGTAACATGCTGTGAAAATTTCAGGAAGATCGGTCCAAGGGTTTGGTTTTCCTAAAGAAGGGGCGTGGTCCCACCCACTTCTCTCCTGGTACGTATTCCAAATTATGCCAATACCATATGTACCAAATATCATCGACGTAGGTCTAAAAATGCCCAACATATGGCGAAGTTATTTGATAATCAATTATTGTCGCGGGCCATTGGCAACGCCCTATGATCCAACAAACCATTTCTAAAAACAAAAAATATTCTGAACCTTTTCCATATGCAAAAAGAATTTTGAAAATTGGCTCAAAAATGGCGAAGTTATTTGATAAACAATTATTGTGGCGGGCCTTTTGCGACACCCTGCCCCTACGCACAATTTTCAAAAACAAAAAAATTTAATGCACCTTTTCCATATACTGAAAGAATTTTGAAAATTGATCCACAAATGGCGAAGTTATGCTCACTTTACATTATAAAATCTGTTAAAAACTACGTGGTAGGAGTAATATGATATAAAAAACTGGGCGTAAAAGTGGGTGTGGTTGAAAAAAAGTAGCCTATAATTCATCCGAGTGTTCCAGTTAAATACTGTGAAAATTTCAGGAAGATCGGTCCAAGGGTTTGGCCTCCTATAAGGAACAAACAAACACACAAACAAATAAACAAACACACATTCGGTTTTATATATTAAGATGATTATTATATATGTACATACGTACATATGTATATTTTAGGATAATTTTTATACCCTTCACCAAAAATGGTAAGGGTATTTATAGGTTTGTCATTACGTGTGTAATTTCCACACGTAATTTCCCATCAGCAATGCCCATCAGATGATGCATCAAATGACCGTCATTGTTCTTGTAGGGTATTTGTCAGAGACAATAATTCAACACACGACCCATCGTGCTACTGAGGCTTGTTAGTTCTTTGTGTATATTAACTTAATAATAACTCAACGTATTTTTTCGTACAACCCTCTTTTTGTCACACATCTAAGATAAAAATACAAGGCATTTGCTTTTGAAAGATCAGCAGACTCAAATCGTTATTTGCTTTTACCAAAGACTATAAATATATAAAGATATTGCACGTAGAACATTGTACGGGAAATGCTTAATTTGCTGGTGGTTTTAGTACAGTGGTGATCGTTTCATAGAGCAATTGCTTTTTGGCTACACCCATCAATTTGTTATGCTCTTTTAATTCAGTTGTCTTTCAGACGGCAAAAAGTGCACATGCTTGGCGGATGCTTTAGTTGTTTTTAAAAAATAGTGCGTAAAAAAATGTTCGTACCATTACGAAAATTTTTCATTGTAAATAATGCATTTGGTAATCCTCAATGCCTTTTGTGTTATAAAACATTTGAAGGGCACTGGGATTCGGTTATGAGAAGGCATTACGATATTTTTCATAGCGATATACAAAAATATAATGAAGATGATAAAAAAGAGCTTTTTGTCAAAATGAAAAATATGTATTTGAAAAAATTGAAGGGATGGATTGAAGAGGAAGAAAATAATGAAGAAAAATTTGATAAAGATTTGATAAAAAAGATTTCAAGCATTGTAAGCTTAGATATTGTGAAGCACGGCAGACCATTTTCTGATGGTATTTTTATTAAAGAACTTTTAAGTAAAATTCTACTTAAACTTAACTGTAGTATTAAATTAGTTCAAACTATACCCTTGTCTCGTTTTACTATTGCGCGACGTACGGCTCAATTAGGAATATCTGTAGATTCTGCGATAAAGGAAAAAATTAAAAATTGCGAATTTTATTCTTTTTGCATTGACGAAACCACTGACATAAACGATTTATGTCAACTTCTTATTTGCGTTCGTTGCGTGGATAAGGAATACAACGTTTTCGAAACCATGTTTTCATTGGAAACTTTTTACGGAAACGTTACAGGAAAATTGTTGTTTGATTTGGTATGCGACAAACTTCTGTCTATTGTAGACCCTAAAAAATTTGTTGGGGTCTGTACGGATGGAGCAAATGTTATGTCGGGTAAGAATGATGGATTTGTTGGACAGTTAAAAAAGCATGGTTTTGATGTCAATACATTTCATTGCATTATTCATCAAGCTGCTTTAGCATTATCATAGACAGATATATTTAATTGTTTGCTATTGCTTCCTTAAAAGTAAAAAATATAATAAAAATATAATATATGTATATATATATATATACGAGTATATATTCGTATCACTATGAAAACAAGTATTGAAACGGTATTTGTTAAAACCTTAATTCCTCTTATTAAAAAAAAATATACATAAATTACATATACATACATATGTAACATACATATATATGAATATTTATTTTTTTTATTTTTCTCACAAGAACTAAACTCGAACTGACCTTTAATAAAATTTTGGATGTTTGATATGTGCAGTTAATTTGGATTCTTCATATTTTTCTATGTAAATTTATGTATTTTAATTAAATAAATTGAAAATTGTTTAATTTTTTAACTTTAAAACATAAGGAAAAATATTTTGTTTTACCAAATAGCAAAATAATTGTGTACTGAAGTATTAAACAGATTTTTGAAACCAAAACAATTTTCTACGATTACATTTTTATAACAATATTTTCGTTTACTTTTATGTTTTACTGTACCTCTAAATTTATCTCTTTCTCTCACCAATACAAAAGATTTTTGATTTTGATCACCAATGTTTTAGTAGTAAAACCACTTTTTTCAAGAGAGTCATTTATTTTCTCAGAGAATTTATTATTCTCATTTCTCTACTATTCATTTAGATATGTATACATGTGTTCATACGTTTGTGCCTTTGCATTCAGAAGTATGTGTGCATGTGTGTACATTTAATAAACAAACGAAAGATTCCATATAAACAAACAAAAAAACTTTTCGAGCCTTTGCTGCAATAGAGTCATAATTCAAAAAATCTTGTTTGGCAGGAAACGAATTTAAAGTCTAGAATTTACCTATAAATCAATGGTAAAATATTCTTCTCCCAAGAGAATAATAAAATACAAATATCTTTCATATTTGTATGAAAATTTTGCACAATATAAAAATTGATATCGCGATTAGTTATATACATACTTATTAGCTCAAAAATGACATATTTTGAATTATGACGCTTTTGAAGAAAAGGCTCGTTTTGTGTTCGCACAATATATGTGGACATAAGATACGTATAGCTAATGTCGCTGATTTTATTGTTGTACTATTGCAAGAACATCGATTCGCACCGAATTTAATATTTTTTAAAATTGGAAATTTATATAACTATGTACTTATATCTACATACATATAGTATAAAAATAAAGTGTCACGACGTTTGTTCTCGCTAATCTCCGAAACTACTGGACCGATTTAAATGGAATTTCGCGCAGATATGTTAACAGTGTATAACTTGAAATATAGGCTATATATGTATGTATTATTTTGAATTTGAAATAGAAAAAATTGCTTTTTCAATAACCTGGTCATTTATAAACAGATTTTCAAAATTATTGTTTTGTTTGAAAGGTGTTGCCTGCAGTTGGGTCTCATAAATTTATTTTTGGAAATCTGTTAATAATTCTGCTAGCTCAACGGATATCTTGTGCTCGCTGCCGTATGGATATAATAAAACCCGCCCAAATTTTGTCATATCCATCAGAAATGTTTGTACATGCAAAAAATTATGATAAAAATTCAGATTTTGGAAGTTTGTGTGCTCCATCAGACTTATTTTTTGCAGTATGTAAGCTTCATATAAAAGTTTTCGAAAAAATTTTTTATTTGATTTATGCATAGATATTCTAACTACATATAGGTACAATTGAAAATTCTAAAATAAAATATTTAATAAAACAAATGTGTATACATAGTTCGGTGCGAATCAACATAAATGCAATAGTACAATAACAAAAAACGTAATTTTACCCTACAGCCATAGGAATCGGTCGCATTTCTTTGCACTGTTTATTTGCACATGATTTATATGAAAACAAGAAACTGCTTTTAGTTGTTAATATTGTTATTGAATGTGCTTTGCACAAGAAATATGACACACACACAAACACATTTCTCAATGAGCATCATTTATATGTGTAAACAACAAAAAAAAACATAATTTCTCTGGAAAATAATTTCTAGTAGAGTTAAAAGAAACAAAAATGTTTCAAAAACAACAACAAAATAAACTTGACAAAATTATTACTACATACATACTTATGTACGTACATATGTATGTATGCCTAAAATTTTTGTGGTCTTTTCTCTTGCTACTTCCCCCCACAGCATCTACAAACGCAAACAATTTTTGTTTTTATTCAATGTTCTACGTGCAATATCTTTATATATTTATAGTCTTTGCTTTTACATACCAAGCAGTGATGGAATTTGAGTTTTTTTGTTTTGGGCCAAATTGACAATTTAAAAGGGCCCAAATAGCTTCGAGAGGGCCAACAAAACTTTTTTATAATATATTTGATAACAAGCTTTTTATTGAAATAAAACAGTAGTAATACTAATACAGTATATGTCGAGCCTTTGCTGCAATAGAGTCATAACTCCATAAAAATGAGTTTAAAGTTGCGCATTCGCTAACAACTTAATGGTAAAAAAATATTTGTCTCAAAAGTTTAGTATGCAAGATATTTGAATGAAATTTTTACACATTCTGAAGCACGATATGAGAATTAATTCTGCATTATTTTTTGAGTTATGACTCTATTGCAGCAAAGGTTCGATGTGTTTTATGTTAAATAAATTTAAACAAATACCATTACTCAAAAGCAACACGAAATTTTATTGTTCAATACAAATTTTACCGTTAGACAGTCTACTTAGTTTTTTTTTGCGTTTATTTGATATTGGTACTAGTCAAGGCGAATTCAGATGCATATATGGTGATCGCAATAATAAAACAAGTACAACATTTAAGAAAAACCACAAGCATTTTGTTTTTGTAAAATCATTGTACAATGTCAAACTCAAGAAGCAAATAGTGTATTTTGACATCCAAAAATGATGAAAATGAAAAAAAAAAGTTAACAGCTGTACTTACAAGTTCACCTGTAATGAATTCGCCTTTGGAACTAGCACAAGACAGTTTGCAAATAAAAGTAAGGGTTTTTTCTTGACAAACAAAACAATGTTGTAAACAAAACTAGGGTTCGAAACAGGGAAAAAATTACATTGAAAATGTACTGAACGCTTTCAGTACATTTCAAACCGTTCTAACGATTTGAAGCAGTTAGTTGAGTTTTGAGCTGAAAGGGCCAAAATAGATTAGATAGTACCACAGGGCCTAAAACATTCAAAAGTGCCACAAATGGCACAATTGTGCCACATTTTCCATCACTGATACCAAGCAATATTCTACACACATAAAAAATTTCAATTTTTTTCACGAAAGCACATTATAAACATAAATATGTATGTATGCACACAAACACTATACATACATACGTACCAGACAAGTAAACTCTGTGGAAAAAAATGTCGCACACTGATGATTACAAATATGCTCTGATGTATTTATATGTATGTTAAAAATGCTTTTGTATTTATCTTTTAAAATGTTGTACATATATTTGTCAATTTGTTTTTCCCCTGTCGTCAAATGTGTAGCTAGCTACAAGAAAAGCTAACTTTTAAATTGATTTTTCTAGACTAACTTAAAGCTAACTACATTACAATGCAGAATGTAACCAAAATCAATTAGTAGGTTGAGTATATATATATTATACTCTCATTTATAACTGAATTACTCATTTAGGAACTCTTAAAATTATTTCAAGTATCTCATAACTTCTTGCCGTCAATATTTAAGTGGTAACTTAGCTGAGTGGTATGCGCGTTGACTGTTAATCCAATGACCTGTGGTTCGAGTCCCAGCACAGCATCGGTTGGAAAATTAAATTCGAAAACAAATTTATTATTGCAATGTTAATATAAAACAACTGAATATAGAATTGAGAAAATAAAATAAATATGAAAAATATTTTTTTTTATATATGTATACTAACTAACTACCGGTTGACTTATTCCAACTAACTTAAAGTTAGCTACAAGTAGTGCAGAGTCGGGCAATTGACTACTTCCTAGGACATCGCAATGTTAAAATAGTTAGTTAATTACATATAAAGTAATCCAAGTGTCAGTCGCCACTAGTTGCGAAATAGTTAGCTTAAAGTTAGTTTAAAGTTAACTTAGTTTCCGACAGGGTCATTTTAAAAATTGAAATATATGTACATAGGCTTGTAACTATATTTGAAAATAATAAACAGTACCTCGTTTCTGTAACTTGTGAAAAGTTCTCTCATCGAGATAATATGTGAGTTTATATTTGTCACCCAATCTTTTGTAGGATGAGTCATATAATATTAGTAGGATTTTTATTTGAGCCACCCTGCAAACCAAATAAAAATATATTTTTCTTCTCACTCATCCTGTTTTTCACAGAATGATAATAAATTTTTCGATGCGAGAAACTCCCGCATTCGTTACAGAAACGAGGCACAGGTTATTTTATACATATATATATATACATACATATATATATACATATACATAATTTAAATGAGCCGTCGCTAAAAAGTATTTTGTCACCAGTAAAATAACTTTTCCTTTTATGAGGTGTTCTTTGATACATACATATGTATGTATGTATGTATGTACAGACATAAGTACCTATGTATGTAATAGGTCAATAACGAAGAATAAATACATAACTTAACAAATTACTACATATTTGAAATAGCCCTACGTTAGAACAATGAATATTGTTTTAGCCTTCTCGAAATCGATAAACTGATGCGTTCTGTTAGGTATGTACTAAGCTTTAAGCTAACTCAAAATAGTGTTGACTTTTCAAATATACAATTATTACCTACAGTTAAAATAATAGGTAATTATGAGTGTAACAAATAACAATATACATACATATGTATGTAGGTACCTACATAGCAATTATATCAATATGTATAACAATATCAACTTTAAATCCGTGCTGAAATGAAAGTAACAAGCCAACATAAGGCAACCATATATATGTACATATGTATATAAAAATGTGCGTATAAATATAAAAGAAAGTTACCCATCAAACCAAAAACTTTGATTTTTTAACGAATTCGAAAGTTTCGATTTGTAAAAAACGGAGTACCAAATATTCACTCACTTATCACTCATATACATGAATAAGAATTTTAAATTTTTGTTGTGTTTCATTCTATTCGTGTTTGAAGAGACAAAAAATATTTTGCTTTATTCGTTCATGTGAAGAATATAAGGATTTTGTATTTATTCACACATGAATACGAACAACGACCTTTATTTTGCTGTAGCATTCAAAAATGAACAGCAAAATATTTCTCTATTGGACATTCATGAACAGAGTATCAAATATTCACTAACTTATCACGCATGTTCATGAGTAAGAATTTTCAATTTTAGTTGCGTTTCATTCTATTCGTGTGTGAAGAGACAAAAAAATTTTGTTTTATTCGTTCATGTGAAGAATATAAGGATTTTGTATTTATTCACACATGAATACGAACATCAAACTTTATTTAGCTCTAGCATTCGAAAATGAACAGCAAAATATCTCTTTATTGGATATTCATAAATCATGATCAGTTTTGTACAAATACATACTTTCATACATATCTTCATTCGTCAAAAAATAAACTTAATTTTAGAAAAAAAATCTTCAATCATATTTATAATTTTTATCATGCCGCTGTTTTGTCAAGTCGGATTTACCGACAGTCCCTTTAAGGCTGACGTTACCTATTTTACGGTATAGTTTGTTTTCACCTGACGAATTTTTAATTTTTGTTAGCCAGCTGGCAAAAATCTTTCACCACCATGAATTTATTCTGCGTTTTGTTGCCCTTTCCACCTACAACAAAAAAGTAATATAACAATTATAGGTGTTAGCAACTAAATCTCAAAAAATCTTAATTAGGGTAAAAAAATATCTTCAAATCTTATTTAGATTAAAAAATCTTTAAAATTAAGGTAAAATCTGCATTGTGGCACCGCTGATCATGATGAATTTTCGCACTTTAAAAAACATTACAACATAGTATAAATCATTTTGAATGCATATCTCATATAAAGAAATGAAATTTTCTTAAGCACGAGAATTAGACGTGCAGTGATAGAATGGAGAGGAACACCGATAAGAGCACTGGTCAGCAAAACCCAACTATTTCTCTAGTGGAAATGTACCAGTTATATCACCAATAATATTTGCTTACTGAAAATACATCAGAAATTAAAATTTTTTGGTTTTTTATTTATTTATAAAAAAATAAATAACATTTAAATAATTCATTTTTAATCTGTAATTATAACTTAAAATAAATTTAAAGTATATTACATTAATTAAAAGTGTTAAAAGAATATACATACATACATACATATGTACATACATGTAAAAGAGATATAATCCTACATTCCTTGTCATTTCTATTCGCTAATACTACTACGTACATAGTTGATTTACGTGAAGAGTCTGATAACACAGTGGAAATAAAGTTGTCGTGAGGAGAAGTCGTAATCATCAGTTGTCTAAAAGAAGTTGAAAAAATATTGTTCCTTAATAAAGTTGTTGTAGAGAGAACTATTAAACAGTTGTCAATTTAAAGTTCAAAAACATTTTAAAAGTTGCCTAAAAAACTTAAGTTGTTTTTTTTTATTTTTTAAAAAAATAATCTTTGAATTATCTTAAATTAACTTTTTCCTTAAAAGCTATTTTAATAATTTTGTAAAAGCAAATAAAATATTATATACTTAAAAACCTACATCTTAATAACCTAAATCATAGTGAACTTCAATAAATAAATCAAATAAAATATAAAAAACAAAAAAAAAAAGAAAAAAAAAACTAAAACCACAAGTTTTAATTTTTTACATTTGGGGGCTCAACCGTGCCTTGCCTAATTGAATTAAAAAAAAAAGTTAGCCTGTTGTTTAAAAATATTAAAGTTTTTTATACAAGTTAAAATAACAAATTATAACAACAACACTTCGAAATACAGTTGAAAATAATATCGAATGATTTTGCATAGAATAAAAAAACCGTTATAATTAAATATCAGTATAAATTTTTGTGTATATCAATATAATAAAAGTCGATCAAATATTGCATTAACTACCCAAATTTGGTGTAAAAAATGTGTTTAAATGAGTAAAAAAAACCGGTATTAAAGAAACAATAATCTATAAAACAAGAGCAAGAGTAAAAAACATAGAAGAGCAAAATTTAGAACAAACAGAAAACAGTGAAAGCGAAAATAATTTGTTGAACGTAAAGAATAAAGACCAAAGCTGTTCTCTCAATCTAAACCAACAGGAGCAAAGAAGTGAGACAGATTCGCCGCAGAATCTTGAAGGAATAGAAGAAATAGGAAAAACAAATTTTGATAATAAGGAAAATAATAAAAACTCAAATTTTGACAAGTACGAATTTACAGAACAGAATAAAACAATGGCTACAAGTAATAGTGAATTAAATGAATCGAAAAGGAAAATGAAGAACAAAACAAAGTAAATATTACAGTAGAAACATTTTCAAAAATCTTAAGTGATTTTGATGGTCAAAACGTACCAGTTGCACGGTGGTTTGAAAATTTCGAGAATAATGCAGATGCCTATATGTTGAATAATCAACAGAAGTATGTACAGGCAAGAAATAAAATAACCGGCATTGCGAAACTTTTTCTTGACTCCGAAACAGTTAGTGATTACCAAACATTAAAAACAACTTTAACAGAGGAATTTTCCAGAAAATATGATAGTGGTACAGTACATAAAATGTTGAGTGAACGAAAAAAGAAATATTCGGAATCTTTTCATGAATACATGCTTAACATGAAGAAAATTGCTGCATTAGCTAAAGTCGAAGAATGTGCTACTATTAGATATGTACATATATTGTAGACGGGTTGAACGCGAAGAGTATATTTAAACAAAATTTATATGCTGCTAAAACATTTAAAGAATTGCGAGAATTGCACGATATTTATGAACATGCGAATCAAAATAGTGCAACAGACATACAAAATAAACAGTGGCATAAACCGGTAAATAATACAGTGGTCAGTAAATATCGTTGTTTTAATTGCGGTTCAAAAGAACATAAAAGAAATGAGTGCACAAACGAACCAAAATGCTTCAAATGCAACAATTTCGGGCACATAGCCAAGGACTGTGCGAATAAAAAAGTAAATGCGGTTAAAAATGTCAATGTGATTATGAAAGACTGTCGTTATAAACTTATTAAATTCGATGATGTTAACATAAATTCTTTAGTGGATACGGGTGCAGACGTATCGATAATGAAGAAAAGTGTTTTCGAAAATAAATTTAAAAATCATGAATTGTTACCTAGCAAAACAATGTTGTCCGGACTCGGTAGTAACAAAACAAATCCTATAGGCGTGGTACATGGCAAAATAAATGTTGACGATATAGAAAAGTATCATGAGTTCTTGATTGTTCCTGATAGTTCGTTAAAAGTAGACGTGTTGCTTGGTTTTGACTTCATCAAAGATTTTGTGCTCTTCTACAATAATGGATATAAATTCCAATATAAGTGTGATACAACATACAACGAAGAACTAATTGTTTATAATGTTGAAACGTGTGAAATCGATGTCGACAGAAAATATGAAAACGCCGTCAAAGATTTGATAAAGTCATATAAGTCGCCAATAAAGAAAAAAGAGTGTCCAGTTATCATGAATATTATTCCAAATGAGAACATGCGTCCTTTTCGTCAGTCGCCAAGTCGGTTACCAATTCAAGAAGTAGCTGCGCTCAATAATCAAGTCGATGAATGGCTGAAAAGTGGTGTTATAAGAAAATCTTATTCGGATATTGCAAGTCGTGTGGTGATGGTTAAAAAGAAATGCGGAGATTATAGAATATGCGTAGATTTTCGACAGCTCAATGCTATGGTGCTAAAAGATGCTTTTCCGGTTCCGATTATTGATGATGTACTGTTGAAATTAAAAAACGCAAAATTTTTTGTAACGATGGACCTAGAAAACGGTTTTTTTCATGTGCCGGTGGCAGAAAAAAGTAAAAAGTTTACTGCCTTTGTCACCAAAACAGGCTTATTCGAATTTAACAGAGCACCCTTTGGATTCTGTAATTCACCCGCAAATTTTGTAAGGTATGTAAATTTTATTTTCCAAGATTTAATAAACTCGGATGTTATGGAGCTTTACATCGATGATATTGTAATTTTTGGTATATCATCAGAAGAATATTTACACAAGCTTCAGGTGGTAATGTCGACGGCAGCTGAATACGATTTGAAATTTAAATGGGTGAAATGCAAATTTATGAAAACTCAGATAGATTTTTTGGGTCACTGTATTGAAGATGGGAAAATCTGGCCAGGTAAAATGAAAACGAAGGCAGTAGAAAAATTTCCTATGCCAAAAAATATTAGAGATATTCAATAATTTCTTGGATTGACTGGCTATTTCAGGAAATTTATTGAAGGCTATTCTCAAAAAGCTAGTCCACTCACAGACTTATTAAGAAAAGACGTTACGTTTAAAATTACTGGAAAAGAGATCAATGCCATTAATATGTTGAAACAAGCGCTAGTCAAAGAACCGGTTTTACGCATTTACGATAGGGAAGCGGAAACAGAACTACATACTGACGCATCCAAAGAAGGTTTTGGCGCGACGTTGTTCCAGAAATTTGAAAATAAGCTGCATCCAATATTTTATTGGAGCAAAAAAGCTTCTGTGCAGGAGGGTCGTCTGCATAGCTATATTTTAGAAGTAAAATCTGCTTATCTTTCGCTTAAAAAATTCAGAAATTATTTGTTGGGCATACATTTTAAACTAGTAACTGATTGTGCGGCATTCAAGCAAACAATAGCAAAGAAAGACTTACCAAGAGATGTCTCACAATGGATAATGTATATCCAAGACTTCACGTATTCCGTTGAACATCGGTCAGCTAACAGGATGAAGCACGTCGATTCGTTAAGCAGATACCCAGTTGATGTGTTTATTATTTCTTCAGAAATAACTGCAAGAATTCATAAGCTTCAGCAAGAAGATGAAACTATTAAGGCTATAACAACTATTTTAAAAACAGCGCCATACGAAAATTACAAGATTAAAGCTAACTTTTTATATAAAAACGTTGATGGACAAGATTTACTTTTTGTACCAAAGTTTATAGAAGCTGAAATTATTAAAGATGCACACAATAAAGGTCATTTTGCCCTTCAGGCCACAATGCACGCAATTAAACAACAATTTTACATACCACACTTAGAGAAAAAAGTCGCACGCATTATTAACAACTGCATCAAGTGTATCATACACAATAAAAAGCTCGGCAAAAAAGATGGTTTTATGCATTATGTCGAAAAAGGTGACGTTCCGCTACACACGCTACACATTGACCATTTAGGTCCAATGGACTCTACGGCAAAGCAATATAAGTACATATTGGCCATGGTCGATGCATTCTCTAAATTTGTCTGGCTATTCGCAAGGAAAACAACCAGTGCTGATGAAGTCGTAAAAAAATTGAAGGTTTGGTCAGATACTTTTGGGAGTCCTATTCGAATCATTGACGACCACAGGCGTACCGAGAGGCAACGGACAGATTGAAAGGATCAATCGTACAATTTTATCAGTCATAGGAAAGCTCTCATCAGAAGATACCTCAAAATGGTACAAACACATAGGTACAGTACAAAAAGCCATAAACTCCTGTGTGAATACATCAATCAAGACTTCTCCATTCGAGGTGATGTTTGGGGTAAGGATGAAAGCAGACTGCAGTAGCAAAATACTTGAGTTTTTGCAAGAAGAACTTGTACAGCGTTTTGATGAAGACAGACAGCAATTACGCCTAGAAGCAAAACAACAAATTTTAAAAGCACACGACACACAAAAACGAAATTTTGATAAAAATAGAAAAGAAGCGACGATTTATGCAGTTGGCGATCTCGTAGCAATAAAGAGGACACAATTTGTGTCCGGAAAGAAGCTTGCTAGTGAATTTATCGTTCCGTATTCGGTTACGAAAATAAAACGCAACAACAGATACGACGTCCAAAAGGTGGCTAATTTTGAAGGGCCAATACACACAAACACCAGTTCCGATTATATGAAACCGTGGAAATATGTTGAAGGGTTCGACGAGGAGCTGTCATCTGAGACAGATGATTTTCAGGATGGCCGAATGTAAAAGAGATATAATCCTACATTCCTTGTCATTTCTATTCGCTTATACTACTACGTACATAGTTGATTTACGTGAAGAGTCTGATAACACAGTGGAAATAAAGTTGTCGTGAGGAGAAGTCGTAATCATCAGTTGTCTAAAAGAAGTTGAAAAAATATTGTTCCTTAATAAAGTTGTTGTAGAGAGAACTATTAAACAGTTGTCAATTTAAAGTTCAAAAACATTTTAAAAGTTGCCTAAAAAACTTAAGTTGTTTTTTTTATTTTTTAAAAAAATAATCTTTGAATTATCTTAAATTAACTTTTTCCTTAAAAGCTATTTTAATAATTTTGTAAAAGCAAATAAAATATTATATACTTAAAAACCTACATCTTAATAACCTAAATCATAGTGAACTTCAATAAATAAATCAAATAAAATATAAAAAACAAAAATAAAAGAAAAAAAAAACTAAAACCACAAGTTTTAATTTTTTACATACATATGTACATATACAGTAAATAAAGTATTATTTGTTTGTTTTTTTGCGACTGAGTTTGCCTTTATATCCCATTTTTGAAGCTGAATAGCTCTTCTCAAGTGATTTTCAGCCGGGCCAGGGAATTTTGCGTTTATTGGTATAGATTCTGAAAAGGGGATAAATATACTTATAATCTGGAAATTTTCCAGGTCTTTTAAACTTTTTTTGTCATGGATCCCGTCAATGTTGTAGGCCATGACAACATTATTACTTAAAATATATTTTAAGTTTTTTTTTTATACAAACTGCCTGGCTCACGATGTTGACCGATGTCGATCGCTTGTTTTTAAGACGCTAAAAAACTAGCTTGCGTTCCACTAATAACTGATTTTATTTAACTTATTAATTGTTTACTAAAAGAAAAGCTAAAGAAATAAATAAAATTTATGGTTTGAAGGCCACAACTCATTTGTTTTTCGTTTACGATTTCAGCATTATCGATCGGGCGACATCGTAAGCCAGGCAGAAAATCATAGCACTTACATGCATAAAATCTTTTATATTTTTTTTGTTGATTTTTTTTCAACTCATAAAAAAAATTTTAGGTTGAAGGCATTAACATACATAGTACATACATATGTATATGCAAGTGCTCAGTGCGTGTACATGTACATGAGCGAGAGAGTCAAAAGGCGAACACTTGCATTACTTGTGACCACTCTAGTATTGGTCGATTTTTCATTCTTAAATCCTTTATATGTTTTTGTTGATTTTCTTTGGAATAACGGCACAGTTTTTTCAACTCGTAAAAAAATTTGGGGATGAAGGCATTAACATACATATTAGTGATGTTACGAATACTCGTATTCGTATTCGACTATTCGCCTGTTTTAAGATATTCGTATTCGCCAAATTCAAGCGAATATTTTTCGAATAATTTTCCCATACATTTTCCAAAAAAAAATCATACAAAAGTTTAAAAAAAGTACATAAAATGTAAAAAAATATATTAATTTTTATTAAAAAAACCCATTGTATTTCACGCAGAGTAAGAAAAACGAAATCTGAAAGTATGTAAGTAAAATAATTAAAAAATGTTCTGTAGAGGTTTTCAAATTCGGCATCTTAATGCAATAATAATGTTAAATCACTAAATTTTTTTTTTCATTTATAGTTACTAACGCAAAGGCAGGGATTTTTTCCAATTAAATTTGAAATATAAACCTCAAAAGAAATATTCGTATTCGGCGAATACTGTTTTAAATATTCGTATTCGTATTCGCGAATACTAAAAATTGATATTCGTAACATCACTAATACATATATGCATGTAGTCAGTGCGTGTACATGTACTTGAGCATATTTTTAATTCTTTTTTTTTTAATTCTCCCAAACCAATAATATCAGAATTTGTCTATTTTTCCGTTTGTAAGCCGAATAAAAATAATAAAATTCTTTTGGGAATTATATTTTTAAAATCGTGCCCAAACGGATTTTTGCAATGGAAAAAATAAAATTCGTTTGCCAGAGAATTCAATTATGTATAGCATTCTTTGTACTCTGGTTTTTACGCTTACAAAATAAATGAGTGAAATACCAAGAACTAGTATGCTATTGATATTTCTCATGAATGAAAAAACGAACATTTTTTAAATGTTATTCAGGGACATAAACGAATAAAAAGAAATATTGTGCAAATGATCACGCAATGAGCAACAGCAAACTCTGTGCATATGTACATACACATATACATGAAGAAAATAAAAATACCGGCTATTGAGTTTTGAGCATTTGAAGTGTAAGGACATATTTGGATTACAGAGAAAATTTGATTTTGAAGTTAAATAAACGTTTGATTAGCAATGCCTAAAAGAAAATTTAATATAGAAAACTTTGTATCGTACGATGAAATTACGAAAAAAAGCACTTGCTTAAAAGAATCGTGCAAAAAGGAGCTATGTGGAAAAATAAGAGCAAATATAAAAAGACATTATAAACTCGTTCAAGTGATAGTGAAGATAAAAAAAGATATTTAGATAAAACAATAAAATTAAGCTCAACTATGGATAGGCATAATTTTCTAAAATGTTGTGTGGGATTGGTAACAAAGAAAAATATTCCATTTAGGATATTTGATGACCAGGAATGCTTTAAGAAATTAATTGCACCATATGAACAAAAGTTTAATATTAATTTGAACTCTAGCAATGTTGGTGTAATTTTAGAAAAAGCCAGTACCTACATAAAAGCTGAGATAAGTGCTACAGTAAAAAATAAAATGATTTGCTTGAAGATAGACACTGCCAGCCGAATGGAAAGGAATGTCCTTGGAATCAACATTCAATATATTAAAAATTATAAAATATGTATTAACACAATTGGTAAGTTTTCAAAATCATCCATTTTATGCCACCGAAAAACTAAATTTATGAATTTTTAGTTTTCCCCTTTTATATTTAGTGTGCGATATGTATGAGTTGTATAAATAAACTAGTTCTTGAAATATTTTATAGGTATGCTACAAATAACTAAACGTCATACTGCTGCCAATTTGAAGGAAGAAATTCTTAAATGCCTTAAAGAATATAATATTGAAATGAGTCAAATTTACTCAAATACAACTGACAATGGAGCTAATGTATTAAAAGTCTCGCGATTACTACAAGAAATGCAGCAAGAAAACGTAGAGGAGGAGGATGTTGACGTTGCAGACTCCAGTCAAATTGAGTCAGATCTCGAATCCATTTTGTCCATTGTGCGATGCGCTGCTCATACAATACAATTAGCAGCCAATGATATAATAAAAACGCTATCAAGTGAAATCGAAGAATGTAGAAAAATAGCTAAGCATCTTCGTACTTCGGTAAGATCGGGTAATGATACCATCACTTTACCATCTTTAGATGTTGTAACAAGGTGGAATTCTACTTATGAGATGATAAATAAATTATTTTCTCTCAAAGAGTATATTGAAAACTTGGAGAACATAAACAGCTTTGATATAAACTGGTCGTTTATCCAAAACTTTATAAAGGCATTTGCGCCTTTGGCAAAATGCACCATTAAACTCCAAACAGAACAATATATATTGGGAGACTTTTGTAGAGATTGGCTCACATGTGAATTAGAGTTGGAAGAATTAGTTAACGTAAATACATATGCAGCAGCTCTTCTTAGTGCGATGAGGACCAGAAAAAAAAAACTTTTGCAGCATGACTAATTTAATGCTGCCATATATCTAGATCCCCGTTTCAATTTTAAAGGTTCACCTTTCCTTACTAATGATCTCAAGCAAAGTGCAATGGTATGTAAACCACAATTTTTTGTGATGATATACATACATACATTTATACATACATATACATATACATATACATATACATATATACAAATTTATAACACACTAAAATTTAATTTTATTTTAAAGGACCACTTGCTTACGGTACATGGAATGCTTCAAAAATTTACAGATGACTCACATAAGCAAGAGCAAGACTTTTTAGATTATTCCAATTTGCAAAGCTCCAGTTTCCAAACCAACATTCCCCCTTCATCAACGACTGCATACAATATCTTAGATCAGCACGTTCAATCTTTAATGGGCGCACACTTATCTTTACAAACATTTACATCCAATGTTAGACAGAAATTATTGAAGCTTTGTGAAAGAGAAAGGGCTTCTTTCGAAACAAATGTTCTTGAATATTGGCAAAAATCAAGTGACAGAGATAAGGATATGAGAGAAATTGTAGAGACCGTACTGGCTGTACCTGCTACTCAGGTTTCTGTGGAGCGATCATTTAGTGCTTTGTCTACAATATTAACAAAACTAAGGTCAAAACTTTCCAAAAAGTCTCTATCTAACATACTTATAACAAAACTGAATTACGACTTACTAAATTTTTCAAATTTTGATATTGAAAATAACATAACATCAAATGATTGTGCTTCTGTAAATGAATGAAATGAAAAATTATGTATACATACATATATGCATTTATTTTTTAATAAAACTTAGTATTAAATTTCCTCAATTTTGTTTTCATTTTTTTTATATCAAAAACAGTTTCCTGATATCAATTATGAAAATAACAGGTAAGTGATAAAGTTGTGATGCTCACTTCAATATCGTGTTTATATCGATTTTACTTCAAATCGTATTCGGTTTCATTTTGGTCTATGAAAACTTCAACAAAAAAGGGTGTGATGGAAAAAGAAATTTAATTTTTTTTAACTATTTCAAATCAAGCGTAGTGTGGCTGCTGATTTCAAAACGTTTTAAGTATTTCTTTTTTGTCTGCAATAAATTGTGTTAAAATGTTATGAATGGTAATGATATAGCCCCATAGCTATGTATATATTGTTCATGATTTGCAACCTTGCCTTGAAATTTTTATTTGTATTGACAAAATTAATCCTATCGAAAAAATATAAAAAATTCGCAAGAACCCCCATATTCAATGCAAGTCCTAATAATATTATAAAACGCAATAAGGATTAAAAAATTCGAAAAATCTAAAAAAAGTAAATACTTTGGCAAAATTACACCAATCGCCATAATTTTGATTAAAAATTGCCAAAACTTTGAGAAATGCAAAAAAGGCATTAAAAATGGCCAAAATGGTGAAAATTTTCAAGAACTTGCTTAAATTTAAAAGATTTGAGAGCGAATGCAAGAAAGTCAAAACTTTTGATAAAAAAAATAAAAATTAGCAAGAATTTTCCAGCGGAGGTCTGACAAAAATATTTATGCACATACTACATAGATTCCTAAAACAGCTTTTAAAATTTAAAATTTAGCGTCAAATATACATACATACATATGCATATTTATTTTGTAAGCTAAGAAAAAAAGTAAGTTTTTTACCTTTTATGTTTTTTTTTTCAAACATAAATGGTAAAGATCTACTGATGAGTTGGTATAGCAACCAACGAAATGAATATAGGCTTGCTAACCCACAACAAATAAATAAAATTTTTAAAAACATAAATTCTTGAGTATTTGCTCGAATAAATGTCAAATTTTTAAAACAAGTAAGTTTTTCTTAGAGGCATGTGTGGTATTATAACAAAAATGAATAAATAAATCGATCCGAATGCCATCACAGCGAAAAGTATTTGATTCGATTTAAGTCTTCGATTTCATTTCAAATCGATTTCTATCACATACATATGTATGTCCCTGCAAATTTTTATTTTCAATTTAAGCAAAGGCAAATGACTGCTATTTTCTGGGTATCCTTTTTCTTGAAAAAAAATTTATTTGGTTCATGTTATACTTATATTTCGCTTTGATGAAAATCCGGCCGACATTCTAAGCGCAAGCTTATTTGCAATGCATAGTTTTCATAAACACATACTTCAATTTTTGGCAATGCCTATAGTTCCTTATTGTTTGTTTGATGAGTATGTTTTCATAAAATTTCTGGAGTCTAATCACCGCATTCGGCATCTATAGTAATTTGTCATTTAACACAATAAAAATTACGATATATTTTACTCGACATTAGTTCACAGTCGCATTCATTAACATTACTCATGAACATGCGTGATAAGTTAGTGAATATTTGATACTCTGTTCATGAATGTCAAATAAAGAAATATTTTGCTGTTCATTTTTGAATGCTACAGCAAAATAAAGTTTGATGTTCGTATTCATGTGTGAATAAATACAAAATCCTTATATTCTTCACATGAACGAATAAAACAAAATTTTTTTGTCTCTTCACACACGAATAGAATGAAACGCAACTAAAATTGAAAATTCTTACTCATGAACATGCGTGATAAGTTAGTGAATATTTGATACTCTGTTCATGAATGTCCAATAGAGAAATATTTTGCTGTTCATTTTTGAATGCTACAGCAAAATAAAGTTTGATGTTCGTATTCATGTGTGAATAAATAGAAAGACCTTATGTTCTTTACATGAACGAATAAAGCAAAATATTTTTTGTCTCTTCAAACACGAATAAAATGAAACACAACAAAAATTTAAAATTCTTATTCATGCACATGACTCATTAAGGCAAAATATATGTATTCATACATGTGTGAATCAAATAAAAAAAAATCTTCGCTATTCGTTTTCGAATGTGATCACAAAAAAAAATTTTTGTTAGTTTCATTCATGACTATTTATCATGAATGTTTAAATTTGAGTATTCATATATGAATTTTTCTGAACTCTGGTAAAAAATGTCTTAACAATGTCGTTTAGACTATTCTTAATGTTTTCGTAATCATTTTTAATTGACTAAAGATCTGCACGTGATAAAACACTATTTATCGTGTAAATTTTATTAAATTTTTCTTGTTAATTATATTTATCTATTGAACTAAAAATAATACAGTATTTTTCTGTTAATTGACCCTACGGTTAATTGGTTTCCACGCTTAATTGAACCACATGATCGGGCAAAAAAATATTGCATACGAAAACACATGTAAATTTCCTCGGATAATTGAACTCGGTTAATTGATTTTACCGCTTAATTGGTTCAAAATTCATGTCATCAAAAATAAATTTCCTCTTACTTTAACCCTGTTAATTGCATTATTATTGAAAAATAATCTGGCATTTTTGCACATACATATTTGACATCATATGTGAAAAAATTTGTGTTTAAGTTTATGTTTTTTTTTGTAAAACCAATATATGAATTGTTTTTTATTTAGTTTATAAATTTTATTTTTTTGTAAAACTCATGTGCACACAAATAGTGCATTTAATAGTACATACATACATATGTACCTACAATAATAAATACCTGCGATACACATACATATACATATGTACATTTTTTTTCTGTTACTTGCCTTTTTTTGTTTAAGGTAAAAAAAAATTATTTTGAAAAACTTAAAGTGCACATATGCGATTTCTTTTAATTCATTAGTATGTAGTTCCAATTATGCGTGATTTCTGTAATTGAACAAATTGTTCAATTAAACGGGATTCTTGTAATTGAACGAATTGTTCAATTAAGCGGGTATCGGCTAATTGGTTCCCCGGTTAATTGAACAAAAAGTTGTGCAAATTTTGATGTGCAATTAACCGAAAAAGACTGTATTAACGAATTTTACCTGATTTTGCAATACTTATGTACTTAATAATTAAATTTTTTAAAAAAATGTTTCTCTTCACAAACTCAATTTAAAACTTGTAAACATCAAATAGGTATAACTTCAGACATAATACAGAAATGTCTTACGGTAGAAAAACAAAATAAATATTTTGTATTATTGTCCATGCGCCCAACCATACGTACAAATATATATTATATAATTATATGTATGTATATATATATGTATGTATGCCTGAATGTTTTCATAAAAAGGGCATACCCTGCAGTTTTAAAAATAGAATTTTAATCGAAATCGTTAAGTATTTCCCTAACGAAAATCCGACTAAATACTACAGTGGCCTTAAGTAATGCAAGAGTTCGCCTTTGACTCTCTCACACATATACATGTGAAAAAAGTGTTTTTAAAGGTAAAATGACCAGAAGTCAACTAAAACGTTGCATAAACAAAGAAAAAGAACAATTAATTGAATATTTTATAACTATTGAAAAAGAAATTTGATAAATAAACAAATATGTATCAAAAAAAAATATAAATTTCTGTAGTATTTTCATTTAGGAAATATCATTGTTGATCTAACTGGTACATTTTGACTAGAGAAATAGTTGGGAGTTGCTCACCAGTGATCTCATCGGTCTGATCGTGTCAAGTGATTACCGTCAATGTCATCCGTATGTTCAAATCGTCAGTCGAGTGCATTGCTAGTTGTTAGGCTGGTAGTTAGAGGAAATGGTTGATAGCTCGCGAAATAGCTAGACATTCGCTAGCTACGCCGACTGCAGGGTATTTAAAATACTTGCAAACAATAATATTTATACACACAGAAGCAGAATTACATATATATGTATGTAAGTATTTGTGTTGAAAATGTTAATGTTTGTTGAATTTTAAAGTTCTAACTAAGCTTGATGTTGATCTGATACATATATTTGAGCTATCCATGAATAAATAATAAAAGCTGTCGATGGATGTTGAAAAAATTTCCATTATCTTTATTTTATGTACATATGTACCTACATACTAGTAATGTTATGAATACTCGTATTCGATTTTTCGACTATTTGCTTATTTTAATATATTTTTAATATTATTCGACAAGTAATTAAGTATTTTGTTACCAGAAATTAAACATTTTTCCATTTATGGGATGTTTGTTTCATATAAATTAGATTATTTCTAAACAAAATATGTTTCAATCAGCAGGTTTTCTTTTAAGCAAATGCAAGCAAGTGATTTGAGATTGATCAAAAATAATAAATAACAATTTTTATTTTCAATTAAGCGATTTTTACATATGTATAAACAGTGTGTTCTTATCCGTATTCGACTTTATACACATATACTTACATATTTACCGTGTAGTACCTACACCATACCATAGCGTTTTAATTTACTTTAGCAAAAATAAAATTTCGGTTCTGAGTTTTAATTACATAAGTATATACAATTTTATAAACCTTTCAAAAATAAATTTAATAATTTTTAAAATTGGAAATTTATATAACTATGTACTTATATCTACATACATATAGTATAAAAATAAAGTGTCACGACGTTTGTTCTCGCTAATCTCCGAAACTACTGGACCGATTTAAATGAAATTTCGCGCAGATATGTTAACAGTGTATAACTTGAAATATAGGCTATATATGTATGTATTATTTTGAATTTGAAATAGAAAAAATTGCTTTTTGAATAACCTGGTCATTTATAAACAGATTTTCAAAATAATTGTTTTGTTTGAAAGGTGTTGCCTGCAGTTGGGTCTCATAAATTTATTTTTGGAAATCTGTTAATAATTCTGCTAGCTCAACGGATATCTTGTGCTCGCTGCCGTATGGATATAATAAAACCCGCCCAAATTTTGTCATATCCATCAGAAATGTTTGTACATGCAAAAAATTATGATAAAAATTCAGATTTTGGAAGCTTGTGTGCTCCATCAGACTTATTTTTTGCAGTATGTAAGATTCATATAAAAGTTTTCGAAAAAATTTTTTATTTGATTTATGCATAGATATTCTAACTACATATAGGTACAATTGAAAATTCTAAAATAAAATATTTAATAAAACAAATGTGTATAAATAGTTCGGTGCGAATCTACATAAATGCAATAGTACAATAACAAAAAACGTAATTTTACCCTACAGCCATAGGAATCGGTCGCATTTCTTTGCACTGTTTATTTGCACATGATTTATATGAAAACAAGAAACTGCTTTTAGTTGTTAATATTGTTATTGAATGTGCTTTGCACAAGAAATATGACACACACACAAACACATTTCTCAATGAGCATCATTTATATGTGTAAACAACAAAAAAAAAACCATAATTTCTCTGGAAAATAATTTCTAGTAGAGTTAAAAGAAACAAAAATGTTTCAAAAACAACAACGAAATAAACTTGACAAAATTATTACTACATACATACTTATGTACGTACATAAGTATGTATGCCTAAAATTTTTGTGGTCTTTTCTCTTGCTACTTCCCCCCACAGCATCTACAAACGCAAACAATTTTTGTTTTTATTCAATGTTCTACGTGCAATATCTTTATATATTTATAGTCTTTGCTTTTACATACCAAGCAGTGATGGAATTTGAGTTTTTTTGTTTTGGGCCAAATTGACAATTTAAAAGGGCCCAAATAGCTTCGAGAGGGCTAGACATTCGCTAGCTACGCCGACTGCAGGGTATTTAAAATACTTGCAAACAATAATATTTATACACACAGAAGCAGAATTACATATATATATATATGTAAGTATTTGTGTTGAAAATGTTAATGTTTGTTGAATTTTAAAGTTCTAACTAAGCTTGATGTTGATCTGATACATATATTTGAGCTATCCATGAATAAATAATAAAAGCTGTCGATGGATGTTGAAAAAATTTCCATTATCTTTATTTTATGTACATATGTACCTACATACTAGTAATGTTATGAATACTCGTATTCGATTTTTCGACTATTTGCTTATTTTAATATATTTTTATTCGTATTCGACAAGTAATTAAGTATTTTGTTACCAGAAATTAAACATTTTTCCATTTATGGGATGTTTGTTTCATATAAATTAGATTATTTCTAAACAAAATATGTTTCAATCAGCAGGTTTTCTTTTAAGCAAATGCAAGCAAGTGCTTTGAGATTGATCAAAAATAATAAATAACAATTTTTATTTTCAATTAAGCGATTTTTACATATGTATAAACAGTGTGTTCTTATCCGTATTCGACTTTATACACATATACTTACATATTTACCGTGTAGTACCTACACCATACCATAGCGTTTTAATTTACTTTAGCAAAAATAAAATTTCGGTTCTGAGTTTTAATTACATAAGTATATACAATTTTATAAACCATTCAAAAATAAATTTAAAATAAATACTTATGTGCTCCAGTATTGAACTGAGGAGTCGCTCACTATAATTCTACCCACTAACCATTGTGCTACAGAGGCTTGTTAGTGTTGAATGTATATTAACTTAATTATAACTTTACCTATTTTTTCGTACAAACCCCTTTTTGTCACACATCTAAGCATGTGTGTATAAAAATACAAGGCATTTGCTTTTGATAGATCACACACATTCAAATCGTTATTTGCTTTTAACATACCAAGCAGTGCTGCCACGACCAAAAAAATATTACAACCAAATTTTTTGAAAAAGTTACCAAATGTGAAAAAATAACCAAATTTAAAATGCATTTTTTATTAAAAAAAATATTAAAATTTATTTAAAGTTGCATTACATACAGTTTATTTGCATTTTATACATAGTTAAATAATAATTGCAAAACAAGAAAACAACAAAAAAAAAAAAAAAAAAATTCATACTAATATTAAATGAAAAGGAGAAACTTAAATTGAAATCGGTTTTTGTTTATTTGAGCCCTTATTCGTAAAAATAGTTTTTTTATAGGAGTTAAACCTGCCAAATGTTTATACAAAATTCATTTGATTGAAAGTTTATAAATTAAAATTTTTTGAATAGGATCATTACAATAAACAAAATTTGTACTGCACATTTATAAAAAATAAGAAAGGAAAAAAAGAAATTTTTTTTACATATTAATAAAATTCTTATTAATAAGTGAAAAACATAACAAGAAACTTAAATTTAAACAAACTTTTTAAAGTGTTTATTTATTTAAAATAAGCAATATTTTTACTTCAGAAAAAAATGTAATTGTTTTACAAAATTTTTCTTTTAAATCAAAAAATCAATAGATTTACAATTCACAGTATTGAGATTAGAAATTATAAACGAATTTTCAATTCATATCTTTGGCAGACCATAAATAATGCGCAACATTTTGATTTTTGCACAACTGTTTCGATTGGATAATATTGTTAATAGTTTTAAAATCAAGACTATTACGAAATTTGGTTTTGTTTAAATTAAGCTGTGAAAACATTCTTTCGGCTGCAGCAGAACTATGTGGCAATGATAATAAATTTTGTACGAAATAAAAAAGTTGTTCGAAAGTTTTTTCGTTCATCCCATTTTGGTTTGAAAGTTGTCAGGTCTAGTTAGATGTGAATCATTGAATATTTTTTGATAACACAGAGCAGATCATTTAGTAGTACGGAGAGGTGTTGACAGTGTTGGGACCCAATCGTACTATGAATAGGTAATTAAAAATTTAAAAAATTGTTTTCAAAGTTTAACAAGTTATATATATAGTTAAAAAATATTCAACCGAAAAACAGTAAGCAAAATGAAAAAATATTCGCATCTCACATTGAAAAATAATATTACCAATTTTGGTTGGAAATAACAAAAAACGGCAGCTCTGATACCAAGCACTATTCTACACACATAAAAAATTTCAATTTTTTTTCACCAAAGCACGTTATAAACATAAATACATATGTATGTATGCACACACATCGTTTTTAGAACACTATACGTAGCAGACAAGTAAACTCTGTGGAAAAAATGTCGCACACTGATGATTACAAATATACTCTGATGTATTTATATGTATGTTAAAAATGCTTTTGTATTTATGTATCTTTTAAAATGTTGTATATTTGTCAATTTGTTTTTCATTTTAAAAATTGAAATATATGTATGTACATAAGCTTGTAACTATATTTGAAAATAATAAACAGGTTACAGTACAATACGCATACAAGAAACTCGTTTATGTACATTTCCATATAACTACGTGCTAAATAATCCTTATATAAGAAACTCGCTTATAAGAAAAACTCTGCTATAAGAAACAAATTTTTATGAAAAATTACATTCCTTCCATAGAAAATTGTACGTGTATAAGAAAGTATTCTCACAATGAAATTTTTTTAAATTTGGGGAAAAATAAAAATTTTTTGATTATATTTTACAATTTACATCTGTGAACACTGGTCCAAATGTCAAATGAAGTCGTTCATTTTTGTGAAATCAGCCGGCTTCGTTGTTTTTTTTTTTTTTGTGTACAAAATAATCATATCTATTCCAGAAAACGCGTCGAAGGAGTGAAAATTTACATGGAAACAAAAATAAAATTTTAAGAATTGTTTTTGCTTTTCATACATTTCTTAAATTAAATATACGCCAGAAATTTAACGCGTTTCTCTCTCTATGAAAAGCGAAAAAATTTATTTGATAAACAAAAACAAATTTTTTAAATGTATTCAATTTTGTTTTTGTTTTCCATGTAAATTTTCACTTCTTCGACGCGTTTTCTGGAACAGACACCAATGTGTATTAATTTTATTTCAAATATACATACTATGTATATCTGCATAGAATATTTTTTAAACTTTGTTGCTGACGCATATAAGAAAATATCTTTCTTATATGCGTGTTCTCTTTATAAGAAAGCTCGCATATAAGAAACAAAATCTGTACATTTTCAGACTTTCTTATATGCGTATTGTACTGTATTTTATACATACATATATATATATATACATATATATATATATATATATATATATATATATATACATAATTTAAATGAGCCGTCGCTAAAAAGTATTTTGTCACCAGTAAAATAACTTTTCCTTTTATGAGGTGTTTTTTGATACATATGTATGTATGTACAGACATAAGTACCTATGTAATAGGTCAATAACGAAGAATAAATAACTTAAAAAATTACTATTTGAAATAGCCCTACGTTAGAACAATGAATATTGTTTTAGCCTTCTCGAAATCGATAAACTGATACGTTCTGTTAGGCTGATTGGATAATATATGTAAGTACATATGTACCTAATATGTATAATAGCTACATACATATGTATTTCTACATATTTCATTTACAAATATTTCTGGAATAATTTGCGCAGAGTAGGTATGTACATTTTCCAAAAAAAAAAAAATCATAAAAAAGTATTTATCTTTTCAATTAGTATTTTTTTATTGTTTATTGGGAAGAATTATCTATTCTATTCTGCCCATTGGAGAACGCTGTCACATAAGTATATATGTAGCTCTGAAGAAAATATGAAAGTGTGTCCAAGTATGCAGTTTTAACTTACTTTTTATATTGTTTGAAATATTATATTTATATAACAAAGGATATACAGGCTTATTATATTCTGCGAATAACATACATATATGTATGTATATGCATTGGTGAAGGGTATATAAGATTCGGCACAGCCGAATATAGCACTCTTACTTGTTTTTAATTACAATCGTTTTATATACATACATACATTTGTGAACAAGACCAAATTTATTTTCGGACAATAAGAATATTAAAATTTTTCGAAAAATTATTTATGCTACATATCGCACCTTAAATACAAAAGGGTCACAAACAAAATTTTCCAAAACTGACTTTTTTCCATAAATTAATTCAGAGTACACATCTCTAACTACTGCAAAAATTTCTTTCACATCACTATCTTCTCTAGCTGGAAAAAAACAGATATCTCTATTTTTATGTTAAGTGTGTTGCTTCTGCACGAAAACAGTTTTTTGTCTCTCCTGAAAATTTTAGTAATTTGAGTTGTGACCCTTTTGTATTTATTGTGCGATATGTGTGCAACTATGTATGACTACTTAAATTTTAAGTCGCATAGTCCATAGTCTAGTCTCTGCGAATTTGCTCAAGAATTTGGCAGCCTTTTCGTTCAATTTTTACATTAGCTTAAGCGAGCTTATGCATATTATGGTTGGGTCTTAATAAACCCTTTTGTTTCAAATGGGCTGTAGTTTCAGCAATACATAATGTAAATAAACATGGCCAACGTATATCATCGTATCCCGTCAAAAAAATACAACAAAAACAGATAAAATTGCCAAAATGCTAAACTTTATAACAGTGTTATTTACAAACGTTTTATTAGAGGCTAATAAGCAAAATGCGCTAAAGTAGTATTCACAAACGTTTAATAGCACTATGACGCGGTTATTACACGCTAATAAACTCGAAAATTTTATTGTGGGCATCACGCATCTTTAGCCGTTTAATAAGTTGACATTTGCATTTTTTACTTCAAAAAGTATGAAAAATAAAAAAAAGATTCGAATAAAGTAATGATTGTAATATACTTATATAATTTCGACATTCGTTAGTATTATACAAAATATATATACATAAAACTATAATTATTTTATTAAATTAAATATTTTGCAGATAATGTATTTCAACTCTCCCGATTCTTCCAGTCCTTCTGCAATGTTTACATACATATGTATGTATGTACGTAAAATAAGAAAATTCAAGAAGAAATACATAAATCTGAATGTATGTGAATATGTATGTACACAAATGTGTCTGTATGTACTTATATGCATGTACATGCATATTTGTTCACAGGCGTACATAACTTAAATTCTACCTGCTCTTTGAAATATTAATATTATTACATCTTTTTTTCATGATTTTGTGCATAATTTGTCACATTTCAACCACAACAAGATTAAAAACATTTCCAAATAAATAAAGCAAACATAAGTATTAGTGGTGTGTAATCAATTGCAACGAACACGGTATTTGAATACTTTTGTAATAACTTATGAAAACACATTGCTATCAATATCAATACAACACATATTAAAAAATTTTAATATTTTTTGATATATTATAAGCAATACTCCATTACTCTAACTTGTTTAAATATAATTTATATGACATTATTTTCACATTTTCAAACCATTAGAGACTACTTGCTTATCGAGTATGTTATTGTACACAACACTAATTACAACTTGACAATTAAAATGAAACAATGTTGCTAACACAGAATCACAAAACTGAAAAAATCACACAATAGTTAATTTGGCTTTATTAAACGTTTGTAAATAATGTTTATTATTACCGGGTAATAACACAAAAACTGATTATTAACTAATGTGTACATTATCTCTACAATAAGAATTTTTTATGAATAACACTGTAAGTGTTTATGCTTCCTGCTGCAAATAAGAGGTATAAAACTCTTTGAAAAGCTCAATAGATGGTTGAGCATAAATGTGTCCGGATACGACGAAGAAAGGAATATTGCCATTGGAAAAGACAGAAGAAGTAAAATTGGTTCATATTTATCTTCTCTTTCTACAAAAAGAAACTAACTCTGGTACTACAGCCCATTATGTGTGGATAAAAAATATTTCAAGGTAACAAGAAACATAAAACTTGTAATTTTTTGTGGCCAAATTTAGTAAAATTATTTAAAGTATTGAGTAGAAAATATGGGTGGGACCATTTTTGGCCATTTTTAGATATGGTCTACTTTATTTTTAAAAATTACCTATATGGTGTCTGAAAATGGCTACTGCTGAAAAAGTAGGGGATCTGATAATAATTTTAATACTTTTTTTAATAAAAGAATAAACATAAAAAATACTTTTGAAACATTTACATCTAAACATCTACTGATGAGTTGGTATGGCAACCAACGAAATATATATTTATATATTGCTAACCCGCAACAAATAAATAAAATTAAAAAAAAATAAACTACTGCTACTAACAATACTAAAAAAGTAATGATCAAAAGGCAATGCTTCTGATACTTCAATCCTAAATTGTTTTTTTTTTCAAGATCACTATTTTGTTTTTTAGCTTACTAAAATATGTCGACTTTAAGCATTACCGCTTTCGATATGGAATGAACTATCGAGCAAAAATAAAACTCGATCTATATCGAGTTTCCTCATGATGGCATTCGATCGCTATCGAATCGAGTTTTCATAAAAAGAATTTATTAAATTTGTAATAGAGTGGCAACACATGTTTACATGCAATATACATACATAAATAAAAAAAATACAAGCAATGTAAGTAAAAACTTGATTTTTTGTTATTTTAATTAAAAGTTTGTTTTTACAGAAAATGGACATAAACTCTGCCAGTATTACTTTTTGTTTTAAATTTATATTTTTCACACTTGTCCTAAAATGTACAAATAATTACAATTATTTTAACTCAAACTTACTTACTTACTTACTTTAACTTACATTTTTCACAATTTATTGTTTGCATTTAAAATTAAGAAAACCATTTTTTTTTTTTTTTTTTAATTAGGACCAGCACTCAGGGGATGACCCCTACGTATGCAGTGCATTGTGCCGGAACTCAGAGAGAGGGATAGAGTAGAGATGATAGATGTTGAAAATGTAGAAGGCTTAACTCTTTTACAACTCTGCTTTGCGCGAATTAAAGTTTTACCTTTTTTATTAATTAAAAAAATATTTTCTTTAGACACGTATGTGCCTTTTATTTATTAATAATACTTTCTTAATATTGAATTAAAAATACAATGACGACTATGCGTCTTCACTACTTATTTTTAACTAACTTACATTTACAAAATATCTTTCTTATATAACATTATTTTTCTTATCATAATTCTTTATTATAAAAAATGTGTTTATCTTAAATACTAATATTCTTTGTCTTATACTACTTTCTTTATTCTATTGTTCTTAAATACTAACATTCTTTATCTTATATTAGTTTCTTTATTCCATTGTTCTAAAAAATATGTTTCTTATGTTCAGGGTTGTTTGATCAACCTTTTTTATCTTATTATTTGTGGATTTACAATATTATTTCTTTGTTATCTTTTTAAATATTTAAAATTGTTTATTATAATTAGTTTCTTATCATCTATGAGAAATTTACTTGTTATCTTATATTTGTTATTAGAAGAATTTATTAGTCATACATATTTTTATCAATATAATAGAAAGAAAGAAACAAGTTTATACATGAGCGTCGTTAACTATATGAGCGTCGCTAACTCTCCCCTGGGTTAAACGAGAGCGTCCCGATCTCTATTAATTTTTTCTACCTGTTGGTTGTAATAAATTTTAAAGTTTTGTTCTGTTTGGTTTTTTTTATATATTAACAAATATTTAAAAATTTTAAGTCCAATGTAAATTGTACCAATTATTATAGCTATAAAAATTATCGTATAAAAAATTGAACGTATAGGGTGTTCTTCAAATGGTATGATTAATTTTTTTAATGAATCTATATTATTAAATGCGTTTTCACGATCTGAGTTTAGTATTTTTATGATTTCAAAATCCTCATCATGTTTTGTGTGGATTGCTTCTATAAGTCTGTCATGTATATTCCTATAAGTGATATTGTCTATTTTAACTTTGTCAGTATACGTTACTAATGTTATACCTGTGGCAGTAATATTGTCGACTTGATGAATACCGTCCAATAATATAGAACCTTCATCAATTTCTAATAATGCATTATTATATTCTTGAATTACTTCGCATTTACTATTTCTATTATTTAATAGTGGAATTATGCATGTGTCTGTCTCATTATTTGTTTGGCATATGTTTCTGCCCAGATAGTTCTTGCAAAGCTTTACTCTAATATATTCCTTGTTGCATTCAGCGATTAGTTGATCTGTCTGAACTTTTCCATGCCTAAAGCTTATAGGTGTGAATTTAAAAAGGTTACAATGTTTATTAAGTATGGGATATTTATACATTGTTACGAATAGCTCCCCTGTACCTGCTACGTGTACATCTGCATATTCCAATATGTTTATTATTGGTACCGAGATTAATTCATGTTCCAATATTTCCTTTATATCGTCCATATTCAAAGATTCTGTAAGATATTCATTATTCTTCGCGGCATTTATTGTTCGAACAAGTAAAAGTAGCTGCTCGTGCACTTCTTTTATAATGATGTGGTTTTCTAAAGTGTGGCCTTGTAATGAATCAATTAATTTCTCAAACCTTGAGTTAACCAAACGTTGTTTTTGGTTATTATTTATTAATTCATTTATTTTTGTCTCCATCAGTATGAAATCGTAATGATCTGGATTTCCTGTAATAAATTTGAGTGCTGATCCAAGAAAGTTTAGGGATCTCGTATGTCGTTTATGTTCATTAAGTTGATTTGCTAATACTTCAATTTTCCTTATCCAGATCTCTTCTTGAGTAGTAGGTTTAAATTCTGTTGTAACAATTTGTCTATATGATGTAATTATTTTTGTTAAATTTGTGACGTGAAAAAGGTATGAATATTCATTATAAAGAAAAACGTCATCAGTCCTGGTTAAGATGTATTTTTGTCCGCTTAAATTTTTAATTTCTACGCCTCCCTTGATTTCTGGTGTGACCACTACGAGTAATATCAGGAAGATGATCATCATTATTAATAGTATAATTTTTAATATTATCCTTATGTACAATCTTCCCCCTTGTGGTTAAGACAGTGTCCTCACGGTCTTCCTTTACAATATATTTAATGTATCTGGCGTCTTTTTTCTTTCTTACTCCCTTAATTTTAACTAGGATTTGCTCATTTGGTGAAAAGATTCGATGTTTTGTGCCTTGGTTTAGTCTTTCCAATGTTTTTACTGAAGCTTTTTTTAGTTTTTCGTATATGAGTTTTTTATCGTATTTTATTTTGTTGAATAAAATGTCAACTGGTTTTTGTCCCGTGACCGTGTGTATAGTGTTATTTATTTCTCTGATTGTTTTGTATATTTCTTCAGCTATTGTTGATTCGTTTTGTATTTTAAATATTCTTACTAGCTCGGAAATTGTACTATGTACGCGTTCCACTTGTCCGTTTGATGTCGATCTATAGACTGGGGTTTCTATCTTTTTTATGCCGTATTTTATACACATCATGTTTACTGCTGGTGTATTTAGACATTTTTCATTATCAGTCATCAATCGTATACAGTTTGGGTAATTATTTGTAAGAATTTCTTCAATTTTCTCAGCCATGCGCTCTCTTGAGTCAATTTCTCTTAAAGTAGTATATTTTGAAAATTTATCAATGGCGACTAGAAATGTTTTGTTGTCATTAAAATATATGTCCATATGTATGTATTGGCCTGGTTCTGTTGGAATATCTGAATCTCCTAATGGTTCTCTTGTTGGGTTCCTCTCATATTTACCATATAGGCAAGGTGTACATTTTTTGTTAAATGCTTTGCATTGTTGTTTTATTTCTGGCCAATAATAATTTTTAAGTATCTCCTGTATGTTGTTTTTATAGCCTCTATGTGCTCTATTATGTATTTTTTCTACTATTTCTGCTTGTTTTTCCACTTCTCGAACATCAATAAGTTTTGTTGGTGTATATACAAAGTTTACACCATTGAAAGTGTTTGTTATAATGGGACCTAGGGCATAGATTTTTTCTCTTGTGGTAAATAATGCGGTTGTTTTATTTTGTTGCAGTATTTTTTTTAATTCAAGTATAAGGTTTTGTTCATTTGTAAAGTTTATAGTGTGTCTAACTCTGTTTTGGAATATCGTACGAGTTCGTGTTTCATTTATTCTATTATTTGGTACAAGTTCAATTTGAATGCCGTATGCATTTAGTGGTTGTTTTACTTGTTTGATAATTTCTGAAAACGAGCTTTCAGCTGAATGTACTGTGTCTATAGATGAGGCATTAATCTGTTGTCTTGATAATGCATCAGCTACTACATTTTGATGTCCTGGCTTATATACTAATTTTGCTCCAAAGTCCTCGATTATTGATTTCCAACGTTTTAATTTTGGATTTGGATTTTTGTCAGATATAGCATGAGTTAAGGACTGGTGGTCTGTATAGATAGTTAAATCTGTTGTACCATATATATAGTTTCTAAGTTTCTGGAGCGCCCAAATAATGGCTAATAACTCCTTTTCATTCGTCGAATAATTTTCCTCAGTTTTGCTTAATGTTCTACTCAGGAAAAATATAGGTTTTTTTGATTGACTAAGTACAGCTCCAATAGCTATGTTGGAAGCGTCTGTGGTCAATTCAAATGGTCGTGAGTAATCTGGTTGGAATAGTTCAACCTGTTCTTTTAAACAATTTTTTAATTTATTAAATGCTTTTATTGCGGAATCATCTAATTCTATCTTTGTTTTAGCGCTTTTATTCTTTCCTATTTGTCCATTATCTCCTCGTAAGTGGACTGTAAGGGGTTTGGTTATACTAGCATACCCTTTCACAAATTTCCTGTAATATCCAGTCATACCCAGAAATCCTCTTAAGTCTTTTAATGTTTGGGGAATGGGGTATTTTTCTATTACTTCAATTTTTTCCGGATTGGTGGCAATTTTATTATGTTTTATTATGTGCCCTAAGTATTCAACTTCAGTTTGAAAGAATTTTGATTTTTCGTCAGAAACTCTCAGTGTGGCTTTGTTTAATGCGTCAAATATTATTCTGATGTGTTCCATATGTTCCTCAAGTGATGAAGAAAAGATGAGTACATCATCTATATAAACATATGCAAATTTTCCTATGTATTCCCTAAGTATATCATCTACACATCTCTGAAAAATTGAAGGTGCGTTTTTTAATCCAAAGGGCATACGGACAAATTCATATTTTCCGCCATTTACGCAGAAAGCTGTTTTTTCCCTGTCTTCTTTAGAAATTTTTATCTGATGGAAGCCAGATTCCAAATCTAAAGTAGTGAAATATTTAGCCTGACCTAAATTTTGTATGGTCATATTCACATCCGGGATAATATACCTATCATTAATTGTATTAGCATTTAGTTTCTGAAAATCTATAACCATTCGTCTTTTTGGTCTTCCCTGTTCATCTATACCTTTTTTTGGGACTGTCCATATTGGAGAGTTGTATGGGCTGTTACTTCTCTGTATAATTCCTTCGTCTAATAATTTCTTAATTTCCCTATTGACAAAATCGTTATCCGCTATGGGATATGGGTACTGTTTTGTCCATATTGGCTCTTCATTTTTTGTTCTTATTGTGGCCTCAATAGTTGTTGTGAAAGGTAATGGTCCTATGCCATTATTTTCCTTCATCATTCTGTCTATTTCCTGTTCGTATTTTTCTTCTCCTACAATGTAATTTAACTTGGGCTGATTGTCACTACTTATGGTGGTTAAGGTCATATCCCTAAGATTCACATTTGCATTTAACATTCTTAATCCTTCTAAACCTAGGATCATGTCACAAGATTCAATATTTTCTAATTCAAAAAATGTTATTTCTTTACTCATTAATTTAATTATTCTTTTTGTATTTATTATTGAATGACCATGTATAGTCTTCATTGCTACAGGTTTAATTCTTATTCTATCTGAGGAATCACACTTAATATCTATATAATTATGGGTTGCACCAGTATCAATTAAAATATTATATTTCTTATTGGTTAATTCACTAGTTAGTACAAGGTAGGGCAACCCGTTTATTAGTTTAAATAATCTAATCTAATATTATTTACCGTTTGTTCAGGTTCTGCATACATGCTGGAATTGTCATCGAATTTTTGTGCTAAGTGGTTGATTCTTTGTTGTTTCCTCGTATGATAATTACCACTGTTTTCTCCTTGGCGTTTCCACGATTGTTGATTATGGTGTTGTAAGTTAAATTGTGTGGGTTGTCGTTGAATTGTGTTCCCAGAACTTACATCCATGGGCTCCGCTTGTGGTTGAAAATTGTTGAAATGTTGTTTCTGTTTAAATTCCTGTTGGTGTTGGTATCTTGGAATTGATTGAAAATGTTGTCTCTGGAATCGGTTGTCATTAAAATGTTGTCTTGGTTTGAGATCTTGTTGAAATTGGTATTTTGGAGTTGATTGAAATTGTTGTTTCTGGAATCGATTCTCGTTCGTTTGTAATTTTTGCGGATTTCTATTTTCATACGAAAATTTTAAATTTTGGTGCCTGCTATCATGTTCTATCGTGCGGGCAATGGTATATGCATGTTCTAGATCCACTGGAGCATTTGCATATAATGTAGATTGTACGAACGTGTTGTTTATTCCTGCTATGAATACTCGAATAGAGTCTTGTTTTGTCTGTTCCGTCATAGCATTTATAGCTTCTCTTCCATACCCAGACATTGATATTTTTGAAATAATTAAGCTTAGGCATCTGTTGATTTCGTCATGGAACTCTTCTAATGTTTTCCTTCCTTGGAAGCATCGCTTCATTTCCTCTTGTAGGACATACAATGGACGTGTGTCGGCATATGTGTAGTCTAGCCTGTCTCTGATTGCATCGAAATTAAAAATAGTGCCATGATTAGCTAAAACCTGAGCGGCTGCTCCTTGTATTTTTGTTTTTATGATTTGTAGTGCTTGAGAGTAGATACTAGTATTTTTCAATGGTTCGATACTTCGCATCATTCGTGATGTATCTTCTCTCCACACCCGATATTTTGTAATATCCCCATCAAATGTAGGAAGGGATTTAAAAACGTCTAATTTTACTTCGTTAACATCAGTTATAATTGTGGAAATTTCTTCCAAGGGTGCAGGTCGTGGATGGTTGTTTATTAGAGGATTCACTCTAAATTGATCCAACTGAGCCTTTAACTCACTTACCTCAGCTGCGTGACTCACAGTGAGTTGTTGCAAAGCAACTTGTAGTGCTGCCATCTGTTGGGTCAAGACACTAATTTCCACGTTGTTGGCCATGTTGATATTTGCTTCTTCTTCTAACGTTTCCAAAGGGCGTGTGCTGTCGAAAATTGATTGTCTTTTTTTCATAAAGTTTACTGTTTACTTTTTATTAATTATTTAGCACTAGTTTTATGTTTAACACTATCACATGTAGGTAATTTTGCACTTATATTTTATTAAATCTCTTCTTATGAAGATTGTGTTTTTTTAAAAAAATTTCTTTATATAAAGAATTTTATATTTTTTTAGTCCTTGCTGCGACAAGAAAGTTGGTCCGCTCTTTTAAAGGATAAATTTTATTATCCTCCTGGCAGGATCGCCAATTAAAGTTTTACCTTTTTTATTAATTAAAAAAATATTTTCTTTAGACACGTATGTGCCTTTTATTTATTAATAATACTTTCTTAATATTGAATTAAAAATACAATGACGACTATGCGTCTTCACTACTTATTTTTAACTAACTTACATTTACAAAATATCTTTCTTATATAACATTATTTTTCTTATCATAATTCTTTATTATAAAAAATGTGTTTATCTTAAATACTAATATTCTTTGTCTTATACTACTTTCTTTATTCTATTGTTCTTAAATACTAACATTCTTTATCTTATATTAGTTTCTTTATTCCATTGTTCTAAAAAATATGTTTCTTATGTTCAGGGTTGTTTGATCAACCTTTTTTATCTTATTATTTGTGGATTTACAATATTATTTCTTTGTTATCTTTTTAAATATTTAAAATTGTTTATTATAATTAGTTTCTTATCATCTATGAGAAATTTACTTGTTATCTTATATTTGTTATTAGAAGAATTTATTAGTCATACATATTTTTATCAATATAATAGAAAGAAAGAAACAAGTTTATACATGAGCGTCGTTAACTATATGAGCGTCGCTAACTCGCGTTATGTTAATTTTTATAGCAGTGTTGAGGCGCCTCCGGTGTTAGGTAGACGCATTAACTTTGTTAAGCTGTATTGGCAGGCATTTTATTAATTGTTTTACTTCGCCGATGTTTCTGCCAACCGACGAAGGAGGGCGATGTTGTGTACATTAGCTTGGAACATCATCAATCGCTGTCGGAACAGTTTTTTAGTGACCAGTGCTATGCCTTCATCACTTAAATAGTCCGACAACAATTAATACAATGTCTCACTAATGTATGTACATTACAGAAATTAATGATGTTGATTGAACCCAGGCCCCACGTCATTGTTTGCTTACGTGCTAACAACTTCAGCCAACACCACCCTTGTTTACGATTGACATTTTGGTATCGAGCAATGTTTGCAAATAAACACTCGATCGATGAGTCGGTATCGAAAGCCATCATCTCAAATTTTATTTGTTTTTGTACGATATCGAATGCCATAATCCCAAATCAAAACTTTTCGATCTAATGAGCTCGATATCGAAAAATGTTGGCTAAAGTTTTTTTTATTAGTAGGTATAGAAGTTGTGAAGCAATTTAAAAAATTTTTATATTGATGTTTCAACTCTCGCAGTGTACAGACGCGTTTTATAATCGTCGCAACTGAATATTAAAATTATCAAAAATTTAAAGTCACAAAAAATACAAAAACAAAACATTTATTAAACAGTTATTATACTGGTTTTATTTTATTTTTTTTTTGCTTGTGTATACATAAATATTTGCATACACAAACTCTTATAAGTGAAAAAAAACAAGAGAACTCTAATTGAGTTCATCTTCTGGCAACAACAACAACAATAAACCCACAAGCAGTAGAAATGCTTATTTAACTTTTGTTTCTGATGACGACAATAAAAAAATTGAATTAAGCACAAACCTGAATTCTACACAAAACACAACTATTCGTGCGCGATCATGCTCTCCATACATGTTAAATAGTGATCAAGAAACAACATCAATTGCACCTATTAGCAAACTTGTCAGCTTAGCTGTACAAGCAAACAAACAAACAATAAATACCCAGGTGACCAACGTGCACAAAATGAATAAAATTATGTATAAAGTAAGTGAAAATAGTGATAATAAAATTCAAACAGGTATGGATAGATACATAACTGTGTTAAAAAGGGGAAGAAGTCCCAAATCTGCTCAAATTGCGTCAACGGCAAAAGTCCCCAAAGATGGGAAAAATATAAAAAATTCCGAAAATCGTTTCGCGATTTTAACTGAACAAGGTGATGCAGACACAACTAATACAAGTTTGAGTAAACCACCACCGATTTATTTAAGAGAACAGAACTCCAGCTTTCTGGTAAAAAGCCTTATCTCGTTAATTGGAGAAAATGAGTTTTACGTAACTCCAATCAAGCGTGGGAAAATTAATGAAACAAAAATTCAGGTATCTAAAGAAAATAATTACAGAAAAATAGTCTCAGACTTTGAGACTAAAAATAAAAATTTTTATACATATCAGCTTAAGAGTGCTATAGGTCTAACCGTTGTAATAAAAGGTATAGATTCTAGTGTGGATCCAGAAGAGGTCAAGTCTGGCCTTGAAAATAGTGGATTCAAGGTGAAAAATGTTTCAAACATCAAAAATAGAGAAAAAATCTCCCAACCAATATTTAGAGTCGAGTTACAGCCAGGTGACATAAAGATAAAAATAAATGAATCCCATCCAATCTATGATCTAAAGTATTTGTTACACCGGAGAGTTACCGTTGAGCAGCCACATAAAAGAGCTGGACCTATCCAATGCCTGAACTGCCAAGAATTTGGGCACACGAAAACTTATTGCAAGTTGCCTACAGTCTGCGTTGTATGTGGTGAGCTACACAGTACCGCTAACTGTGACAAAACAAAAGGTGATCCCAAGGCGAAAAAATGTGGCAATTGCGGCGGAAATCACACTGCCAACTATAGAGGCTGCCCTCTTTACTCGTTTTTTAAACGCTCCTCGCACAAAAAAGAAAATATTATCCCCGCTCAGCCTATCACACTTTTAAGCTACCCTCAGTTACCTCAACCGTCTACCAGTCAGCAACAATATTCAAACGTATTGAAATCAAACGCGACTATTGCTCAGCAACAACCTAATAATAAATTTTCATACGCTAACATTTTAAAAAGTAACCACAATACAGCGCAAAAACCGGTACCAGTAAGCGAAGCTCCAGGGTCTAATTTTAGCCGTATTGAAGCTTCAATTGAGAGCTTAATACAAACAGTAAATACTTTTACTCTCAACATGTCCTGTATGATGCAGGAAATGTTGAAAATGCAGTCTACTTTGTTGCAGGCTGTATTAAGCAAACCATGAACTTGAAAATATGTTTTTGGAACGCAAACGGCATCTGCGAACATAAAAATGAAATAGAATATTTTCTTCTGGATAAACAAATCGATGTTATGCTTATCTCAGAAACTCATTTGACGTCTCGAAGCTATTTTAGAATTAGTGGATATAATTTCTACGACACCAAGGATCCTCGAGGTAGAGCTTGTGGTGGCTCGGGAATTGTAATAAAAACGCGAATAAAACACTACCTTTTAAATGAATTTTGTGAAGATTACCTTCAAGAAACAAACATCTGCATTGAAAATTTTTATCAAAAACTTGTGATATCATCTGTTTATTCTCCTCCCAGGTTTTCAATTTCAGAGAGTCAATATACCGCATTTTATTCAACACTGGGGTCCCGTTTTCTAGCAGCTGGCGACTACAATGCTAAACACACATTTTGGGGTTCACGTTTAATCAGTCCCAAGGGTCGTGTTTTGTTTGACACAATTTCAAAAATGGGCTTTAATGTAGTTTCAAGTGGTCAGCCAACATATTGGCCAACGGATCGACAAAAAATTCCTGATATTATCGACTTTGGAGTTATGAAAGGTGTGCCCAGCGAAATGATTGAAGTTGAAGCATCATTGGATTTATCTTCAGATCACTCGCCTACTATTATCACTATTTACTCAACATGCGATTTACCGCTGACATCTGCACGTATTAACTGGCTGAAATACAAAAAATATTTGAGTGCTCATTGCACGGAAAATATGCTGTTGAGAACACCTACTGACATAGAAAATTCTATTAGGTTGTTTGTTTGTTAATCAAGCTGCTCTTAATGCTTCTTCAAATCAACCATATCAACAAGTAAGATTCAACAACATTTCTTCTGTAGATATAGAAAGGCTATTGACTGAAAAACGGAGAGCGCGACGAGAATGGCAACGTTACAGATCCCCCCAGCTAAAGTTAAGGCTAAAGGAATGCACCAAACAGCTCAGAAAAGTTTTACAAACACAAAAAAACAGCTTCGCTGCAAAAATTTCTTCAAGAACTCGATGCAACACCACAAACAGATTATTCGATATGGCGTGCAGCCAGAGGACTTAAAAGGCCTGTGATTTGCAAACCTCCGTTACGAGATTCGAATGGTGACTGGGCAAGAACTGATGCTGAAAAAGGTGCTCTTTTTGTTAAGCACTTAGAAAATGTATTTACACCGAATATTTCTACTGATATTGTTGAACTGCCACCAGTCATCTCTTTCCCAGAAATACCGTTAAGATTTAACATTGTGGAGATTGAAAAGGCCATCACTAGTCTTAACACCAAAAAAGCCCCAGGTGTCGACAAAATAAGCAACAAAATGCTTCAACAACTGCCTTATATTGCAAAAAGAATTATACTATTCATTTTTAATAGTATTCTACGGCTGCAATACTATCCTGCAGAATGGAAGGTTTCGATGATTATTATGATACCAAAGCCCGCCAAGGATCATACGAAGGTTGAATCCTATCGGCCTATTAGTTTATTGCCCAACATTTCAAAACTATTTGAAAAGCTGTATATGAGCAAGCTGATGCCTATAGTGACTAGAAGTGGATGCATTCCAGATCATCAATTCGGTTTTCGCAGACAACATAGCACAATTGAACAAACTCACAGACCTGTGAATGTTATCAGAGACACTTTCGAAAAGAAGAAATATTGCTCTGCGCTCTTTATAGATGTTTCTCAAGCTTTCGATAAAGTATGGCACGAAGGTCTTATACATAAATTAACACAAAATCTACCCGCAAACATTGTTAGGCTTTTAATAAGCTATTTAATTGAACGAAAATTTGTAGTTAGGGAAGGCAATTTTTTAAGCCCACCGCAGTCGATCGAAGCCGGAGTTCCCCAAGGGAGTATCTTCGGTCCATTACTTTATTTAATATATGCCTCTGACTTACCGTTAAGCAGTAACATTCATACATCAACATTTTCCGATGATACAGCTTTTCTAAGCGTTCACGAAAATCCTGCGGAAGCTTCCCGCAATTTACAAGGGTATATATCCAAATTGCAAAATTGGCTCAAAAAATGGCGTATTAAAGTTAACGAGCAGAAATGTGTGCACGTAACTTTTACGTTGCGCAAGGAAACCTGCCCGCATATAAAAATTAACACCGAGACCATACCGCAACACACTGTTGTCAAATATCTAGGCGTTCATCTTGATCGTCGTTTAACATGGAAATCGCATATAGACGCAAAGTTAATACAAATGAAATTAAAAGCAGCCCAAATGAATTGGCTTATTGGAAGAAATTCTATACTAAGCCTAGACTGTAAACTACTATTATACAACGCGATCCTGAAACCAATATGGTTATGGGGCACTGCCTCAGCATCAAATGTCGAAAAAATTCAAAGGCGACAAAATAAAATTCTACGTACAATAACAGCAGCCCCCTGGTATGTCAGAAATCATCGGATTCATAAAGATCTAGATGTTCCGTTGGTGAAGACAGTATTTTCAATAAACGCTAAAAAATATATAAAAAAACTTGAGGTGTACCCAAATGTACTTGCGCGCAATATTTTAAATTAAAGAGGCCACACCCGGCTGAAAAGGAGGGATACTCTTTTTCTCAGCCGTACACGAGAGATGTAAAACAACATAAATTAACCGTTGAAATTAAAAATTTTGTTTAGCATTGGCTAAACTTATATTTAATATTTTTTAGATTTAAGATTTGAAAAACTTATTGATAATTTAATTTACAATTGAAGATTCAATAAATAATAAAATTTATCAAAAAAAAAAAAAAAATATTGATGTTTAAAATTTTCCCTCATTGCAAAAATATTCAGTAAATTCGCTTCTTATACTTGAAATTCCTCCTAAACTAATTGCCAATTCATCATCACTTGTTATTATCGCCATATTTCTGCCAACTAGGTTCCGTAATGTGCACAACGAAAGACAATCTTCAAATGAATAAAAAAACACTAAAACACACAAAGCTGATACACGTATACATTTTATGCGAGATGAATTAGTCTAGTGTAATTTGGAAATAATAAAAATTGTGCAGCTTTAAATTGTTCTAGTGTAAATATGCTCATTGAAAAACAATTTTTTTATCTTTCTTAAGAAATAAAATTTTATTTTTAATAAAAAGTATCCTATGTTACTTCTAATTGCAATACTATCTGGCAGAATGGAAGGTTATGATGATTACTATGATACCAAAGCCCGGTAAGGATAATACAAAGGTTGAATCCTATCGGCCTATCAGTCTATTGTCCAATATGTCGAAACTTTTTGAAAAAATGTACATGAGCAAGCAGACTCCTATAGTAACTAGCAGTGCATATATTCCAGATCATCAATTCGGTTTTCGCAGTCAGCATAACACTATTGAACAAAATCACAGACTTGTGAATGTTATAAGAGAAACTTTTGAAAAAAAGAAATATTGTTCAGCGCTTTTTATTGATGTCGCACAGGCCTTTGATAAAGTATGGCACGAAGGTTTTGTCCACAAATTAACACAAAATCTACCCGCAAACATCGTCACGCTCTTAAAAAGCTATCTAGAGGAACGAAAATTTGTAGTTAAGGAAGGCAATTTTTTAAGCCCCCCGCAGTCGATTGAAGCCGGAGTCCGTCAAGGCAGTATCTTCGGTCCTTTACTTTATTTAATATATGCCTCTGACTTACCGTTAAGCAGTATCATTCACACGTCAACATTTGCTGATGATACGGCTTTTCTAAGCGTTCATGAAAATCCTGTAGAAGCTTCCCGGAATCTACAAGGGTACATCTCAAAATTGGAAACATGGCTAAAACAATGGCGGATAAAAGTGAATGAGCAGAAATGTTTACACGTTACTTTTACTTTACGCAGGGAAACATGCCCGCCTATACAAATCAACACCGAGACTATACCGCAACACACTGTAGTAAAATATCTAGGCGTTCATCTTGATCGTCGTTTAACATGGAAATCGCATATAGACGCAAAGTTGACACAAATGAAATTAAAAGCAGCCCAAATGAATTAGCTTATTGGAAGAAATTCTATATTAAGTCTTGACTGTAAACTTTTGTTATACAACGCGATCCTGAAACCTATATGGGCCTATGAAATTCAGTTATGGGGCACTGCCTCAGCATCAAGTGTAGAAAAAATTCAAAGGCGACAAAACAAAATTCTACGTACAATTACTGCAGCCCCCTGGTATATCCGAAATCAGCGAATTCACAAAGATCTTGATGTTCCGTTGGTGAAGACAGTATTTTCAAAACACGCAAAAAAATATATTGAAAAACTAGTATTGCACCCAAATCCACTTGCGCGCAACATTCTAAATTATAGAGGCCACACCCGGCTGAGAAGGAGGGATACTCTTTCTCTCAGCCGTACAAGAGAGATGTAAAACATCAAAAATCAACAGTTGGAATTAAAAATTTTGTTTAGCACTGGCTAAACATATATTTATGTATTTTTAGATTTAAGATTTGAAAAACTTATTGATGTTTCAATTTATAATTGAAGATTCAATAAATAATAAAAGTACCACCAAAAAAAAAAAAGAAATGTTACTTCTAATGGCTCCAAGAATATGTGAACAAAGTTTCATGATGATCGGTTTAGTAGTTTTTGCGTGAAAGCGCTACAAACAAACTTACATTCACATTTATAATATTAGTATGATAATAAAAATGATTTTAGTGGATGGATATTCACTTCAAAAGTTTTTCATTGGGGAACCCCAACATTTTTATATAGGCTTACAAAATTAAATTTAAACGTTTGGAAAAAAGTTTACGTTTTAGAGAATTTATTGAACCTTTGTTCACGTTTTAAAGTTGTCAATGTAAAAAAAAAAATGCTCATGTTTTTGGTTAGTTCATGTTACTGGATGTGCACGTTTCTGCGAGTTCACTGTATATACATATATATAAATTTAACAATAATGAGATCTCACTAGTTAGATAAAATATATAATATATTTCAATGCCATCTACTTAAAACAGCTATTTAATTGATTCTTTTAAAATAATCTTTTAAAAACAAGATACAGTTCAAATGTTCTGATGTATGTATATCTATTTTTTTTTGTTTTTATAAAACTAGAAATCGAAAATGCTCTTTCACTTAGCGTGCTTGTTGGGTTTAAAAAAATTGGCATTAAAAAATTTTCAAGTCTTTCAGATCTCTTATCGCACTTGTCTAAATATAAAAAATCTTCCAAACACTTCAATTACGTGCATAATTGACATAAAAATAGGGAAATGTAAGCAATTGTACCTGTTTAAAATACCCGGTTAACCGTATAAAAATAACCGGTTTATTTGATATTCGATAAATATTTATTTAAAAAAACCTGACTTCAGCGAAACCTAAAAAAATAATAAAATAAATAAATAAAAAAAAGTTAGGAGAAAACTTTCGGGAAAACTCGGAAAATTAAATTTTTTTTTTCTTCAATTAACTTATACACAAACAAGTTGTATACCCGACGACATGTTCGAATAGCTTTTGGTTTGATTGCAACTTTTATTAAATTCCGAAGTTAAAACAGTAATGAAGATGTGTGCGTTTTTCTTTTAATTTTGCTATATGAGTTTGTATAAACATAAGTGTGTACAAACATAGTTAAGGCCAATTTTTGACATGTTATTTATGTTATAATTATTATTTTTAAGTTGTAATTAAATACCAAATTGTGTTTTTGACTTCATCTTTAAGAAAAGTACTTAATTGATAATTAAATGAACAACCTTGTGTATTTAAATAATAATTAAGATTTATGAATTTCCATATGTTTTTGACTGCTTGTTCTTCTTATATAAAATAAATCCAATAAAATATTTGTGGCTGCTGGTAAATTGCATAAAATTTTGTCTTGTTGTGTCGCTATTAACCTTTTAATCGTTTTGAAAGTGGCTTTTATTCCTTTAAAACAATTCAGCTCTCCTTAGTTTTTCTTATTTTTAGCTAAAATGAAAATATATTTTTTTTTGGATTTTTTCTTTATTTGTTCTAGTCAGCTTTTCTTTAGGGAAATTTGTGGGAAATTTTTATTTTACGTAGTGCTACCATATTTCCATCCATCCAATAAGAACTTTAATTAATCACTGAAAAAATTTAATCTTTTTTAAATATAACATAAATTCAAATAAAAATTAACTAACTACTAGAGCTGTCAATCGATTAAGAATAATTCGATTAATCGATCAAACAAAACTAAATTCTTGTTCGAAGAATTTTAAAATGCATATTTTTGCATACGTACAAAATGTGTTAAATTTGTTTGTATGATTTGAAACAAAGCGAGTCCTTTATATCAACCAAATACATGTTATTTTGGATGTTTGTTGTTGTTGTCGAACTGCTCATACCTAGTAGTCGTGCTATGTTTTAAATGAAACGTTAAACAATTTTCAAGAATGGGTTTTTTTTTACTGTCAGGTGAATAAGTTAGAAATACACTAAAAGCTAAAAAAGAAACAATTGCTTTTGGAAATAAAACTATTTGTTCGAAAGTAAATTTTATTTATTTTTATTTTAAATAGTTTACTTCAAAAATTAATAGTTCAATCAAATATTTTTTCCAACTAAATTTGTAAAACAAATTACTATTGAAGTTAATTTCAAATTATAAAAATTTAAAAATACAGGTAAGGAGATTAAAAGCTTTTGGAAATATTAGAGTTATAAATAACTTGTTTATAACATCCTTCTCCTCGTTAAAATTGTATTTTAACTACCAATATTGGTGCCATCTTTACCCTCTATTGATTTTTGTACATTTAGTTTCGCTAGCTTGGATACTGGCCTGTGTAAAATGCCACCTCTTGTTTGAATAAAAGCGCTCCTAACATTTCCATCTGCAGATTTGACCACTGTTTTAACTACTCCCTTTGGCCAGTTATTTCTTGGTAAGTTAGGATCCACAACAATTACTATATCACCGATTTCAAGTGGATTACATTTCTTAAACCATTTTGTACGTTTGGTTAATGTCGGTAAGTATTCATGTAGCCACCGTTTCCAAAAAAGATCAGCAAAATACTGCATTTTCTTCCAATTTTTTCTTAACAAACAATCGTCTTCCGAAAATTCACCTAACGGCTTGTTTCCATTAGAAGATCCAAAAAGAAAATGATTTAAGGTTAGGGCTTCATCGGATGGTAGATCCAGATTTACATACGTCAAGGGTCTGGAATTAATAACTCGTTCACATTCTAGCAGGCCATTGTAAAGCGTTTCATCCTTAAATACAAAATGGGGAATAATTTGGTGCAATACTTTTTTAACAGATTGGATTAAACGCTCCCAGCTGCCTCCCATATGTGGTGTTGCTGGAGGATTAAAGCGCCATGTTGTTGATGATGAAGAAAACTTTAATGACATTTTTCTGAAATCTACATTTTTTACACTATTCTTTAGCTCAGCTTCAGCACCTCTAAAATTGATTCCGTTATCGCAGTATATCTCAAGTGGAGTACCACGTCGTGAAACAAAATTTTGAATTGCCATTATGCAGTTGTCAGTTGTCATATCATGGGCAACTTCTATGTGTATTGCCCTGATAGTGAGACATGTAAAAAGTACCCCCCATCGCTTCTCCTGGTGTCTTGCAACTTTCACATACAATGGTCCAAAATAGTCTATTCCCACATATGTAAATGGGCGCGTAAAAGGCGATAGACGTGCTTTTGGTAGTTCAGACATTTCAGGAATGACTGGTGATGCATTTAAATTCTTGCAAAATTGACAATTCTTACGTATTTTTTTTAACTCTGCTCTCAGTCTGGGAATGTAGAAGTACTGACGCAATTCGTTTAAACATATATCGTGATAAATATGATAAAATTTTTCATGATAATGCTGTATCAAAAGTTTCGTGCAATAGTTATTTCGTGATAAGATCACTGGATGACTGAAATGATAAGGGATACCAGGAGTCAACCTTATTCTTCCGTCCATGCGAATCACCATTTTATCATCAATGTAGGGCGAACATTTGTATAAGTTACTTGATTTAGGAATTTCTCCTTGTTTGTTTGATAAAATAGTATACTCGTGCTTAAAGCATTCGTATTGCATTTTGCGGTATATTAAATTTTCTGCCATTGCATACAACACAGACACTTTTGGAATTATGTAATTTTCATTTCTTTTCTTATAAATTTTTAACTTTAACTTGTGCATAAATTGAAAGAGATATACAACAGTTTGCAGTAGTCTTTTCCAAGATGAAAATCTGAAGACATCAATAAAGTTAGGATCAATTATTTGTTCGTGCACCATAACATGTTTGTTTTTAAGTTCTTCTGCAACTTTCGTACTCTGTGGTTTTATAGAGGGCCATTCCGTATCATTTTTTTGTAAGAACGCTGGACCATTAAACCATCTGCCATTCATATCAACTTCAAAAGTGGTCTTCCACTTTGTCGCATCATCAGCTACATTTTCCTTTGAAGGAATATATCTCCACTCCGATGGATGGCTACTTTCTAGAATTTCCGCAATCCGATACATAACAAACTGCTTGTAGTTACGGGGATCTGCGTTCAACCAACAAAGGACGGTATTAGAATCAGACCAGAAAATTCGTCTTTTAAGTTTAATGTTTAAATTACTACATATTGAGTTTCCTAAGCGAACACCCAATACTGCTGCCATAAGTTCCATGCGTGGAATTGATAATGGTTGTTTCGGAGCAACTTTAACTTTAGCAGATACTAAAGATATATTAACATTATTTCCAAATGTTACTCGAAAATACGCAACAGTTGTGTAGTTCAACTAAAGATGTAGGTTGAATTGAATGCCACCGAGGAATTTTCACACTTTCAATATTGGGCAAAAGCTTTACCCACTTCAACCATGTTTCAAAGATATCCTCATTTACTTCATCAGTCCATCCTACAGTCGTTCTCCAAACCTCTTGAAGCAATATTTTCAAATATGCAACATACGCAGACAGGAAACCGAAAGGATCGAATATTGACATCAGTGTTCTTAATATATCAGTTTTCGTTGGACGTTTTAAGCCAGATAACACATCTTTGTTAACTTTGTTCAATTTCAATGAGTTATAAGTGAAAGTATCATCAGATGTTGACCACCACATTCCTAAAACCTTTTCGGTAGTTATTTGATTTACACTGCCGCCGATCTGTATTTTGTTCTGATCACCAAGTTTACCAAGACTTTCCATAACAGCCTTCGAGTTTGATTTCCAGTTTCGGATGTAAAACCCTGCCTTGCTGTGTATAGCTGCCACTTGCTTGGCTAAATTTATAGCATCAATTTCTGTATCAGTACAATCTAGTAGATCATCCACATAATGATGTTTAATAATAGAATCTACGGCCTTTGGAAATTGATCTATAAATTCCATCGCATTCGTGTTCTTAATATATTGTGCTGAGCTTGGAGAACATGCAGCACCAAATGTCATAACCTGCATGACATAGACATCAGGAAATCTATCAGTTTCCCCGTTTCGCCAAATGAATCGCTGTGCGTTTTGATCTTCTTTGCGAATAAGCACCTGATGAAACATCTCCTTGATGTCTCCACATATTGCAATTTTTCTAAAACGGAAACCGTGCAGGACAGAAAGTAATGGTTCCATCAAATCGGGCCCTTTCAATAGCATTGAATTTAGGGAAATTCCTTTCACCTTAGCTGCTGCATCCCATACCAATCGAACTTTGTCTGGCTTGTTGGGATTCAAAACAGTAAAAATAGGCAGGTACCATACAATTTCTTTTGATTCATGCAGCTCATCTTTCCGCAACTTTCGTGCGTAACCCTTTTCCACTAACGATTTGATTTGTTGCGTTATGGTAACTATATGCTTAGGATCGGTCTTCTTCACAAGGCACTGCAGACGTTTCATTGCTATTGGATAACTATTTGGAACACTTATATTTTCGTCTCTCCAAATCAATCCAGTTTCAAATCTTCCATCTTTACGTTTAGTTGTAGCTTGAAGTAGGAGTTTTCCACGCTTTTCTTCAGGTGACGTTAATTCAACCTGTCGTCCAACATTTTCTAATGACATGTATTCGCTTACTATCTTCTCCAACTTTTCCATCTCACGGGCGCAACTGCATTGATTTGCACTGTGAAAACCAAGTATGTTTTCAATAGACATAGAACTTCCACCATGAATAACCCATCCTAATCTTGTTTTGGATGCGGAGGGTTCGGTAGAAGCACCACTTTCAATGGATTACATACATAACCATTATTTAAGCCAATAAGGATTTTAGGAGAAACCTTATCATATGTTGAAAATGGAATATTTGTTAGACGGCGATAGCCTTGTATATCCCTAATTGTAAGAGTCTGTTCGGGTAAAGAAAGAGTCTTAATACTTCGTGCATTTAAGACTTCATATTTCCTTGAATTCGTACCACGACCCGATATACAAAGATTAACCTCCATTGATTCTTCCTCGACACGACGGGTTTCTGAAGTCCATTTTAGACAAAGTTTGTCAAAGCTTCCTTCTAGCTCGAGTTGATCACAAATATCCTTTTGTATAAGAGTCACATTAGAACCATCATCCAAAAAAGCATAAGTGTTAATAGAAATGCCTTTGTTATACAAGAAAACAGGTAACATTTTGAAAAACGTTTTATCGCTAGCATGTGAAGTAGAATGAGTCGTAACGGTGTGATTCACTCTAAATTTATGAAGTAATTTGTGGTGTCTAGCTTCACAACCATCAATGCAACACTTTTTTTCGGAGCAGCGGTAATATCCATGCTTCTGGAGGCACAAGCGACAAAGTTTTAGCAAATTTACTTTGTCCCATCGATCGGAAAGTTTCATTTGGGAAAATTCTTCGCATTCTTCTACCAAATGATCTTTATTGCAAACATTACATAGCTGCTTTACTGACTTTTCCATTTCATGTTCGTGTACATTACCGGCTATCTTTAGAGAATTTGTTGGTAAACTTATCTTAGCCACGGCCTCTGCAATATCGAATAACCACTTTGAAAATAGTACAATATCCGCATCTCTACCTGATGTGTACATAGCCCAATTAAGTTTTGTTTGGTCTGGTAACTTATCGACAAGCTCTTGAAGAAGTAATGGGTTATTTTTGTGATTTTTTAGTCCAGAAGCTTCAAGTGTTTATTTATTTATTTAGTTAGTTACAGCTACATTTAATTACAGCTGAGAATTACAATAATTTTACAAATTTTCAAAAGGTTAAAAACAATTATAAATATAGTCATTAGAGTTTAAATACAGTATAAGTCTTCTCTTGGATATATTAACGTTACCAGACAAATCAATAAGATCATAATATTTATTAATTTCAGCACATACTCTGCGAAAAGGGTCAAAAATCATGTAGTTAGATCTATGAAAACGAAGATAAAGAGGTTCATATGATCTCAGTTGCCTGTTTGGAATGTTGATGTTTATTCTGTTGTGAAGGCAAATAGAATCTATTTTTCCTTGAACTAAGTTTAAGAAAAAGACAATGTTGGATACGATCCATCGGCTTTTCAGTGTCGGAAGGTTGATAAGTGCTAATCGACTCCGATAAGGCGGCAGATTTAAAGCTGGATTGCATTGAAGATAGCGCAGACAAAATAACAAAAATTGTTTTTGAACTGATTCAACTTTTTTTATATATATGTTGTGCTGAGGATCCCAAATTACAGAACCGTATTCGAGAATGGGTCTAACTAAAGATATAAATAAATTTTTAGTTACATATGGATCATTAAATTCCTTTGCCCAACGTTTTATGAAGCACAAAACACTATTTGCCTTATTTACTGCAAACGTGATATGTGTGTTAAAATTTAGTTTTTTTATCAAAGTAAACTCCAAGGTCTAAAACTGAGTTAACGGCTTTAAGTTCAGTGTCTTAAATAAAATATTTCGTTGTAGATGGCGAGTATCTTGAGAATGTCATTGATTTGCATTTATCTAGATTTAGCTCTATAAGGTTTATTGTACACCAGTTGTAGAAGTTGTTCAGATCCTCTTGAAGATAAATAATATCATTACTATTTTTAATGCTAGAAAAAAGTTTAACATCATCAGCATACATTAGAATATTACTGAACTCGATAACATTAGGAAGCTCATTTATAAAAATCAGAAATAAAAGAGGCCCGAGATGACTACCCTGAGGAACACCAGAAGTTACGTGAAAAAATCCAGATTTGGAGTTATTGAAAATAACACATTGTTTACGATCCTTCAAATATGATTTTATCCAATTAAGAAAATTACCAGTACATCCCATTGCATATAACTTATTAATCAATAGCTCATGGTTTACTTTGTCGAACGCTTTGCTAAAGTCAGTATAAATGACGTCAGTTTGCTGGCTATTATAAAAGCTATCGTTGATGTATGAAGTCAATTCCAGTAAATTAGTGATTGTGGATCTGCCCCTGCAAAAACCATGCTGTTTTACAGAAATAGTTAATTCAATATCATGTTTCAGGCTATCCGTTAAGATTTTTTCAAACAACTTGGGTATAACACTTAATTTTACTATAGCTCTATAGCTTGCGACGTTGCTACGACTACCAGATTTGTAGAGAGGGATGATAAATGAATTCTTCCAGCAACTAGGAAACACACCCATTTTCAGAGAGGTATTATATAAATACGTTAATGGAATGGCCAAAGAGTCTGCATAATTTTTTAAAATACTACTACTAATACTGTTGAACAAAGATTGCGCACTAAAATAGCATAACTTATTAGCGTATCAAGTTTATCTGCTTTTGGAGATGCTTCCGTTCTTATTTTTTCCAAAAGGGAATTAATTATTATTTCTGGGCGACCAAACATCATTTTAAGCGTTCGAATCACTTCTGGCACATTTTTCGGCAATAAAAGATGACAGCTAACAACATTAAATGCCTTACCTTTTAAACATTTTTGCAGCCGCAATAGATTTTCAGACTCGGAATACCCACAAAGCTTTGTACTTTGCATAAAAGAACTGATAAATATAGGCCACTCTTCAGCTTTTCCAGTAAATATTGGCAAATCAGCAGATATCGCCTTTCTCGTTGAAAGCTGAATTTTTGTCAACATTGGTGTGTCTCGTAATGAAACTTTCTTTGGTAATGCTTCTTCGTAATTTTCCTTGCAATCATTATCGAAACGAAAAGGTGAACATTGTCTTGAGCGTTCCATTTGATATATTGGAAAAGTTTGTAACTTAGAAACCCAATCCTTTGTACGAGAAATATGTTCGCTGCGAACGCTTCCTTCACACTCCTCAGATCTAGCAAGAATTTCAAATTTCTTTTCCAAAAATCGGGACTCTAAAGCCTTCTCTTCATTCACACGTTGCAGTTCTAGATTAATTAAACGCTTTCTCGACGATGAATTAGAGCATTTTGATGATGCTTTTGATTGTATTACAGAACGTTCACATAATACCTTTCCCGTAGCTAATTTTCTTTTGCATGTAGAACATATCCAATCATGATTCTCGACCGAAATTGTTACACTTGCGCATGTAAAATGATACCAAGTATCGCACTTATCGCATTGAACCATCTCTTCATTGTCTTCCATCTTGCATTGACCACAGCTATTTGTTTTACCAGGCACTTCTTTCGTGTGGGCGTTGTTGTTTTGTTGGCCAGAACCATCTGTGTTCCCAGCATAATTTGGGGGTGTATGAAACATGTTTACGTATATGTATATTAATTTTTGAAAAAATGTTGGAAATAAAACTATTTGTTCGAAAGTAAATTTTATTTATTTTTATTTTAATTTTAAATAGTTTACTTCAAAAATTAATAGTTCAATCAAATATTTTTTCCAACTAAATTTGTAAAACAAATTACTATTGAAGTTAATTTCAAATTATAAAAATTTAAAAATACAGGTAAGGAGATTAAAAGCTTTTGGAAATATTAGAGTTATAAATAACTTGTTTATAACATCTTCTATATATATAAAAATGAATGATTGTATGTATGTATGTATGTATGTATGTATGTCCTTTATAGAATCGTAAACTATGCACTTGATCATATGATGATCTTCGGCAAAGTTGCTGTGCGTGAGCTCAGGAAGGTTTCTAAGTTGGTACGACCACGCCCACTAATACGCCCACTTTTTTCAATTTATCTAAAATGGAGAACGGCTTTACCGATTTACCTTATTTTTCTTTTAAAAATGCGTCATACTTTTTTTAGATTACCACAATTAAAAAAATTTTCCACGCCTACTTTTACGCCCTCTTTTCCCAATTTATCTACACCGGAGAACGGCTGGACCGATTTAACTAAATTTTCTTTTAAATATTCACCATACTACACTTTAGATTACCACAATTGGAAAAATTGACCACGCCCTTCTTTACGCCCACTATTTGAAATTTACTTCAAACAGAGAACGGCTGGACCGATTTATCTAATTTTTACTTTAAATGTTCGTCATACTACACTTTAGATAACCATAATTAGAAAAATTGATCACGCCTCTTTTTACGCCCACTTTTTCCAATTTACCGATTTGAAAAATTCTTTCCCCACTGGGAAGCTACACTATCTCCGCTGACAAGGGCTATATTTTATTTGACCATGCCCAATTTTCCACCCGCCTGTTTAAATTTATCTCGAACCTAGAGGGGCTGCACCGATTTCTACATAGTTTGTAAACAAAAACACTGGTTTCACTAAACCAAACTGTGATCAAACAACCCTTGAAGTACATGTTTTCGAATAAAAAAATAAATCCATTTGTCGCGCACGTACTTGATTCAAATTTAAAACTTATATGTTTTAACAATTATCGGTTGCAAATTTTTTCCACTTAAAATTTTCCTCAACGATTTGGTTATCAACGTCAATATTTGCATTTCCATCCGTGTGTTAACTGCCACTTCAATTGGATTGAATATATTTTGAGATTCAAACTGCTGATCTAATAAATTCAAACCCATTTATCACATCAATCCCGCACAATTATGCCTCCAAAGCGACAAGCAATTGGCCGATATACACCTCAAGCACGGAAGAAAAGAGAATTACGAGCCTCAGAATCAGACGAGCAACTAGGATTAAGGCGGGAAAATATTCGAGCACATGCCGCTGAGACCCGTTTGTCTGAATCATCTGAACAACGAGAAGTGAGATTAGAAACTAATCAAATACGTATCAATCAGGTCCGTTCGTCTGAATCATCGGAACAACGAGAAATGAGATTAGAAACTAATCGGATACGTATCACTCAGGTCCGTTCGTCTGAATCATCAGAACAACGAGAAGTGAGATTAGAAACGAATCAAATACGTATCAATCATGTCCGTTCGTCTGAATCATCGGAACAACGAGAAATGAGATTAGAAACTAATCGAATACGTATCACTCAGGTCCGTTCGTCTGAATCATCAGAACAAAGAGAAGTGAGATTAGAAACTAATCGAATACGTATCACTCGGGACCGTTCGTCTGAATCATCGCAACAACGAGAAGTGAGATTAGAAACTAATCGAATACGTAGTACTCAGGTCCGTTCGTCTGAGACAACTGAACAACGGGAAAGAAGGCTGCAAAATGTTCGAATAAGCACCACTCGATCAAGACGAACACTGCACGCTGATTTAAATCTTGGTGCATTCCATTATGACAGTAATAATGATTACAATCTTCACCCAAGTGTCGTCATTGGAAAAATGGATAAAATTTGCATGTATTGCAGCGCCCTCAAATTTAAAAACGAAACGCCAGGAATGTGCTGCGCCAAAGGAAAGGTTAAACTGCCAGAATTACATCCACCACCCGAACCACTATCAACGTTGCTATCAGGTGTTACACTTGAGTCGAAGCATTTCTTGAATAACATCCGCAAATACAATTCATGCTTCCAAATGACGTCGTTCGGTGCAACAAACATCGTGCGCCTAAATTACATGCCAACATTTACAGTCCAAGGGCAAGTTTATCATCGTGCCGGATCGCTTTTACCATTGCCGGACGCACATCACAAATTTCTTCAAATTTATTTCATTGGAAACAGTGATGAAGAAATTCAACAACGATGTCATTACAATGCGGGCACTAGACGAGAAATCGTGGCTTCGTTACAAGTCCTTTTCAATCAACACAATGAATTAGTTCAATTGTTTAAAACCGCCATTCAACGAATGCCAGCCGATGACTACGCAGTTGTAATTCGAGCAGACAAAAGACCCGTTGGCCAACACGAAAGACAGTTCAATGCACCAACAATCGATGAAGTGGCGATCGTGATAGTTGGCGAAGAATTCGAATCGCGCGACATAATTCTTCATCGCAGAAGTGGTGACATTCAGCGGGTCTCCGAAACTCATCGCTCATACGATGGACTGCAATATCCGATTCTGTTTTCGCGAGGAGAAGATGGATATCATTTCAACATCAAAATGAGAAATCCACAAACGGACGAGGAAACGAATAAGAAAGTCAGTGCCATGAATTATTATTCGTATCGACTGATGATTCGTCAAGAAGCTGAGAACCACATTCTGAAATGTCGACAATTGTTCCATCAATACATCGTCGATATGTACGCAAAGATTGAAACCGAACGACTTCTATATATTCGATTGAATCAAACCAAGTTGCGTTCTGAAGAGTACATCCATTTACGAGACGCAATCGTTAATGATGGTAACGTGAATCCAAACGAATTCGGAAGAATGGTTATATTACCGTCTACATTCACGGGGAGCCCACGCCACATGCATGAATACGCACAAGATGCGATGACATACGTTCGCGCATATGGTCGTCCAGATTTGTTCATCACATTTACATGCAATCCAACATGGGATGAAATTAAAGAACTTTTGTTAGCTGGACAATCATCTCCAGACCGCCATGATATTACCGCACGCGTATTTCAACAAAAATTGAAAACTTTGATGGATTTTATTATCAAGCATCACGTTTTTGGAGAGACACGATGCTGGATGTACTCCATTGAATGGCAGAAAAGAGGATTGCCACATGCACATATTTTGGTTTGGTTAATCAACAAAATTACCCCAGATCAAATTGACCAAATCATCTCAGCAGAAATACCAGATAAGGACACTGATCCAGACTTATTCCACGTCGTTACAAAACATATGATTCATGGTCCATGTGGCGCATTCACCAACAATTCACCATGCATGTCTGATGGGAATTGCTCGAAACGATACCCAAGAAACTTGGTTTCTGATACCATCACTGGCAATGACGGATACCCACTGTATCGTAGACGATCAGTTGAGGATGGAGGAAAATCCATCGTTCTGAAAGTACGAAACATTGATGTCGAAGTCGATAATCGTTGGGTTGTGCCATATTCACCGTTGCTCTCAAAGACCTTCAAAGCACATATTAATGTTGAGTATTGCAATTCAGTGAAGTCGATAAAATACATTTGCAAATATGTCAACAAAGGAAGCGAAATGGCAGTCTTTGGAGTAGGGAATGTGGCCGCACCGCTTGATGAAATCAACCAATACCAACTTGGACGCTACATAAGCAGCAATGAAGCAGTATGGCGCATCTTATCATTTCAAATCCATGAACGACATCCAACAGTAGTACATTTGGCGGTGCATCTCGAGAATGGACAGCGTGTGTACTTCACAGCAGATAATGTACGTGCAAGAGCATTGGTTCCACCCGCAACAACTTTAACTGCATTTTATTCATTGTGCCAAGATGATCATTTTGCAAAGACCTTACTTTATTCTGAAGTACCGAAATTCTACACATGGAATGCATCGCTTAAAAGGTTTCAACGTCGCAAACAAGGTAAAGCTGTTGAAGGACATCCCAATTTGTATTCCAGTGACGCATTGGGTCGTCTGTACACTGTTCACCCGAACAATACAGAATGCTTCTATCTGCGATTGCTGTTAATCAATGTACGTGGACCGACATCCTTTCAAGATTTAAGAACAGTGAATGGTCAGCTGTGCGCCACTTATCGCCAAGCTTGCCAGGAACTAAATCTTCTTGAGAATGATGCACATTGGGACACTGCACTCGCTGATGCATCGAATACAGCTCGACCGCAGCAAATTCGCACGTTATTTGCCATAATATTGACAACCTGCTTCCCATCTAATCCAAAAGATCTTTGGGAAAAATACAAGGACTACATGAGTGAAGACATTCTACATCACTTGCGCGCTGTGGATCAAAATCCGGACATTCAATTCGCACCAAACGTGTATAATGAAGCATTGATTTTGATTGAAGACATATGTTTGGCAATCGCTAACAAGGCTCTGATGCACCTGGGAATGCCTGCTCCGAACCGCCCAGCGAACGACCTTTTCGATCGTGATTTGCAACGAGAAACACACTTTGATTCTGACGAACTGGGGACATTTGTTCAGACAAATTTTCCGCAGTTGGTTTCAGAACAACGCATTGCGTATGACATAATTATGCGTGCAATCACACAACAAAGCGGTGGACTATTTTTCATAGATGCGCCCGGTGGCACTGGCAAAACTTTTCTTCTTTCTCTCATTTTGGCAACGATACGATCACAAAATAATATTGCATTGGCCATTGCATCATCTGGTATTGCGGCAACTCTTTTGGATGGTGGCCGAACGGCGCATTCAGCATTGAAACTGCCGTTGAATTTGCAAAACACTGAGGCACCAACATGCAACATCACCAAAAACTCTGGAATGGGCAAAGTACTTCAAACGTGTCAAATTATAATATGGGACGAATGTACAATGTCTCACAAGAAAGCATTGGAAGCGCTTGATCGTACACTGCGAGATCTAAGAGGAAACGCACGGATCTTCGGTGGCGCACTCATTTTATTGTCAGGTGATTTTCGACAAACACTGCCAGTTATACCACGTCCAACACCTGCTGATGAACTTAATGCATGTCTCAAATCATCAGTTTTATGGCGTAATTTGCAGAAATTGACTTTGAAAACCAACATGCGTGTACAACTACGACGGGATGCATCGGCTGGAAATTTTGCAAAACAATTAATGGATATTGGAAATGGGCGAATGCAAATTGATGAATCTACGCAATGTATCACCTTGCCGCCAAACTTTTGTAAGATCACCGAAAGCATAGATGAATTGGTGCAAAAAGTTTTCCCAAACATTGCACAGAACTACAAAAATCATCAGTGGCTCAGTACGCGCGCTATATTAGCGGCCAAAAACGTCGATGTCAATGCCATCAACTTCACCATTCAGAATGGAATACCCGGCGAAATGACAACGTATAAGTCCATTGATACTGTGGTGAATCAAGACGAAGTTGTCAACTATCCAACTGAATTCTTGAATTCACTTGATTTGCCAGGCATGCCACCGCATGTTCTTACATTAAAAATTGGCGTGCCCATCATTCTTCTTCGAAACATAAATCCACCACGACTTTGCAACGGAACCAGACTCTCAGTCAAGAAATTGATGAACAATGTTATCGAGGCAACAATTTTGACTGGAAAATTCAAAGGCGAAGACGTACTGCTGCCACGTATCCCAATGATCCCGACAGATATGCCATTCGAATTCAAACGTTTGCAGTTCCCGGTGCGACTCGCTTTCGCAATTACTATCAACAAAGCACAAGGACAATCGTTGCAAGTGTGTGGATTAAATTTGGAGAATCCATGCTTCTCACATGGGCAGCTATATGTGGCCTGCTCACGCGTCGGAAAACCTTCTGATTTATTCGTTTACGCACCAGAAGGAAAAACAAGAAATATTGTGTATCCCACAGCACTTCAATAAAAACCGAATTGAAACGAAACACTGCAATATTATAATTTTTTCAAAATGAGCAAAATAAATAAAATTACTCAAAATGAATTCAATATTTGCGTAATGTCTTTCCTTCAAATTTATTTTAGTTGGTGGCGTAGCAACGCACGCAGGGTAAAGCTAGTTGCTTTATATAAATCTTATCATTAAGTAGAAAATGTTGGTATTGTATTCTATTTTTTTTTTTAATTATATAATTATCTATTAGAATGTTTATTTAAGCAATAGGTCTTTTGATTTAATATATATATATATATATATATATATATATATATATATATATATATATATTATATATATATATATATATATTGTTGTTTATATTTATATTTATTTTCGATATTTCGCTAACAATTTGTTAGCATCAAATAAAATAGAATATAAATATATATAATTATCTTTCAAAATGAGCTCGGCTTGGACGTATTTTACCAAGAACAAAAATTAAAAAAAAAACAAAGTCACATGTAACAAGTGTCATCAAGTATACAAAATTGTTGGATCAACAACAAAAAAAAATAATTATTTTGCAACAGATTTACTAAAACGCATTAAAATAAGAGTAAATAAGAGATTAATTAATTAATTAACTATTTAATTATACTCAAGATTATTTTATGGTGAAAGTAACTACAATAATATAATAATAAAGTAATGATATTGAAGAAGTTATTATTAATGAAAATAACAATGTTTTATGCGAATTAAATAATTATATTCAAAGTATTAAAAATTCAGATAATAAAAAAGAGTTCAGCGATATATTAGACGATGTAGTATATGGAAAAATGGATTTTAGAAAAAAGAGCAGAAAAATAAGATATTTAAACTATTTTATGCTTTTCTCATAATATCACCTACCTCGAAAATTAGCGAAAGAGTTCGTTCAAAATATAATTTAATAAGAACCAAAAGGTAAAAGATTATTTCTTAAGAACAACCCAAATTGTCTGATTTAAAAAAAAAAAAAAAACATTTGATATTTTTTGACTGAATGAAGCATGTTTATTTGATTTAATAGTTTTATGTTTTTTTTTTTTTTTTTTTTTTTTGTGGTAGTTTTAATTATTTATTGAATCTTCAATTATAAATTGAAACATCAATAAGTTTTTCAAATCTTAAATCTAAAAATACTTTAATATATGTTTAGCCAGTGCTAAACAAAATTTTTAATTCCAACTGTTGATTTTTGATGTTTTACATCTCTCGTGTACGGCTGAGAGAAAGAGTATCCCTCCTTCTCAACCGGGTGTGGCCTCTAAAATTTAGAATGTTGCGCGCAAGTGGATTTGGGTGCAATACTAGTTTTTCAATATATTTTTTTGCGTGTTTTGAAAATACTGTCTTCACCAACGGAACATCCAGATCTTTGTGAATTCGCTGATTTCGGATATACCAGGGGGCTGCAGTAATTGTACGTAGAATTTTGTTTTGTCGACCTTGAATTTTTTCTACACTTGATGCTGAGGCAGTGCCCCATAACTGGATTCCATAGGACCATACTGGTTTCAGGATCGCGTTGTATAACAAAAGTTCCAATAAGCCAATAAACCAATTCATTTGGGCTGCTTTTAATTTCATTTGTGTCAACAAACACAAAAAACAGCTTCGCTGCAAAAATTTCTTCAAGAACTCGATGCAACACCACAAACAGATTATTCGCTATGGCGTGCAGCCAGAGGACTTAAAAGGACAGTGATTTGCAAACCTCCATTACGAGATTCGAATGGTGACTGGGCAAGAACTGTTAAATCTCGCTTGTTGATTTAGTTGAATTGAAGAAGCATTAAGAGCAGCATGATTAGCATGTGCTTCAAACAACCTAATAGAATTTTCTATGTCAGTAGGTGTTCTCAATGGCATATTTTCCGTGCAATGAGCACTCAAATATTTTTTGTATTTCAGCCAGTTAATACGTGCAGATGTCAGGGGTTATCACATGTTGGTCTTGCAGTTGTGTGTGAGTAAATAGTGATAATAGTAGGCGAGTGATCTGAAGACAAATCCAAAGATGCTTCTACTTCCATCATTTCGCTGGGCACACCTTTCGAGATTATAAAGTCGATAACATCAGGAATTTTTTGACGATCCGTTGGCCAATATGTTGGCTGACCACTTGAAACTACATTCAAACCCATATTTGAAATTGTGTCAAACAAAACATGACCCTTAGGACTGATTAAACGTGAACCCCAAAAAGTGTGTTTAGCATTGTAGTCGCCAGCTGCTAGAAAACGGGACCCCAGTGTTGTATAAAATGCGGTATATTGACTCTCTGAAATTGAAAACCTGGGAGGAGAGTAAACAGATGATATCACAAGCTTTTGATAAAAATTTTCAATACAGATATTTGTTGCTTGAAGATATTCTTCACGAAGGTCATTTAGCAGGTAGTGTTTTATTCGAGTTTTTATTAGGATTCCAGAGCCACCACAAGCTCTACCTTGAGGATCCTTAGTATCGTAGAAATTATATCCACTAATTTTAAAAAAGCTTCGAGACGTCAAATGAGTTTCTGAGATAAGCATAACATCGATTTGTTTATCCAGAAGAAAATATTCTATTTCATTTTTATGTTGGCAGATGCCATTTGCGTTCCAAAAACAGATTCTTAAGTTCATGGTTTTTTCAATACAGCCTGCAACAAGGTAGACTGCATTTTCAACATTTCCTGCATCATACAGGACATGTTGAGAGTAAATGTATTTACTCTTTGTATTAGGATCTCTATCGAGGCTTCAATACGACTAAAATTATGCCCTGATTCTTCATTAGCTGGTACAGTTTTTTGCGCCGGAGTCTGGTTACTCTTTAAAATATTAGCGTATGAAAATTGACTATTAGGAATTTGTTGAGTAAGAGCCGTGTTAGACTTTAAAACATTTGAGTATTGATTATGGCTAGACGCCGGTTGAGGTAACTGAGGGTAGTTTAAAGGGGTGTAAGGCTGATCGGGAGTAGCATTTGCTTTTCTGCTCGACGAATTTTTAAAAAAAGGGTAAAGAGGGCAGCCTCTATAGTTAGCAGTGTGGTTTCCACTGCAATTGCCGCATTTTTTTGCCTTTGTATCACCTTTTATTTTGTCACAGTTAGCGGTACTGTGCAACTCACCACATACAACGCAAACGGTAGGCAACTTGCAATAAGTTTTGGTATGGCCAAATTCTTAACAGTTCATGCATTGGATAGGTACATTTTTTATATGTGGCATCTCAACTGTAACTCTTCTGTGTAACTAGTACTTTAGATTATAGATTGGGTGCGATTAATTTTTTTTAATTTTCAAGTCACCTGGCTGTAGCTCGACTCTAAAAATAGGTTGGGGGATTTTTTCCCTATTTTTGATGTTAGAAACATTTTTAACTTTGAAGCCATTATTTTCAAGGCCAGACTTAACCTCTTCTGGATCCACACTAGAGTCTATACCTTTTATTACGACGGTTAGACCTTTAGCACTCTTTAATTGGTACGTATAAAAGTTTTTGTTTTTTGACTCATGGTCAGAAACTATTTTTCGGTAATTACTTTCTTGCACTACCTGGATTTTTGTTTCGTTAATATATCCGCGCTTAATTGGAGTTACATAGAACTCATTTTCTCCAATTAAGGAGATAAGGCTTTTTACCAAAAAAACTAGAGTTCTGCTCTCTTAAATATATCGGTGGAGGTTTACTCGACCTTGTTGTGGTTGTGTCTTCTATGTCTTGTTCAGATAAAATCGCGAAACGATTTTCGGAATTTTTAATTTTGTTTTTTCCATCTCTGGGAACTTTCGCTGTTGAAGCAATTTGAGCTGATTTTGGACTTCTTCCCCTTTTTAACACGGTTATGTATCTGTCCATTCCTGTTTGAATTTTATTATCATTTATTGTACTCACCGCATCTACCATGTTGTGCACGTTGGTCACCTTGTTACTTATTGTTTGTTTGTTTGTTTGTACAGCTAAGCTGACAAGTTTGCTGATGGGAGCAATTGTTGTTGCTTATTGATCTCTATTTAACATGTTCAGAGATAATGATCGCGCACGAGTATTTGTGTTTTCTGTTAAATTCAGGTTTTTGTTTAATTCATTTTTTTTATTGTCGTCATCAGCATGCAAGTTTGGAGAACGCCTGGATAACCTATTAAGTGAGGCAAAAACAACTATAAAGAACGAATGGCCGGTGGGAACTGGCCGGGAAACCATGCTGAAAGACTTCAAACGAATAGCGGTAAGGAGCTTTATCAAGGGTTTGAAGGACCATGCACTCAAGGCTCGATTTTTGGGTCAGGAAGAGGAAGATCTCACTAAGTTGATAGAGATAGTGGAAAATGCAGAGGAATTGTTTGGCGAACCAACGCACAGTATCAACGTAATAGATTCAGAAGTCCTCTGTAGTTTTTGTAACAAGATGGGACATGAATGGAATAGCTGCAAAAAGCGGCTAAACACACCATACTGTATGAGCTGTGGAAAATACGGCCATGAAATAGGGCCACTGTGCAGGAATATCGTGAGCTGTACGTTCTGTGGAAACAGCGGGCACGATGTGGAAAACTGCAGAAAGAGATTAGGCTCCCTATACTGCCGATTGTGTAAGATAAACGGTCACAAGGAAACCCCTTTCTGCGAGCCAAGAAGAAACATACCAAACCAAAATCAATTGGATAGAAGGACGGCAGAAAACAATAGGAGGATAACAAACATAGAATTCCGTGGAAGCCCACAAATAGCGACAGGACAAAATATGAACAGAGGGGCAAACAGAAACAATTGTACACTCCCAACCTGCTTTAAATGTCAGCAACAAGGACATTTTGCACGGGACTGCAGAAGTAATGTTAGACAGACTGAAGCAATGGATGCAGGGATCTACCAACAGGCACGAAATAGCAACAACGGCAGGGACCTAGCTAACAATGCCGTAGAGGCCCATAGCAACGCAAATCGGACATATGCTCAGGGAAACGAAATTCGGCCCAGTTATCGCCAATAACTGGGGTCCGGCAAATTAACAGAAAATTAGATTGGCATAAAAAAGAGAACAAATACAAGTATAATAAAGAAACAGAAACAAAGAATCGGGTAAATAAAGATGATACGGAGACTGACTCAGAAACAGAGCAGCCAACCAGGATAATAACCGAGGCAGTTGTACACTCAGTAAATAAGGAGAACGGGCACACTATAGAAGAAAATACTGCGAAAGATAATAAATTAAACAAAAAAAAGGAGGAAAAAAGTCAAGAGATGGTACGAAATATAGAAGATAGTACTGAATCACCGGGCAATGTGGACACAGTTTTTATTAAGCCACCCTGCCAAGGAGCTAGGGAGCGAAAATTGGTCTTACTTGTAGATACGGGAGCAGTTACTAAAGTACCGGTTAATATCATATCAAGAGATAAAACCGTGGTTGTGCAAAAACAGGCAAATCAAGAGAACGGGCAAACTTTGGAAGTAAAAGCAGAAAAAGACAAAGTATTAAAACATAAATATGAAGAGATAATGCCAAATATAAATAATAGTACTGAATCACCGAGCAATGTGGACACAGTTTTTATTACGCTACCCTGCCAAGGAGATAGGGAGCGAAAATTGGTCTTACTTGTAGATACGGGAGTAGTTACTAAAGTGCCGGTTAATATCATTTCGAGAGATAAAACTGTGGTTGTACAAAAACAGGAGATTTCCCCTGGAGTTTATGTTGGAAATACTGTGGTCAACATTAAAAATGGAGGCACAGCAGTACCCATACTGAACGCAACCGAGAAAGATATCCCATGGAGGAAGGAGATCCAGTCGAGATTTTCAAAATTCAACCACTACACGCAGTATGGAGGAACACAACAACACACATTGTCATTGGCAAAACGGGAGGAAAGAATAAGGCGTCTAAAAACCAACCTTATGACGGAAATGAATTGGAAAAAGAGAAGAAGGAAGGCTCTTCAATGGCTGAAATATAAAAGAAATACATATTTATACAGCACTATAATAAGAAACAATGGAACATACCTTGAAGGGACAATGGAAAAATTTCCTCAAGATGGTTCCAACTTGAGGAACCGGGGACCCAGGTTGACGTCAAGGCTCTGAAAGAAGCAAAATAATTAGTAAAAGGGAAAGGTTAAAAAAGAATGGAACGCTACTTACACGGTATCACCTTCTAATCGACCAACGGATACTTTTCTAAAAATAAAATTAAGCAGACAGATTAGTTAGAAGCCGCAACAGATTTACGAAAACGTATTAAAATAAGATTAAATAGGAGACGTATAAATTTTTTTCTAATAATATTTAAATTCTAGAAATTTTGCGAGCAATGAAAGTTTTTAAAAATATTCTTCAAAAATGCAACTAAAGAATATCCAAATGAAATCATTTTGTTAGACAATAACACTGAGGATTTTTATAGGAAAAAGCAGTAAATAAATTAAAGAAAAACTATAAAAAGGAAAAAGAACAATATTTTGAAATTAAAATAATAATAACTCCTTTAATAAAATATTATAGGAAAAAGCAGTAGATAAATTCAAGAAAATCTATAAAAAGAAAAAGAACAATATTTCAAAATTGAAACAAAATAAAATCATTTTGTTGGACAATAACATTGAGGATTTTTATAGGAAAAAGCAGTAAATGAATTGAGGAAGAACTATAAAAGGCAAACAACACAAAATTTTTTTTTTAATTAACAAGAATAGTAATATACAAGAAACCACGGATACAATTTTCAAGAGCAGTCTTTAGACTTTACAAAATACAAATAAATGCAATTTAAATTGAATAAAATTCCGTTAAAATAAAAACAAAAAGTTAATTTACTTACGTTTTTTTTCTGCATGAGTATGTTTGGTGGATTCTGTTGGGTTACTGGTATTCCAGTTTCTCAATACACTCGGACACTTCTATGTATTTTTTTTTGTGGGTTTTCAATTTTTCTATAAAGGAAAATTAGGTAACCGTGGATTTTGTTTTGTTTTTCAATTTATTTAGAACTTTTTGTCACAAAATTAATGACTGCATAGCAGTAGAAACAGAAAGCAATTGCAAAAATTTTTAATGTTTGCACATGCTTGCGTCTGTAGATGTTTGAATAATAAAAACAAAACCCTGCAGTTTTATGCACATTAATAGAAACATAAATAAAGCAATTGCAAACATTAAAAATGCTTACATGCTTACAACCGCAGGGTAAAAAATGAATGCAATATATCCAAACTGAGACGAAATACAGTTTTGATGGTCTCTACAATTTTTCTTTTTTTTCATTTTGAGTACTTGACTGTGAAATATGATTACACAGCAAAATTCTGCCAGACTATTTCACAGCCGGGTACAACTGAATAAACAGATATACACATGCATGTATGTGTGTAAGAATACAAATAAGTTTGGCATTGACATTGAAACAAAAATAAAAGCCAAACATACATACATGCATGGTATTTCAGTAATACTAACAATAATAATAAAAAGCACGAATTAATCTATGTTTGAATGTAAGCTTTTAAGCTAAAATGAATAATGAACAATAAACAATGAATAAAAGTTTCAAGTACAGAAACTAAAATTTAATTTTCAAATAAAGAAGAACATGCAACTTATGAAATACTTTCAACAAATTTCCTATTAATATTTATTTTTGTCTTTCTTCTAAATAACAAACTATTTGCAATTTTAAACTTTCCTAATTTTCTGCCATTTTTGCTGTTGATTTAAAAAAAATTATAAGCAAGTGAATAATTTTTCTTTCAAATCATTAAAACAGCAAAGGTGTTAAAATTTCTTTCACAAAGACAAGGATAAATAGAAGCTAAACTAAACTCATTTTTTTTTATATATATATATAAAAAAAAGAGAGGAAAAATGTTTAAATAAGTTGAAATTTGATATATGTAGTACTAAATGTAATGAAGTTTTTTTTTTCTCTTACTTATTTTTGCAACGTTTTCAAATAATTTAAAAATTTTAAATTTCTTGTATAAGTTTATTTTAAGGTTAATATAAGAGTACATATATATAAATATCAATACACATACACAATAATTATACAACTAACTTGTAAATGCATAACTATTATAATTTTTTGTGTGTCATACATACATACAATTTTGTATTAAGTTGAAAATAAGAAAAAACATACCATTAACAATACACATATATATATATATATATATATATATATATATATATATATGTGGGATGTTAACACATAAGCATCACCCAATAATAGAGAACAGAAACAGACAGAACAGAAACATAGAGAACAGAAACAGACAGAACAGAAACAGGCCGAAAAGAAACGAACACAAGTTATAAGAATTAAAAAAGCAGAAGTGAGTTAAGAACGAGAGTTGAGAATTAAAGGTCGAAGCAATACGGCGGGAGTGAGATTTAAACTGAGTACCGAATTAATAGCAAAGTGGAAATAACTAAAATTACAATCTAAAGTTTATTAAAACTATTTACATGCATAGATGACTAAAATTACAATCTGAAGTTAATTAAAACTATTAAAACTATTTACATGCATAGATGACTAAAATTACAATCTGAAGTTAATTAAAACTATTAAAACTATTTACATGCATAAATAACTAAAATTACAATCTAAAGTTAATTAAAACTATTTACATGTATTAATAATAAAAATCACAATCTGAAGTTAATTAAAACTATTTACATGTATTAATAATAAAATTACAATCTAAAACTTATATACTTACTTGAACTTGTAAATCGAATATTAAAACAATAAAGTATGTATTAATAATAAAAATTAAAACAATATAATAGTAAATTGCCTATTAATTTACTACAAATGGGGGCTCGTCCGGAGATTTTTCATCCCAAAAGTGTCAGAGAAAATATGTACATACATATTAAGTCCGTTGAAATAGTACAGTTCAGACAAAAGTTCCAGAAATAAAAGATTTGTTTTAAAAAAAAAAATAAGTAACACAAAAAATTCGCGAGTACAAGTGTAGTGAAATAAAGAAAACCACCACCAAAACATCAGCTCGTAAATAAAGACTACAACAACAATAACAGAGAGGAGAACAAGCTAAAAACCACCACTATTTTGTACAATAAGCCGTGTGTACAAAGGAGTAGTAACTGCCGAAATATCAAGAGGGGAAATGCAGACGTAATTGTAGATGTGTGAGCAGATAACAGATGTGTGAGCAGAGAACAGATGTGTGATCAGAGAGCAGATGTGTGAGCAGAGTAATTTGTAAATATAATACCATATTATAATCAAACTATATTGTATTTATATTAGCGACATATATATATATATATACATATGTATATAAAAGGTGTGTCTATATTGAGATAAATTTAAAACCCAGTTGTTGGAGTAGGGGAATAACTTAAACGCGGAGTAAATATTAAAGTAAATATTTTTTATATACATATGTACGCATATTTTGAGCGCATATTTCATTTCGTTTGTGGTTTGTTTGTTGTTATGGAGATAAATATTTCGGGATCGTTTTATTGTTTTGTATATACGCATTAATTCGAGTCAGAAATTACATATGTAGTTTATTTTCATTTTTTTTTTAAAAAAGTCTACATTAATATAGACACACACTATATACAAACAATAATAACAACTTAACATTGTTCATAAATACATTTTCATACATATTTACTATACATATACATTTTATTGTGCTAGTTAATAATTAACTACATATATTCTTATATTCATTTAATACATACATATATCATCAAATATATTTTAAAAAGAAAAAAAAAAAAGGAGAAAAAAGTATATATAAAATATAGTTTGTGAGCGATTGATAGACATTATGGACAGAGACGCTATCTTAGAGTTGAATGTGGTGGGATTGAGGGATAAGTTGGAAGAATTAGGACTAGATAAGACGGGAAATAAGGATATCTTGCGTGGTAGACTGATGGAACATTTTGGATTAGATGGTAGGGAAGATGAATACTCTGAATATGGCGAAGTTTCACCAGTAGTTGTAAATAATGTAGCAAGTTTACCTTCAAGTACATTTACTTTGAGGGACGTTCAGGATTCAGTCTCAGCTTTTTCCGGAGATGGTTTGCCAGATATTTCACAATGGTTAGAGGAATTCGAGGACTGCTCATCTGCTGTGAATTGGAATGATCTTCAAAAGTTTATATATGCTAAACAATTGTTGAAGGGTGCAGCGACAATCTTTGCTAGAAGTGAATCTACAATTAAGGATTGGCGGTCGCTGAAACAGGCGTTATCGTGTGAATTTGGTAGAAAATTATCATCACTAGAGGTTCATAGACTACTGAGAAATCGTAAGAAAAAATCTAGCGAAACATTACGTGAATATTTATATAGCCTTAAAGAGATGGGAAACCCTATAAAGTTAGACGACGAGAGCCTTATAGAATATTTTATCGAAGGAATAAGTGACTCTAAATTAAATAAATCCATATTGTATCAAGCACGAAATTTAAGTGATTTAAAAGAAAAAATTGAGATTTACGAGAAGATTCGTTCCTCAGAGCAGACAAGCTCGAAAGGAGCGTATCCAAAGTTTTATGGGAAAAACGAAACAGAGATTAAAGACGAAAGAAAATGTTTCAAGTGTGGAGATAAGGGACATTTAGCAAATAAGTGCTCGAGCTCGCAAATTAAATGCTTTAGGTGTCAAGGCATGGGACACAAGTCTTATGATTGTAAACGTGAAGTCAAAAAAGAAAAGGATACTACCAAGTATACTCGTAGTGATAATGTTCACACCTTATCTGACGGGATTATGCTTGAGTCGAAGAGAATGTTTAAAGATATCACTCTTTTAGGTAAAACTGTGTCCGCGTTTATTGACACCGGTAGCGATATTTGTTTAGTCCGCCATGATATGTTGTTTCTGCTAGGTGATTTTGACCTGGATCCACTTATAAAGAATTTGGTCGGAATAGGAGGTAAACGCATAACGACAATGGGTTGTTTTACTACAAGTGCTTTGGTAGACGACATTGAAATGGAAGTAACATTTCATGTTTGTAAGGAAAGAGATATTTTATACTCGATAATAATCGGAAATGATATTTTCGGCCAAATTAACTTAATTATCGATTCTGACGGTGTACGTTTCGTAAATAGAAACAAGTCTAAAGAGGAAGACTTCCCTGCTGTAGGGATCACAGAATTGCAGTCAGAATTTAAGGAAATAATGCATTGCGTTTCTGACAATTTTCACATCAATGAAAAGTTAGATTTAGGACACCTTGATCGTGACGTCAGAGAAGATATTAAAAGCTTAATAGAAAATTATAACCCCGTGAAACCAGAGAAATATCCGGTGAAGATGAAGATAATTTTGAGTGACGAGATTCCGGTAACACAAAGACCAAGGAGAATGCCTTACACAAATCAGCTTGTAGTGGACCAACAGGTATCTGATTGGCTCAAGGAAGGAATTATCCAGCCAAGCTGTTCGGAATATGCTGCGCCTGTAGTTTTGGCATCCAAGAAGGACGGAACTAAACGCCTTTGTTGCGATTTCCGGAAGCTAAACGAAAAAATAGTACGAGACAATTTTCCTATGGCTCTAATAGACGATTTTATCCAACGCCTTCAAAATGCAAAATTTTTCACGACATTAGATTTGAGAAATGGATTTTTCCATGTTCCGGTAGAACCGGAATCCCGAAAGTACACGGCGTTTGTGACCCATAAGGGACTTTATGAATTTTTATTCGTTCCATTCGGCATAACAAATTCACCAGCGGTTTTTTGTAGGTATATTTCTTCAATTTTTAGGGAACTTATAAACGACGGAACGGTTATAATATATATGGACGATTTAGTTATTCCCTCAGTGAGTGTGGAAGAAAGCGTGGTGAAATTGGCAAAAGTATTGAAGGTCGCGTCGTTAAACGGACTGGATATCAAATGGAAAAAGTGTCAGATAATAGAGCGAAAGATTGATTTTCTAGGGTACATTATTCAGGACTCTACAATAAGACCATCAAGCGATAAAACCAAAGCTGTAGCGAATTTCCCTTTACCACGAAATCAGAAGGAAATTCAACGGTTCTTGGGGTTAACTTCTTATTTTAGGCGTTTTATTCCCGAATACGCAGTGGTAGCAAAACCTTTATCGGACCTTTTAAGGAAAGACGCTAAGTTTAAAATTGGAGATATAGAGACCATAGCTTTTGAACAATTGAGAAAGTCATTATTACATGCACCGGTTTTGAATTTGTTTAACCCGAGAGCGCAGACTGAGATCCACACTGATGCCAGTATGCATGGGTATGGAGCTGTGCTTTTACAACGAAATGAAGAGGACCAACAGCTACACCCTGTAGAGTATATGAGCCGCAAAACGACTCCAACAGAACAAAAGTACCATTCCTACGAGCTGGAAGTACTTGCCGTTATAGAAGCCCTAAAAAATGGAGGATTTACGAAGAATAAAAATCGTAACAGACTGCAATGCATTTGCGTTAACAATGAAGAAACAGGATGTACCGACAAGAGTCTCAAGATGGGCCATGTTTTTACAGGAGTTTGAATATATTGTAGAGCATAGGTCAGGTTCAAAAATGCGGCATGTAGACGCTTTAAGTCGCATATCGTGTCTCATGATGGAAGATTCCTTGAGACACCGAATAAAAGGAGCACAACTTCAGGATGAATGGGTAAAAGCTGTCCGTAAAATCTTAGAGAATACTGTATATGAGGATTTCTACTTAAAATTCGATATACTTTATAAAGATCCTGATAAAGAATTGATGGTGATACCAAAACAAATGGAACAGGAGATCATGCAGATTGCTCACCGGCAAGGACATTTTGCATCCCGAAAAACGCAGGACCTGAGAGAAAAATCATTTTATATTCCAGACCTAAAATCAAAATCGACAGTGTTGTCAAGAGTTGTCTACAATGTATTGTTTCTGAGGCAAAAAAGGGACACAAAGAGGGTTTTCTTAATCCAATAGATAAGGCTGATAGGCCATTCGTCACCTACCATTTGACCACGTTGGTCCCATGGAGACTACACATAAACGTATAATCATATACTGGTCGTCGTAGATGCCTTTACAAAATTCGTGTGGCTATACCCTAGTAAAGCACAGGTAGCAACGAAGTAGTAGAACGTTTAACACATCAAGCGGCCGTATTCGGAAATCCATCCAGAGTAATAACTGATAGGGGTGCAGCTTTCACCTCAAATCAATTTAAAGAATATTGCGAGTCTGAAAACATCCAACATCTTCTTATAGCGACTGGGGTGCCTCGTGGTAATGGCCAAGTTGAAAGGATGCACCGTACCATAATTCCGATGCTTACAAAACTTTGCGCAGAAAAGCCAGCAAATTGGTATAAATATGTAGAACGGGTTCAAAGAGTAATTACACTACCCCGCCAAGAAAGTACTGGGATCGCTCCGTTCAAGTTAATGACGGGTTTGGACATGAAAACAGCTAATGATACGGATGTAAAAAGTATTTTCGATTCGGCGTGCATGCAAGAATTTGACAATGAACGGAATTCACTGAGAGAAGAGGCAAGAGAGAATATTCTGCGCATTCAAGAAGAAAATAGAAGAAATTTCGACAGGAAGAGAGTTCCAGGCACAGTATATGAGCTTGACGATCTAGTCGCCATAAAACGCACACAATTTGCTCGGGAATGAAGCTGAGACCGAAGTTCCTTGGTCCGTATAGGGTTATAGAGAAGGTTAACCATGGCAGGTATGGGGGTCGAAAAGGTAGGTGTTTTTGAGGGACCTGGAAGGACTTCTACAGTGGTAGATTATATGAAACCTTGGGGAGCTCATTCGAGGGCGAATGAGGGGCGTCAGGAGGGCCGATTGTGGGATGTTAACACATAAGCATCACCCAGGACATAGAGACAGAAACAGACAGAACAGAAACAGGCCGAAAAGAAACGAACAGAAGTTATAAGAATTAAAAAAGCAGAAGTGAGTTAAGAACGAGAGTTGAGAATTAAAGGTCGAAGCAATACGCGGGAGTGAGATTTAAACTGAGTACCGAATTAATAGCAAAGTGGAAAAACTAAAATTACAATCTAAAGTTTATTAAAACTATTTACATGCATAGATGACTAAAATTACAATCTGAAGTTAATTAAAACTATTAAAACTATTACATGCATAGATGACTAAAATTACAATCTGAAGTTAATTAAAACTATTAAAACTATTTAAATGCATAAATAACTAAAATTACAATCTAAAGTTAATTAAAACTATTTACATGTATTAATAATAAAAATCACAATCTGAAGTTAATTAAAAACTATTTACATGTATTAATAATAAAATTACAATCTAAAACTTATATACTTACTTGAACTTGTAAATCAAATATTAAAACAATAAAGTATGTATTAATAATAAAAATTAAAACAATATAATAGTAAATTGCCTATTAATTTACTACATATATATATATATATGTATTGAAAAATTACTTCTAAAATAGATAGAACAAATAGTTTCATGTAAGAAAAGAAATTTGGATATAAGTATATGTAAGAAGAAATTGTTAGTTATAAGATTAAAAATATTAACCAGCGTTTTAAATATCAACCAACAATCATCATCCCGTTAACAATGAAGAATCCAACAATCATCAACAGCAGCCTATATCTATCAACCTCACGCAACCGCAAAACCTATATACGATACCACAACGCATACATGGACGAAAAACCCAGTTCTGACAACAATAAAGAATCCAATCCAACGATCAACACACAGACAACCATACCTTCAACTTCACACAACCATAATCAACAGTTAAAGCTATATGCGATGGCACAACACATACATGGACGGAAAACGCTGTTCCGTTGGAAAATGGGAAATCACCCCAACATCAGTAACAACCTCGACATTTCACCAACAATATCATATTTTTTCCTTGGTGACGCAGCAAAGGTACCAAGTCGACAGACACTCAGCAGTCACCAACTAATGGTAAACTGCGAACCTTCAGGCAATCGAGGCTCGGGAAGATAATACATATTATTCCGAGAGCTGCCAAAGCTGTATCGCCAAGGTAGTCGGATGCATACACACATCTATTTTGACTTGATTCCAAGAAGGATGGCTACGAAACATCCTAAGACAGGATGTTTCTTGTCCGTAAGGGGGGAGGGATGTTATGAGTCATTTTCCCCTAACTAACAGAAGTATCAGTGACAGCAGAACATACGCTGCACACACATACTGACGTTGAGTTATTTCCCTCAACCAACAAAATACCAAACGGCAGCAAAATACCGCTGCATGCATTACTGACGTTATTACCAGTAATTTTCCTACAGATATATGCTGACGTTGCAATACAGCAGCATACATATATATGCCAGTAAATTTCCACAGATATATGCTGACATTGCAATATCGTGAGAACCGCAATCGGCTGGAAGTTCACGGGTATGAATATGCTGAATTTGCATACTAGCACATTTAGCAATGACCACGCCAGCGGCAGCGAACGTCAGCAGCATCGTTCAATCAGACAGCGAAAATTGGGTATAAAAGCGGAGGGTGATTTGGTATGGACCCGTAGTCAGTCGATCCTAGTCAATTCTAGTCAGTCGAGTCAATTCTTAACACATAACACACATAACAAAAACCTGATCAAACACCAGCCTTAAAAAGCGGGTCTCTGTGAAGGCTTAATATATTTTTATAAACAAAAACCTGATCAAACACCAGCCTTAAAAAGCGGGTCCCTGTGAAGGCTAAGTAACATTTTAAACATAACATGTGGTTAATAAAAATAAATAATAAAAATAAATCTTTTAATTTAAACATAACACTTATGTTTGCTTTATTTATTTGGAAATGTTTTTAATCTTGTTGTGCTTGAAATGTGACAAATTATGCACAAAATCATGAAAAAAAGATGTAATAATATTAATATTTCAAAGAGCAGGTAGAATTTAAGTTATGTACGCATGTGAACAAATATGCATGTACATGCATATAAGTACATACAGACACATTTGTGTACATACATATTCACATACATTCAGATTTATGTATTTCTTCTTGAATTTTCTTATTTTACGTACATACATACATACATATGTATGTAAACATTGCAGAAGGACTGGAAGAATCGGGAGAGTTGAAATACATTATCTCCAAAATATTTAATTTAATAAAAAAATTATAGTTTTATGTATATATATTTTGTATAATACTTACGAATGTCGAAATTATATATATTACAATCATTACTTTATTCGAATCTTTTTTTTATTTTTCATACTTTTTGAAGTAAATAGTGATTTTTTTACTTTAAAAAATGCAAATGTCAACTTATTAAACGGCTAAAGATGCGTGATGCCTACAATAAAATTTTCGAGTTTATTAGCGTGTAATAACCGCGTCATAGTGCTATTAAACGTTTGTGAATACTACTTTAGCGCATTTTGCTTATTAGCCTCTAATAAAACGTTTGTGAATAACACTGTAAGAATATAAAACTATTTTCTGAAAATTTCCAACTTATCCCACCAATTTGTGCTTATTCTCATATTCTCTTCAATTAAATTACTCCAAATTTCAAGACTCTCACTATAGCAGCTCTCAAGATGTATGATAACTAACATTTTTTTAATTTGAGGTAATCCCCGCTTCAATGCTATCAGTTTGGCGCCCGATTATGCACGTTATTTTAAAAGTGGTCTACAGCTAATTTGCTATTACAGTTCTCCAGATATAAGATAAATTGTGTGGTGGGTACCATTCTCCCCCCAATCCTATACCGCCTGTCTTTGCTTGAATATTTGAATTATTTTGAAAGTATCACCCACGAAATACGAGGACTTCTATTGCAGCTCTTTAGACGTGGGATAACTAAAATATTTTTCCCTCTCAAAACTTTCGAATTTTTTCCATGCAATTCATCTAAAAATTTTAAACCTACTAAAAAATGTTCAGACACATCGGTCATCTAGCCATATTCAAGTCATGCGATTACATACATATGTATATACATCGACCAGCTCATTTTTGTATTGTACAAATTAATTTAAATTTTTTTTTCTTTTCCCTATTACTTAACAAATTGAAAATGTTTTGTTTGCTTTTGTTTCTGAACGAATCAAAAAGAAAACTTATTTCGTACGCAGGAATTTTGAATTTTAAATGTTATATTTATTTGCAAAGCAATAATAAAATTTTAAAATATTTTTAAATTTGTTATTGTTTTTCATTTAAATGATGGTTTTGCAACACAATTTACAAAATTATAGCCATAATTCTTACAGCAATACCAAAATTAGAGCGTTGCGTAAGCAACAGGGTACATAATTTTCGTATATTTGAAGTATTTTTTTTGTTTTGGAATGTACAAGAACTATGTACCCTTTTAATTACGCGACCCTCAACAGTGATTTACATAGGTATGGATGCTATACATACATATGTGTGAATATATGTACTAGATATTTTTCGGCCGTCATTTATTACACAAAAAAAATTTGCGTTCAAAAGTAAAATTTAAAATGTGACAAACACATCTGGGATTTTTTAACAACACATTTTAATTAAACTTTCCAAACTGTTTAGTAGAGAAAAACTACGAAAATATGGAATTAAAAACTTAATATTAAAATTAAAAAAAAAAGTAAAAATTTAATTTTTGTATGCCATATATTTTTCAAATTTTGGTTTCTGTCAAAATTTTGATTCAGTTCATAAAAAAAAGAAAAAAAATTATGACATCAAAAACTTTATTTGCTAAATAAATTTACATAAATTTTTGACAATAAATATCTATGAAAATATGTTGAATAGAGTTGCTTATTTTTCCTTGAAATTTGGTTTTAATAAAAGCACTTATTTCAATTAAATCGCAGTGCATTTTTGGAACCATACGAGTACTTCGTAGAATCTCCTAAGTCGACTTAAGATATTTTAAATATGACAATTATTTTTTCGATTCGGAAAGAAAAATGAAAAGCCCATTGAAAGAATTTAACGTATGTACATATGTACATACATATGTATGTATATATCAGAGCTGTAGAAGAATTACTCAACTCTGATTTCAAATTTACAATGATTTAGAGAAAATATAATTAATTAATTTTGCTCAACATGTGAATTGAATTGAAACACGAAAGCATTCCTAATGATTTAAAAATTTTAGCATATATTGAAATCACTTAAAAAATATCTTGATTTAAAGTGTGAATTAGTTCAACATGAAACAGAGTCTTATGGTGTTTTCTTTTCTACAAACAAAATGGCACCTTATTGAAAGGTACATATATAAAATGTCTTGCCAACCTTGTAATAATGCAGCTTGATATTTAACTAGAACTGAACACAACTTATAAAAAAGTGGAACACCCTGTTTTCAACCGCTGACAGCTAAGTTTTACAGGGCACTATCAACACTGTCGATTTTTACGGGGCAAAAAGTGCAATGCCTTCCACCCTTAGTGAGGGCTATTTGATTAGAATCAAACACACTGCCCTTTTAGAGAGCAAAACATTTTTAAGAAACGAACACTAAAGTACATTTTCTGCATGGAGATGTACCATTTTTTTGTAGAAAAGAAAACACCATTAAATTCATTTACGAGTATTTTATTCACAAAAAAAATTAATTAAAATTTGAATGCTTTGTCGATGATTTTGGTTGAGCCAAAGAGCTATTTTAGCAGCAAACAATAAGGACGTTGAAGACAAACTTAAAAATCAAAAGCTTAATTGAAGGCGAATTGCGTTCGTATAAAGCAATCGACTCGATTACAGATCCGGTGTTTATATTTTTAATATTCGATATTAACTAATAATACTAACTTATAAAAAATTTTACACAAGAAGGAAAAACCATTCCGAAATGAAAACTATTATAGGCCGTATTTTCACATAAATTTTACAAAATACGTAAGTACATATAATGTATTATAAATGTTTAATTTTATATATCAACAATATCAAAATTGTATGCATAAGCAAATAGTTAGCTCTTATTACTGATGCAGTATTAATTTTATCAATAAATTCGCTATTTTGTTCCTGAAAGTCGTGATGTGCTTTGATTAGGTAAATCGAAATTTATTAAAGTAAATAGCTTTCGTGAGAAGCTAGGGCGCTCAGCTAGTATTTAATAATTTGACATAATAACTTAGTTTTACCATTGGATACTGTAAAGTTAATGATCATCATACCTTATTAAATAAAAACCAATATAATCCAACACGATTTTAAATGCTGTTTAAGAAATTTGCGTTAATTTCACCATCCCTTTATTGTTTTGCCACATGATTTTGTCTTGCATTTCATATATCATTTATCATATTTAAAATTTAATAATAGAAAGATGAAAAAAAAAATATCCTTAACGAAAGAATGTCTAGGAATCCGAATACTTTTTTTACACTTTTATGTTGCTTTTGTTTATATTATTATTTTCTTTCTAATATTTCTTTTTTTTTGCTTCATGGTTTCCTTTACTTTATATTTAAATCAAATTAACTGCCTGTTTTTAGAAAATGAAAACAAAATAGTGAGTGAGAATTTATATTGAAAACAAAAACAAATTTTCGTATTTTATTGTTGTTTTCAATATAAATTCTCACTCACTATTTTGTTTTCATTTTCTAAAAACAGGCAGTAAATTTGTGTTTATGTTTTCTCTGTTAAATATTTTATTGATGTAGCTATTTGCCTCACTTTATAATGGTTATTTTTTTCAAAAAATAAAATTTGGATGAATATAGCTTTAATATTTTGTTTTGTTACACAACAATTTGTAGAGCTTATTTATATTTTCTTTGCTCCCATATTCACTATGATATTTCATTTAATACTACTAACTTCAATAAAACTATTTTTGAACAATTTCTTAAAATTTTCAACGAACGAATTTGATGTATGTGGGTGTTATATTAATTTGATTATTTTTTTTATCAAAATCACTTGTCTTAATTCCAACAAAAACCACGATTATATAGGCACTGTTGTACAACCATATACTTAATTTGATCTGTTAATTGAGATCACTTCTCGTTTGCTTTCGATATTAATCATTGCAATTAATATGGCATCATTTTATATCACTTAACAATTTTAAGTTATTTTGATCTTTTCAATAAATGGCACTTGAAAGAAATTTATTTTCTTTTACGATTATTTATTTTCTTGTACGATTATTTATCTTGGCTACTTTAATATATTTTATTTCCTGCATCTCAATTCACTCACACTCAAGAACAGAAGGTTTTTAATGTATTTTATTAATGATATCCGATCTCAACACCGCTACCGTAGAAAGGACGTAATGATACTGACAACCAATCGACCATAAAGAAGTTGTTGGCTATACAACATATTCAATAACTGAACACTCTTTACAAGTCAAGCCGAACAATTTAAACTAGTGACTAGGTTAACGTTCTTAATACACATAAATATAAATAAGGAGCCGCAGTACAAAAGGAACTTGTTCGCATCTCTTGACAAATTGGTTTTTTGGTATTTTGGAATATTAGGATTGAAATTTTCTAGAAAAAATATAGTTAGCACAACATGTTTTTACTAAGAAAATGGGTACTAAAAAATTAGCCCCAAATCAAAATTTAAAATTTTTTTGTGGCTTATTTAATTTTTTGGGCCTTATTTCATTTTTTTAAAAATTTGGGGCATATTTCATAAAAATTTTAGGAGCTTATTTCATTTTATTTGGGGCTTACTTCATATCCGTAAAATATATCTAAACACATTTTGAGGAAAATTGCATGTTATTTTCAAGTTTCAACTGTGTTATAATAAAGAAAATACTTTGAACGCGAAGTATGTTTTGTTCTGTGGCGCCTAATATGTATAATAATAATAAATTACACAGTGCAGCACTAAAATCTTGAAGCAATTGAGACCCCCAAAATCTTAAAGCTTATGATGGTAGAAGAAAAACCCTAGCTGGGTTTAGAATTATTAGCTAAGGTTTTTTTTAATACAATTTTGAAGTTTTCGACTGAGGGTGGATTTTAGTACAATTTTCAAAAAACATGTACTGATTCTTTAGTCTATATCTCGTGATGTATATATTCGAAATATTGCTTTTCTCTCTTCAGAAAATTTTTACTTCTTAATTAGATCTACAAATAAAATAAAAAAACATCTTACTCAAAACAGCAAAACTGTAAAAAAAAAACGGAAAATATCGTCATATTTTACTATGGTTTTTCACATTTATTTCAGAAATTGCTTGCTTAGCCAATGCTAAACAAAATTTTTAGTTTCAACGGTTGATTTTTGTTGTTTTAAATATCTATTGAATGGCTTGTAGAAAGACTATGCCTCCTACGTAAGCCGGGTGTGGCCTCTATACTCTAGAATATTAAGCGCAAGTGGATTTGGTTGCAACTCGAATTTTTTAATGTATTTTTTTGCGTGTTTAGAAAATACTATCTTAACCAACGGAACATCGAGATCTTTGTGAATTCGATGATTTCGGATATACCATGGGGCTGCTGCTATAGTACGTAGAATTTTGTTTTGTCGCCTTTGAATTTTTTTCTATATTCGATGCTGAGGCAGTGCCCCATAACTAAATTCCATAGGCCCATATTAGTTTTAGGATCGCATTGTATAATAGAAATTTACACTCTAGGCTTAGTAAAGAGTTTCTTCCAATAAACCAATTCATTTGGGCAGCTTTTACTTTAATTTGGATCAACTTTGCGTTTATGTGCGATTTCCATGTTAAATGACGATCAAGATGAACGCCTAGATATTTGACTACAGTTTGTTGCGGTATAGTCTTGGTATTGATTTGTATAGGCGGGCATGTTTCCTTGCGTAAAGTAAAAGTAACGTGTACACATATGTATCTGCTCATTCACTTTTATCCGCCATTGTTTTAGCCATGTTTCCAGTTTTGATATGTACCCTTGCAAATTCCGGGAACAGGATTTTCATGAAAGCTTAGAAAAGCTGTATTATCAGCAAATGTTGACGTGTGAATGTTATTGCTTAACGGTAAGTCAGAGGCATACGTTAAATAAAGAAAGGGACCGAAGATGCTGCCTTGGGGAACTCCGGCTTCGATCGACTGCGGAGGGCTTAAAAAATTGCCTTCCTAACTACAAATTTTCCTTCCGTTAAATAGCTTTTTAAAAGCTTGACGATGTTTGCTGGTAGATTTCGTGTTAATTTGTGGATAAGACCTTCGTGCCATACTTTATCGAAAGCTTGTGCAACATCAATAAAAAGTGCAGAGCAATATTTCTTTTTTTCAAAAGTGTCTCTAACAACATTCACAAGCCTGTGAATTTGTTCAATAGTGCTTGTTCATATACAGCTTTTCAAATATTTTTGAAATGTTTGGCAATAAGCTAATAGGCCGGTAGGATTCAACCTTCGTAAGATCTTTTACGGGCTTTGGTATCATAATAATCATCGAACCCTTCAATTCTTTTGGAGTATTGCAGGCGTAAAATACCATTAAAAATTAGTAGTATTATTCTTTTTGCAATATATGGCAATTCTTGAAGCTATTTGCTGCTTATTTTGTCGACACCTGGGGCTTTTTTGGTGTTAAGACTAGCCTTTTTAGTCTCCACAATATTAAATTTTAGCGGTGTTTCTGGTAAAGAAACGAGTGGTAGCAGTTTATCAATATTAACAGAAATATTTGGAGTAAATACTTTTTTTAAGTGTTTAACGAAAAAAGCATCTTTTTCAGCATCAGTTGTTGCCCAGTCACCATTAGAGGCTCGTAATGGAGGTTTCATGAACTCGGCAATAGATTTGTAAAAACAGAAAATTTTCCGAATTAATTATCTGAATGTTTCTTATATATATATATATTTCATATATATATATAAATATTACATTTATTTGAGCATGTACTCAAGTATTTATGTTTTATATTTTATTTATTTGTTGCGGGTTAGCAATATCTAGATATATATTTCGTTGGTAGCTATACCAATTCATCAGCTATACCAATTCATCAACGAAATATATATCTAGATATTGCTAACCCGCAACAAATAAATAAAATATAAAACATAAATACTTGAGTACATGCTCAAATAAATGTAAAATTTTGTAACGGGGAGATTTGCTTTTCATTTTTGCCTTATAAAATACTTTTAATGGCAACCAGCGGTTGTCTAATTGTATAGGTGTAGAAAAGTAAACACATTCATAATGGAAAATTATTGTTGTTTGTGTTTGAAAAAATTTTTTTAAAGGCTATTTTTATGCTTTGTAATTCACAAAAAATATATTTGTGAGTTTTTGTATAAATAGATGAGCTTTGGAATTTTTTAAACATAAAGGGTAAAACATCTACTGATGAATTGGTATAGCTACCAACGAAATATATATCTAGATATTGCTAACCCGCAACAAATAAATAAAATATAAAACATAAATACTTGAGTACATGCTCAAATAAATGTAAAATTTTGTAACGGGGAGATTTGCTTTTCATTTTTGCCTTATAAAATACTTTTAATGGCAACCAGCGGTTGTCTAATTGTATAGGTGTAGAAAAGTAAACACATTCATAATGGAAAATTATTGTTGTTTGTGTTTGAAAAAATTTTTTTAAAGGCTATTTTTATGCTTTGTAATTCACAAAGAATATATTTGTGAGTTTTTGTATAAATAGATGAGCTTTGGAATTTTTTAAACATAAAGGGTAAAACATCTACTGATGAATTGGTATAGCTACCAACGAAATATATATCTAGATATTGCTAACCCGCAACAAATAAATAAAATATAAAACATAAATACTTGAGTACATGCTCAAATAAATGTAAAATTTTGTAACGGGGAGATTTGCTTTTCATTTTTGCCTTATAAAATACTTTTAATGGCAACCAGCGGTTGTCTAATTGTATACGTGTAGAAAAGTAAACACATTCATAATGGAAAATTATTGTTGTTTGTGTTTGAAAAAATTTTTTTAAAGGCTATTTTTATGCTTTGTAATTCACAAAAAATATATTTGTGAGTTTTTGTATAAATAGATGAGCTTTGGAATTTTTTAAACATAAAGGGTAAAACATCTACTAATGAATTGGTATAGCTACCAACGAAATATATATCTAGATATTGCTAACCCGCAACAAATAAATAAAATATAAAACATAAATACTTGAGTACATGCTCAAATAAATGTAAAATTTTGTAACGGGGAGATTTGCTTTTCATTTTTGCCTTATAAAATACTTTTAATGGCAACCAGCGGTTGTCTAATTGTATAGGTGTAGAAAAGTAAACACATTCATAATGGAAAATTATTGTTGTTTGTGTTTGAAAAAATTTTTTTAAAGGCTATTTTTATGCTTTGTAATTCACAAAAAATATATTTGTGAGTTTTTGTATAAATAGATGAGCTTTGGAATTTTTTAAACATAAAGGGTAAAACATCTACTGATGAATTGGTATAGCTACCAACGAAATATATATCTAGATATTGCTAACCCGCAACAAATAAATAAAATATAAAACATAAATACTTGAGTACATGCTCAAATAAATGTAAAATTTTGTAACGGGGAGATTTGCTTTTCATTTTTGCCTTATAAAATACTTTTAATGGCAACCAGCGGTTGTCTAATTGTATAGGTGTAGAAAAGTAAACACATTCATAATGGAAAATTATTGTTGTTTGTGTTTGAAAAAATTTTTTTAAAGGCTATTTTTATGCTTTGTAATTCACAAAAAATATATTTGTGAGTTTTTGTATAAATAGATGAGCTTTGGAATTTTTTAAACATAAAGGGTAAAACATCTACTGATGAATTGGTATAGCTACCAACGAAATATATATCTAGATATTGCTAACCCGCTACAAATAAATAAAATATAAAACATAAATACTTGTGTACATGCTCAAATAAATGTAAAATTTTGTAACGGGGAGATTTGCTTTTCATTTTTGCCTTATAAAATACTTTTAATGGCAACCAGCGGTTGTCTAATTGTATAGGTGTAGAAAAGTAAACACATTCATAATGGAAAATTATTGTTGTTTGTGTTTGAAAAAATTTTTTTAAAGGCTATTTTTATGCTTTGTAATTCACAAAATATATATTTGTGAGTTTTTGTATAAATAGATGAGCTTTGGAATTTTTTAAACATAAAGGGTAAAACATCTACTGATGAATTGGTATAGCTACCAACGAAATATATATCTAGATATTGCTAACCCGCAACAAATAAATAAAATATAAAACATAAATACTTGAGTACATGCTCAAATAAATGTAAAATTTTGTAACGGGGAGATTTGCTTTTCATTTTTGCCTTATAAAATACTTTTAATGGCAACCAGCGGTTGTCTAATTGTATAGGTGTAGAAAAGTAAACACATTCATAATGGAAAATTATTGTTGTTTGTGTTTGAAAAAATTTTTTTAAAGGCTATTTTTATGCTTTGTAATTCACAAAAAATATATTTGTGAGTTTTTGTATAAATAGATGAGCTTTGGAATTTTTTAAACATAAAGGGTAAAACATCTACTGATGAATTGGTATAGCTACCAACGAAATATATATCTAGATATTGCTAACCCGCAACAAATAAATAACATATAAAACATAAATACTTGAGTACATGCTCAAATAAATGTAAAATTTTGTAACGGGGAGATTTGCTTTTCATTTTTGCCTTATAAAATACTTTTAATGGCAACCAGCGGTTGTCTAATTGTATAGGTGTAGAAAAGTAAACACATTCATAATGGAAAATTATTGTTGTTTGTGTTTGAAAAAATTTTTTTAAAGGCTATTTTTATGCTTTGTAATTCACAAAAAATATATTTGTGAGTTTTTGTATAAATAGATGAGCTTTGGAATTTTTTAAACATAAAGGGTAAAACATCTACTGATGAATTGGTATAGCTACCAACGAAATATATATCTAGATATTGCTAACCCGCAACAAATAAAATATAAAACATAAATACTTGAGTACATGCTCAAATAAATGTAAAATTTTGTAACGGGGAGATTTGCTTTTCATTTTTGCCTTATAAAATACTTTTAATGGCAACCAGCGGTTGTCTAATTGTATAGGTGTAGAAAAGTAAACACATTCATAATGGAAAATTATTGTTGTTTGTGTTTGAAAAAAATTTTTTAAAGGCTATTTTTATGCTTTGTAATTCACAAAAAATATATTTGTGAGTTTTTGTATAAATAGATGAGCTTTGGAATTTTTTAAACATAAAGGGTAAAACATCTACTGATGAATTGGTATAGCTACCAACGAAATATATATCTAGATATTGCTAACCCGCAACAAATAAATAAAATATAAAACATAAATACTTGAGTACATGCTCAAATAAATGTAAAATTTTGTAACGGGGAGATTTGCTTTTCATTTTTGCCTTATAAAATACTTTTAATGGCAGCCAGCGGTTGTCTAATTGTATAGGTGTAGAAAAGTAAACACATTCATAATGGAAAATTATTGTTGTTTGTGTTTGAAAAAATTTTTTTAAAGGCTATTTTTATGCTTTGTAATTCACAAAAAATATATTTGTGAGTTTTTGTATAAATAGATGAGCTTTGGAATTTTTTAAACATAAAGGGTAAAACATCTACTGATGAATTGGTATAGCTACCAACGAAATATATATCTAGATATTGCTAACCCGCAACAAATAAATAAAATATAAAACATAAATACTTGAGTACATGCTCAAATAAATGTAAAATTTTGTAACGGGGAGATTTTTTGTTTTCATTTTTGCCTTATAAAATACTTTTAATGGCAACCAGCGGTTGTCTAATTGTATAGGTGTAGAAAAGTAAACACATTCATAATGGAAAATTATTGTTGTTTGTGTTTGAAAAAATTTTTTTAAAGGCTATTTTTATGCTTTGTAATTCACAAAAAAAATATTTGTGAGTTTTTGTATAAATAGATGAGCTTTGGAATTTTTTAAACATAAAGGGTAAAACATCTACTGATGAATTGGTATAGCTACCAACGAAATATATATCTAGATATTGCTAACCCGCAACAAATAAATAAAATATAAAATATATATAAATATATATAAAGTGAAGTAAAAGCAAATAGAACAAATAGAGAGTGGTCAGATACGTGCAAGGATCTTACCTGGATGTTAATTACCTTTCATTTTGAGCTTGTTCTAGAGACCTTTAAAATATTGAAGGTAAAATTTGTTTTGTTCTTAATTTTTCTTTCCTTGACTTATTTGGTTGTTAATTTATTGAAGATTTCATTCGGAACTATACATCCATATTTCATTATTGCGAGGTGTTATATCCTGAAACTATAATTCTATCTAGTTCCTGACCATAAACATTTTAAATATTTAAATTAATTTTTGAATTGGGATGAACAGAAGCTGAATCAGTCATTAATATTGTCTGCGCATTGGATTGCGGATGCAGACTGCATTTGTTGACATTTTTTTTGTTTGTTTTATTTTATTATACCAGAAAAAGGATCTGGATTTTCTTTCTTTGTATATATGTATGTATGTATGTGTACATATATTGCATATAATATGTACTATATATACATATATACATATATTTATTTTTGTTAGTGACATCCGATTAAGAATTTAACTTCAATAAATTATAATACTAATTTTAATTTAATTGCAAATATGATATAACTTAATTTAAAACATAAACACTATTAATGATAATCTTTTAAAATCATAACCACTTGCAAAACAAAAACCGATTCATAATTTATATGTACATACATATGAAGAAAAACATACACACCAACACAGTACCTACAAATTAAGGCTAGATTACTTTAATTAAACAAAATTTTGAATATATACAAGAGAAAATATATATGTTAAATCACATGAATTATAAAAAGAAAAGAGAAATCGAGAATTTGCCTACATAGTTCAGCAATACATCAGGCCTGGTGTCATCGTTGGATATAATTGTGTGAGTGATAAATGTTATTTTTTTTTCTTTTGTTTTTATAGTTTTTTCTTAGTTCACAATTGCTTTGATTAAATTTTGAATACCCGTACACTGCACAACTAATAATTTAAAAATTTTATTATTAATATTGCGCAAACATGTGAATATATCATATTATTAATAAATATTATTAATGAACACGTGAATATTTATTATTTTATTCCATGAACAGATAATTTTCAAAGGTTAGGCTAAAATTAGGGCTATCAGAAATTTTAGTGATATGATAGCATGGTTGAGAGGGATTTGTTCACAAGGAAGAAACTTCATCTTCTTCCTTTACTTTATTTCAAGCTGAGATATTTATTTTTTTGTTTGAATTTTTTTTTTTTTTTTTTTGGGTTAACGATGTGTCTTTTAGCTACCTATTTTAAATTTTAATTTTAGCCATTCTTAACCAATTTCTTAAAAGACAAGAACTCCATCCCATAGGCCTGAGCACAGCCGGTATAAAAGGTAGCATCAGTTTCTTAAGAGATAGGGCCACGTGTAGTTTGGATCGTTACATAAATTAAATGGCGCCCAACGTGGGCGTTACATATACTTTAGTTGCGATCAGCAAGTAGTTTATAAATTTGTTTTGTAAAAACTTGAAGAAAATTTTAATATGCAATTTGTTGATGTTCCAATATAATACTTCCTTGATGTTAATTTTATTTTTTTTTACTTTTTAGTTAGTTTTTCTCTTCACTTTACATTTTGGAATTTCAGATATTGAGATAAATTTTATTTCTGAACCAAATGTTTTATTTTTTTTTTTTTTTTTTGTGTATAATATTTTGTTTGAGATTTTGGATCTTAGAAATTTCGAGGTCTTACTAACAAAATCGTATGCTAACCGTTTCTTTTATTCTATCCTCTTTCAAGGTTGATTATTATGTTTAGAATTTTTGTATTTGTAGTTTATTCTCTTTTGCGAATACATACTTGCATAAAATTCAGCTTTGTAATTTATTTTTCAGTTTCCAAATTTCATATCGAAATATTTCTTTTGATTTTTAATGTCAATAAGCTAATTTTAAAATAACAACAGTCTTTTACTCTGGTTTGAAATTTAGCACTTACATATTTGTTTTTATATTTATTTTACCTAGCTTTTGCATTATTATCTTAGTAGTGGAATAATTTAGTTGTAATTGATTTAGAATAAAGAACTAAATCATGCCTTTCACAAGAATTCGAGAAAATTTATTAAATGCTGAAGAACCAGCTAATGCTAGTTTTACGGTAGATATAGGAGCGTCAAACCATAATCAGGGACGATCGACGAAACGTAAGACAGCACAACCTATTCAGAATGGTGATAACAATTCTCAACATAATAGTGACTCCCGGACAAGACAACTAGTTACTGAAAGTGTAGAATCTGTATCTAACGAGATAAGAACATTATTTCATGAACAGAATAATCATAAGTTTACAAACAAACCGCAAACGGCGTAATATTTTCCATATGCATCGCACAGGTCTCCTAGACCTAATACAAATAATGAATATGAGCCGTTATGGCAGAAAAGGATTTAAATATAATTCGGAATTGGAAAATAAAATTTACCGGCCATAACAATCAAATGTCCATAGATGAATTCATTTACCGTGTGAATATATTGACAATAGTTAATCTTAACAGTGACTTTGTTACTTTATGTCAACATGCTCATAGTATTTTTGAAGGAAGAGCCCTCAAGTAGTACTGGTGATACCACAGAAAAACAAAAGATATAAAGTGGATTACATTAACTGACGCTTTAAGGACACAATAAAAAGAGGAATATTAGGACTTTGATATCCTAGACAAGATACGTCGACGCAGACAAAAACAAAACGAAACTTTTGATGAATACTTTTACGCAGTTTCGGCAATGACTGATAAACTACAGACCTCAATTACAGACAGAGATTTATATGAAACAATTATTCGAAATTTAAAAAGTGAAATTCGTCATGAACTTCTTCATATAGAAATTTCTAGTATTTCTCAGCTTCGGCGTGAGATAAGGAATCATTAAAAGTTTATGAAGGATCTTCGCTTTTATGAACTAATGAGGACAGTGATAAAGAAAATTTGAAAGACAATACTGATGAAGTGTATTATGTAAAGCAAAATTTGAGATGTTGGAATTGTGACAAATTAGTTCACACATATTTCGATTGTTTAGAGATTAGGCGAATGTTTTGTTTTGGCTGTGGAACAAAAATTACTTATAGACCGAATTGTTCCAAATGTAGGAAGAAGACGGGAAACGGACAGACGGACGTTGGCCGGACGTACTAATTATCTCCGGTACAACTAGACATAATAACTCAAACTTTTCTTTAGACAATACAGAGACTATACATGATTTGAACGAGGACAGAAAGTCTACGAATGGGAATGTAACCCCTATACACCCTTTAATAAGACCTTCTCATATACGGCTAGCCGAGTATAAGAAAGCAAGAGCTAGAATTTTCGGTGAAGAAGTAAAAACAAGTAGATCATCGAAACGTATTCGTGAATTTTATCGTAAATTAAAATTATTTAAACAATCTGTTATTTCTCCTATAATATCTCTGGAACAGGATAGTAGATAATATTAAAGTTGGTAGAAATTTCCACATGGCACTTTAGGATAGCGGCGCGAATAAAAGCGTTATAGTAGGAAATTTAGTAATAGAAGTTCAGAATGAGTCTTGTTTTAAGAGATGTGTAGGTAATGTGCGTACAGCGGACGTACAAAAGCAGAACGTTTTAGGTATAGCAATTTTAATAGTGACTTTCAAGGACAAACAAAATTTGTTGAGTTTTTAGTAGTACCGACAATTAGGCAGGAAATTATTTGTGGATATGATTTTTGGATAGATTTTGGAGTCAAAATTCATGTTGATCATATTAGTGAAATTAACTATGCTGAAACAGACTCCGATAAAGTTAGACTTACTTTTGAACAGAAACGACGGTTGGGAAACGTTGGAACGTTTCCTAATTCCGATATAGAGGTTTGGGGTGCACTACTCTGATAGAGCACAGCATTGACACCGGCAACGCAAAACCAATAAAACAGCCGATCTCTAGCCATAGAGAAACAACTCTGCGTAGAATTAGAAAGAATGATTACACTTGGAGTCATAGAGGAGGCTGCGCTTTCTCCGTGGTCATCTCCTACTGTTGTTATTAATAAACCAGGAAAAATTAGAATGTGTCTTGGCAGCAGAAAACTTAATTCCGGTACAGTTAAGGACGCTTATCCTATACCGAACATTGACGGGCTTTTATCAAGACTTCCTCCAGTTCATTTTATTTCGAAGATTGATTTAAAAGATGCCTTTTGGCAAATAAAACTGGACGAAAACTCGAAACCAAAGAATGCTTTTACAGTCCCTAATCGGCCATTGTATCAATTTACAAGAATGCCGTTTGGACTTTGTAATGCACCGCATACATTTTGCAGACTTACTTATGGACATGGTCATTGCGTACAACTTAAAAACTAATGTTTTTGTTTACCTAGACCATCTTTTGGTAGTTTCACAGACTTATCATGACTATTTAGCACAATTATTAGAAATTTAGAACTAGCAACAAATCTTCGGAAAGCTGGTTTGACAATTAATATCAATAAGAGTAGCTTTGCTTTAAGCAAAGTTAAATATCTTGGTTACGTTGTAGGAAATGGCTCATTGCAAGTAGACGAAGAAAAAGTTTCAGCTATAAAAGACTTTCGCATACCAAAATCCATAAAACACTTAAGACGATTTTTAGGCATGAGAGGATGGTGCAGACGTTTTAAAAAGAACTATTCGACTCTAACATTTTTGTTGACTGAGCTTTTGACGAAGAAGAAAATATTTGTGTGGACCGAGCAAGCTCAAGAAGCGTTTGACCAATAAAAGACTAAACTGACTGCACCATTGCTTATTCACCCTGATTATAACAAGCCTTTTATATTACAGTGTGATGCAAGTACTTGAACCAGAGAGATCTGTCTGGTCGTCTGGCTAGATGGTCATTGAAACTTCAGGCTTTCAATTTTACTATAGAACATAGAAGAGGTAAGGATAATATAGTTCCTGATATGTTATCTAGGGCTAATGAAAGTGATGGTTTTCTGGAAACGATTTATGTAGACAATCTTCCGGCGATTGATCTTGAATCTAGTGCTTTTAAAAATGATGAATACATGAAACTACGGTACGATTCTCAAAATTCTAACCTACCGGACTTCAAAATAATTGACGGATTTATTTATAAACGTACAGGATTTTCATCTGGTAAAACCAATGAATCTAATTTGTGGAAATTATACGTACCAACAGCGCATGACACCGCAAATTCATCTCATGGGGGCATAGCAAAGACTTTGGAAAGAATACGACGATACTATTACTGGCCACATCTAGTTACTAAAGTTAAAAACTATATTCAAAGTTATGAATTATGTAAAACATCAAAGATTCCGACTTATATTTTGAGACCACCTTTAAGGAAAATGGTACAGACCGAACGAACTTTTCAGAAACTGTATGTTGATCTAATTGGACCATTTCCTAGGACCAAGAAAGGATACATAGGAATATTAATAGTACTTGACCACTTTTCAAAATTTACATTTCTTAAGCCGTTGAAGAAATTTGTAACAAAAGATATAATAAAAAAAACGCAACGAAATTTTTATGTTATGGGGTAGCTGAGACCTAAGTGTCTGAGAATGGAACACATCTTAAATGTAAGGAATTTGAAAGTTTTTTAACAAAGTTTGGTGTACGGCATATGTTGACTGCAGTATATAGTTCACAGGCGAACGCTAGCGTGAGGGTTAACCGCTGCATAAATGAGGCTTTGCGTTCGTATATTATTTGCGTTCATATATAGAAAGTATAAATTGTTCTCTTCGAAATAGTGTGCACGAATCAATCGGCAAAACACCATATCAAGTAGTATTTGGACAGACAATGATAACTCATGGGAAAGACTATATATTATTGAAAAGACTCAACCTTTAGGCAGAAACGCATACGCATCGAAAACCAGGAATTTACACTAATACGGAACAAAGTTAAAGAATTCATAAGGAAAGCTTATGAAAAAAATGAACGTACTTATAACTTACGTTCTCGTTCAAACGAATTTGCGGTAGGACAGACTGTTATTAGAAGAAACTTAACTTAATTTAAAACATAAACTCTATTAATGATAATCTTTTAAAATCATAAACACTTGCAAAAAAAAACCCATTCACAATTTTACACATACATATGAAGAAAAACATACACACCACCACAGTACCTACAAATTAAGACTAGATTACTTTAATTAAACAAAATTTTAAATATATATAAGAGAAAATGTATATGTTAAATCAGAAGAATTAGAAAAAGAAAAGAGAAATGGAGAATTTGTCTCCATAATTCAGCAATACATCAGGCCTGGTGTCATCGTTGGATAAAATTGGGTGAGTGATAAATGTTATTTTTTTTTTCTTTTCTTTTTATAGTTTTTTCTTAGTTCACAATTGCTTTGATTAAATTTTAAATAACCCTATACTACACAGCTAATAATCAATAATTTACAACATGATAATACCTACATATGCCAAATATACTGAAACCGATTTCAAATCCATGGAATAGTAAATAAGAACTTGGACAATTTCATGTAAAGATAATTAGGAATGAGTCCGAAACGCAACTTCAGGATCGCATTGACATTTTTATATTATCTGATATTCATTCGGATAATTTGCTAGAACTAATTTATACATAGTATTACATTTTCTCCTTTTATACTGCATTGTTTTAAGGCATCTAGTAGGCGATTTGAATATTATTTTCTCGAAAATGATCAAATAAAGATTTTCTATTTCACGAAAAAATGTACTATTTATATGGTGTGCACAGCCCACATATTACGTAACGGTCCAAGGGGGGTTAAAGTTCTGTTACGGATTGGAAATTTTGCACTGAAAAACTATTAAAAAACGTTACGGAAGGGGGGGGGGGGATATAAAATCTCTGAAAACAGCGTTACGTAATACGTGCACAGCCCCTTAAGGTCTATCGATGAGTTGCTACTAGCACGAAAGAAATGCTAGGATATAAGATAGCTTAACAGTTTCTTCGAATAATTATAGTTATTTTTGATTTATAACTTTAGCTATTGGCCTACCGTATTTTATGAAAATAAAAGTCAAATTTTATGAAAATAAAAGTCAAATTTTATTTTTATTTTCACGACATTTCGTGAATTGTATGTTCACTTTTTCAAAGGATTTAAAATTTGTTGCAGGAATATATATTTTTGTGTGTGACCTCCGCTGGAAAAATTCCTGCTAATTTTAGTTATATTTTTGAGTTAAGAGTAATTTTTTTAAAGATTTTACTTTCTTGCATTTTTTTAATTTGTGCCATTTTCACATGTTTTGCATGTAATAAACTTTTATCGATTTGTTATCAAGATTATGGCAATTTTTGCAAATTTTCACTTTTTTTAGATAAAATTGTTAAAAACACGCCTGCACTTGAACATTTTATCGAAAAAGAAAAACAAAAAGGAGCACATTTTTTATGACATTACCATAAACTTAGCCTGTATCTACTAATACTAATTTTTCTAAAAGCTTTGGTATTATACCTTAATTTTGCTATGCTTCTATATTTTCAACTTTAGCTTTTTTGCCAGATTTAAACAATGGAACTATGAATGATTGTTTCAAATTTGTGGAATGAATCTATATTTAATTAAGGTCTTGAACATGGTTCGTAAATGGATGGAATAGATGTAAATTCTTTACTTGGTTGCTCATACTCACATTTGAGGTTGTTAAAAAATTTTGAAATTAGTGTTGATTTGCTTACATCGAGAACAACTTGAATGAACATATTTTGCCAGATCTTCAAGCTCATCTGCAACATGAGTACAGTGAGTGTAGTACATTTTAGATGATTATTACCCAAACATATCCAACATGAAACCAGTTTATCATTATTCGTAACGTTACAGATAATATTTATTGAGAGAGCAAAGTGATAGTTGTGGTGTGACAGAGCATGCAGATTTTTAATTGACAAAATTTTTTCCAGTAAAATCCAGTAGAAAACAAAAACATATGATTCAATAAAGTAAACAAATAAAAGATAGCAAACAAAATCTATAAAATTTTAATAAAAACATTTAAAAGTTGAATTAACAAATCCACTTGCGCGCAATATTCTTCATTATAGAGGCCACACCCGGCTGAAAAGAAGGGATGCTCTTTTTCTCAGCCGTTCACGAGAGATGTAAAACAACAAAAATTAACCGTTGAAATTAAAAATTTTGTTTAGCATTGGCTAAACTTATATTTAATATTTTTTAGATTTAAGATTTGAAAAACTTATTGATAATTCAATTTAAATAATTAAAGATTCAATAAATAATAAAATTATCATAAAAAAAAAAAACTTTCATACTGTCAATAAAACTCCATATACACAAAATTTTGTTTTCTTTTTTATATGGAGTTTGACAAGGGAAGGGTCATACTAATCACCACCTATTTACTTGCCATATACTTGAAAAAATATACTTATGTATGTATACTGTGGCTTTCAAAAAGAAATACATACTAATAAGAAGAGAGAAGAAAAGAAATAGCAAAATTATTTGTTCCGTTATTATACATAAGCAAAAAACGTTATTAGCTACACAAACAGTGAAATATTATAAATTTGTGTATGTAACAAATAAAAAAGAACGACTTTGCAAGTATCAGTTACCTGACAAATTTGGTAGCCACTGTTACTCGTGATTTTTAAGTAACAGTGATAAAATCACAGGTATAGAAATATCGCACATCTCTACAACACATACTTACATATATATGTACATATTTCACAACACTTACATAGCTATTTATTGATCAGTTGTTTTGAAAAAACAGCATTTTTTTCCGTTCGAGTCCTTTTTTGTGAAAGAGCCATTATAGAGAGCAAAATTTTCAAGTTGCCCAAAATTTTCTCAACTACTAACTTAATTTATGTTACAAGATCGATAGGATATTTTCAGAATTGAATATTTTAGTATGTACACCAAGAGTGCTTTCAACAACAATTTACTCCAAAACAAAAAAAAATATTGTGTGACAAAGTATGTAGGAAATTTCATATCACCAGTAAATATCACAGTCTGACGTACAATTAAAAAAATGCAATGATCTCCCTTGACAAATAAATCACTTAAAACAAACTTTATTTGCAGAGCAACACAAGAAAATAAATTGAATATATGTATGTATGTATGTATGTATGTATGTACATCACCCATTGAATAATATGCATACATAAGTATATATTCGTATAAGTTTAAAAAACGTTAAAAAGGTTTCTGCTTAACTAGATTATGTTTTAAAAGTGACGGTTGAATAATTCGCACAAAATAAATGTTTTACTATTTTGTTCGAATAATACCGAAGTTACTAAAGGTGAATTCCTTAGTTACTAAGAAGCTGAACAAAAAAATATTGTTGGTTGTTCTATTCGGACGTTATTCAATTAACGTGTGTTTTTAAATGTATCCTTATCATCACTGTTCAAATTTGAAAAAAAAAATTTGAACAACACTGATTTCGAATATATTGTTGTTTGGCTTCTTGACTCTGTGCTAAATTGTTTTACGTTTCGAATATTCGGTCAGCAGTTTTTGAAAATTTCGCCCGAAAGAAGTACCTCTACTTTTTATACATCTTACACAAAATAAGATCAGTACTACTGCTGCACCATTTATCAAAATAAAATGTATTATTCAAATAAATTTTTAAACTTCATAAAAGGATTACGAATTTCTTCGTGTAATTTTTGTATACTTATCTTCACGCATAACTCGATTATTTATCAAACGATTTCAAAATTCTTTGTTTTGTTTGAAAGCGGTTTCTTGCCATTTGGGCTCATAATATCAATGTAAATCGGTGGCTTAAGGTACCATATATATTTTTGGATGATCAGTGGGGCAAGTTGCCCTCTCGATATATTGGTTTTCGTAAAAAAGTGAAAATAACAGAACGCTGCTATCCGGATAAATCTACGAAGTTTGTTGTATATGGCTATAGTTTGTATTCCACATACATACATACATACATATGTACATATGTATGTACAATAGAATGTATAAAAAAATGTTTTTTTTACCCCACCTTTTTTTTGAAAGCTAGAGGGTGTACATATATTTTAAAAGACACCAATATTATCCCATTATCTTCTCAACTTTCATATGAAAACTTCATTGGGGTTATTATGCATTTTGATTCGAATCGAAAATGCTTTCGAAAGGAATTTATTGCTTTCCGAAAGGGATTAAAACAATTTCCATAAATTAAGAAAGTTCAGAAATAAATTTTCGAAAATCGATGTAATACCATTCGTAAATTTTCCGATTCGAATCGAAATACATAATAACCCCCCAGAAGCATATTACTCGAAAAATATGGGTCGCAGCTAACTTACAACATGAGCTAATTTTTATTTCTTTTGAAACGGTTTGGCTAAACTAGCTTTGTCAACACATATCATCAACAACAAACATACAGTTGATTTTGATAATGTGAGAATTTTAGACAGAGAAAATATAGAGAGAAAAAGATACACAATTGAAAGCTTGCGCATACAAAAGAACATAGAGAGAACGATGAACATAAAAGAGGACACCGACAATATCGGCGTAAGTATATTGTTGCAATCATATAATAACACCAACTGTGTGTGTTTTTACATTATAATTTTATTTATTAATTTTTTAAAAATTTTTTTCGGCATTAAAAAATGTCAAAAACAATTTTATATTGCAATTCTTTATAATTCAACATTTGTATTATTGTAAGTAAATAATGTACGGTGCAAGGTATATTAATTATAAGGTAGTCGCATTAGCTAAAATTGACATCAGCTGATTGATTTTTTGTTGTCAAAACTTTGTTATGTTTTTATAAAAATATTGTGACATTTTTTTTATTTAATTAAAATTTAAAAAAGTGAAAAAACAAGCGTGAAAAATTTTTAATATTTAATTAAAATTAAAAATATCGGTTAAAATGCGTGTATGTAGTGTCAGCAAAAAAAATTTGCAAAGGGGGAAGGAAAGTTGTTCCAAGTACCCAAATAAAAGACACATCCTGATTTTATACATACATCTATCAACACCTTTTTGTTTTCTGTATTGTAAATAATTTTAACTTATATTTTTATTTTATGCAATTGATTTTTTTTTAATTTAATTTTTGTTTTGTTTACACATCAGATTTTGACAACAGCAAAGTTTTTACACTAAAAAAATGCCTGTTGGTTTTGTTACGTTGTATTTGTTTTAGGGACAAGACTACCTTGTTTATTATACCATGGTACGATGAAAAAACTTTTTCAAAATATACATATAATGTTTTTTAAATTTTAAATAGACGAAACCCCTGAAGAAGTCAACAAACAATTGACGAAACGTTGGGTAAAAAATGTAATAAATTAACAATAACTACGTTAGGCCTTATTAGCTTAAATATTGAAAAATATCATTATCAACAAAATTGCATCATTGGCCAAATAATTCCTACAACACATATAGCTAAACTAGATTTAAGTCAGTTCTTCATATTAAAATAAATATATTTTTATTTACGTAACAGACAACCTTAGAAATCCACCGAATATTGGAGTTGCAAGTATATCACGTCTGTTCTGCAAATCACAATATTTAAAATCACAAAGTGATTTCAAAATCACAATTGCAATTTTATGCTGTTTTGCAAATCAATCGATTCGAATCGGAAAATTTACGAATGGTATTACATCGATTTTCGAAAATTTATTTCCGAACTTTCTTAATTTATGGAAATTGTTTTAATCCCTTTCGGAAAGCATTAAATTCCTTTCGAAAGCATTTTCGATTCGAATCAAAATGCATAATAACCCCCATGAAGTTTTCATATGAAGATATGTATAGAGAATCTTTTCTAAATAGCCCTGCGTCGGGAAATACCATGGATGAGAAAATCTTTAAGCGCAAATTTTTTATTTACATTTTCTTATTATTGTTCAATTTCCTACAACAAGGAAAACTAGATTTGTTACGAAAAAATTTCTGTATACATATATGCATATACATATATATGGACATACATATGTATATTGTTTTCTTGAAATGTATTTTCTTTTTGCCATTTTTGGGAAAGAAGTTACATTACAAATTTTGAAACGTCATCTCTTTGAATAAAGTTAACTTCTGGCTAAATGGTTTTGTAAAGAAGCAAAGCTTTTCGTAATTTAATATTATGGTTCTACGCTAGAAGTAACATCACAGTTGGCAACAGCTGTCATTTGCCAATGTTTGTTCTTACAAAAATTTTGTAAGATTAAATAAATGTTTGACCAAACAGACGAAAAATGTTTGACATAGGGTGGTCACACTATGTTCACATTAGAGAAATTTTTTTTGCCGTCAAACAAATTTGCTTTCTGTAAATATTGTTTGCCTTCAAAAATATTTTATGGTCAGATTTACGGCAATCAAAAATTTCATGTTTTTGGTCAAATGTTTTACAAATCTGACCGTACCTTAAGTTTTTCAAATCTTAAATCTAAAAATATTAAATATAAGTTTAGCCAATGCTAAACAAAATTTTTTTTACAACGGTTGACTTTTGTTGTTTGACATCTCTCGTGTACGGCTGATAGAAAGAGTGTCTCTCCTCCTACGCCCGATGTGGCCACTATACTCTAGAACATTTTGCGCGTAAGTGGGTTTGGGTGCAACTCAAGTGTATTTTTTCGCGTGTTTCGAAAATATTGTCTTCACCAATATTCCAAATGAAATTAAAAGCAGCCCAAATGAATTGGCTTATGGGAAGAAATTCTATACTAAGCCTAGACTGTAAACATCTACTATACAACGCGATCCTGAAACCAATATGGTCTTATGGAATCCAGCTATGGGGCACTGCCTCAGCATCGAATGTAGAAAAAATTCAAAGGCGACAAAATAAAATTCTACGTACAATAACAGCAGCCCCCTGGTATATCTGAAACCAGCGAATTCACAAAGACCTTGATGTTCCGTTGGTAAATACAGTATGTTCAAAACACGCTAAAGAATATATAAAAAAACTTGAGTTTCACCCAAATGTACTTGCACGCAATATTCTACATTATAGAGGCCACACCCGGCTGAAGTGAAGAGATAATCTTTTTCTCAGCCGTGCACGAGAAATTTAAAACTACAAAAATTACCCGCTGAAAATAAAAAATTTTGTTTAGCATTGGCTAAACATATATTAAACTTTATTTTTATTTTTTAGATTTATGAGTTGAATAACTTATTGATGTTTCAATTTATGTAAGTATATGTAATTGAAGATTCAATAAATATTAAAATTATCAAAAAAAAAATTTTCACAGACTAAGTTTTTTCAATATTATTTTTTTATTATTATTTTTTTCGTAAACAACTTTTGAATCACCTAGCCATAAAAAAAAAGTCTGCTGGCGTTGCAAGACTACCTAGAAGATTATTATTGTACCATGATTCAAATAAAAAATCAAATGTCTTAATTGTTTAAAATTCTGAAGGAAAATAAAACATTTTCCAAAGTAATATAAAGATGCATAGGATACATATCAGGCATATAATTGATAAATGAAATTCCGTGTTTTTTGGCTTGAATAATTCATTTCGTAGCATTATTAACAATACCGGGAGTCGAGGGTTATGTGTAAAGCAACACTCTCATAATACGTACATACATATGTACATACCTACATACATAGATAATTACGTGTTTAAAGTCGTGAAGAGAGTGACTGTTAGACAAAAAGAAACTGGTTTAAGCATTAAGTCATGGTTCCATGTGAAGGTTTGAACCAGGTTTACTAAATTGGTTGCATCGCACAAAATTAAAACTTGCAAAATCGCTGAGGATAGCAATTTGTTTAAACTTTTAGTAGTGATTGTTTTCTAAACTCGTTTATTTTCGAGTCTCGAAAAGGCTTTGTATGCTCGTTGCAAAATAAATACACATACTCGTACATAATAATAACAACAACGATAAAAGCAAATACTTAAAAACTATCAACATTAATACTCACAAAAATAAGCCACCAACAATTCACTATTATACTGCTACAAACTCTGGCAGGTCAATGTCCTCCCATTGAATTTAAAGAATTTTTGCTGCAAACTCTTAAGGTACGGTCACATTGAGAAAACATTTGCTTTAAATATGTTTCCCCATATCGCAATAAAATGTTTTCAAAATTAAAGATAATTTGTTTTGTGGTCACACATCGCATATTTATTTGACCATTTTTGTTTGGTAGAACATCCATCAAATAGTGTCATGTGCAAACATGGGAAAATATATTTTCTGTGCGGTCACACTTATGTCAAACAAAATATTTAATACAAAGGTTTAACCAAAGTATCAAAATTTAAAAATATGATTTCCCAGATAGTTTAGTAAAAATTTGTTACACATACTATATTTGCATTTTCTGCAAATCACTTTTTGTGGACGTGATTTGAAATCACAAAAAAAGGTTTCTGCGCACAAAACTTTTTGAATTTTTTTTATATGTAGTTTGACGTTTCTCTTTTTGAGAGAGTGAGAAGAAGAGAACAAAATTTGTTCGGAACATTTTTTGGTTGAATTGGTTTAATTTTAAATTTTGTCCGGACAAAGTTGAATTGAGCTGCCAGCTATTTAATTTTTTCAGCCAAAGTTGAAATGAGCTGCCACATAATGTTAGCAGTATGTATAATAAAAGCACATAGTAACTTATATCCAGTTAAAAAACTAACTAAGTTTTATTAATGTTTTTAACATGTAATTTTCTTATTAAATAATAAAAAAATAAGTGCGTTTGATAAATAAAACACCAAATTTAATTCATCTTTCACTGTACTGCCACCTTGTAAAATTAATAGAACACATGTATTTCATACGGTAGCTTTGATTTTCCGGACAAATTGTTCGAAATGAGTGAATCGTGTTGCAAAAATGTTTCAGAACAAAAAATTTTGTCCGGACAAAAATTTTGTTCGGAAACAATGAGTGAATCCAGCTTTAGTGTAAAAACTTGGCTGTTGTCAAAATGTGATGTGTAAACAAAACAAAAATTAAATTAAAAAAAAATCAATTGCATAAAATAAAAATATAAGTTAAAATTATTTACAATACAGAAAACAAAAAGGTGTTGATAGATGTATGTATAAAATCAGGATGTGTCTTTTATTTGGGTACTTGGAACAACTTTCCTTCCCCCTTTGCAAATTTTTTTTTGCAGACACTACATACACGCATTTTAACCGATATTTTTAATTTTAATTAAATATTAAAAATTTTTCACTCTTGTTTTTTCACTTTTTAAAATTTTAATTAAATAAAAAAAAAAAATGTCACAATATTTTTATAAAAACATAACAAAGTTTTGACAACAAAAAATCAATCAGCTGATGTCAATTTTAGCTAATGCGACTGCCTTATAATTAATATACCTTGCACCGTACATTATTTACTTACAATAATACAAATGTTGAATTAAAAAGAATTGCATTATAAAATTGTTTTTGACATTTTTTAATGCCGAAAAAAATTGTTAAAAAATTAATAAATAAAATTATACTGTAAAAACACACACAGTTGGTGTTATTATTTGATTGCAACAATATAACTAGCGCCGATATTGTCGGTGTCCTCATTTATGTTTATTTCCGAACTTTCTTAATTTATGGAAATTGTTTTAATCTCTTTCGGAAAGCAATAAATTCCTTTCGAAAGCATTTTCGATTCGAATCAAAATGCATAATAACCCCCATGAAGTTTTCATATGAAAGTTGAGTAGATAATGGGATAATATTGGTTTCTTTTAAAAGATATGTACAGAGAATCTTTTCTAAATAGCCCTGCGTCGGGAAATACCATGGATGAGAAAATCTTTAAGCGCAAATTTTTTATTTACATTTTCTTATTGTTGTTCAATTTTCTACAACATAAGGAAAACTAGATTTGTTACGAAAAAATTTCTGTATACATATATGCATATACATATGTATGTATATATGTACATATGTATATTGTTTTTCTTGAAATGTATTTTCTTTTTGCCATTTTTGGGAAAGAAGTTACATTACAAATTTTGAAACGTCATCTCTTTGAATAAATTTAACTTCTGGCTAAATGGTTTTGTAAAGAAGCAAAACTTTTCGTAATTTAATATTATGGTTCTACGCTAGAAGTAACATCACTGTTGGCAACAGCTGTCATTTGCCAATGTTTGTTCTTACAAAAATTTTGTAAGATTAAATAAATTTTTGACCAAACAGACGAAAAATGTTTGACATAGGGTGGTCACACTATGTTCACATTAGAGAAATTTTTTTTTGCCGTCAAACAAATTTGCTTTCTGTAAATATTGTTTGCCTTCAAAAATATTTTATGGTCAGATTTACGGCAATCAAAAATTTCAATTTTTTCAAATGTTTTACAAATCTGACCGTACCTTTATTAGTATTATGTATCTACTGTAGCTTTTTATATCTCTGTTCAGAGTTTTTTCTGTACAGAGAAAATATAAACATTTATGCGGTTGCTTATTTTAAGTTTCTTTTCAAAACCATGGTTAGAAAATAATAAAGGTACGGTCACATTGAGAAAACATTTGCTTTAAATATGTTTCCCTATATCGCAATAAAATGTTTTCAAAACTAAAGATAATTTGTTTTGTGGTCACACATCGCATATTTATTTGACCATTTTTGTTTGGTAAAACATCCATCAAATAGTGTCATGTGCAAACATGGGAAAAAATATTTTCTGTGCGGTCACACTTATGTCAAACAAAATATTTAACACAAAGGTTTAACCAAAGTGTCAAAATTTAAAAATATGATTTCCCAGATAGTTTAGTAAAAATTTGTTACACATACTATATTTGCATTTTCTGCAAATCACTTTTTGTGGAAGTGATTTGAAATCACAAAAAAAGGTTTCTGCGCACAAAACTTTTTGAATTTTAATATTTGAAATTTTATTAAAAATATTAAAATATTATTTTCTTTAAATATTTTGTTTAAAACACTATTTATTTTTCAATCCATAAAAAATGTCGCCACATCAAAACAAAAGTCAGCTGTTTTATTGTGTTTTCGAAAATCCAAAAACACATCGAAAAGTAAACATTTTTGTGATTTGCAAAACAGCATAAAATTGCAATTGTGATTTTGAAATCACTTTGTGATTTACAGAACAGACGTGATATACTTGCAACTCCAATATTCGGTGGATTTGTAAAGTTGTCTGTTACCCCGTTTATACGCACTTCTTATTTGCAAATAAGAGTGGAAAGCGTTGCCGTATTACTTTTTTATTGTAACTTAAAATGTTTCGAAAACTATTTGCAAATAACAAGCTATTTGCAAATAAGATGTGTGATGCTACCAGATGACTATATATTTACTGCGCGTCCATACAAAAAATATAACAATATTTCTGAATGATATTTGCGTATAAACAGTGAGTTAAGTTTTTGCAAATAGTTTTATTTGCAATTAAGAAATGCGTATAAACGGGGTATGTTACGTAAATAAAAATATATTTATTTTAATATGAAGAACTGACTTAAATCTAGTTTAGCAAAATGTGTTGTAGGAATTATTTGGCCAATGATGCAATTTTGTTGATAATGATATTTTTCAATCTTTAAGCTAATAAGGCCTAACGTAGTTAATGTTAATAAAACAGCTTTATTACATTTTTTACCCAACGTTTCGTCAATTGTTTCGTCTATTTAAAATTTAAAAAACATTATATGTATACATATTTTGAAAAAGTTTTTTCACCGTACCATGGTATAATAAATAAGGTAGTCTTGTCCCTAAAACATATACAACGTCACAAAAACAACAGGCATTTTGTTAGTGTAAAAACTTGGCTGTTGTCAAAATGTGATGTGTAAACAAAACAAAAATTAAATTAAAAAAAAAAACAATCAGCTAATGTCAATTTTAGCTAATACGACTACCTTATAATTAATATACCTTGCACCGTACATTATTTACTTACAATAATACAAATGTTAATTAAAAAAAATTGCAATATAAAATTGTTTTTGACATTTTTTAATGCCGAAAAAAATTTTTAAAAAATTAATAAATAAAATTATACTGTAAAAACACACACAGTTGGTGTTATTATTTGATTGCAACAATATAACTAGCGCCGATATTGTCGGTGTCCTCTTTTATGTTCATCGTTCTCTCTATGTTCTTTTATATGCGCAAGCTTTCAATTGTGTATCTTTTTTTCTCTATATTTTCGCTGGCTAAAATTCTCACATTATCAAAATCAACTGTATGTTTGTTGTTGATGATATGTGTTGACAAAGCTAGTTTAGCCAAACCGGTTCAAAAGAAATAAAAATTAGCTTATGTTGTAAGTTAGCTGCGATCCATATTTTTCGAGTAATATGCTTCTGGGGGGTTATTATGTATTTCGATTCGAATCGGAAAATTTACGAATGGTATTACATCGATTTTCGAAAATTTATTTCCGAACTTTCTTAATTTATGGAAATTGTTTTAATCCCTTTCGGAAAGCAATAAATTCCTTTCGAAAGCATTTTCGATTCGAATCAAAATGCATAATAACCCCCATGAAGTTTTCATATGAAAGTTGAGAAGATAATGGGATAATATTGGTGTCTTTTAAAAGATATGTACAGAGAATCTTTTCTAAATAGCTCTGCGTCGGGAAATACCATGGATGAGAAAATCTTTAAGCGCAAATTTTTTATTTACATTTTCTTATTATTGTTCAATTTCCTACAACATAAGGAAAACTAGATTTGCTACGAAAAAATTTCTGTATACATATGTATATGCATATACATATATATGTACATATGTATATTGTTTTTCTTGAAATGTATTTTCTTTTTGCCATTTTTGGGAAAGAAGTTACATTTCAAATTTTGAAACGTCATCTCTTTGAATAAAGTTAACCTCTGGCTAAATGGTTTTGTAAAGAAGCAAAACTTTTCGTAATTTAATATTATGGTTCTACGCTAGAAGTAACATCACTGTTGGCAACAGCTGTCATTTGCCAATGTTTGTTCTTACAAAAATTTTGTAAGATTAAATAAATTTTTGACCAAACAGACGAAAAATGTTTGACATAGGGTGGTCACACTATGTTCACATTAGAGAAATTTTTTTTGCCGTCAAACAAATTTGCTTTCTGTAAATATTGTTTGCCTTCAAAAATATTTTATGGTCAGATTTACGGCAATCAAAAATTTCATGTTTTTGGTCAAATGTTTTACAAATCTGACCGTACCTTAAGCAATTATGATTGCCTCATTTTGTTTGCAGTTTCTATTTGTTGTACCACTTAAGTACCTACTACTTTTAAATATTTTTTTTAATTCAGTATGTATATGTAAAAATTACGAAAAATTGCTGAAATGTTTTAAAATAGTCAAAGCAACTTTCAATGCGGTTAAAAGGGTAATAGCGACAAAACAAGCCAAAACTATATGAAATTTGCCAGCAGCCACAAATTTTGTATTGGCATTGTTTTAAATAAGATGAAAAGCAGTCAAAAATATAGGGAAATTCGTAAGAACTACATAAAATTAAGAAAACGAACTTAGCCCATTCCTGCCTAATGGGTATTTAAATACCCAAGAAAGTGTTGATACATAAACGATTTTAGCCAGGGGCCAGGTAAGAGATATCGCGCTAATTTTTTCTTTATAGAAAAGAGGAAAGATTAGGGTGAATATAAAAATTTAGCAGGATTTTTTATATATTTTGTTTACCTTTTGTTTTTCACAGACAAAAACGAAGTTTTCTCTGAGTCGGAAAATGTTCCGGAAAAGTGTTGCCAAACATTGGAAAATGGGATTATTTAAAAACGTACACTTTTCCGTTTAAGTTGTCCACTATGTCCACACACAGCTGGTCTTCAGATCAAGTAAAACGGCAATGGGTATTTAAATACCCGAGAGTCCATGGTGTGCACTAAAAATAGCTATTTTTCGCTATACAAATAAAATTGCTTGATATGAATAAAGAGCATATTTAAATCGAAAGGTGGTGATATACATACATTCTTTGATTAGTACACATCGCAATGAATCCAGATATGACCAATAGCTATGTATGTATTTGCGGCAAAATGTGATAACCTGTGGTATACAACAAGCCCAAGAATGTTTTCATTTCGCATGTTCATGTAATAAACGATGGACAATTGTTGGTCGCAGCGTAGTGGTTGGTTGAAGTGACCAACAGGCTCAATATTCATTCTCTCCTTGTAAGCCAATAGCATATCCATCCCCATGAAGACATATGTATATGCTTCTCGCAATATTACATCACATGGTGAGTCCAATAGAAACAAAACTCTACCGCCTGACAGACAGTCTACCAGATTATCATATATCATCTTTCTTCTTTTTATATCTTATATTTTCATATGTTACTCTATCGTTTCAGAGATTGGGCAGTTACATATAACTTTTATAATTTATTCGCCAAAGGTATCATTAAAAGTAATGTAACAATGCATTTTACCTATAAATACGACACCGATTTGTATACTCTTTGTGAATTTTAAGGATGCTATTTTTATCTATAAAATGGAAAAAAATTAATCGTTGATAATTTGGAGTTTAAAATTTACACTAAAACCATTATTCTTTCTTATAGAAACACCAACTTATGAATTTAAAACACCCTAAATACAAATTTCTGTTACAAACATCGTATTTATTTGATCTGAAATGTGACTTTCGTACAATATAGTGTCATCACATTCAATGAATTTAATAAAAAGCTTGCAGAATAACAGTTAATCCAACACGCCCACATAAACATATTTCAGCATAAAATTGCAATTACATATGTATGTACATTGTTACTGTTCTGATAGTTAAGCATGACAAACTAAAAATTTCTTAAGCAAAACATATGGAAATTCGAAAAATTTAAAACATCAAATAAATTTCATTTAAGTGCTTAGAAAAAAAACTGAATTTCGTATTTGAATGGCATTTAAAAAGAAATAAGGTTTAAGTAATAAATGAGAAACTGGCCCTAAATATGGGCACCTATCACATATAGATTTTTTTAATTGGTGTATACAATATGAATCCTAAACGAGGTTGCCGCGCTAATTTATTGCAATATAACTCGATACCGGTTTTTTCGATTTCAAAATAAATAAATATTTTGTTTCGTTATTAATTTCTAAATGACTTTAAGCAGTGGAAAATAGAAAAAAATTGTATAGGGTAATTTTATTTCGCACCTTTCGGGTTTATGTTTTTGAAATCGATCAAACCGTTATCAAACGTGTGCAGCCTTGTACATTCTCAGACACAATTCCAAAATCGCCAAAGAACTACTAGGCTCCTCGTCTTTGGTGACGGATGAGGTTAGCCGAGAAATTTGTCGCCTTTTTCTTCAAGATTATATTTCAAAATTTAAATTTCCTGTTCATACTGGTGCCGACGTCTCTGTATTTCCTGTCACATTTTCTCAACGACAACAAAACACTGCATCTTTAGAATTATTTGCTGCTAATCAATCAAAACAATAAATACTTTTGGTAAGAAGACTATAAATCTAAATTTAGGTCTGAAGAGAAATTTTCGGTGGACTTTTATTCTGGCTGATGTTTCAAAACCAATAATCGGTGCTCATATTTAGAGCCATTTTGGATTAATGGTAGATGTTCAACGATTGATTGATCATTTTTAAAATTCTCAAAGACAAGCTGCAGTGTATAGTGATAAAAATCCCTTGACTATTAAATCAATTCAAGAAAATATCGCGATTTTTATCGATTTATTGCTTAATTTTTTCTGAATTCAGTAGTATAATCTGATTTAATACTGTTGTAATAATTGATACAATTATTCATTTTTACACGAATTTTCCACATGTATTTTATTTTGACAGCATTCCACGTAAAGTTCTGAACAGAATATTGGGCTTTAGATTGAATGCGTTGACACATAATTTTTATAATAGTAAGGATACATGCTTTTTTTTTGTTTTGTGATGTTAATCCAAATTAAAACAGTATATCAAAAATGACTTACAATTCCTTTCCCTTAAATCATCGATAATGCATTCAAATTTTAACAGCCTAACCCACGATGTCGATCGATATCGCTCGCTTGCTTTTTCAACGACAAACAGCTGTTTTGCGCCCCACTAAAAGTTTTCAGCACGACAAGTCGATCGACAATGAAAGCGAGCGATAACGTAAACATTTTCATACAAATTTCCGACCCACTAAGAAATATTATGCGACAACAACTGTCAAAATCAGTCACGAAAGTTTTACCAAAAATTAGTTTGCTATAAATTATTTTTCAAAAAATTAATTCATTGAAAGCATATGTTTTGTGTTTAAATTTGTAGCAAGGCATATCCGAAAGGTGAGCTTACTAGCACACCTACCTCAATTCGCTTTATATTATAATAACTATGTATATTCAAACTAACTGATACAGTTTTAAAGCATACACAAATAATTGGTACAGCTTGGAAAGCATTCGTAAGAAAATGTTAAATTTATTTGTGTTTTTTGATGAAAAGCGATTACTATAAAAAAAAACTATTACTCTTAAAAAAACTTCCATGCATCAATCACTTAAAATATTACTTGAATTAAACAAAGTCTTAAATTCATTTATTTTATTCGACCGACAAGTCGATACTCATTATCGTTCGTACAAGCGACATACTAACTATCGATTTGTCGGTCGTCTGGCTTTACGTTTTAACGTAATCATTGTCAAATGACTATATTGCCACATGAAATAAATAGGGCTGCTTTTAATTTTATTTGCATCAACTTTGCGTCTGTATGCGATTTCCACGTTAAACGGCGATCAAGGTGAACGTCTAGATATTTGAGTACAGTGTGTTGTGGAATAGTCTCGGTGTTGATTTGTATAGGCGGGCATGCTTCCCTTCGCATCGTAAAAGTGACATGTACACATTTCTGCTCGATATATTCCCTTGTAAGTTGATTGAAGCTTCTACTGGATTTTCATAGACGCTTAAAAAAGCTGTATCATCGGCAAATGTTGATGTATGAATGTTACTGCTTAACGGTAGTTCAGAGGCATAAATTAAGTAAAGTAAGGGACCGAAGATGCTGCCTTAGGGAACACCGGCATCGATAGACTGCATAGGGCTTAAATAATTGCCTTCCCTAACTTTTTAAAAGCTTGACGATGTTTTCGGGGAGATTTCGTGTTAATTTGTGGATAAGACCTTCGTGCCATACTTTATCGAAAGCTTGAGAAACATCTATAAAGAGCGCAGAGCAATATTTCTTTTTTGCAAAGTTGTCTCTAACTACGTTCACAAGTCTGTGAGTTTGTTCAATAGTGATATGATGTCTGCGGAAACCAAATTTATGATCTGGAATGTATCCACTTCTAGTCACTATAGGCATCAGCTTGCTCATACACAGCTTTTCGAATAGTTTCGTTGTTTTGCTCTCCTAAAAAGCTTGGAAAATTGAATTAAGTTGTGTTGTTAAAAATTCACAGATACAAACTTTGTAGGTCACATTTTAAATTATACTATTGAACGCAAATATACATACATATAACAGCCATACCTAAATCAGAAGGTTGATCGTCGCGTTAGCAAGAGGGTACATAGTTTTTGTACATTCTAAAACAAAATATATTAATTAAAATGTACGAAAAGTATGTATCCTGTTGCTTACGCAACGCTTTAATTTTGGTATGTTTTAATTAAGGGTATAATATTGTAAGTTGATTTGCAACTCCAAAATTTAAATGAAAAACAATAAAAAATTTAAAAATATTTAAAAATTTTGTTCTTGCTTTGCAAATAAATATAACATTTAAAATTCAAAATTCTTGCGTACGATCTTAAGGTTCTTTTTTTATTAGCTCAAAAACAATAAAAGCAAACAAAACATATTTTCTATCTGTTAAGTCACAAGAAAAAAAAAAAAAAAAAAAAACAAAAAGAACAGAGAAAAGAAAAACATTTTGAAATTAATTTGTACAATTCAAAAATGGGATAGTCGATCTTCATATTTATGGACCGATGTGTCTGAACATTTTGTAATATGTTTGAAATTTCTAGATGATTTTCATGGGAAAAAAAATCGAAAATTTTGAAAGGGAAAAATATTTTAGTTGTTCCAGGTCTAAAGTATCTATCCGGAGACCTGTAATAGTTAAGAGTCCTTTAATTAGCTGAAGCCCATTTTTAAAATAATGTGCGTAATTGGGCGCCAAATTCATAGCAATAAAGCTGGGATTACCTCAAACTAAAAAAATTGTTAGTTATCATACATCTTGAGAGCTGCTATAGTGAGTCTTGAAATTTTGAGTAGGTTAATTTTGATAAGAAAGTTTTGTATTCTTATGGTTTTTTCTTTTCTACAAAAAAATTGTACATATCCATGCAGAAAGGGTACTTTGGTGTTCGTTTCTTAAAAATGTTTTGCTCTGTAAAAGGGTGGTGTGTTTGATTCTAAAAAAGTCGCCCTCACTAATGGTGAAAGGCATTGCACTTTTTGACCCGTAAAAATCGACAGTGTTCATAGTGCCCTGTAAAACTTAGCTGTCAACTGTAAAAACAGGGCGTTCCACTTTTTCATAAGTTGTGTTTTGTTCTAGTGAAATCACAAGCTGCATTATTACAGGGTTGGCAAGACATTTTATACATGTACCTTTCTACAAGGTGCCATTTTGTGTGTAGAAAAGAAAACACCATTAGTGTCTTAAAATGTAACACTTTAATGTGAAAATGTATTTATTTAAATTGCTATATACATATGTATGTAGGTACATAGCTTCCGTGAAAATTAATACCTATTCCGTACAAAAATTTTACAGAACTGATTTTAAACACACATTTTAAATTATTCATGCATATGTATGTATGAGTGTTTGTATGTACGTTCTTTCAAATGTATATACAAATTTTCTTTTTTGTTTTTTTCTTGAAAACTTTTATTTTTTGAAAACCAATTTTGTTATTTTCCTTAGCTTTTCATGATTTTTAAAGTTCAAAATATTTTTCGGCTTCAATTATACTATGTACGTATCTATGTAATTATAAAAAAAAACAAAATTAAAAAAAGTTTTTCCGGTCCTAGTGTCAAATACAATTGCCTCTTTGTTATAGGCGTTAGGTTAGGTTAGGTTTTGAGGTCCACCACATCTGAGACGTGATGCACTTGGGTCCGTTAATTCGTTCTCTTTGTGATACCCTACAGCAGACAGGGCACAGTCAATTGGTTAATCATTTTCCTGTGATTGCCCTGTCGCCGCATCAAACCATCCTGATTGTTGTAAGAAGGAGGATAGGTTGATTAGCCCCATGTTCGCCAGACTGTCAAGGTCTGGCAGAATGTTGAAGCCCATAGTACTAGCCCTTATGCTATTATTATTTTTGGAGGGTGGGACTTTTCGCAGAGGTGGAAAGTTTCTGATTTGCCACTCACTTGGGAGTGGCCAGGACGATTACTTTGTTGAACTGTCCAAGCAGCTAACTACTTCCGGTCTTAGACCAAGTACCCCACGGGCAATGGCTTTGTAGCATCCGCTTTAAGGCTAGCCAAAGTTAGAAGGCGCCACAACCATGTATCCTGAATGGTCGAAAGGACGTCTCAGGAAAGTAGGCGATAACCGCTGAAACATGGTTGCATCGTGGGATTGGACACGTAGATAGCAGCTCTATCACCAATCTAGGGGACGAGGGTTAGCAGCCCAAATTCCCGAATCACAAATTGCTAACAAATCGCTAATTTTGGCGCCCTAAGCTCCAATGGGAGTTAGAGGAACATATATATATATATATATATATTATGCTATTAAGCGCGGGACATTGGCATAGAAGATGGAGAACTGTTTCTTCCTCCTCCTCATCGTTACAACTTCTGCAGTAGTCATTGTGACTTAGGCCCATCCTTCTGGCATGAGTTCCGAAACACCAGTGCCCTTTTAGCGCTGTTACCAATTGTCTTATATGACATTTACCGAGCCTGAGCAGATCGCGAGTTCTGTGCAGGCTGTAGCGGAGCCAAGTGGACCTGGCGACTTGACAGGTATGTTCTAGTACCCACCTTTTTTGAGCAAGGTTGTATGATTCCTGCTGAATCAAGCGCTTGCAGTAAGATAGATGAATGCCAACGAAGTGACATATCATCGAGTTGCTCAATGATGCTCCCCTTTTGGCTATTTAGTCCGCAATATCGTTTCCAGTGCACTCTGAGTGCCCTGGAATTTAGACTAGTGTTACCCTCGAATGTCTCGCTATCTCGTTTAAATATTTCCGGCATTCGTTTACCACCATTTATAGCAGCAATGGCCACTTTTCTGTCGGTAAAAATAAGGATGTCTTCCGATATCCTATAATACCTGAGCCATCTTGCCGCCCTTGTAATGGCCGAGACTTCAGCTTGCAGGACGCTACAGCCATCCGGAAGTATAAATCGAATCTTTACATCAAAGTTTTTGAAATAGAAACCTCCCCCAGTGTTTACGCCTCTTTTGGAGCCATCAGTGAACACTCTGGTGGCTCCTTCGGGGGCAGGGGGTAGGGAGCGATATTCCCTGTTGGAAAGAATGGATTGAAATAGCCCGCCAAAATAAGGTTCCGGTGGGCAGTAGTCGGTGAAGTGCTTTCGTGGGGAGTTGACCTTAGCGCTCCCGTTATCAGGATCGCTGCCAACCGAAAATTTTTCTCTAGAGTTCGGAGTCTTTCTCTGACGCTTCCCACCAGACTATAACCCCATAAAACATTATGGGCTTGATTACCGTCTCAAAGATCCCAAGTTGCGATTAATTGCTCTTTTACAGGTGTAAATAGCCACGAGGGCTGAGGTGCGTCAGAACAGATTCCATACACTGAGATAGCTTTCGCCACGTCGTCAGCGTAAGCTACGGTCTTAATCAGCTTCCGCTCTTGGCTTAGCAGTAGAGAGTTGATGGTCAGATTCCACAAGAGAGGTGACAAAACGCATCCTTGTGGAGTGCCCCGATTTACTGCCCTGTATTTAGTGGCAGATCCAAACGAGGCACTCCTAGTTAGCAGATTTTTTACAAACCTGCAGATATTGACATCAATCCCCATCTCTAACGTGCTGTTGATGATTGAGTCCAGTTTTATAAAATTAAAGGCGCCCTCTATGTCCAGGAAAGCTACCATAGTGAATTCCTTGTATTCGAGAGATTTCTCTATGTGACTGACCAGGGAGTGGAAAGCAGTTTCCACAGACTTGCCCTTTGTGTAGGCGTGCGGTGAGGGGAATAGAAGTTCCTTTGGTATGAACATTCTGAGGTGTATACCTATAGCTCTTTCCAATGTTTTGAGCAGAAAACACGTCAGACTGCTATGCCTGAAGTCTTTAGGTTTAGTGTGAGACGTGTTGCACCTCTTGGGTATAAAGACGACCTCACACAGATTCCAGGAAGTTGAATGTATGCCCTTCTCAGACACTCTTTGAAAATTTCACAGAGCCAGGGTACGACTAGATCCATATTTCTCTGTAAATCCGCTGGAATGATTCCATCTGGTCCAGGAGATTTGATTGGATCAAAAGCATTGATCGCCCATCTGATTCTGTCATTGTACAACTGTACAACAACTGACTCAGGCGACTCATATCGCCGGTAGCGGTCCCTGTAATAGGAACCGGGGCGTTACAGCGAAAGTGAGTATCAAGTAGTACGCTGAGCGTTTCATGGCTACTTAGAGTCCAGCTTCCACATGGTTTTTCTAAGTAGCTGGGTACCACTGGTGAGGTAGCTAATATCTTTGGAAATCGGTTGGTTGGAGGAGCTTTCTACACCACTGTAGAAATTCCTCCAAGACTTACTTTTTGCGCTTCTAACAAGGTTTTTGAACCTGTTTAGTGAGGACTTATATCGCGACCAGTCGCCGGTTCGCTTAGCCTCGTTAAAAAGTCTGCGGAACTCGCTTCGCAAGTGTGCGATATTAGGGCACAATGGTGGTTTACTTTTGCCTTTGCGTATCGTGGTTTTGCAAGACAAGTTTGTTGCATAGCAGAAAAATTGGTTTAAAAGATCTATTGCCGAGTCGATATCCGTCGTGTTGTTTATAATAGGGACGGAGCTTAGAGTGTTACGGATGAGATTATTCTGCAACTCCCAGTTATTTTTCCTTCTCTTTATCAGAAGATTCGGTCTATTCTCACAGAACTCTATGGAGAAATCAATATAACGATGGTGAGAAAAGGATCAGTCGTCCAAAACCTTCCAGTCGCTAATTAAACTGTTGTAGTGTGCACTAATTAGTGTAAAGCCTAGATTCCACTATCGGCACAATGCACCGATTTTAGTCGGCTCACTGAAATAAAGTTATAAGTAATAAGCTAAATTTGCCTTATTTGCCCACTAATTTAAATATAAGGACATAATTGCACCACACTGCATTGATAATAAAGCCGTATATGACTTTATTGCAGAGAGCCGACGAAAATCGGTACATTGTACCGATAGTGGGATCTAAGCTTAATATCTAAAACTTCACTTCGGTTTGAGACAATAAAAGTTGGTTCTGAACCCATATTTGCTATTTCAAGATTATTATTGATAATAAAATCGAAAAGAGACTCACCTCGTGCATTGGTGTCATTACTGCCCCTTGAGATGTGGTGCGAGTTGGCATCAGCACAGATTATAATCGGCGTCCTTGTGCTTTCTGCTTAAGCCACAATCCCACGTAGCAAGTCGCTCTCCGTGTTCATGAGCCATGTAGCTGGAGACAACCCAAATGCTACCGGATACAGTCTCCATTACTGCGGTCACAGTATCTTCATCACAATAATCAGATAAAATGGAGATTCGTAGAGAGTTTTAAGCCAATATGCAAGATCTAATATTACCTGTATCATTGGCAACCAAGAGCTTGTAGCCCCTGAGGTTTAGTCTACAAACCCGTCCTTTATGGACCAAGGGTTCCTGAACCACCACCTCTAACACCCGGCGGAGCATTGCAGCAGATACTGGCTGACTTCCAAAACGTCAATTGCTTTGTGTTTGAACAAAGCATCACATTTCATAACGCCGCAGTACAATAGTTATACAATGTATACCATTTCAAAACGCCGCCGCATAGTATTTTTAACGCAGTAAGAGAGCAAACAAGGCATCGGTTTTATAGTTGTTGCATTGTTTCCTAACTTTGCATATGGATGTGATTTAAATACAGTAGCAATACTGTATACAAACATTGTATAAGAACGTTTTGGAAGTCAGCCATTGTTTTAGAGTGGTGTAGGTTGGCCTGAGTCACCTTCACCATTATCCATTTTTTCTGTTACTGTGACGTCGACGTCCTCCTTGTCCTCATCAGAGATCAGCAAATCGTCTTCGTCATCATCCGCGAAGTTCAGCCGTCTTTTGGCGGTACGCCTTCATGGCCCGGATTGCGATTCCGTCTGGCATCAGTCCGATAGACGCGCAACAGAATTGTGCTAAAGCAATAGAACAACTTGTTTTTCCCCTTCCGAACAAGTGGCAGCGACTCCTGATTCAGGATCAGAATCACCTTCCTTTTGCACCCTTAGGCAGCAGACACCTTTGCTACCTTCCTGTCACTGGTTGGCAGTTCGGGGTCGCAGCACCTAAGGATCTTAAGGATTTCTTCCGGTGCCGATGGTTCATCACTCACTTTTTTTTACCTAAAATTTTTTGTGTAATTTTTTCGGCGCTCTCTCTTGATTCCGCAGTTACGGGGTTCAAAACTTTAATATATTATTGATCATAAGTCCTACAGTATAGCACGAATATAAACTACATAGGTATCATTTCAAAATGCTCTAAATAACTCATTTAATTCTTAAAATCATCATTAATGAAGCATAACTTACTTATTTCATCGGTGACAGCTTTCAAGTATACACCAAATAAAAGTATGGTAAGTTCGCTGTAGGATTCAGTTTCATCTCTTGCAGTGTACAGACGCGTTTTTATAATCGTCGCAACTGAATATTTAAATATTTAAGAATATTAAACTCACAAAAAAAAAACTACGGGTAGCACTCCGGGAGTGCCGACAGAAGTGAAAACGTTTCGTGATTAAAACAATACACGTGCTATTGCCAAAAAATTATGCGTAGATATAAACAATTATATAAATACATGCAACAAATTTAACCACTTATTAAGGCGTATGCAACAGGTGAGCTTACTAGCACAGCTGACTGAGCTCGCCTTATAGCAAATTTTCATACAAACCGATATAGTTTAAAGAGAGTACATACAAAATGGTTATAGTTTGATACTCATACGTATTAAAATGCTTTTAATTTGTTTGTGTGTTTTGATATGAAGCGAGTGCTTTATACCAACAAAATACATGTTGTTTTAGGATTGTTTTACTTGTTGTTGCATACCTGCTAGTTTTGCTATGCCACTTATTGTAAACGCAAATGCAACTGCGCCCGAGAAGTTAACAACCTAAATTTTTGCGGTCAAAATGAAGAGAGCGTCATCTTTGTGTACTTCTTTTAATCAGTTTCACTCAACTTGACGAGTGCGCCCTCTTTGGTGCACCAAAAAATGAGTGTTTTTCTCATATATGGCAACATCACGCTCGCTTCATTTTGAGCGAAAAAATTTAGGTGTTGGGCCTTACTACGGTTCGCGATTCGACTTCGCCTGCTGTAATAGATTAAAGAAAAATGTTGTGTGTTCCTTTAATCTAGTACAACAGTCGAAGTCGATTCGAGAACCGTAGTAAGGCCCCAACACCTAAATTTTTTCGCTCAAAATGAAGCGAGCGTAATGTCAAAAACTAAAATCAGATATTTTAGCCCAAAACCTCTGTACCGCGCAAATAGAAGTTTTCAGTTATTTTAGTGGTTTTATTTTATTTTTTGCTTGTGTGTATATACATAAATATTTGCATACACAAACTCATATAATTGAACTAAAAAAAGAAAACCCTAAATAAGTTCATCTTCTGGCAAGATCAACAATAAACGTAGGTTTATTTAACTTTCGTTGCTGATAACGACAATAAAAAAAAAAGAATTAAACACAAACTTGAATACTACACAAAACACAATAACTCGTGCGCGATCACGCTCTCCGCACACGTTAAATACTGATCAAGAAGCAATTGCACCAACAAGCAAACTTATCAGCTTAGCTGTACAAACAAACAGAAAACAAACAATAAAAAACAAGGTGACCAACGTGCACAAAATTGTAGATGCGGTGAGTACAATAAATTATAATAAAATCCAAACAGGTATGCACAGATACATAACCGTGTTAAAAAGGGGAAGAAGTCAAAAATCAGCTCAAATAGCTTCAACAACGAAAGTTCCCAGAGATGGAAAAAATTGTAAAAATTCCGAAAATCGTTTCGCGATTTTATCTGAACAAGACAATGAAGACACAACTACAACTACAAGGTCGATATATTTAAGAGAGCAGTACTGTTGTTTTTTGGTAAAAAGCCTTATCTCCTTAATTGGAGAAAATGAGTTCTATGTAGCTCCAATTAAGCGCGGAAATATTAACGAAACAAAAATCCAGGTTGATCAAGAAAGTAATTACCGAAAAATAGTTTCTGACTTTGAGTCAAAAAACAAAAATTTTTATACGTACCAATTAAAGAGTGCTAAATGTATAACCGTCGTAATAAAAAGTATAGACTCTGGCGCGGATCCAGAAGCGGTAAAGTCTGGCCTTGAAAATAGTGGCTTCAAAGTTAAAAATGCTTCAAACATTAAAAATAGGGAAAAAAATCCCCCAACCTATATTCAGAGTCGAGCTTTAGCCAGGTGACCTGAAAATACAAAAGAATGAAGCGCACCCAATTTATAATTTAAAGTACTTGTTAAACCGTTGAGCTTCCACATAAAAAACTGGACCTGTTCAATGCCTGAACTGCCAAGAATTTTGCCACACCAAAACTTATTTCAAGTTGCCTACTGTTTGCGTTGTATGTGGTGAGTTACACAGTACCGCTTACTGCAGCAAATTGAAAGTTGATCACAAGGCAAAAAAATGTGGCAATTGCGGCGGAAACCACAATGCTAACTACATTCGATTTTTAAGAGATCGTCAAACAAAAAAAACTAATGTTACTCCCGCAGTACTTCGACAAAATAAAAGGCGAAAAAATGTGGCAATTGCGGTGGAAATCACACTGCCAACTATAGAGGCTACCTTTTTACTCGTTTTTTAAGAATTCATCAAACGAAAAAACTAATGCTACTCCCGCTCAGCCTTATTAACCACCCACAGTTACCTCAACCGTCCACCAGCCAGAATCAATATTCAAACGTTTTCAAGTCTAACGCGACTAAAGCTCAACAACAAGCTAATAATTTTCATACGCTAGTATTTTAAAAGCAACCATATAACGGCCCAAAAAACCGTATATGTAAATGAAGATTCGGGGTCTAATTTTAGTCGTATTGAAGCCTCAATTGAAAGCTTAATACAAACAGTAAATACATTTACTCTCAACATGTCCTGTATGATGCAGGAAATGTTGAAAATGCAGTCTACTTTGTTTCAGGTTTTATTGAACAAACCATGAACTTGAGTATTTTCTTCTGGATAAACAAATCGATTTTATGCTTATCTCAGAAACTCACTTGACGTCTCGAAGCTATTTCAGAATTAGTGGATATAATTTTTACGACACAAAGGATCCTCGAGGTAGAGCTTGTGGTGGCTCGGGAATTCTAATAAAAGCGCGAATAAAACACTACCTGTTGGAACGAACATCTGCATTGAAAATTTTTATCAAAAACTTGTAATATCATCTGACTATTCGCCCCCCTATTTTCAATTACCAAGAGTCAATATAGGGCTTTTTTTAAATCACTGGGCCCCCGTTTTTTAGCAGCTGGCGACTACAATGCTAAACACACATTCTAGGGTTCACGTTTAATCACTCCAAAGGGACGAGTTTTGTTTGACGTCATTTCAAAAATTGGTTTGAACGTAGTGTCAAGTCGGTAGCCAACAGATCAGCAAAAAATTCCTGATGTTATTGACTTTGGAATAGCGAAAGGTGTACCCACCGAGATGGTTGAAGTTGAAGTATCTTTGGATTTATCTGCAGACCACTCGCCTGCAATTGTCGCTATTTACTCACACATAACTGTAACACCAACATGTGATATAATGATGACATCTGCACGTATTAACTGGCTGAAATACAGAAACTGATTTCTCATTGCTAGGAAAGAATACTGCTGAGAATACCTTCTGACATAGAAAATTCCCTCAGGTTGTTTGAAGCGCACGTTAAACAAGCTGCTTTTAATGCTACTTCAAATAAAAGAAATCAACAAGTGAGATTTACTATTATACAACGCGATCCTGAAACCAATATGGTTCTATGGAATCCAGTTATGGGGCACTGCCTCAGCATCAAATGTCGAAAAAATTCAAAGGCGACAAAATAAAATTCTACGTACAATTACAGCAGCCCCCTGGTATGTCAGAAATTATCGGATTAATAAAGATCTAGATGTTCCGTTGGTGAAGACAGTATTTTCAAAAAACGCTAAAATATATATAAAAAAACTTGAGGTGCACCCAAATGTACTTGCGCGCAATATTTTAAATTATAGAGGCCACACCCGGCTGAAAAGGAGGGATACTCTTTTTCTCAGCCGTACACGAGAGATGTAAAACAACATAAATTAACCGTTGAAATTAAAAATTTTGTTTAGCATTGGCTAAACTTATATTTAATTTTTTTTTAGATTTAAGATTTGAAAAACTTATTGATAATTTAATTTATAATTGAAGATTCAATAAATAATAAAATTTATCAAGAAAAAAAAAAAACAAGTGAGATTTAACAATATTTTTTCTGTAGATATAGAAAGGCTATTGGCAGAAAAACGGAGAGATCGACGAGAATGGCAACGGTGCAGATCTCCCCAGCTAAAATTAAGGCTTAAGGAGTGTACCAAGCAGCTTAGAAAAGTTTTGCAATCACAAAAAACAGCTTCCCTTCAAAAATTTCTTCAAGAGCTAGATGCAAAACCACAAACAGATTATTCGCTGTGGCGTGCAGCGTGTTAAGCACTTAGAAAAAGTATTTACTCAAAATATTTCTGCTGATATTGCTGAACTGCCACCAGTCGTCTCTTTACCAGAAATTCCGCTAAGATTTAATCGCCCTTATTCTATTTGTCAGCGTCAATGTAATACAACATCGTTTTGTATCCCTTTTATTAAGTCGGTATTTTCAATGTCAACATTGAAAGTAATCGATTGCTGTCAACATGTTTTTTGTATTTTCTAAAAATATGTGACGGCGACGTGACATTATATTGACTTTGATTTTCTCGTCAGTGTTTTTGGTGTTGACGAATATTTGTTTCGTTTTATTTTTTTACTTTTTTACAAAATATAATAAAGAAATGGAAAAGGAAAAAATCAAAATTACATATCCAAACCAATTTAAAAAATTCGTTGAGGAAATGGAAACAAATCACGAACTTTTGCAAGATGATTTCGCAGGGGCACTGTTCCAAATAATTTTAAGGAACTGCGGGAAAATATTTTAACAGTGTTAAATGCCATCTAGAGTTTCAGACAGAATTCGACACGACAGCTTGTGATAATCCCAAATTTAAATCGTTTCCCACACTCAGCTGGTACGATCCTTGGGATAAAAATTGTAAAGTTGCTGCCAATTTGATGGTGCTCGGAACATGTCGATCTAACCCCGCTTTTTAAGTGAGGAGCTAAAGTCTCCAGCAGATGCTTGAATGCTGCTTTGTTCAGCCGGAAATAACTTTCAAACCTTTTGAATAAACCAAACCAAAAATGAATTACTTCCAATTAGAGGAGTTTGAATTTTTCACTTACTTTTCATCAGGCTATTTAAAAATGTTTGATTTCTGCCTGAGAAGTCTTCTTTGCACTATTAAATTATTTTTTCTTCATTATTACAATTAGAATTAGGCACGGGAAAAAAAAACATTTTACTTCAATATATTTATTTATTTTTCCACCAAAACTTTTAACAAAAATTGCAAACAGAATAAATCAGCTGTTTCAAGTATTAAATATTTTTTTTTTTGTGGTAGTATTATTATTTATTGAATCTTCAATTATATATTGAAACATCAATAAGTTGTTCAAATCTTAAATCTAAAAATACTTTAATATATGTTTAGTCAGTGCTAAACAAAATTTTTAATTCCAACTGTTGATTATTGATGTTTTAAATCTCTCGTGTACGGCTTCTCAACCGGGTGTGGCCTCTATAATTTAGAATGTTGCGCGCAAGTGGATTTAGGTGCAATACAAGTTTTTCAATATATTTTTTTGCGTGTTTTGAAAATACTGTCTTCACCAACGGAACATCAAGATCTTTGTGAATTCGCTGATTTCGGATATATCAGGGGGCTGCAGTAATTGTACGTAGAATTTTGTTTTGTCGCCTTTGAATTTTTTCTACACTTGATGCTCAGCTTGCTCATGTACAGTTTTTCAAAAAGTTTCGACATACTGGACAATAAACTAATAGGCCGATAGGATTCAACCTTTGTATGATCCTTGCCGGGCTTTGGTATCATAGTAATTAGCGAAACCTTCCATTCTTTAGGATAGTATTCTAGGCGTAGAATACTATTAAAAATGAATAGTATTATTCTTTTTGCAGTGTATTTTCAATCTCCGTCATGTTAAATCTCATCGGTATTTCTGGTAAAGCGACGACTGGTGGCAGTTCAATAATATCAGCAGAAATATTTGGAGTAAATACTTTTTCTAAGTGTTTAACAAAAAGAGCACCTTTTTCAGCATCAGTTCTTGCCCAGACACCATTTGAAGCTCGTAATTGAGGTTTACATATCACCGGCCTTTTAAGTCCTCTGGCTGCACGCCACAGGGAATTATCTGTTGATGGTGTTGCATCGACTTCTTGCAGAAATTTTTGCAGCGAAGCTGTTTTTTGTGTTTGCAAAACTTTTCTTAGCTCTCCTTAAGCCTTAATTGTAGCTGAGGCGATATGTAACGTTGCCATTCTCGTCGAGCTCTCCGTTTTTCAGTCAATAGCCTTTCTTATCCGTATGTGTTCTCAATGGCATATTTTCCGTGCAATGAGCACTCAAATATTTTTTATATTTCAGCTAGTTAACACGTGCAGATGTCAGCGGTATATCACATGTTGGTGTTGTAGTTTTGTGTGAGTAAATAGTGATAATAGTAGGCGAGTGATCTGAAGACAAATCCAAAGATGCTTCTACTTCAATCATTTCGCTGGGCACACTTTTCGAGATTCCAAAGTCGATAACATCAGGAACTTTTTGTCGATCCGTTGGCCAATATGTTGGCTGACCACTTGAAACTACATTCAAACCCATTTTTGAAACTGTGTCAAACAAAACCCTTAGGACTGATTAAACGTGAACCACAAAAAGTGTGTTTAGCTTGTAGTCGCCAGCTGCTAGAAATCGGGACCCCAGTGTCGTATAAAATGCGGTATATTAACTCTCTGAGATTAAAAACCTGGGAGGAGAATAAACAGATGGTATCACAAGCTTTTGATAAAAATTTTCAATACAGATATATGTTGCTTGAAGATATTCTTCACGAAGGTCATTTAGCAGGTAGTGTTTTATTTGAGTTTTTATTAGGATTCCAGAGCCACCACAAGCTCTTCCTCGATGATCCTTACATTCGTAGAAATTATATCCACTAATTTTAAAATAGCTTCGAGACGTCAAATGAGTTTCTGAGATAAGCATAACATCGATTTTTTTATCCAGAAGAAAATATTCTATTTCATTTTTCTGTTGGCAGATGCCGTTGGAGTTCCAAAAACAGATTCTTAAGTTCATGGTTTTTTCAATACAGCCTGCAACAATATAGACTGCATTTTCAACATTTCCTGCATCATACAGGACATGTTGAGAGTAAAAGTATTTACTGTTTGGATAAGGCTCTCTATCGAGGCTTCAATACGACTTAAATTAGGCCCTGATTCTTCATTTGCTGGTGGTGAATTCCATACAAAAGTACACAACAAAGTAAAACTCTTTTAACTTTTTAACTCATTTTAATGTAACTGCACATCTTCAAAAAAGAGTTGAAGCGCTAAAATTAATTTATTTGTAATTCTAAAAATTTAATTAATCAAAAACTGTATAATCTTAACTTTAAACTTTAACTTTAACTCTACATATTATTTAGTGTCGTGTATTTGTATGTCGTGTAAGTCACGCGAAAAAAACTATTTTTTGTGAAAAATAAAAATCACTAAGTTGAAGCCATTTTGTCGTTGTTTGTATTTCTCAAATACTTTTGGTGCAGTTTAAAAGGAATCGGACTACACAATTAACAGAATTTTTAAACTATCTTTGATTACCCTGAAATCAATGGATTTGATGTCGTGCAAGTCACAACTAATTAATTATATTAAAATTAAAAATATGTAATCGCAAATCAAAAATCAAAGTGCATGAATTAATACGTATGTTCGTGTAGATGTTATTTCTTAAAACGAAAAAATTAAAAAAATTATGATTGTACCAGAAATTTTATCAAAAATGACAAAAGTTTTGGAATTTGTCGTGTAAGTCACACGTGGAATTGACCTGCTACAGTTTTTTGCACGGTAGTCTGGTTACTTTTTAAAATATTAGCGTATGAAAATTGACCATTAGGTTTTTGTTGAGTAAGAGTCGTGTTAGACTTTAAAACATTTGTGTATTGATTATGGCTAGACGACGGTTGAGGGCAACCTCTATAGTTAGCAGTGTGGTTTCCACCGAAATTGCCGCATTTTTTTGGCTTGGTATCACCTTTTATTTTGTCACAGTTAGCGGTACAGTGCAACTCACCACATACAACGCAAACGGTAGGCAACTTGCAATAAGTTTTGGTATGGCCAAATTCTTGACAGTTCATGCATTGGATAGGTCCAGTTTTTTATGTGGCATCTCAACTGTAACTCTTCTGTGCAACAAGTACTTTAAATTATAGATTGGGTGCGATTCATTTTTTTAATTTTCAAGTCACCTGGCTGTAGCTCGACTCTAAAAATAGGTTGGGGGATTTTTTCCCTATTTTTGATGTTAGAAACATTTTTATCTTTGAAGCCATTATTTTCAAGGCCAGACTTTACCTCTGCTGGATCCACACTAGAGTCTATACCTTTTATTACGACGGTTAGATCTTTAGCACTCTTTAATTGGTACGTATAAAAATTTTTGTTTTTTGACTCAAGGTCAGAAACTATTCTTTGGTAATTACTTTCTCGCACTACCTGGATTTTTGTTTCGTTAATATTTCCGCCCTTAATTGGAGTTACTTAGAACTCATTTTCTCCAATTAATCAGATAAGGTGGAGGTTTACTCGACCTTGTTGTGGTTGTGTCTTCATTGTCTTGTTCAGATAAAATCGCGAAACGATTTTCGGAATTTTTTTTTTGTTTTTTCCATTTCTGGGAACTTTCGCTGTTTGAGCTGATTTTGGACTTCTTCCCCTTTATAACAAGGTGTTGTATCTGTCCATTCCTGTTTGAATTTTATTATCATTTCTTGTACTCACCGCATCTACCATTTTGTGCACGTTGGTCACCTTGTTACTTATTGTTTGTTTGTAAAGCTAAGTTTGCTGATGGGTGCAATTGTTGTTGCTTCTTGATCACTATTTAACATGTTAAGAGATAATGATCGCGCAGGAGTATTTGTGTTTTCTGTTAAATTCAGGTTTTTGTTTATTTCATTTTTTTTATTGCCGTCATCAGCAACAAAAGTTAAATAAGCATTTCTATTGTTGTTTTTGTCAGAAGATGAACTCATCCGAGTTCTCTTTTTTTTATTTTCACTTATATTAGTTTGTGTATGCAAATATTAATGTATATTGCACACAAGCAAAAAATAAAATAAAACTAGTAAAATAACTGTTTAATAAATGTTGTCTTTTTTTTATATTTTTTGTGACTTGAAAAATTTTTTTTTATATTTTTTTTGTATTCAGTTGCGACGATTATAAAAACGCGTCTGTTCACTACGAGAGTTTAAACTGATATTATTATGAATAAACGTAGTAATTATTTGAAGTGTAATAATGTATAAATGAGAAATTATTATTATTAGGCTTAAGTTATTATGTACTATGAGTTTTTACATTCTTGAAAAACATTAGCATGTGCAATCAGATTAGCAGAACGTATCAGTATACCGATTTCAAGGGCGCTACATCTCTCATCAGCTGTTTAACCAGGTTTTCAACAGAAATAGAATACGAGAATTAATTTAATTCATTTCTATTCTATTTTTACATATTAAAACAATTTTGGTTAGTACGAAATTCCCCATTGGAAATTACTAATAATCAACACAAACTCATAGCCAGTTATCTGCAAAGTATTCTACTTTGTAATTTAACTTTTTTGTTGTTTTTACTCTATATTAGGGAAATTCACATATTACTGTGTTACCCTTGTTATAAGGGTATGTTACGCGTCCCAAGCTTAAATAATTTATTTTTATTTATATTATTACGAATAAACGTAACTATTATTCGAACTTATATTGATGTACATACCTATGAGAAGTAATATTATTTAGGCTCACGTTCAGCAGAGCAGATTTACCATCTCTGTATTAACAAATTTGTCTTGTCACAAATACAAACATTTTGAACGCGCAGACATTGTTTTAATAGTGAAAAAAATTTAAAAAGTAAACTAAGTATATTTTGAAAATATTTTTTTTGATAATTTTATTATTTATTGAATCTTACAATAATTTTTCAAGCTTTAGGTCGTTTTTATATAAAAAATGTTTTTAATATTAATTTTTCGATATTTCGTCACACCGTTGGTTGGCTTCTTCAGGAGAAATTGAGTTTAAATCAAATTTATAACAATTTTAACAAATACCAATCAAAATATTGAAAAATATTTGTCAATTGAAAATAGTTTTTTCCTTTTTCTTTTTGAAATAAAAAACTTTAAAATAATTTAACAAAAACAAAAACAAAATACTTTGAGTGAAAAAATTTTTGAATATACACCTACACATAAATACAAATTACATTTTTCTATTTTTATCTCTTACTAACTTATAGTTTTAAATTCTAATATCAATTTCCTTAACTGCTCTAAACCTAATTTTATTTGTAACTATATAAATACATTAATAAAAAGTACATGTGAAATGTTCTATATTTTTGTAACTAAATGTCTGTAATTTTGAGCTATATTTTCAGTATCTGTCTTAAAATTAATTCTTTGTTGTATTGGTGTGTTAATTATTTGTAACATTTCTAACATATATCTGCGTTTGTAATTATTTTCTGTGTTTAAAACTGATACATTTTCAAAGTCTGGATGGTGATTCAATTCAAAACAATGAGAGGATAATGCTGTTTTTTGTGAATTAATATTTCTATATTTCTGATCTGATTTATGTCCTGCAATCCTTGTTTTTAATTTATTTTTCGTTGTACCTACATAAACCTTATTACAATTTTCAGTTTTCCATTACATGGTATCCTATATACTAAATTTGACATATCCCATTTTGTAATTTTATCTTTTGTCTTACTAAATAATCTATTTAATGAGCTATAAGTTCTATAAGCCATCCTATATTTCTCTGTATCATAAATCTTTGATTTTCCTAAACGTTCTGATATACCTGGTATATATGTCATAGATTTATAAATCTTTGGTTCTACTATAGTAACGGTATTATTATTTCTCCTTTCCCTATATTGACCAATCAATTTGCAAGCAATGTCAATTGGAAAATTATTGTCAGTTAATATGTTTCTAATTTTAATTTTATTTTTCTTATGAAATTCTTTTTCACTTATCGTTAGTACTTTTTCTATTAGATTTTTAGCTGTATTTATAATAATTCTTTTGTTATGTTTTGAATAGTAATTAATTATTCTACCCGAAGCTGTTGGTTTTTGGTACCAGTCTACTAGTATTCTGTTATTATTTCTAATCAATAAAGTATCTAAATAAGGAAGTTTTGAATCATATTCTTGATCTATTGTAAATTTTATGTTAGAATCGAAATTATTAAATGTTGATAATATTTTATCAATTTCGTTTTTAGGTATTATACAAAATAAATCATCAACATATTTCGTCATTAATCTAGGCTTTACATTTAATTTTTCAATTGAATCATCTATTAACTTTTCCATTACAATATCAGCTATAATTGAAGAAGCTGGAGAACCCATTGGAAGTCCTTTTAGTTGAATATATATATTATTTTTAACCTGAAAATATCTATTGTCTTCTATACAAAATCTAAGGATACGTAAGAATAAATCTTTCTCAATATTTGTGTGTTCCTGTAATACACTCCATTTCTCTTCTATTATATTTATGGCTAGATCAATTGGTATGCTAGGATATAATGATACCAAATCTAGTGAAATTAATTTTTCATTATAATCTATTATCTGATTTTTTATTCTATTCTTAAACTGTAAAGAGTCCTTAATGTTGTATTTAGAATTTTCAGTAATTTTTCTCAAAATGTTTGTAATATATTTACACAATTCATAAGAGGGTGAATTGATGAAAGAGCAAATTGGTCTCAATGGAAATTCCTCTTTGTGAATCTTTGGTAGTCCGTATAATTTAGGTGCCGTAGCAATGTTTGTCTTAAGTCTGTTTTTCTCTATAGTTGTAAAAATTTCTATTCTAAATAGTTGCTCAATAAAATCATTATTGATTTTCTGTAATATACTCGTTGGATCTCTATTGATTAATTTATACTTATTATTATCTTCTATAATATTCTTTATTCTTATGTCATAGTCTTGTTTATACATAGCTACTGTTGCATTACCTTTATCTGATTTTAAAATACAAATGTCCTTATTCCTTTTTAAGAACTTCTCTGTTTCTTTCACTTTATCTAATATAAACTTATCTCTGTTTGTTAAGTTCATTTTATTAACATGATTGTCAATAATATTTGTTAATCTGTTTCTAGCTACTTCCTGTTCTTCTTTTATTTTTATAGTCTGTATAAAGTCCTCACCTTCTGAAATTATTTTTAAAATCGGAAATTCTTCTTTTTTAACAGGTAATGCATGTTTTTGTCCTAGTGAAAATATCCATTTTATATCATCTGGGATATCTATATCTGTTTTATTTATAAACCATTTATTATGAATTTTAACTCCTAGTTCTTTGTTTTTTTAAATTTCTAAGACGTTCAAATTTATCCCTATGAACTTTTCTTACCTTTTGATTTAATAAAAATGCTAATCTTTCTTGATATTTTATTAAAACTTCCATTTCCTCTGCTCTAAAATATCTATCTAAGATTCTCTTGATCACAACAATCTCACTTTGAAAATGTTTCAGTTCATTATGTTTTGATTTAATTGCTAGTTGTAAAATTTTGTTGTGTATATTTTGTGTATACTTATATATAATTTCCGGAACCGCTGATAGACTTCCCATCTTAAAGATATTCATTATATTCTTTGTGGAATTTGCTATAAATTTTGGAGTGATGCCTGAATTTCTACAACGGATTAGAAATGTGATTGTTGATTTAATTCTTATAATTTTATCCCTTGTTGACTTGAATTTGTTAACACATCTTCTGATTTGGTTGTTTTTCTTTAAACTGCTATAATTCATTTTTATTTTGGAATCTTGCGTGCTCTCGTTATTAATAGTTTTTTAATTTTCTTGACCTTTTTAATTTTAATTTTATAATAATTTTTCAAGCTTTAGGTCGTTTTTATATAAAAAATGTTTTTAATATTAATTTTTCGATATTTCGCCACACCGTTGGTTGGCTTCTTCAGGAGAAATTGAGTTTAAATCTAATTTATAACAATTTTAACAAATACCAATCAAAATATTTGTCAATTGAAAATAGTTTTTTCCTTTTTCTTTTTGAAATAAAAAACTTTAAAATAATTTAACAAAAACAAAAACAAAATACTTTGAGTGAAAAAATTTTAAACCAATGAACAAATATTTTTGAATATACACCTACACATAAATACAAATTACATTTTTCTATTTTTATCTCTTACTAACTTATAGTCTTAAATTCTAATATCAATTTCCTTAACTGCTCTAAACCTAATTTTATTTGTAACTATATAAATACATTAATAAAAAGTACATGTGAAATGTTCTATCTTTTTGTAACTAAATGTCTGTAAAGGATTGCAGGACATAAATCAGATCAGAAATATAGAAATATTAATTCACAAAAAACAGCATTATCCTCTCATTGTTTTGAATTGAATCACCATCCAGACTTTGAAAATGTATCAGTTTTAAACACAGAAAATAATTACAAACGCAGATATATGTTAGAAATGTTACAAATAATTAACACACCAATACAACAAAGAATTAATTTTAAGACAGATACTGAAAATATAGCTCAAAATTACAGACATTTAGTTACAAAAAGATAGAACATTTCACATGTACTTTTTATTAATGTATTTATATAGTTACAAATAAAATTAGGTTTAGAGCAGTTAAGGAAATTGATATTAGAATTTAAGACTATAAGTTAGTAAGAGATAAAAATAGAAAAATGTAATTTGTATTTATGTGTAGGTGTATATTCAAAAATATTTGTTCATTGGTTTAAAATTTTTTCACTCAAAGTATTTTGTTTTTGTTTTTGTTAAATTATTTTAAAGTTTTTTATTTCAAAAAGAAAAAGGAAAAAACTATTTTCAATTGACAAATATTTTTCAATATTTTGATTGGTATTTGTTAAAATTATTATAAATTAGATTTAAACTCAATTTCTCCTGAAGAAGCCAACCAACGGTGTGGCGAAATATCGAAAAATTAATATTAAAAACATTTTTTATATAAAAACGACCTAAAGCTTGAAAAATTATTATAAAATTAAAATTAAAAAGGTCAAGAAAATTAAAAAACTATTTATTGAATCTTTAATTATTAAATTGAATTATCAATAAGTTTTTCAAATCTTAAATCTAAAAAATATTAAATATAAGTTTAGCCAATGCTAAACAAAATTTTTAATTTCAACGGTTAATTTTTGTTGTTTTACATCTCTCGTGAACGGCTGAGAAAAAGAGTATCCCTTCTTTTCAGCCGGGTGCGGCCTCTATAATGAAGAATATTGCGCGCAAGTGGATTTGGGTGCAACTCAAGTTTTTTTTATATATTTTTTCGCGTGTTTTGAAAATACTGTCTTTACCAACGGAACGTCTAGATCTTTATGAATTCGATGGTTTCTGACATACCAGGAGGCTGCTATTATTGTACGTAGGATTTTATTCTGTCGCCTTTGAATTCTTTCTACATTCGATGCTGAGGCAGTGGCCCATAACTGGATTCCATAGGACCATATTGGTTTCAGGATCGCGTAGTATAAGAGAAGTTTACAGTCAAGGCTTAGTATAGAGTTTCTTCCAATAAGCCAATTTATTTGGGCTGCTTTTAGTTTCATTTGTGTTAACTTTCGTCTATATGCCATTTCCATGTTAAACGACGATCAAGATGAACGCCTAGATATTTGACTACAGTGTGTTGTGGTATAGTCTCGGTGTTAATTTTTATAGGCGGGCATGTTTCCCTGCGCAACGTAAAAGTGATGTGTGCACATTAACTCGTTAACTTTTATACGCCATTGTTTGAGCCATTTTTCCAGTTAGGATATATATTCATGTAAGTTGCGGGAAGCTTCTACAGGGTTTTCGTGAACGCTTAGAATGGCTGTATCATCCGCAAATGTTGATGTATGAATGTTACTGCTTAACGGTAAGTCAGAGACATATATTAAATAAAGTAAGGGTCCGAAGATACTGCCTTGAGGGACTCCGGCTTCAATCGACTGCGGAGGGCTTAAAAAATTCCCTTCCCTAACTACAAATTTACGTTCCATTAAATAGCTTTTTAAAAGCTTTACGATGTTTGCTGGTAGATTTTGTGTTAATTTGTTGAAAAGACCTTCGTGCCATACTTTATCGAAAGCTTGTGAGACATCAATAAAGAGCGCAGAGCAGTATTTCTTTTTTTCAAAAGTGTCTCTAACGACATTCACTAGTCTGTGAGTTTGTTCAATTGTGTTATGTTGTCTGCGAAAACCGAATTGATGATCTGGAATACATCCATTACTAGTCACTATAGGCATCAGCTTGCTCATATACAGCTTTTCAAATAGTTTTGAAATGTTAGACAGTAAACTAATAGGCCGATAGGATTCAACCTTTGTATGATCCTTGCCGGGCTTTGGTATCATAGTAATTAGCAAAACCTTCCATTCTTTAGGATAGTGTTCTAGGCGTAGAATACTGTTAAAAATGAATAGTATTATTCTTTTTGCAGTGTAAGGAAATTCTTGTAGCATATTGTTGCTTATTTTGTCGACACCTGGGGCTTTTCTGGTGTTAAGACTAGTAATAGTATTTTCAATCTCCGTCATGTTAAATCTCATCGGTATTTCTGGTAAAGAGACGACTGGTGGCAGCTCAACAATATCAGCAGAAATATTCGGAGTGAAAACTTTTTCTAAGTGTTTAACAAAAAGTGCACCTTTTTCAGCATCAGTCACCATTTGGGGCTCGTAATGGGGGTTTGCATATCACCGGCCTTTTTAGTCCTCTCGCTGCACGCCACAGTGAATAATCTGTTTGTGGTGTTGCATCTAGCTCTTGAAGGAATTTTTTAAGGGAAGCTGTTTTTTGAGTTTGCAAAACTTTCCTAAGCTGCTTGGTACACTCCTTAAGCCTTAATTTTAGCTGGGGCGATCTGTAGCGCTGCCATTCTCGTCGAGCTCTCCGTTTTTCAGTCAATAGCCTTTCTATATCTACAGAAAAAATATGGTTAAATCTCACTGGTTGGTTTATTTCATTTGAAGAGAATCGTCTATGTCTGAAGGTGTTCTCAGCGGCATTTTTTCCGAGCAATGAGCACTCAGATATTTTCTGTATTTCAGCCAGTTAATACGTACAGATGTCGTCGCTAAATCACATGTTGTGTGTGAGTAAATAGTGACAATAGTAGGCGAGTGCTCTGAAGATAAGTCCAAAGATGCTTCAACTTCAACCATCTCGCTGGGCACGCCTTTCACAATTCCAAAGTCGATAACATCAGGAATTTTTTGTCGATCTGTTGGCCAATATGTTGGCTGTCCACTTGAAACTACATTCAAACCCATTTTAGATATTGTGTCGAATAAAATTCGTCCCTTAGTTGTGATTAAACGTGAACCCCAAAATGTGTGTTTAGCATTGTAGTCGCCAGCTGCTAGAAAACAGAGGCCCAGTGATTTATAAAAAGACGTATATTGACTCTCGGTAATTGAGAATCTGGGGGGCGAATAGACAGATGATATTACAAGTTTTTGATAGTAAGTTTCGATGCAGATGTTTGTTGTTTGAAGATAATCTTCACAAAAATCATTCAACAGGTGGTGTTTTATTCGCGTTTTTATTAGGATTCCCGAACCACCACAAGCTCTGCCACGGGGATCCTTGGTGTCGTAAAAATTATATCCACTAATTCTGAAACAGCTTCGAGATGTCAAATGAGTTTCTGAGATAAGCATAACATCGATTTGTTTATCCTGAGGAAAATATTCTATTTCGTTTTTATGTTGGCAGATGCCGTTTGCGTTCCAAAAACAGATTTTTACGTTCATGGTTTGCTTAGTCTGTATTAAGCTCTCAATTGAGGCTTCAATACGACTAAAATTATACCCCGAATCTTACATTTACGGTTTTTTGCGCCGTACTCTGATTGATTTTTAAAATACTAGCGTATGAAAATTTGTTGTTAGATTGTTGTTGAGCACTAGTCGCGTTAGACTTGAAAATGTTTGAAAATTGATTTTGGCTGGTGGACGGTTGAGGTAACTGTGGATAGTTAATAGGGGTTTTAGGCTGAGCGGGAGTAGCATTGGTTTTTTTGGTTGATGACTTCTTAAAAAACGAGTAAAGGGGGCAGCCTCTATAGTTGGCAGTGTGATTTCCGCCGCAATTACCACATTTTTTCGCCTTGGTATCACCTTTTATTTTATCACAGTTAGCAGTACTATGTAACTCACCACATACAACGCAGACTGTAGGCAACTTGCAATAAGTCTTCGTGTGCCCAAATTCTTGGCAGTTCAGGCATTGAACAGGTCCAGCTCTTTTATGTGGAAGCTCAACAGTAACTCTTCGATGCAACAAGTACTTTAAGTCATATATTGGATGTGCTTCATTCTTTTTTATTTTTATGCCATCTGGCTGTAACTCGACTCTAAATATTGGTTGGGGGATTTTTTCTCTATTTTTAATGTTTGAGACATTTTTCATCTTGTAGCCATTATTTTCAAGGCCAGACTTGACCTCTTCTGGATCCACGCTTGAGTCTATACCTTTTATTACGACTGTTAGACCTTTAGCACTCTTTAATTGGTACGTGTAGAATTTTTTATTTTTAGATTCTAAATCTGAAACAATTTTTCGGTAATTATTTTCATGACCTACCTGAATTTTTGTTTCATTGATATTTCCGCGCTTAATTGGAGTTACATAAAACTCATTTTCTCCAATTAATGAGATAAGACTTTTAACCAGCAAACTGGAATTCTGCTCTCTTAAATATATGGGTGGGGGCTTACTTGAACTTGTTGTAGTTGTGTTTTCATCGCCTTGTTCAGTTAAAATCGCGAAACGATTTTCGGAATTTATTATAATGTTTTTTCCATCTCTGGGAACTTTCGATGTTGAAGCAATTTGAGCTGATTTTGGACTTCTTCCCCTTTTTAACACGGTTATGTATCTGTCCATTCCTGTTTGAATTTTATTATCATTTATTGTACTCACCGCATCTACCATTTTGTGCACGCTGGTTACCTTGTTACTTATTGTTTGTTTGTTTGTTTGTACAGCTAAGCTGACAAGTTTGCTGATGGGTGCAATTGTTGTTGCTTCTTGATCACTATTTAACATGTTCAGAGATAATGATCGCGCAAGTTAAGTTTTCTATTTATTATATAATTAAAAAAAATATTTTTTTTCTGAACCACGTGTGCTCAACTTTTATTTATTTTCTCTTAATTCTAATGAGTATGTCTTAGTACACATGCTAATTCAAAACTGACTATTCTCGTGAATAGTTTGTCTTATATATTAAATATGTAAGTATTGATAAGGATTAGTTACTCATCGTTATCAATATGTTTACAAGCTGTTTATTTCTTAAATTACTTTGTTTAGATATTTTATAGGTACTTATCAAATATTCTTTGTTACATAAAATTGTGTTCTTATCATATATTCTTTGTTACATAAAATTGTGTTCTTATCATATATTCTTTGTTACATAAAATTGTGTTCTTATCATATATTCTTTGTTACATAAAAATGTGTTCTTATCATATATTCTTTGTTACATAAAAATGTGTTCTTATCATAACTAAGTATGATAACATAATCTGCTTAACTTAAGTGTTAAGTTGATTCAATTCAAGGTTACGAGTATCTTTCTTAAAAGATAAAATTTAAATAATCAATCTACATACTCGTGTACCTTAACTCTCCTCCTTCTTAAAAAAGATCGCCCCGATCTTTCCTAATTCTACCTAAAACTGTATTATAATATGCGTAGTATAATTCTGCTTGTTTCTTTTGTTTATAGATTAAGAAATATTTATACAATTTTAGTCCGAATATAATTATACCTATAACTGTTACTATTATAAGTAAAGAATAAAAGGTTGATCTGAAGGGATGTTCTTCATATGGAATAATGAATTTTCTAATTGAATCTATATTATTAAATGCATTTTCCCTATCTGATTCTATAATTTTTTCTATTTCAAAATCTTCATGGTGTTTGTTATGTATGGCTTCTACTAATCTATCATGAAGGTTCCTATATAAAATACCATCAATATTAACTTTGTCCGTATATGTAACTAAATGTGTTCCTGTTATTTATTTGTTTTCTACTGTGTGGTCTCCGTCTAATAATATTAAACCTTCATCAATTTCTAATAATGCACTGTTATATTCCTGAATGACTGTGCATTTGCTATTTTTATCTTCAAGAAGTGAAATTATGCATGTGAATGTGCATGTTTCGTTGTTTCTTTGACAAATATATCTTCCTAGATAATTTTCGCAATGGGTGACTCTAATATATTCTTTATTACAATAGGCAATTTGTTCATCTGTTTTGATTTTCCCATGTCGAAAGCTTATAGGTGTGACCCTGAAAAGTTTACAATGATTGTTGAGTATAGGGTATTTATAAATAGCTATAAATAAATCTTCTGTTCCAGCAATATGAACGTCTGCGTATTCTAATATGTTTATTATAGGTACAGTAATTAGTTCATGTTGTATTACTTCCTTTATATCGACCATGTTTAAAGATTCTGTTAAATATTCATTGTTTTTCGCAGCATTAATTGTCCTAACAAGTAGCATAAGTTGGTCATACACCTGTTCTATTATAAGGTTATTTGTTAATGTGTGATTATGTAGTTCGTCAATTAATTTCTCAAATCTTGAATTAACTAGGCGTTGTTTTTGGTTGTTGTTTATTAATTTATTCATTGCTGTTTCCATTTCAATAAAGTCGTCATGGTCCGGATTTCCTGTGATAAATTTCAATGCTGATCCTAGAAAGTTTAAGGATCTTGAGTACCGTTTGTGTTCATTTAATTGATCTGCTAAAGCTTCAATCTTCTTTATCCAGATAGTTTCTTGAGTTATTGGTTTATATTCCTTTCTAACAATCTTCCTATATGGAGTTAAGATTTTCGTCAAATTAGTGACGTGAAAAAGATATGACTGGTCATCATATAAAAGAACGTCATCAGTTCTAGTTAGAACGTATTTTTGATTTTGCATGTTTTTTAGTTCCATGGTTGCCTTGGTTATTTGGCATACCGCGGCGAGTAATATCAGGTATAATATCATCATTTTTATTTAAAGTGTAGTTTTTAATATTGTTTTTATGAACTATTACTCCTCCCTTTGTTAAAATCGTGTCCTAACGATCTTCATGAACAATATGTTTTTTGTACTTAGCGTCACTTTTTTTCCTTAAATTCTTTATATTCACTAGAATTTGTTCTCCTTCTGTAAAGGTTCTGTGCTTTATTCCTTGATTTAATTTTTCTAAAACTTTATCGGACGCTTTTTTTAAATTATTATAAATTTTTTTACTATCAAATTGGATAGTGCCAAAGTGTATTTCACTAGGTTTATGTTGAGTGACTGAATGTATCGTGTTGTTTAGTGCTTTTATAGCTGTAAATAATTCTTCGGTTGAACTCGTTTCATTCTGTATCTTTAATATTCTTGTTAATTCCGTTATCGTTCCATGTTCTCTTTCTATTTGACCATTTGCTGATGATCTGTACACTGGTGTGTTTAATTTATCAATATTGTGTTTTGTGCACATTATTTTTACTGCAGCTGTGTTCAAACATGGTTCGTTATCTGTCATAAGACGTTTGCAATTGGGATAATTATAATTATACTTTAATGATAATTTAATTAATGATAAGTTCTTCTATTTTTTCATCCATATGCGTTTTATCTGAAACTTATCTTACTACGACGTATTTGGAGAATTTGTTGATAGCGCAAATAATTGTTTTATTTTCATTGTAATATACGTCCATGTGTATGAGCTGATTAGGTTCTGTTGGAATTGTAGCATCTCTCAATGGTTGTTTTATTGGATTTCTTTCGTATTTACCGAAAAGACATGGTGAGCATTTTTTGTTGTATGCTTTGCAATGTTTTCTCATATCGGGCCAGTAACATGTTAATAATATTTCTTTGATATTATTTTTGTAGCCTCTGTGTGCACGATTATGTGTAAATTCAACAATATTAAGTTGTTGTTCTTTATCAATAATGTCTTTTAGTTTAATTGGTGTATGTATAAATGTTGTGTTTAAAAATGTATTTTTTATAATAGGAGCTACTTTGAATAGAGTTTCTGCTGTCGCATGTATGGCTGTTATTCGTTTTGGTATTATCACCTTTTTTAATTCTTTTATCAGATTTTGTTCTGACGTATAATTTATTGTATGTCTTACTCTATTGAGAAAAACTGTACGTGTTCTTACTTCATTGATGTGTTTATTTGGTACTAGATCAATTTGTATACCATATGCCTTAAATGGGGTATGAACAGTTTTAAATATAGTTTCTACAGATGATTCGGCTGAATGTATGGTGTCTTCTGATGTCGTACTTAATACATTTACAATGTGTCTTGACAATGCGTCTGCTACTACGTTTTCTTTACCTGGCTTATACTTAAGTTTAGCACCATATTCTTCAATTATATTCTTCCAGCGTTTCAGCTTTGTGTTTGGATATTTATCCGAAATGGAAAATGTTAATGACTGATGGTCAGTAAATATTGTTAAGTCTGGACTTCCGTAAACATAGTTCCTGAATTTTTGTAGTGCCCAAATTATGGCTAATAATTCTTTTTCGTTGGTACTGTAGTTTTCCTCAGTACTTGTCAAAGTTCTACTGATAAAAGCAATTGGTTTACCTAGTTGTGTTAGTACTGCACCTAAAGCTACGTTTGATGCATCTGTCGTGAGTTCAAATGGTTTATCAACTCTGGGTTGTTGAAGTTCCACTTGTTCCTTTAAACAATTTTTTAATTTAATGAACGCATCTATGGCTGGTTGATCTAATTTTATTATAGTATTTTTACTTTGATTTTTTGTAACATTACCATTTTCTCCTCTCAAATGAACAGTAAGTGGCATAGCTATTGTTGCATAGTTCTTTACAAACTTACGGTAGTAACCTGTCATTCCTAGAAAACCTCTAAGTTCCTTTAAATTTTGCGGAATGGGCAGTTTATTTATTGCTTCAATTTTTTCTGGATTTGTTGAGCTCTTTCCATGCTTAATTACATGTCCTAAATATTCAACTTCTGTTTGAAAAAACTTACTTTTATCTTTGGATATTCTTAGAGTTGCCTTATTTAGGGCTTCGAAGACAATTTCAATATGTTTCATATGCTCATCAGCCGATGATGAATATATTAAAATGTCATCAATATAGACATAAGCAAATTTTCCAATGTAATCACGAAGTATTTCATCTACGCATCTTTGAAAGATGGCAGGAGCATTTTTTAAACCGAAAGGCATTCTTTTATATTCATAGTGACCACCTAAGACAGAGAAAGCTGTCTTTTCCTGATCAGAATCTTTAATTTTTATTTGATGGAATCCTGATTCCAAATCAAGTGTTGTAAACAATGAGGCCTGTCCTAAATTTTGCAGTACTGTTGTAATATCTGGTATAGGGTATCTATCTGAAATAGTATTTTTATTTTGCTTTTGAAAGTCTAAGACCATTCTACGCTTGGGTTGACCTGATTCGTCTAATCCTTTTTTAGGGACTATCCAAATCGGTGAGTTGAAAGTGCTATTACTTTTTGAAATGATACCTTCATCAAGTAATCTTTTAACTTCCTTATTAACAAATTCATTGTCAGCTATTGGGTATGGGTACTGTTTTGTATAAATAGGATCTTCTGTCACTGTTCTAATTGTCGCTTCCAGTAGATTTGTAAAAGGTAATGGCCCAATGCCATTGTTTTCTTCCATTAAATGATCTATTCTTCTTCTATATTTTTCATACTTTTCATTAACTAAATAATTAATTTTAATTGTTTCCTCTTCCCCTAATTTAAATATCATTTTATCTAAATCTATTTTTCCTTTTAATGTTTTTAATCCTTTGTAACCTAATAATATATCAAAATCTTTTAATTCATCTGTTTCGTAAAAATCTAATATTTTATTAAATATTTGAGCAGTTTCTTTTTTTTCCAAAATAGATGTACCGTGAATTGAATAAACCTTAACGTTTTCTTTTAAATTTTCAGATTCGCTTAACTTAATTTCTGTATTTACATAGTTATGGGTTGCACCTGTGTCAACCAGTACAAGATAATCTCTACTACCGTCTGACAAGGTGAGACAAGGCAACCCGTGTCTTAGTTTAAATGCTTAAAATTATTTCTCTTTTTACTTACAATATTTGATGAATTTCCAGTTTCTACACACATGTCATCTTTGTCATCTATCATACATAGGTTATTCACTCGCATAGCTTTTTGATGCTGGTAATTACCACTGGGTTCTCGTTGCCTTTTAGGTACATTGGAGTTGTAGGTACCTTGTTGGTTGAAACTCGATTGTTGCTGGTTATATTGTTGTTGTTGTGTTGATACGTTGTTGATCCAAGGTTTTGGTACAAACTGTCGAGTATTTCCTGATGATATATCCATTTGTTCCGGACGAGTATAATTCTGTTGATGATGATGTCCATGTTGCTTAAATGTTGTTATATTTGGACGTCTTTGAAATTCTTGTCTGGGCTCTTCATAGCTTAGATTTAATCGTCTATGTTCATTATCATGCTCAATTGTTCTCGAAATTGCATATGCATGTTCTAGATCCTTAATTTGGTTACCATAAAGAGTGGATCTTATATAAGAGTTTTTAATTCCATCTTTAAATACTCTGACTGCTTCCTGAACAGCTTCTTCCATCATTATCTCAATTGTATTTTTTGGATGACCTGACATCGAAATTTTTGACGTGATGAGAGTCAGGGATCTGTTTATGTCATCATGATACTGGCTTAGAGTTTTATTGCCTTGTTGAAGTCTTCTCAATTCGTCTTGTAATACATAGATGGGTCTTTGATCTGCGTATGTGTAGTCTAAACGATTTTTTATAGCCTCCCAATTAAATATTGTGTTGTGATTTATAAGGACATCTGATGCAGATCCTCGTATTTTTGTCTTTACTATTGATAAAGCTTCACAATACCTGTTTGAAAATTCATGTTGTTTTATTCCATCCATCAACCTTGAGACGTCTTCTCTCCATGATCGGTATTCTAGTTGATTGCCATTAAACTCAGGCAATGTTTTAAATACATCCAAATTAATTTGTTCCGGGGTATTATATGTCATCATAACGGCTCGTAGGGGTTGTGGTATGATTGTTTGTAGGTTGGGTGCTTGATTTAATCTTCGTTCAAGTTCCTCATTTTTTTCATTCAATGATTGCATGGTTAGCTGCATACTTGCAATTTGTTGTATCAAAGCTTCCATGTTTATTTGTAGGTTACCAGGATTAGCCATATTTTCTTCTTCCGTTAATCTGTTACTATCGAAAACTTTTTGTCTTTGTTTCTTCATTAATTGTTCACCTTAATTTTTCTAATTTAAATTTTTTCTAGCGCACAAATTTACTTTATTGTGGTCAGAGCTTACTTAAATTTTTTCTGGAGTCTTGAGTTACTTTACAAGAGTCAGTTTTAGTATCCTTGTTGCGGCAAGGATGAATATCGTGGTCCGCCTCGTGAAGAATTACAATATATTATTCTCCTGGCAGGATCGCCAGTTAAGTTTTCTATTTATTATAGAATTAAAAAAAATATTTTTTTTCTGAACGACGTGCGCTCAACTTTTATTTATTTTCTCTTAATTCTAATGAGTATGTCTTAGTACACATGCTAATTCCAAACTGACTATTCTCGTGAATAGTTTGTCTTATATATTAAATATGTAAGTATTGATAAGGATTAGTTACTCATCGTTATCAATATGCTTACAAGCTGTTTATTTCTTAAATTACTTTGTTTAGATATTTTTTAGGTACTTATCATATATTCTTTGTTACATAAAATTGTGTTCTTATCATATATTCTTTGTTACATAAAATTGTGTTCTTATCATATATTCTTTGTTACATAAAATTGTGTTCTTATCATATATTCTTTGTTACATAAAATTGTGTTCTTATCATATATTCTTTGTTACATAAAAATGTGTTCTTATCATATATTCTTTGTTACATAAAAATGTGTTCTTATCATAACTAAGTATGATAACATAATCTGCTTAACTTAAGTGTTAAGTTGATTCAATTCAAGGTTACGAGTATCTTTCTTAAAAGATAAAATTTAAATAATCAATCTACATACTCGTGTACCTTAACTCGCACGAGTATTTGTGTTTTCTGTTAAATTCATTTCAATTCAATTTGAAAATATGGACACAATAGTCTTTTTTGAAGTAGTGAAGTAGTGATTGCTCTGATATGCGGATAGAAAGAACAGCTTTGCGCTATAAGTCTGAAGATGTGTTAAAATGAATGATAGAGAGAATTTTTTTTTATTTCTTTTGGAGCACGTTGGCCTGAGCCACTGGCAAAGTCGTTATTTTCTTTCATAGTACATTGGCCAATGATTCCATTTGCACTTTATTTGTGTATTTGTCGCTTTTATTCCTATAAACAATTTTATTTATTTTTTGTGGGTTAGCAAATCTACGTATACATACTTATGTATTTCGTTGGCTGCTAACCCACAACAAATAAATAATTTTTTTTAAAATATAAATTCTTGATTATTTGCTCGAATAAATGTCATATTTTATTCCTATAAATATAAAATTAAATAAAACAAATTAAAATACATTTTCTTTGTGCGAAATTTAATCCTTTTTCTTACATTTTTGTTCTTTCCGTCAGCTTTTCGTCATAAAATGTTAGCGTAAGTAAAATGAAGAAAAATATCTACATTGCGTAATCAATAATATGGCAATACCGCGATGACTGAGATGATACCGCAAGAACGAAAAGATACCGCAGCAACGAAATGAATAATTGCAAATTTTTTTTTCCGCACGAAAAAACGTTTCCGTACTTGCAAAACGGAATGAAGAATTACATCCATTGCATTAATGAAAATTCAAATTACTAAGAGTAATTTTTTTATGTTAAAAAATATTATTATTTTATCCAATCAGTTTAGCAGAAAAAAAAACTTGGTTAAATATTTAATATTCTTCTCAATTAGTATCCCCTTAACGAAAATTGTAAAGATGGACAATTAAACGCTGATGAGAGGTGTAGGGGCCTCGAAATCGGTACTGATAGGTTCTGCTAAACTGATTGGATGTAATAATAATATTTTCCAACATAAAAAACTCTTAGTAATTTTGAATTTTCATTAATTCAATAAAACTGAACTTGAGCTTGATAATATTACTTTTCATATATGCATCAATAGTTCAAATAATAATTACGTTTATTCGTAATATTAATAATATAAATATATTAATTCCGCTTGGGTACGAGCTATAAATACCCTAATAACAAGGGTCACAGTAATATATGAATTTCCCTAATATAGAGTAAAAATAACAAAAACGTTAGAATGCAAAGTAGAATACTTTGATGATAACGGACTATGAGTTTGTGTTGATTATTAGTACTTTCCAAACAGTAACGAGGGAATTTCGTACTAACCAGCACTGTTTCAAGGTAGAATAGAAAATTAATTAAAAATGAATTCTCATATTCTATTTCTCTTGAAAACTGGTTAAATAGTTGATATTCTTCTCAATTAGTATCCACTTTACGAAAATTGTAAAGATGGACAATTGAACGCTGATGAGAGGTGTAGCGGCCATGAAATCAGTACTGATACGTTCTGCTAAAAACTGATTGGATATAAATAATAATATTTTCCAACATAAAAAACTCTTAGTAATTTTGCATTTTTATTAATTCAATAAAACTGAACTTGAGTCTGATAATATTACTTTTCGTATTTTTTTTTTATATATTTGTTTATTAAATTCAAAGTCCTTATAACTGTAAAAAACAATAGTTGGTTAGATTAAGTTAAGATATACAATGGCCCTACATCGAGCTCTCTAGTCTTTTAAATATAGCAATATTATTTGTTTTTTACAAAATGTTTATTTTCACAAATGATACATATATACATATATGTATGTATACATATATGCATTAATATATATTTATATATATATATATTTTACCTGCGCTAAAATTTAATTATACCTAAATTGTAATAAATCTTACCTGATCTAAATTCTTATTCTACCTAAAATTGAAATAAATATTAACTATTGAAATCAACATACATACATATATGATTGATTCGTTCTGAGAACGAGATTTACATATTACACTTTTAGGTAGGTATAATTAAACAATATGAAGCAGGTATGTATGCCTTTCACGATGGCTAAATAATTAATAATTATAATGATTTTTGCCGTCCTCGTCAAGACCATAAAAAAAACGGTTTTCACCTTCGCACAGTGGTGCGAAACCGGAATTTTTTGGAAATCATATTGCCTAAACTGTAATTTTAATTGTATCGATGAGAAACTTCTACAGATTGGTCAGAATGAAATCCCAAACAGAATGAGTGAAAAAAAAAATTTACACCGAAAAAAATTGTTGGGTCAAATTTTCAACAAAATTCAAAAATAAAAAAAAAAATGTTCGAAAAATTTAAAAAAAAAATTTATTTTAATTCTTCTTTTATTTCTGATAAATACACTATGATTAGTTTTTAAAATAAATTATAGGGTGGTCCGAACAAGAATTATAAACGTAAAATTTTCATGATTTTTCGATATTTGTTTAATAACTCTGAAATTTTATATAAAACCAAAATCTATTTCATTTCTTATTTGAAAGGTGGCAATAAAAGCTTTAATTTGATACCGGTTTTAAGTCAATAGCTTCAGTTTTAAGACAGTTATGCTCATTTTTGTGGAGTGCTAGAATAGATGTAGAATAAAAAAAAACTTTGAAGATACTATTTTATAACACAGGCATATTTTATTGCATTCTACAGAAAAATTACAAATTATCAGTCATCTACCAATAAGTTCATTGCTTCCTCTGATAATTCCAGGTGTTTCTTTTCTTTCAGTATTCTCCTACTTGTGATTGCGGGATCAGAATTGGCGAGCAGATAATGTAATATGTCTTCACAATTGTCTTTTCTTGATGTTTTCCTCGCATGGTAAAGCCTTATGTTTCTGAAGTCCTTGTTTCCTGCTTCCAATGCTTCTTCTGATAGTTGGCCAATGGGGACCAAAAATGAACGAATTATTTCAGCTCCATGAATAAGAACCTTGTGGACAGTTGGTGGCATATAATGCCACGAATATTTCTTTACATAGAGACCAGCAGTTTCTTTTCCGTACTTCGAGAACTTATCGCAGTCTATCTTATATCCAGAAGTTATAGCTTGAAGAATACTAGAAAGCATTCTTATAAGTTCGGTATCTACTCCTGTGGCCAGAGCGGTTTTCTCAGGATCACTAAAGAATTTCCTTGCTGTGTTACCATCATTAGTTGTTCCACTTCCTTGTTTCACAACATCAACAGTTATTTGGAGCTGATCTTTCAGGTTTTGTTGAACTTCCTTTTTTCTTTGATCTCTAATAATCTTCTCATCTTCACTGAGCTTAGTTCTCTTTGTTTACCCTGCCTTGCGCACAGTGATTTGATAAGCAATGTTCAGTAGGGTTTCCATAAATCTTATTCTACAATGTAATGTTGATAATCCAAATCTATAAGCTTCCTGATTGGCGCGCACAATATACCAAGCAGGAAAATAAACTACCTCGACGTAAAGGCCGCATTCCACCATTATAACAAAGGGGGAGAGAGAGCGCGAAAGAGAGAGAATAAAATAGTAAAACAACAGAGAGAGAGAAAGGTACCACCACAAGCTAAAAGAAAACACTATATAAAGACGGACACAAACTCGGGTTAATTAGTGACAAAAAAGAAAACACTGAAGATGGCGATTAGCCGAAATCGGTCAGAAAATAATAAAAATTTGACGTGGGATGACGGAAAGTCACACGAAAACCAATATGATTAAATTACAGCCCGTTTTTGTAAAACAAAAGTCTTCTCACACGAAATTTTGTTTTGTAACGATATCGTTTTAAATTTGGATCTTATAAAATGTTAGAAAGCTTTCGTTTATTCACTTTTGACATGTATAAAGCTTTTTGCTTTCGTAAAGGAACATTATTGCCAATGCGTTCGTTTTCATAAATTTAAATTTTTTTTCTCATATAAACGTACTGTGTTTGGTGTTAACTCTATAAATCAAATGTTTTTTATTTACAAAAAATAATCTTGAGTTCAAAAAAGGCTCCATGAAAAATGGCCCGAATTGAAAAATTTTCACAAGCTGAAAAATTATGAATAGCACCTACAAAAAATTAAAAATGGTCCAATAATTTATTTTGTTGCTTTAAATGGAAAAATTGCTGAACGAGCTATAACCCAAAAAAATTAACTCCCTCAAGTGCACTGAGACCGCAAAAAAATGAAACATATTCTTACACTGTTCTATTATGTAATATTTTGTGGCCGAATGACAGGAATGCTGTCTTTGGAAAGCATCTTCGTTTCAGGAAATTCAATAGTGGGGAAAATCTGCAATACGGCGGAATACCAACTATTCTGGGAGTCTTTAGTTATCAGAGCAAAATATATCATTTGGTTTATAACCAATGAAAAATGCACCCAGAAGGTTTTGTTAAAAACAAAAATAAAAACTTTTGGTGCAATTTACAATTTTTGTTATTTTATTTGGGGCCATTTTTAATTTTGGTATTATTTGTCACTTGTAGTAGGGTGTGATGGTAGCTGTCACACTTTCTGCATGTGTCCATAGAAGTACAGCCCTAAGAGGCTGTGGCTACGTTGAAATGTGTAGTTTTTATTGTGAAATGTGTAGTGTTTAAATCTTTCCCTATAGCCCTTGGTTATTTTTAGTAGCTGTCAGGGTTTCAGCTGATTTGTAAGGCGTTCAAAGGAACTGCCGAATTAATGGAGATTAAAACAAAAGGCAAACAAGTGCCGAATTCAGTTGCTTGTAATAATCTGATTTTATTTACAATTTGTTCTAGCTTATATACTAAAATTTCTTAGGTCATTGAGTGATTTCTGAATCACTCAATATTTTACAAATTCATAAATAAAAGAAAATAGAAATTAAAGTTACAATTATCAAATATTATATTACATCTTAAATTTACATGTGCCAACAATAATGCAAGCAAACAATATTCTTTTGACCCACTTCAACATGTGTAACCCAAGCGTTTATTGTTTGTTGGTTGTACTACTTTGTTGAAGTTGGTATGTATACATTTTGCATATTGTATGGCGACATGGGTACACTACACCCTCACCGCTAAGAGAAAAATTAGGGGATTGATTTTTCTTGATATTCATAGTACTGACAATATTTGTAAAATAATTCTTAATTTCTATTTACATATGTTATAGTTTTACAAAGTAATTCTTAATATAGTTATAATTTTATAATTTACATAATTCTTAATGTAGTATTTAATATTTTTATAATTTTTACAATAGTATTCTTATAATTTTTAGTGTTTATTGTGTACTTAATTATTGTTTCTAAAGCCTATATATGGTTTTAATTGATTATTATGGAATTCTTTTTCAATTCCGTCGTAGTTTATTATAGTATTTACACAGTTATGTCTAATTATTTTATATGGGCCTTTGTACGGGCTTTGATTCTTTTTCCTATTTTTTTTCTTTTATTAAAACTAAATCTCCTATTTTTAGATTTAAACTATTGCTATGTCTATTTTCTATGATTCTTTTCTCTCTTGTTTTATCTGTAAGTTCCTTAGCTCTATTCAAAGAATATTTTAATCTTTGTTTCAGCTCTTTTGCATAGTCATCATAATTGTATATTTTGTTATTTTCTGTGTCATAAAATTCTGATGGTAAGCATGGCAATCTACCATATACCAATTTAAATGGTGTGTAACCAGTGTCTATGTGTGGTGCCGTGTTGTAGGCAAAAGTAAAGTAATTTATCCACTTATCCCATTCGTAATCATTTGCTGATGTAAGCAAGAATTCATTGAGAACCCTGTGATTTCTTTCGACCGCACCCATTGTTTCATGGTGGTAAGGGGTTGAGAATGTTTGTTTGATATCAAGTAACGAGCATATGTTGCGCATTAGTTCGTTTTTAAATTCTGTCCCGTTGTCTGATTTGAGCACTTTAAATTTACCGTATTTTAAAATTAATTGTTCTACTAGTGTTTTGGCAGTTGTAAGTGCGTCTTTTGTTGACATTGGGTGAGCAATAACGAATTTCGTTAGTTCGCATTGCATTGTCAATATGTATCGGTATCCGTTTGAAATACGAAGAGGTCCTACAGTATCAATTGATATTATCTCAAAACTGTTGCTTGGGGTGTCCGTTAATGTAAGTGGTTCTTTAATGTGTTTGGTTTGTTTGTTTATGTTACATTTGTCACAGTATTTTACGAATTGCTTTACCATCTTATTCATGTTTTTCCAAATGTACCGCTGTTTTAATTTAATAATTGTTTTTCTTATTCCTAAGTGGCCTGCGTGTGTGGCATTGTGGAATTCATCGATGAGTTTATATTTCAGTATGTCATCTGTTATTCTTGTTGGGGCGTTATATATTAATATTTTTAGTTGAGGTCTTTTGTTGTTTATTCTTATCCTTGCATATGCTTCTTTTAAATCCTTGATTGTATATATTTTAAATATCATATCATTTTTTGCTAGCGCTAATTCTTTAATATTTTCTTTACTCATTTTGGATAACAGTTTCCTCAGAATCGAATCTAGTTTCGCTGAGTTATCGCTGAATCTTGCATGCATATTATCTTTATTCTTGGAATGTAACTTCTTCATAATCAAATCTTGTTTTGATGAATTATCGTTACTTCCCTCATTCATATAATTTTTCTTTTGGGTACGTGATTTCTTCATAATCGAATATTGTTTCGATGAATTATCGTCACGTCCTATGTGTACAGTATTATTTTCAATTGTTATGTCGACTTCCTCTGTATTTTCAAATTTATTAAACTGTAATTTCTTCATATTCTTGACGTCATTTATGGATGTGCATTCCCATATTAGAAGTTGATCAGACTCCTGAGAGATGCATCTTCCCATGTTATTCCTATTCGCGTGCGCTTTATCTATTTTTTTATTATCATCAACTTTATTTTCCTCGTTTTTTGTAACTTTATTTGCCTCTTTTTCACTTCTCTTTGTCATTGCCCTTGTGCTTATTAGAATTCTCTTTTCTTTTTCATCATTTTCCAACGGTATCATTTGTTTTAGTATGTCTGAGTTTATTTCTATTCTTGATAATGCGTCCGCATTAGTGTTAATTTTTCCTTTCTTATAAATTATCGTGAAGTCATAATCGCTTAAATCTAGTCTAATTCTTGTCATTTTCGATGAAGGATTCTTATGTGAAAATAGTGATATCAATGGTCTGTGGTCTGTTACCACTATGAATTTTTGACCGTATAAATATGGTTTGAAGAAATTTATTCCCCAGTGAATTGCGAGCAATTCTTTTACAATGATGGGTTTGTTCATATCATGCTTTTGAAGTGATTTACTTGCGTAAGAAATAGGTAAATCTTTTCCAATTTCACCTTGTGATAAGACTGCTCCTAGTGCGTAGTTTGAGGCGTCAGTCGTCAAAATAAAAGGTTTGTCAAAATTTGGGTACTGCAAAATTGGTGGGTTCATTAATTTTTCTTTTAGGGTATCAAAAGCATTTTGGCATTCATTTGTCCATAGAAATTTTATTGATTTTCTCAATAGCATATTTAAGTGTTTTGCAATGTCCGCAAAATTCGGTATGAATTTTCTATAATAGTTGCAGAATGCAACGAAACGTCTAACTTCGTCTGCGTTCTTGGGTGTTGGGTAATTTTTAATAACTTCATATTTAGCTGGATCTGTTTTCACGCCGTCCTTTGTTATTAAATGTCCTAAGTAAACTACTTCTGGTCTCAAAAAACAACATTTCTTTGGATTCAGTTTTAAGTTGTATCGTTGAAGTCTGTCTAAAACTTTGACAAGATTTTCATTGTGATGGTTCAAACTACATCCATAGACAATTATGTCATCGACATAAAGAAAAGCTTCTGAATCAAGTCCTGAAAGTGCTATCGTAAGCATTCTCTGAAAACTATTTGATGAAATTTTAAGTCCAAATGGTAGTCTTTTAAATTGGTAGTGTCCCTGTTGGGTAGAGAAAGCTTTAAGTGGTCTTGAGTCCTTGTCCAACTGAATTTGGTGAAATGAGCTAGTCATGTCAAGAGTCGAAAACCATTTAGCTCTTCCTATTTTATCCAAAATATCCTCTAATCTAGTTAGTGGAAATTTGTCATTAACTATTTTGTCATTTAACTTTCTAAAGTCTACAACAAGTCTCCATTTTCGTTTGTCTTCTGTATTCTTTTTGGGTACCAAAAGAAGTGGAGCATTGTAGGGGCTAATTGATGGTTCTATTATATCGTCATGTAACATTTTATGTACTTGTTCATTTATTATGTCTGTGTGCGAGTGGGGTAGTCTGTAGTTTTTTATATACACCGGAGTGTTATCTGAAGCTGCTATGTTTTGTTTATAAAAATTGTTTACAGTTAATTTCTCATTCTCTAAATGAAATACATTTTGATATCTTCTGAATATGTTTATTAATTCTGATTTTGCATATTCATCAGTATTATTTAATTGCAAGTAATTTAGAATTTGTTTAAAGCGTTCGTCATTGTTTCCATTTGTGTAATTTAATATGGTCCGAGTTGGCAGGATCGCAATGAAATGTGTAGTTTTTATTGTGAAATGTGTAGTGTTTAAATCTTTCTATACTTGTCCGAAGGCAGATTTTTTTCCGAATCAATATATCTGTCACCAAAATCAAATGAGATCATATTGAATACAGCCCTGAAATCCCCTCTTTTCGTGAAAATTTTGTATATTTGACTTCTAAAATCAATTAAAAATCAACGGGCCAACATAAAAATAAGCTTTATGTGTTTTTTGTTTACTTGGAATGTCTGTGACAAAATTGCATCATTAAAAACACTGAAAAAAATAATCGGAAAAACGTTACTTTTCCACTAGCCGCAACACAGTGCTTCGGGGTGTTTTGACGTTTGGAAATATTCCAGTGGGTAGCAGATAGTATGAATCTTTTACAATATATTTCAGAGTTGTAAAATTAAATGGTTTTGTTAGAGGTAAGTATACATAAGTGTTTGGTTAATAATTAAGGGTTATTTCAGTTCAATTCACAATATATGGACACTTAAGTATTGTCCAAGCTATTTTGGACATGGCGCCGGCCTTGCCTCAGGCAACATGTTGCTTGGCGCACAAAACGGTATCGAGTGACTTAATAGCCTCCACTAAGATGTGTGTGTCCGGAGTGATAGCGGATGTAGATGGTGGTTGTAAAGATGATGAATTTTGTTGTGGTGGTGACTTTTTTATATTTGATGATGCCGATGGTTGACTTTTCCGTTGACGCAAATCTGCGGTTCTTATGCCTCTTGGCGGCTTGGAGCATTGCGTCCTTGGATGTAGTAGGGTGTGATGGTAGCTGTCACACTTTCTGCATGTGTCCATAGAAGTACAGCCCTAAGAGGCTGTGGCTACGTTGAAATGTGTAGTTTTTTTTGTGAAATGTGTAGTGTTTAAATCTTTCCCTATAGCCCTTGGTTATTTTTAGTAGCTGTCAGGGTTTCAGCTGATTTGTAAGGCGTTCAAAGGAACTGCCGAATTAATGGAGATTAAAACAAAAGGCAAACAAGTGCCGAATTCAGTTGCTTGTAATAATCTGATTTTATTTACAATTTGTTCTAGCTTATATACTAAAATTTCTTAGGTCATTGAGTGATTTCTGAATCACTCAATATTTTACAAATTCATAAATAAAAGAAAATAGAAATTAAAGTTACAATTATCAAATATTATATTACATCTTAAATTTACATGTGCCAACAATAATGCAAGCAAACAATATTCTTTTGACCCACTTCAACATGTGTAACCCAAGCGTTTATTGTTTGTTGGTTGCACTACTTTGTTGAAGTTGGTATGTATACATTGTGCATATTGTATGGCGACATGGGTACACTACAACGTGCTAGACAGTTGGCACAATATTTGTGCTTGTCCAACACTTTCACTCGTTTGTTTACGTTCATCATTAGAAACTTGCTGCAAAATCTTAATGCGTGAAACTTATGGCACAAAGCGCATTTGTATAGTTCTCGATCCCGATAGTTTCGACTCCTGCTGCTAACTTTTCCACGTTTACTTGCGGAAGAGGTTAGTACTGGGCTGATTTCAGGTGGCGTTGAACCTGAATGTTCATCATTCAGAAGAGGTAAATAACACAGTTTGACAATTGGCCGAGTTATGATTCCGGTGCAGGTGCGGACATCCGCAGTACGTTTGTTATTGTCAGAGCCAGAGAAGGTTCTTTCAATTCGGCCTAAACGCCATTCATGAGTTGGTTGCAAATCGTCCATTACGACTACTAGGTCCCCGACATGAAGGTTTGGAGAAGAATTCTTCCATTTGTAACGTTTATGTAGATTTTTGAGATAATCCTGTTTCCATCTTATTGAAAACTGATGGTGGAGTGCCTTGAGCTTCTCCCACCTGTTTATAAGGGAACAAGTTTAAAAATTTTGCTCCGGGAACGCCAGCAAGGGTGTTCCTCTGAGAAAGTGCCCTGGCGTTAATGCAGTTAAATCTTCTGGATCTTCTGATAAAGCCGATATAGGTCTTGAATTGAGAACGCCTTCAATTCTGGCTAAAATGGTGGTAAACTCCTCAAACGTAAACCGCTGAGCACCGCCTTCCCTCTTGAAATGATATTTAAAACTTTTTACGGCTGCTTCCCATAAGCCGCCCATGTGAGGAGCATGCTGTGGAATGAACTTCCACTCAAAACCATGAGTAATATATTTTTGGGTTATATCTTGGGCGTTGGTTTCGACAAAGGTGGCGAATTCTTTTGCGAGTGCTCTGCTGGAGCCGAGAAAGTTTCTGCCTTATCGGTTACTACCCTTTGGGGTAGACCTCGCCGCCCAATGAAACGAGCAAATGCGGCTTCAAATGCTGCAGAAGAAAGATCAGAACAGGGTTCTAGGTGCACAGCTTTTGTACTGAAACAAACAAAAATGCTAACATATCCTTTGATATAGGGAGATTTTCATAAGGACGACGTCTTAAGTTCAAATGGGCCAGCAAAATCCACACCTGTTATTTGGAATGGCAAGGACAAGTTGCACCTTTCTGGTGCTAATGGGGCCATGATTTGATTAGTTGGCTGTTGCTTGTATATAATACAAGTTTTGCAGTGGTGTATTATTTTCTTTACACGCTGCTTGAGCCTCGAGATATAAAATTCAGTCTGAATCATTCTGCACATTAAAGCACCATCTGCATGGTGAAGAAGGGTATGCATGTGTACTAAATACAATTGACATAGTCTTGATTTACCAGGCACTATGACTGGATATCGCTCATTGTAAGGAAGACCGGATTGGGATAGTCGACCATTGACCCGTAACAGAGAATTAGAATCCATAAAGGGATTGAGTGGTTTCAACAGGCTTTTATTAGTCACTTGTTTCGAGGTTTCTACTGATTTATATTCTTCTGGAAAGAACGATTTTTGAGCTAAACTGATAAGGCGTGACTTAACGAACCTCATTTCATGTTGCGTCAAATCACCTTGTGGGTTTCGATCACTTTTATTTCTTCTCTTTTTTTTGGCTCTGTTAAAGAATCTAAAAATGTAACATACAGCCCTTAGTGCTCTGGGATATGATGAAAAGTTGGCTAACACATCAATTATCTCAACTTGGGTGCTTAGGGATATGGTTTCGGTCGGTGTCTTTGCCGTATGGTTGGGATTTCTTCTTGGCCACTCTGAATGAGGTTTTGTTAACCACAAGGGTCCATACTAGTGATGTTACGAATACTCGTATTCGTATTCGACTATTCGCCTGTTTTAAGATATTCGTATTCGTATTCGTATTCGCCAAATTCAAGCGAATATTTTTCGAATAATTTTCCCATACATTTTCCAAAAAAAAAATCATACAAAAGTTTAAAAAAAGTACATAAAATGTAAAAAAATATATTAATTTTTATTAAAAAAAACCCATTGTATTTCACGCAAAGTAATAACCTTCTTAAAAGAACAAACAAAAATATATATAAATTATAATTTAAGTTGTCTCAAATGTATTAATAAAATTATAAATGATTTCGCTGCAGTGAATTGAACAAAGTACATCATCTATCGGCAATAAATTTTAATATACTCGTATAACTTAAACAGCGAGAGGTCAAAATGGGCATGCAGAGGAACACCACAGGGCGGGGTGATCTCTCCACTGCTATGGCTTCTCGTTGTTAACACAATTCTTCTCAGACTGGACACTGCGGGAGTGAAAGCTGTGGCTTATGCGGACGATGTAGTAATAATGGTATCAGGGATGTTCACGGACGTGATAAGTGATATCATGTCCAGTGCCTTGGGTACACTCAGCAAATGGGCTACAGGTTGTGGTCTAAGTGTGAACCCTAGCAAGACGGAGCTGGTACTTTTTACTACTAAGACCAAAGTCCAGAGCTTTAGACTCCCTCGGCTACATAATCGGGAACTGTCTCTATCGGACAATGCAAAATATCTAGGAGTCATCCTGGACACAAAACTATTGTGGAAACAAAATGTGCAACACAGGGTCAAAAAGGCCACAGTTGCCTATTACTCCTGTCGGAGGATGTTTGGCTCCAAATGGGGCCTAACCCCTAACATGCTTAAATGGATGTACACAGCAATTGTACGTCCCATATTAACTTACGGATCAGTAGTATGGTGGCCCGCCACAAATAAGAAATATGTGGTGGACCAACTATACAGAATACAGAGATCTGCTTGCATCGGGATTACTGGATGTTTACGTACTAGTCCTTCAGAGGCTCTGAATGCTATGCTAAATCTGATTCCGATCGACCTTCATGTATTGGCGGCATCCTCAAGCAGTGCGGCAAGACTAGCGGCATCTGGGAGGTGGAGATCAAGGACCTATGGCCATGCCAAAATCCTAGATCAGCTACCACCGACACTGAGGAAACCCACCGATTACATGGTACCTCATCTGGACTTTGACAGTACGTTCAAAGTTCTTATTCCATCCAGACGGGAGTGGAAGGGGGGAAACATAGAAAAAGACTTTAACTTCAGGACGTATACTGATGGATCAAGAATGATCTGCGGTGTGGGCTCTGGAGTATTTTCGAGTGACCTTGGAATAAAACTCTCATTCCGACTTCCTGATGAAGCTAGTGTATTTCAGGCGGAAATATTGGCCATAAGGGAGGCGTGTAGGGTTTTGATTGACAGGGGTGTCCAAGGAAGAGTCGGCATCTTTGTCGATAGCCAAGCGGCACTTCTGTCTCTAAGGTCACACACTACTTTTTCTACCTTAGTTAGCCAGTGCAAGGACGCGTTATCCAGACTAGGTAGTCAGACTGACGTTACCCTCATCTGGGTTCCCGCACATAGCAACTTCCAGGGCAACGAACAGGCGGATGAACTGGCCAGGGCTGGATCTGCCATGGACGTCTCCATTGCTGAATCGGTAGACATGCCATTTGGCAGTATTAGAAATCTCATTCTCAACCATTTCAGGCAGAAAGCTGAAGACAGGTGGCGTAGGTTGAGCACGTGCAAGGTGGCTAAGAAAATGTGGCCTTACTACAACGTTAAGCGCACAACACAACTAACTAACAGAAACCGTAGGGACATCTCGAGGCTCGTCGCAGTATTGACGGGGCACTGGGTTATCGGGAGACACGCTAACAGGATGGGCCTTTCCTACAATGCGTTCTGCCGTAGTTGCCGGGATCAAAGCAAAGAGGAAACGGTCTTCCACTTTCTTTGCGAATGCCCGGCCTTACACCATTCGAGACTCAAATTTCTAGGCAACAGCATAATAGACGATCTCTCGGAGGTATCAGGGATAGGCCTAGGTGACCTCATTAGATACCTTAATTCGACGGGATGGATCTAGAATCTTACTCCGAATCTGAGGCCTGGATTCGGACCTAAATCAGGTTGACACTGACGAGTGGAGTGGTCTGTCAAAACGGAATCTCATTGATTCTACTTGAATGCTTGCGCGTAGCAGGCAGCCACGTAAACCAACCAACCAACCAACCATAACTTAAATGCATGATATTTAAAGAAACTCGGTGAGATGTTTTGATTCTGTTTATATGTAAATGTATAAGGGTGGGAAGCTACAGGAATCAAACTAAAACTTTTTATATATGAAATTCCACTGACACAGGTGGATGCGCCTTCTGCAAAAATATGTTCGCTAAACAGCACTGAATTATTAATTAAAAACCCAAACAGAGTAAGAAAAACGAAATCTGAAAGTATGTAAGTAAAATAATTAAAAAATGTTCTGTAGAGGTTTTCAAATTCGGCATCTTAATGCAATAATAATGTTAAATCACTAAATTTTTTTTTTCATTTATAGTTACTAACGCAAAGGCAGGGATTTTTTCCAATTAAATTTGAAATATAAACCTCAAAAGAAATATTCGTATTCGTATTCGGCGAATACTGTTTTAAATATTCGTATTCGTATTCGCGAATACTAAAAATTGATATTCGTAACATCACTAGTCCATACCACCAGAGTAAGTTTTGAGCTATTTCTTGGGGGCTACATCCACGCGTTCCCAGATCTGCGGGATTGTCGTGAGTTGGGACATGTCGCCATGTAAACTTGGGCATTACATTGTGAATTTTTGAGATTCGATTCGCAATGTATGTTTCCCACGTTGAAGGTGGCTTGGAGATCCAACTTAAAGTTATAGACGAATCCGTCTATAGAATTATCTCACTGGGTTCAAATTTTAAGGACGAAATCACATAGTTGGCCAGATTTGCTAACAAAACCGCGCCATTGAGTTCCAAACGCGGAAGTGACACTGTTTGTACAGGCGCTACTTTACTTTTCGCTACTAGCAAGTTTGAGAATACATTATTTGTACCGGTTTGACACCTAATGTATATAGTAGCACAATATGCTGATTTTGACGCATCTGCGAAGCCATGAATTTGTAGCGAATCAGAAGGGAAATATTGAATCCACCGTGGAATGGAGATTTTTTCCACATGAGCTAAGTCTTTATTGAGCTTGTCCCATTTATGTAATGAGTTTGGAAAAATTACTTCATCCCAACTTAACCCCTCCAACCATAGTTCTTGTATGAGAATTTTTGTTTTGATAATTATGGGGGTAGCCATCGTGCAGGATCGAATAATTTTGCTACAGATGAGAGAATCTGACGCTTTGTAACCTTTGCGGATGGAGAAATGCTGTATGAAAATGTGTCAGTGAGCGCATTCCACTTAATTCCAAGGGATTTGGTGGAGCTAGTGTCGTGGAACTGAAGAAACTCTGAATCGTATAAATCGTCTTTATTTAAGTGAGCAAGAAACTGGGGATCGTTTGCTGTGATCTTTTTTAACGGAAGTCCCGCCGATCTCAATGCACAAAGAAGCTGAGTTTGGGCCGAAATTGTGTCCTCTAATGAATAACCACCGGAGAGGATGTCGTCGACATAAGTTTCGGAGCGCAAAATTGATGCAGCTTTAGGATATTCAATTTCTGTGTCTGATGCCAACTAAAGTAGTGTCCGAATTGCTAGATAAGGATCACAGTTTACTCCAAAGGTTACCGTTTTTAGCTGGTAATCTTTTATAGGACCGTCTACTTGGGGCTGATATAAAATCCTTTGAAAGGGTGTATCAGCAGGATGCACTTGGATTTGACGCTACATTTTTTAATTTCGCCACTAAAAACGTATTTGTACTTTCTCCAGTTTAACACTATAGAGATTAGGTTATTTTGGATCGTGGGGCCCGTGCACAAAACATCATTAAGCGAGAAATTAGATTTTGTTTTCCTGGAGGCATTAAACACAACTCTAACCTTTGTTGTTTTGTGCTCCGGACGTACAACAGCATGATGTGGTAAATAAAATGAGTAATATTTACCTTGGGAAACTATTTCACATGATGAGGTTTCTTCCATGTGATCCATAGTTCTGCACTCATTGAGAACATCATTATACTGTTTTTTAAGACAAGGATCTTTTTAGAGTTTTTTTTCCATGTTTGCATATTGAGCTACAGCTATAAATCTGGACGAACCTAGATAGACTTTGTGGGGATGTTCAACCTTGAATGGTAGTCGCACAACGTATCTACCATCATCATTAAGCGTGGTTGTTTGAGTGTAAAAATTTTCACAAAATTCTTCTTCAGACGATTTTGTTTCAGGTACAGGGACTTCTTCCAACTCCCAAAATTTGTTTAGTAGACTATTGAGTTCTATAGTCTCTGATTGAGCAACTGATGTTGTGAAGGACTGTATGGATTGAGTTCTTATCGGGCCGCTGAGTACCCACCCAAATATTGTGTTATATGCCGAGGTTTGGCCACAAACATTTTTCTTTATACCTTCTATGTTGAGACAATGTTCGTAATCGTTGCCTAGTATAAGGTCAATTTGTGACGACTTATTGAAGGTAGGGTCTGCTAGGTCTAATTGTCCAAGTTCTGATAAGATTGGGAATTCAAAGGAATATGCCGGAAGGCTTTTGGTTACTTTCGGCAATATTATGGCTTTTATTGGGACTCTGAGATTGTACTTTTTGGCATACAAAACAAACTTGCATTCTTTAGTTGCAAGTTGTTTTTGACCCCCGATGCCAGTTATTTCAAAATTAGAGTTTTTGTAGGGTAGTTGCAGGCGATTCCGAACCTATTCTGTTAAAAATGTTCTTTGAGATCCTAGATCTATTAGGGCCCTAACTGTGAAAAATTCTCCTCTGACTTCTATTTGCACTATTGCAGTACGTAAGAGAATGTTTTCGTTGTTTGAGGAGCAATTAGCCTGAACTTGTTTAGAGGTTGATGGAAGCTCATCGAGGGAAAGATTTTCCGACATTTGAGTCATATTAGCTGATAAATTTCTATTAATATTGTTGTCATTTGGATTATTGCTCTTTTAAGTAGGCTCAACCGTATGTGCTTTCTCTGATAGATGCAACAAGGTATGGTGGGGCTTTTTACAAATTTGGCAAGTATGTTTGCTTTTGCAATTTGCTTTTATATGGGATAAACCTAAGCAATTATTACAAAACTTATTTTTGAACACGTAATCTATTCTCTGTTGCACTTTGAATGAGCGAAATTTCGGACTATTTCTGAGAGTATGATCCTGATTGCATAAGGTACAGTTGGAATTTATGTTTTCTTGGGATATGACGTATGCACATTAGACGGTTTTTGACTCGTCAAACTGCAGCTATCCTTATAGCTCTTGATATTGGTGACACGTTCTAAAGTTTCGAACCTGTCTATGAGAAACTGTGACATTTGGGACCATTTCGGTAATTCACGTGGTGACGTGAGTGATTGTTCCCATAGGAAAAGTGTTAAATCGGGAAGTTTTGCTGAGATTAACCGAATTAGAATCGGATCCCAACTTTCAACTTGTATTCCAAGTGTCCTCAACGTTGCTAAGGAATCGCTTACGGCTGATTGAATTCTGCGTATTGATTCGCTTTCTTCTTTTTTAGCAACTGGGATATCAAATAATAATTTTATTTGATTATCTACGAGAACGCGTTTGTTCTCGTAACGGGTTTCTAAAGCGTTCCATGCTAGCTCAAAATTGTCGTCTGAGAGGGCATGTCTTTTTACGATAGCACCAGTTTCACCCCTCGTTTTATTACGGAGGTGATACAGTTTCGTGACTGGTGTGAGCTTTGAATGACTTATGTTCACTGCCGTGAACATATCGCGGAATGAGGGCCATTGCTCGTAGCTGCCATGGAACACCTCAGTATCTCAAGGGGGGAGCTTAATGCAGTCGACATTACTGCTTTGAGTATAAGTTTAATAGGGTACTTGATTGGCTTGAGCATATCTTGAAGTCGATTGGATTCTTGGGGTGCCCGGGGCATCTTGGCGCCACTCTCTCAATAAGTCTAAAATCTCAGAGCTGCACCGATAATACAACTCTGTGCATGTTTCAAACTTCTTTTCTGCTTCTTACCTTACTTCGGGGGTAATTGATTGAGTTTGTGACAATATTATACCTTCATAGGACGCTTCTGCTCTGTCCCACCTTCCTTCCAAGTCTTTTAGTTTAACTTCTAACAGGGATTCTGTCTGCTGTTCCCCTTTGGAATTTTGGAATCGTTCACAAAACGCAAGTAAGCGATCAGAATCAAAATGAAAGTGCTCTTCGGCGGTAGGGATGTTATCGTTTAAGGTTGAAGCGGGCATTTTGCTAATTGATTTTCAATTATAGCACTAAGCAATGACCTTGCAGTAGATTCTCTTAGTGAACCTATTTTATCTAGTACCTTTTAGGGTCGGGGCTAATGGATAGCAACAATTTTTTTTTTTTTTTTATAAAGTGTTACCTAGATAGAATAATAGGACTTGGGTTGAGACAGCGCGTTAGAAATTCCGCATGGCCAAATTACTTATCTGTGCAACAGTTTGTATAGTAGCAATACATATATGTATAATTTTGTTTTCTTATAAATTAGTGTAAGGGGCACAACTAATATATTTAATATATATATTTATGTTATATATATATATATATATATATATATATATTATATTTTTAATATATTGAAAAAAAAATATCAATTTGAGTATAAACCAAATAGCAAATGGTGTGATATTTATGTCACTAGGGTTTGAAGTGGTAAAGGTTTGTTCCCACTTAATTAGCCAAAGCCAAAGAAACTAAGTTAAACGTTTACTTAAGCGTTTATATTTATTTAAACCTGGCGCGTTAACAGCTTTATTTCTGATTTGTTGTTTATATTATATGTATATTTTGAATCATAAATCGTTTCTCAATTAAATATTGATTGTTTTACATCTTGCACAATCTGCCCGATGAAAAAAAGTTGGGACTGTTTTGTGCACTAAAAATATTTTTCTCTCTAACTATCTCTAATTTACCCAATCTTGCTATATGGGAAGTGTTTTTATGCCGATTTTGAGTACGGGATTGGTCCTATTAATTATAAGTATACATAAATGAGTCTATTAACTTTATATATATATGTAAGTATATAATTTTTGTTTATTTTCCTGTGGACTGTATACATATATTAACGTTTTATTCCCTCTTTACTGCTGAGACAATTTTATTTACTTTTGTGTAAATTATGATTTTTATTTGAATATGAATGTGTATGAACGAGTAATTATGATAACTACGTAAGAGTGAGAATGATCAAGAGCGCACAATATACGCTTTAAGAGTCTCGCCACTTTTTGAATTTTGGTGCAGCGTTACCGTTCACCCGCCTTTTGCGACTTTTTTATTTTTTTGCGTTTAATTTGCAGTATATTAAAATTTTTTTTCTTTAATCTTCTTCATACGACAGCCAAACTTAAGTAAATATAGTAAGTAATATACGTGAAATATGTATAGAAGCATATATAATGCATCTGTATATGTTATACAATATGATCAAATGGATTTTGCTATAAGCTTTTTGTTTTGTTGCAATTGTTTTTTTTTTTTTTTTTTTATTATGCTTTTATTAATAAAAAACACGTTAAAAGAGATGTTCAACTTTTACTTTTGCATATATATTTATAAATTCCGTTATTATAAAAGTTCCGTTTATTATAAAAGTTCCGTTTAACCTTTTTGGGACAATGTTATACATACGACATACTTATGTATGTATGTATGTATGTACGAAAATTTTAAATTATGTGTAGTTAGAAAATGTGGGTGAATTTGTTTTAATTATGTACTTACATACATACCTATACTTGTATATATGTATGTAGGTTTCTTTTATTTTCCACATACATACCTTTTTTCCATTTTGTTGTAGACGTATTTTATAATTTGTTGTCTGGAATCCACTGTTTTCGAAATTAATTTTTCGTTTTGTACCTATGTATGTATGTATGTAAGTATTTACAACTTAGGTGTTATTTTTGCTGTTGATGTTGTTTTAAATTTAGATTTTTGGCGTGGTACATACATATGTGTTTAAAACCACTTGAGGGTTTTTATTTAATAATTTGTTATATGTATTAGAATTTGTTTATGCCTTTGTAATTTATTCTTTTTCATTTACTTTTTTACAAAATTTTACATTTATTTGAGCATGTACTCAAGTATTTATGTTTAAAATTTTATTTATTTGTAGCGGGTTAGCAATATCTAGATATATTTTTCGTTGGTAGCTATACCAATTCATCAGTAGATGTTCTACCCTTTATGTTTAAAAAATTCCAAAGCTCATCTATTTATACAAAAACTCACAAGCATATTTTTGTGAAATATATGTATATCTAGATATTGCTAACCCGCAACAAATAAATAAAATTTTAAACATTTACTTTTTTAATAATTTTACACTATTCAAGTTTTAATTTGTACTAATAAGGGATTTAGTTTTATATTAATAAGCATGAACGTACTTACATCCCGACGTTTTATACAATACTCGTACTTGTGCTTTTATTCTTTTGTTTTTCTTCTTTACCTCATTCTTCTCCTGTCACAGTAGTTATGTATGTTTAACAATATGAGAGAACAATGTCAGCTTGTTTCTTCACCGGTAGAGGAGGACCATGAATATATTAGTGTAAGTAGCACAACTAATATATTTAAATAGGAATGTTTCCTTGGTGTTCTGAGAACGAATCAATCATATATGGACAGATGTATGTATGTATGTTGATTTCAGTAGTTAATATCTATTTCAATTTTAGGTAGAATAAGAATTTAGATCAGGTAAGATTTATTACAATTTAGGTATAATTAAATTTTAGCGCAGGTAAGATTTACATATTACACTACTAGGTAGGTATAATTAAACTATATGAAGCAGGTATGTATGCCTTGCACCATGGCTAAATAATTAATAATTATAATGATTTTTGCCGCCCTCGTCAAGAACATAAAAAAACGTTTTTCACCTTCGGGGTGTTTTGACGTTTGGAAATATTCCAGTGGGTAGCACATAGTATGAATCTTTTACAATATATTTCAGAGTTGTAAAATTAAATGGTTTTGTTAGAGGTAAGTATACATAAGTGTGTGGTTAATAATTAAGGGTTAATTCAGTTCAATTCACAATATATGGATACTTAAGTATTGTCCAAGCTATTTTGGACATATATATATACATATGTATGTGGCGCCCTGTCAAAATCAAGTACAACCATTCGCCTTACCTACTTGAAAATACATCCAAAAAAGTAAAATGGCAACTGCTCAACACAAATTTCTTCCATTCTAGTTTTTCTCTCACGACGTCAACAACGCGTTTAAACCCTTATTTTAAAATTCAATCATAAGAGAACAGAACTCCAACCTTTTGGTAAAAAGCCTTATCTCATTAATTGGAGAAAATGAGTTCTATGTAACTCCAATTAAGCGCGGCAAAATCAACGAAACTAAAATTCAGGTAACACAAAAAATAATTATAGAAAAATTGTCTCAGATTTTGAGACTAAAAACAAAAACTTTTATACATATCAACTGAAGAGTGCTAAAGGCCTAACAGTAGTTATAAAAGGAATAGATTAAAGCGTGGATCCGGAAGAGGTAAAGTCTGGCCTTGAAAATAGTGGATTCAAAGTCAAAAATGTTTCAAACATTAAAAACAGGGAAAAAATCCCCCAACCTATTTTTAGAGTCGAGCTACAGCCAGGCGACTTGAAAATTAAAAAAAATGAATCGCACCCAATCTATAGCTTAAAATACTTGTTGCATCGAAGAGTTACCGTTGAGATGCCACATAAAAAAACTGGACCTATCCAATGCATGAACTGTCAAGAATTTGGCCATACCAAAACTTATTGCAAGTTGCCTACCGTTTGCGTTGTATGTGGCGAGTTACACAGTACCGCTAACTGTGACAAAATAAAAGGTGATACCAAAGCAAAAAAATGTAGTAATTGCGGCGGAAACCACACTGCCAACTATAGGGGCTGCCCTCTTTATTCTCTTTTTAAAAATTCGTCGAACAGAAAAACCAATGCTACTACCGCTCAGCCCAACACTCCTTTAAACTACCCACAGTTACCTCAACCGTCGTCTAGCCATAATCAATACTCAAATGTTTTAAAGTCTAACACGACTCTTACTCAACAAAAACCTAATAGTCAATCTTCATACGCTAATATTTTAAAGAGTAACCAGATTCCGGCGCAAAAAACTGTACCAGTAAATGAAGAATCAGTAAATACATTCACTCTCAACATGTCCTGTATGATGCAGGAAATGTTGAAAATGCAGTCTACCTTGTTGCAGGCTGTATTGAACAAACCATGAACTTAAGAATCTGTTTTTGGAACGCAAACGGCATCTGCCAACACAAAAATGAAATTGAATATTTTCTTCTGGATAAACAAATCGATGTTATGCTTATCTCAGAAACTCACTTGACGTCCCGAAGCTATTTTCGAATTAGTGGATATAATTTCTACGACACCAAGGATCCTCAAGGTAGAGCTTGTGGTGGCTCTGGAATCCTAATAAAAACTCGAATAAAACACTACCTTCTAAACGACCTTCGTGAAGAATATCTTCAAGCAACGAACATCTGCATTGAAAATTTTAATCAAAAGCTTGTGATATCATCTGTTTACTCTCCTCCCAGGTTTTCAATTTCAGAGAGTCAATATACCGCATTTTATACAACACTGGGGTCCCGTTTTCTAGCAGCTGGTGACTACAATGCTAAACACACATTTTGGGGCTCACGTTTAATCAGTCCCAAGGGTCGTGTTTTGTTTGACACAATTTCAAAAATGGGTTTGAATGTAGTTTCAAGTGGTCAGCCAACATATTGGCCAACGGATCGTCAAAAAATTCCTGATGTTATCGACTTTGGGATTATGAAAGGCGTGCCCAGCGAAATAATTGAAGTAGAAGCATCTCTGGATTTGTCTTCAGATCACTCGCCTACTATTATCACTATTTACTCACACACAACTACAACACCAACATGTGATTTACCGCTGACACCTGCACGTATTAACTGGCTGAAATACAAAAAATATTTTAGTGCTCATTGCACGGAAAATATGCCATTGAGAACACCTGCTGACATAAAAAATTCTATTAGGTTGTTTGAAGCACATGCTAAACAAGCTGCTCTTAATACTTCTTCAATTCAACCAAATCAACAAGCGAGATTTAACAATATTTTTTGTGCAGATGTAGAAAGGCTATTGACTGAAAAACGGAGAGCTCGACGAGAATGGCAACGTTACAGATCGCCTCAGCTAAAATTAAGGCTTAAGGAGTGTACCAAGCAGCTAAGAAAAGTTTTACAATCACAAAAAACAGCTTTGCTTCAAAAATTTCTGCAAGAACTCGATGCAACACCATCAACAGATTATTCGCTGTGGCGTGCAGCCAGAGGACTTAAAAGGCCAGTGATTTGCAAACTACCATTACGAGCCTCTAATGGTGACTGGGCAAGATTTGATGGTGAAAAAGGTGATCTATTTGTTAAGCACCTAGAAAAAGTATTTACCCCGAATATTTCTGCTGATATTGTTGAACTGCCACCAGTCGTCTCTTTACCAGAAATACCGATGAGATTTAACATGACGGAGATTGAAAATACTATTACTAGTCTTAACACCAGAAAAGCCTCAGGTGTCGACAAAATAAGCAACAAAATGCTTCAACAACTGCCTTATATTGCAAAAAGAGTTATACTCTTCATTTTTAATAGTATTCTACGGCTGCAATATTATCCTGCAGAATGGAAGGTTTCGATGATTATTATGATACCAAAGCCCGGCAAGGATCATACGAAGGTTGAATCCTATCGGCCTATTAGTTTATTGCCCAACATTTCAAAACTATTTGAAAAGCTGTATATGAGCAAGCTGATGCCTATAGTGACTAGAAGTGGTTGCATTCCAGATCATCAATTCGGTTTTCGCAGACAACATAGCACTATTGAACAAACTCACAGACTTGTGAACGTAGTTAGAGACACTTTTGAAAAAAAGAAATTTTGCTCTGCGCTCTTTATAGATGTTTCTCAAGCTTTCGATAAAGTATGGCACGAAGGTCTTTTCAACAAATTAACACAAAATCTACCAGCAAACATCGTAAAGCTTTTAAAAAGGTATTTAATGGAACGTAAATTTGTAGTTAGGGAAGGCAATTTTTTAAGCCCTCCGAAGTCGATTGAAGCCGGAGTCCCTCAAGGCAGTATCTTCGGTCCCTTACTTTATTTAATATATGCCTCTGACTTACCGTTAAGCAGTAACATTCATACATCAACATTTGTGGATGATACAGCCTTTCTAATCCTGTAGAAGCTTCCCGCAACTTACAAGAATATATATCCAAACTGGAAAAATGGCTCAAACAATGGCGTATAAAAGTTAACGAGCAGAAATGTGCACACGTCACTTTTACGTTGCGTAGGGAAACATGTCCGCCTATAAAAATTAACACCGAGACTATACCACAACACACTGTAGTCAAATATGTAGGCGTTCATCTTGATCGTGGTTTAACATGGAAATTGCATATAGACGCAAAGTTAACACAAATGAAACTAAAAGCAGCCCAAATGAATATCCTTATTGGAAGAAACTCTATAATAAGCCTTGAATGTAAACTTCTCTTATAGCAATATACCGCATTTTATACAACACTGGGGTCCCGTTTTCTAGCAGCTGGTGACTACAATGCTAAACACACATTTTGGGGCTCACGTTTAATCAGTCCCAAGGGTCGTGTTTTGTTTGACACAATTTCAAAAATGGGTTTGAATGTAGTTTCAAGTGGTCAGCCAACATATTGGCCAACGGATCGTCAAAAAATTCCTGATGTTATCGACTTTGGGATTATGAAAGGCGTGCCCAGCGAAATAATTGAAGTAGAAGCATCTCTGGATTTGTCTTCAGATCACTCGCCTACTATTATCACTATTTACTCACACACAACTACAACACCAACATGTGATTTACCGCTGACACCTGCACGTATTAACTGGCTGAAATACAAAAAATATTTTAGTGCTCATTGCACGGAAAATATGCCATTGAGAACACCTGCTGACATAAAAAATTCTATTAGGTTGTTTGAAGCACATGCTAAACAAGCTGCTCTTAATACTTCTTCAATTCAACCAAATCAACAAGCGAGATTTAACAATATTTTTTGTGCAGATGTAGAAAGGCTATTGACTGAAAAACGGAGAGCTCGACGAGAATGGCAACGTTACAGATCGCCTCAGCTAAAATTAAGGCTTAAGGAGTGTACCAAGCAGCTAAGAAAAGTTTTACAATCACAAAAAACAGCTTCGCTTCAAAAATTTCTGCAAGAACTCGATGCAACACCATCAACAGATTATTCGCTGTGGCGTGCAGCCAGAGGACTTAAAAGGCCAGTGATTTGCAAACTACCATTACGAGCCTCTAATGGTGACTGGGCAAGATTTGATGGTGAAAAAGGTGATCTATTTGTTAAGCACCTTTAAAAAGTATTTACCCCGAATATTTCTGCTGATATTGTTGAACTGCCACCAGTCGTCTCTTTACCAGAAATACCGATGAGATTTAACATGACGGAGATTGAAAATACTATTACTAGTCTTAACACCAGAAAAGCCTCAGGTGTCGACAAAATAAGCAACAAAATGCTTCAACAACTGCCTTATATTGCAAAAAGAGTTATACTCTTCATTTTTAATAGTATTCTACGGCTGCAATATTATCCTGCAGAATGGAAGGTTTCGATGATTATTATGATACCAAAGCCCGGCAAGGATCATACGAAGGTTGAATCCTATCGGCCTATTAGTTTATTGCCCAACATTTCAAAACTATTTGAAAAGCTGTATATGAGCAAGCTGATGCCTATAGTGACTAGAAGTGGTTGCATTCCAGATCATCAATTCGGTTTTCGCAGACAACATAGCACTATTGAACAAACTCACAGACTTGTGAACGTAGTTAGAGACACTTTTGAAAAAAAGAAATTTTGCTCTGCGCTCTTTATAGATGTTTCTCAAGCTTTCGATAAAGTATGGCACGAAGGTCTTTTCAACAAATTAACACAAAATCTACCAGCAAACATCGTAAAGCTTTTAAAAAGGTATTTAATGGAACGTAAATTTGTAGTTAGGGAAGGCAATTTTTTAAGCCCTCCGAAGTCGATTGAAGCCGGAGTCCCTCAAGGCAGTATCTTCGGTCCCTTACTTTATTTAATATATGCCTCTGACTTACCGTTAAGCAGTAACATTCATACATCAACATTTGTGGATGATACAGCCTTTCTAATCCTGTAGAAGCTTCCCGCAACTTACAAGAATATATATCCAAACTGGAAAAATGGCTCAAACAATGGCGTATAAAAGTTAACGAGCAGAAATGTGCACACGTCACTTTTACGTTGCGTAGGGAAACATGTTCGCCTATAAAAATTAACACCGAGACTATACCACAACACACTGTAGTCAAATATCTAGGCGTTCATCTTGATCGTGGTTTAACATGGAAATTGCATATAGACGCAAAGTTAACACAAATGAAACTAAAAGCAGCCCAAATGAATATCCTTATTGGAAGAAACTCTATAATAAGCCTTGAATGTAAACTTCTCTTATACAACGCTATCCTGAAACCAATATGGTCCTATGGAATCCAGTTATGGGGCACTGCCTCAGCATCGAATGTCGAAAGAATTCAAAGGCGACAGCATAAAATCCTACGTACAATAACTGCAGCCCCCTGGTATGTCAGAAACCATCGAATTCATAAAGACCTAGACGTTCCGTTGGTGAAGACAGTATTTTCAAAACACGCGAAAAAATATATAAAAAAACGTGAGTTGCACCCAAATCCACTTGCGCGCAATATTCTTCATTATAGAGGCCACACCCGGCTGAAAAGAAGGGATACTCTTTTTCTCAGACGTTCACGAGAGATGTAAAACAACAAAAATTAACCGTTGAAATTAAAAGTTTTGTTTAGCATTGGCTAAACTTACATTTAATATTTTTTAGATTTAAGATTTGAAAAACTTATTGATAATTTAATTTACATAATTAAAGATTCAATAAATAATAAAATTATCAAAAAAAAAAAATGAAGACATTCAATTTACAATTGAGGAAGAATGTAATTATAAACTTCCATATTTAGACACATTAATAATAAGAAAGGGTAATAAATTAGTAGTAGATTGGTACCAAAAATCTACATCTTCAGGAAGAATAATCAATGCGCACGGTAGTGCGCCAGGCCAAGTTCGGCCACACAGTGTGTATATTTACACGAAACCATTCGAGCTATTTTTACCCCCTCATAACTTTCCCCCCCCTGATCATATGATAATGAAACTTAAAACATAAGGTCTCCCCACAGAGGTGACCTCACAGGTTAAATTTGAAAGTTCTACCATAAAAGCTTCCCGAGATATTAAGGTGTGAAAAGTCCATATTTTAGTACATATTCACTGACTCACTCATCAATATTATTGGGCACTTCCAGTAAAGCTAGAGAGCTGAAACTTGGTACACAGGTAGGTCTTGGTGAGAAAATAACCAGAAAAATCTGAAAACGGGCACTTTCCTCCCGGGGGGACTAGGGTTCCCCTTCTTTGTATAGGGCACTTCCAGTATAGGTTAGCAAGCTGAAATTTGGTACACATGTAGGTAGTGATTAGAAATTACCGAAAATGTTTTTTTAACGGGCACTTTTCATCTGGGAGGACAATCATTCCCCTTCTTTGCATGGGGCACTTCTAGTAGAGCTAGAAAGCTGAAATTTGGTACACAGGCAGGTAGTGATGAGAAATTATCGAAAATGATTTTTTAACGGGCACTTTTCATCTGGGGGACAAACATTCCCCTTCTTTGTATGGGGCACTTCTAGTAGAGCTAGAAAGCTGAAATTTGGTACACAGGCATGTAGTGCTGAGAAATTACCGAAAATGATTTTTTAACGGGCCCTTTTCATCTGGGGGGACAATCATGCCCCTTTTTGTATGGGACACTTCTAGTAGAGCTAGAAAGCTGAAATTTGGTACACAGGCAGGTAGTGATGAGAAATTATCGAAAATGATTTTTTAACGGGCACTTTTCATCTGGGGGACAAACATTCCCCTTCTTTGTATGGGGCACTTCTAGTAGAGCTAGAAAGCTGAAATTTGGTACACAGGCATGTAGTGCTGAGAAATTACCGAAAATGATTTTTTAACGGGCCCTTTTCATCTGGGGGGACAATCATGCCCCTTTTTGTATGGGACACTTCTAGTTGACCTAGAAAGCTTAAATTTTGTACACAGGTAGGTCCTGAAGAGAAATTAACAAAAATAATTTTTAAACGGGCACTTTTCACCTGGGGGACTTGGGTGCACTTATTTGTATGGGGCCTTTCCAGTATAGCTAGAAAGCTGAAATTTGAAATATTTATACGAAAACAACTTAGAAAAAAGAAGTGAGATCCAGGCAACTTGTAAGCTTGGCAAAATATTTTTGCCTTTATAATATGGGAAAGAATTCTTGGTAAAATATTGCCAAGCTTATAGGTTGCCTAGAAATGAGATGGAATTGTACCTATCAAGAACTTGGTCCTTATTTTGATCTCAGTACTTTTTACGGCCGAAACTTTTTGGATACGAACTTGGCCTTATTTTCACATATATGTTTTTGTGTGGATTAATTATTATTCGAAACATCCTAAAAGAGTTTTTATTAATACGGCCAAAAATATTATTGATAAAGTTTTGATTATAATTGATGCAGAAGTTCATATGAAGAATAAAGATAAACTGAGGATTATATTATATGATAATAGTTTTCCTAATCATTTAATTTAATTAGACAATTCAGAAGACAGAGAAAAAATAGTATGACCGTTTTTAATGAACCAAAAAGTTTTAAGTCTTTAACTTATATTCCAGTCTTTTCGGAACGATTACAAAATTCTAAAATTTATGATCGTAATAATTATAGGATTGCTCATAAAACATGTAATACATTAGGTAGTTTATTTAGTAAAATGAAGGATAAGACCGAAAAATTAGACAGATATTTTGTAGTTTACAAGATTCCATGTAAGCGAAATGATAATGGAGGTTGCAGTAAATTGTATATACATAGGTACAACGAAAAATAAGCTGAAAACAAGATTAGCAGGACATAGGTTAGATCAAAGATACAAATACATATCATCACAAAAAAACAGCATTAACATCACATTGTGCTTATTTTCACCATACACCAGATTTTGAAAATACAACAGTTTTAAACACAGAAAATATCTACAAAAAACGTTTTATGTTAGAAATGTTACAAATTATTAACACTCCTACACACAGAATAAACTTTAAGATGGATACTGATAATGTAGCTCAAAACTATAGGCATTTGATTTATAAGAACAAAACAGGAAGTTGAATATTTTTATGAAATTGAAATTGATTAAAGTAAATTTTTAAATATATGTATGTATGTACAAATTATTTTTTCATTATTGACATTATTTGTTTTATAAAATATTTTTCTATTAGCATAAGATTTTCTTATTATTGAAAAAACATAAAATTTCCTGAAGAAGCTTTCCATAGAGAAAGCGAAATATCGATATAAAATAAAATAATCGTTAATTGTTTATTGTTGACCTTAAGCTTGTTTTTTATCTAAAATTTCAAATAATAATAAAAAGGTCGGAAAATTAGAATAATCGTTTAAAAATTGGGGAGCACGTCCATCTAACTTATCATCAAAATAACAATCATCAATAGCAGAATTAAATATCATCAAGAAATCAAGAAAATTACATATTAATATTTGGGAGCAAACATCAATATCAAGACAGCAATTACCAATATAAGAGCAGGAGAATAGAAAATATAAAAAAACACAATATCCAAACAGCAATTACCAATAGAAGTTTCAAACAAAATTGAAAACTAAGAAGGTTTAAGAAAAACAAAGAAAAAAATGGAAAAATGCATTGCAATTATTTCTAGAGAAGTGATGAGAAATACTTTTCACACGCTGAAATTAGCAATTTTTTAATACATGAAGATAGATTAGCTTCAAAATTGATACAGAAAAGAGAGTTAGGAATTAAATTTCACAAAAAGTGGTTTGTTAATAAATCAGATATTGACATTCCACTAGATAGACAATGGACTCCTTCATTAGGACACAAACATGCACTACCAATAACAAAAAAACAATTTCCTATTTCAAATATAATAGCAGACGGAGAGAGCTTTGTTCCGACTATTAAGAAAAAAGAGGATCAGGAAATAGCAAGGACAAGACTAACTACTATTATAGACGACCATATGAATAAAATGAGATTAAATGATAGACATAAATTTATTTTTAATAAAGTTAGAGAAACTAAAAATTTTTTAAAAATAAATAATAACATTTTGATTTTAGATGCGGATAAGGGTAACACTACTGTTGCTATGAATAAACAGGACTATTTTTCAAGAATGAATGACATTCTTAATGATAACTCCACATATGAAATTTTGGCAAAAGATCCAACGAATAGATTACAAAAGATAAACAATGATATTATATATTTATCAAGTATAAATTCTCCATCACATGATCTTAGCAAATATATGACAACAATTCTTAAAAAGATAACAGAAAATTCAGTTTATAAGGTAAAGAACTCATTACAATTCAAGGATAAAATTAAATATATCAGAGTATGTGTTAATATTTTATGATTTTTTTTGTTTATTAACAAATTAAAAAAAAAAAGAAATCATCATTCGAATTAATTCACAAATATTTTATTTCACTTAACACGCGCAAACTTATTGTCTTCGTTTTATTCAAAGCGTGAGATTCAATAAGTCAGCAGAAGATTTGATTTTAACTTTGGTTTAATTTCTATTTTTTTTTGTTACCGTTTAGTTCCAGACAGAATGAAATTGGATATTATTTTATTCTGCTAGAGCTGAACGTGTGAGAAAAAATTTATTATAACATCATATGAAGGAACGATTTCCGGCTACCAGCAAATATTTAATTTAATTTTTGTCTACATTGCACTTTCTTTATAATTTGCAATTTAATTTCAATTTATTTTTTGTTTATGTTCTTTCTTAGCTTTTAGTATAAATAATTTAGAATTTTAATAAAAAATATCAGAACTGATCAATCAATCAACCTGCGTTTTTCACTACAAGTTATTCTGGTGTACCACTCGGATAACTTTCATTTCTACAAAGTTACTATATAATAGTTTGGTGAACTACCAACCTATTAGTCCTTTTTTGTTATTCACTTATTTATTCCGTTAAGCAAGGCAAACGAGCCTATGAACTAACATTTTTGGCGACCGAGACAGGACACCTGCGACACCATCCTCATCAAAAACAACATCATGGAGACAGCAGAAAAGCTACTCATTCAACTGAAGCAGATTGGAGATGACATTGCCACTATTATTAGGAATTTTCGAAGGATTTCAGCAGTCGTAAAACAAAACCGTACTATCAAGAACGACTATACCGGCTAAATACAGCTTGAGCAGAGTTTGATAGCGCAGCTACCAAGTTGCGGGCATTAAAGGATGTAGATACAACAGACGACTACTTTACATCCGACTTCTACATTCGCATTCAAACTATGGTGTCAAAATATGTCACGTTGATGGAACGTGAACTCAATCAACAAGACCATAGAGCAGTCGCAAAGTTATCCGACGCTCCCACACCCAAAACGGTGGATCATAATCCACATCCTGAAAAAAGGATAACCCTCAACCTACAACTATCCACGATCGTCTCATCAGCCTGTTCCCCTTTGGAATTTTTGAATCGTTCACAAAACGCAAGTAAGCGATCAGAATCAAAATGAAAGTGCTCTTCGGCGGTAGGGATGTTATCGTTTAAGGTTGAAGCGGGCATTTTGCTAATTGATTTTCAATTATAGCACTAAGCAATGACCTTGCAGTAGATTCTCTTAGTGAACCTATTTTATCTAGTACCTTTTAGGGTCGGGGCTAATGGATAGCAACAATTTTTTTTTTATACCCTTCACCAAAAATGGTAAGGGTATTTATAGGTTTGTCATTACGTGTGTAATTTCCACAATATTTATATGAGGTCCATATAGTATATATATACTGGATCCTTATAATTAAAAAATTTAACTGAGCCCTGTCCGTCTGTCCGTCTGTCCGTCTATCCGTCTGTCTGTACGTGAAATCCATTTTCTGAAGACACAAGAAGAGCTAGAGAATTGTTTCTTAAAGTAAAATGTAGGGATTTTTCTAAGGATGCTTCGTATTGAAAATCAGCAAAAATAAAAGTATCGATTCTGAAATGGATATATATACAAATAAATGAAGATATATATATATTCATTGCAGAAATAAATTTATAAATACACTAGGTGCCTCAGTAGTATTGAATACGGGGTCACGCGCATTGAATATGTGTCAGAGACAATAATTCAACACACGACCCATCGTGCTACTGAGGCTTGTTAGTTCTTTGTGTATATTACCTTAATAATAACTCAACGTATTTTTTCGTACAACCCCCTTTTTGTCACACATCTAAGCATGTGTGTATAAAAATACAAGGCATTTGCTTTTGAAAGATCACACACATTCAAATCGTTATTTGCTTTTACATACCAAGCAATATTCTACACACATAAAAATTTCAATTTTTTTTCACCAAAGCACATTATAAACATAAACATGTATGTATGCACACAAACACTATACATACGTACCAGACAAGTAAACTCTGTGGAAAAAAATGTCGCACACTGATGATTACAAAAATATACTCTGATGTATTTATATGTATGTTAAAAATGCTTTTGTATTTATCTTTTAAAATGTTGTATATTTGTCAATTTGTTTTTCATTTTAAAAATTGAAATATATGTACATAGGCTTGTAACTATATTTGAAAATAATAAACAGGTTATTTTATACATATATATATATATATACATATACATAATTGAAATGAGCCGTCGCTAAAAAGTATTTTGTCACCAGTAAAATAACTTTTCATTTATGAGGTGTTTTTTGAAATGTATGTACATACATACATAAGTACCTATGTAATTGGTCAATAACGAAGAATAAAGAACTTACATAATTACTATTTGAAATAGCCCTACGTTAGAACAATGAATATTGTTTTAGCCTTCTCGAAATCGATAAACTGATACGTTCTGTTAGGCTGATTGAATAATCTAAGTAAGTACATATGTATGTAACTAATATGTATAAAAGCTACATACATATGTATGTACATATGTATGTGTTTTTAAAAACCCCCTAGTAATTTGAATTTTCATCTAAGCAAGTAGGTATGTAGATATGTACTAAGCTTTAAGCTAACTCAAAATAGTGTTGACTTTTCAAATATCAAATTATTACCTACAGTTAAAATAATAGGTAATTATGTGTGTAACAAATAACAATATACATACATACATATGTAGGTACCTACATAGCAATTATATCAATATGTACATATAACAATATCAACTTTAAATCCGTGCTGAAATGAAAGTAACAAGCCAACATAAGGCAAACATATGTATGTACATATGTATGTAAAAATGTGCGTATAAATATAAAACAAAGTTACCCATCAAACCAAAAACTTCGATTTTGTAACGAATTTGAAAGTTTCGATTTGTAAAAATATGTCTTAACAATGTCGTTTAGACTATTCTTAATGTTTTCGTAATCATTTTTAATTGACTAAAGATCTGCACGTGATAAAACACTATTTATCTTGTAAATTTTATTAAATTTTTCATGTTAATTATATTTATCTATTGAACTAAAAATAATACAGTATTTTTCGGTTAATTGACCCTACGGTTAATTGGTTTCCACGCTTAATTGAACCACATGATCGGGCAAAAAAATATTGCATACGAAAACACATGTAAATTTCCTCGGATAATTGAACTCGGTTAATTGATTTTCCCGCTTAATTGGTTCAAAATTCATGTAATCAAAAATAAATTTCCTCTTACTTTTACCCGGTTAATTGCATTATTATTGAAAAATAATCTGGCATTTTTGCACATACATATTTGACATCATTTGTGAAAAAATTTGTGTTTAAGTTTATGTTTTTTTTTGTAAAACCAATATATGAATTGTTTTTTATTTAGTTTATAAATTTAATTTTTTTGTAAAACTCATGTGCACACAAATAGTGCATTTAATAGTACATAGTATGTACCTACAATAATAAATACCTGCGATACACATATATGTACATTTTTTTCTGTTACATGCCTTTTTTTTGTTTAAGGTAAAAAAAAATTATTTTGAAAAACTTAAAGTGCACATATGCGATTTCTTTTAATTCATTAGTATGTAGTTCCAATTATGCGTGATTTCTGTAATTGAACAAATTGTTCAATTAAACGGGATTCTTGTAATTGAACGAATTGTTCAATTAAGCTGGTATCGGCTAATTGGTTCCCCGGTTAATTGAACAAAAAGTTGTGCAAATTTTGATGTGCAATTAACCGAAAAAGACTGTATTAACGAAGTTTACCTGATTTTGCAATACTTACTTAATAATTAAATTTTTTAAAAAAATGTTTCTCTTCACAAACTCAATTTAAAACTTGTAAACATCAAATAGGTATAACTTCAGACATAATACAGAAATGTCTTACGGTAGAAAAACAAAATAAATATTTTGTATTATTGCCCATGCGCCCAACCATACGTACAAATATATATTATATAATTATATATATGTATATATATATATGTATGTATGCCTGAATGTTTTTATAAAAAGGGCATACCCTGCATTTTTAAAAGTAGAATTTTAATCGAAATCGTTAAGTATTTCCCTAACGAAAATCCGACTAAATACTACAGTGGCCACAAGTAATGCAAGAGTTCGCCTTTGACTCTCTCACACATATACATGTAAAAAAAGTGTTTTTAAAGGTAAAATGAGCAGAAGTCAACTAAAACGTTGCATAAACAAAGAAAAAGAACAATTAATTGAATATTTTATAACTATTGAAAAAGAAATTTGATAAATAAACAAATATGTATCAAAAAAAAATTAAATTTCTGTAGTATTTTCATTTAGGAAATATCATTGTTGATCTAACTGGTACATTTTGACTAGAGAAATAGTTGGGAGTTGCTCACCAGTGATCTCATCGGTCTGATCGCGTCAAGTGATTACCGTCAATGTCATCCGTATGTTCAAATCGTCAGTCGAGTGCATTGCTAGTTGTTAGGCTGGTAGTTAGAGGAAATGACTGGTAGCTCGCGAAATAGCTAGACATTCGCTAGCTACGGCGACTGCAGGGTATTTAAAATACTTGCAAACAATAATATTTATACACACAGAAGCAGCATTACATATATATGTAAGTATTTGTGTTGAAAATGTTAATGTTTGTTGAATTTTAAAGTTCTAACTAAGCTTGATGTTGATCTAATAAATATATTTGAGCTATCCATGAATAAATAATAGAAGCTGTCGATGGATGTTGAAAAAATTTCCATTATCTTTATTTTATGTATGTACCTACGTACTAGTAATGTTACGAATACTCGTATTCGATTTTTCGACTATTTGCTTATTTTAATATATTTTTATTCGTATTCGACAAGTAAGTATTTTGTTACATACCAGAAATTAAACATTTTTCCTTTTTGGGATGTTTGTTTCATATAAATTAGATTATTTCTAAACAAAATATGTTTCAATCAGCAGGTTTTCTTTTAAGCAAATGCAAGCAAGTGCTTTGAGATTGATCAAAAATAATAAATATAAATAACAATTTTTATTTTCAATTAAGCGTTTTTTACATATAAACAGTGCGTTCTTATCCGAATTCGACTTTATACACATATATTTACCGTGTAGTACCTACACCATACCATAGCGTTTTAATTTACTTTAGCAAAAATAAAATTTCGGTTCTGAGTTTTGATTACATATATACAATTTTATAAACCTTTCAAAAATAAATTTAAAATAAATACTTTGTGCTCCAGTATTGAACTGAGGAGTCGCTCACTATACTTCTACCCACTAACCATTGTGCTACAGAGGCTTGTTAGTGTTGAATGTATATTAACTTAATTATAACTTTACGTATTTTTTTGTACAAACCCCTTTTTGTCACACATCTAAGCATGTGTGTATAAAAATACAAGGCATTTGCTTTTGAAAGATCCACACATTCAAATCGTTATTTGCTTTTAACATACCAAGCAGTGCTGCCACGACCAAAAAAATATTACAACCAAATATTTTGAAAAAGTTACCAAATGTGAAAAAATAACCAAATTTAAAATGCATATTTTATTAACAAAAAATATTTATATTTATTTAAAGTAGCATTACATACAGTTTATTTGCATTTTATACATAGTTAAATAATAATTGCAAAACAAGAAAACAAAAAAAAAAAAATCATACTAATAGTAAATGAAAAGGAGAAACTTAAATTGAAATCAGTTTTTGTTTATTTGAGCCCTTATTCGTAAAAATAGTTTTTTTTTATAAGAGTTAAACCTGCCAAATGTTTATACAAAATTCATTTGATTGAAAGTTTATAAATTAAAATTTTTTTTGAATAGGATCATTACAATAAACAATATTTGTACTGCACATTTATAAATAATAAGAAAGGAAAAAAAGAAATTGTTTTTACATATTAATAAATTTCTTATTAATAAGTGAAAAACATAACAAGAAACTTAAATTTAAACAAACTTTTTAAAGTGTTTATTTATTTAAAATAAACAATATTTGTACTTCAGGAAAAAAATGTAATTGTTTTACAAAATTTTTCTTTTAAATCAAAAAATTAATAGATTTACAATTCACAGTATTGAGATTAGAAATTATATACGAATTTTCAATTCATATCTTTGGCAGACCGTAAATAGTGGGCAACATTTTGATTTTTGCACAACTGTTTCGATTGGATAATATTGTTAATAGTTTTAAAATCAAGACTATTACGAAATTTGGTTTTGTTTAAATTAAGCTGTGAAAACATTCTTTCGGCTGCAGCAGAACTATGTGGCAATGATAATAAATTTTGTACGAAATAAAAAAGTTGTTCAAAAGTTTTTTCGTTCGTCCCATTTTTGTTTTGAAAGTTGTCAGGTCTAGTTAGATGTGAATCATTGAATATTTTTTGATAACACAGAGCAGATCATTTAGTAGTACGGAGAGGTGTTGACAGTGTTGGGACCCAATCGTACTATGAACAGGTAATTAAAAATTTTCAAAAATTGTTTTCAAAGCTTAACAAGTTATATATATGTATAGTTAAAAAATATTCAAACGAAAAAAACTAACCAAAATGAAAAAATATTCGCATCTCACATTGAAAAATAAAATTACCAATTTTGGTTAGAAATAACAAAAAACGGCAGCTCTGATACCAAGCACTATTCTACACACATAAAAAATTTCAATTTTTTTTCACCAAAGCACATTATAAACATAAATATGTATGTATGCACACACATCGTTTTTAGAACACTATACGTACCAGACAAGTAAACTCTGTGGAAAAAAATGTCGCACACTGATGATTACAAAAATATACTCTGATGTATTTATATGTATGTTAAAAATGCTTTTGTATTTATCTTTTAAAATGTTATATATTTGTCAATTTGTTTTTCATTTTAAAAATTGAAATATATGTATGTACATAGGCTTGTAACTATGTATATTTGAAAATAATAAACAGGTTATTTTATACATACATATATATATACATATACATAATTGAAATGAGCCGTCGCTAAAAAGTATTTTGTCACCAGTAAAATAACTTTCCCTTTTATGAGGTGTTTTTTGATATGTATGTACATACATAAGTACCTATGTAATAGGTCAATAATTACTATTTGAAATAGCCCTACGTTAGAACAATGAATATTGTTTTAGCCTTCTCGAAATCGATAAACTGATACGTTCTGTTAGGCTGATTGGATAATCTAAGTAAGTACATATGTATGTAACTAATATGTATAATAGCTACATACATATGTATGTACATATGTATGTGTTTTTAAAAACCCCCTAGTAATTTGAATTTTCATCTAAGCAAGTAGGTATGTAGATATGTACTAAGCTTTAAGCTAACTCAAAATAGTGTTGACTTTTCAAATATCAAATTATTACCTACAGTTAAAATAATAGGTAATTATGTGTGTAACAAATAACAATATACATACATACATATGTAGGTACCTACATAGCAATTATATCAATATGTACATATAACAATATCAACTTTAAATCCGTGCTGAAATGAAAGTAACAAGCCAACATAAGGCAAACATATGTATGTACATATGTATGTAAAAATGTGCGTATAAATATAAAACAAAGTTACCCATCAAACCAAAAACTTCGATTTTGTAACGAATTTGAAAGTTTCGATTTGTAAAAATATGTCTTAACAATGTCGTTTAGACTATTCTTAATGTTTTCGTAATCATTTTTAATTGACTAAAGATCTGCACGTGATAAAACACTATTTATCTTGTAAATTTTATTAAATTTTTCATGTTAATTATATTTATCTATTGAACTAAAAATAATACAGTATTTTTCGGTTAATTGACCCTACGGTTAATTGGTTTCCACGCTTAATTGAACCACATGATCGGGCAAAAAAATATTGCATACGAAAACACATGTAAATTTCCTCGGATAATTGAACTCGGTTAATTGATTTTCCCGCTTAATTGGTTCAAAATTCATGTAATCAAAAATAAATTTCCTCTTACTTTTACCCGGTTAATTGCATTATTATTGAAAAATAATCTGGCATTTTTGCACATACATTATTGACATCATTTGTGAAAAAATTTGTGTTCAAGTTTATGTTTTTTTTGTAAAACCAATATATGAATTGTTTTTTATTTAGTTTATAAATTTAATTTTTTTGTAAAACTCATGTGCACACAAATAGTGCATTTAATAGTACATAGTATGTACCTACAATAATAAATACCTGCGATACACATATATGTACATTTTTTTCTGTTACATGCCTTTTTTTTGTTTAAGGTAAAAAAAAATTATTTTGAAAAACTTAAAGTGCACATATGCGATTTCTTTTAATTCATTAGTATGTAGTTCCAATTATGCGTGATTTCTGTAATTGAACAAATTGTTCAATTAAACGGGATTCTTGTAATTGAACGAATTGTTCAATTAAGCTGGTATCGGCTAATTGGTTCCCCGGTTAATTGAACAAAAAGTTGTGCAAATTTTGATGTGCAATTAACCGAAAAAGACTGTATTAACGAAGTTTACCTGATTTTGCAATACTTACTTAATAATTAAATTTTTTAAAAAAATGTTTCTCTTCACAAACTCAATTTAAAACTTGTAAACATCAAATAGGTATAACTTCAGACATAATACAGAAATGTCTTACGGTAGAAAAACAAAATAAATATTTTGTATTATTGCCCATGCGCCCAACCATACGTACAAATATATATTATATAATTATATATATGTATATATATATATGTATGTATGCCTGAATGTTTTTATAAAAAGGGCATACCCTGCATTTTTAAAAGTAGAATTTTAATCGAAATCGTTAAGTATTTCCCTAACGAAAATCCGACTAAATACTACAGTGGCCACAAGTAATGCAAGAGTTCGCCTTTGACTCTCTCACACATATACATGTAAAAAAAGTGTTTTTAAAGGTAAAATGAGCAGAAGTCAACTAAAACGTTGCATAAACAAAGAAAAAGAACAATTAATTGAATATTTTATAACTATTGAAAAAGAAATTTGATAAATAAACAAATATGTATCAAAAAAAATTAAATTTCTGTAGTATTTTCATTTAGGAAATATCATTGTTGATCTAACTGGTACATTTTGACTAGAGAAATAGTTGGGAGTTGCTCACCAGTGATCTCATCGGTCTGATCGCGTCAAGTGATTACCGTCAATGTCATCCGTATGTTCAAATCGTCAGTCGAGTGCATTGCTAGTTGTTAGGCTGGTAGTTAGAGGAAATGACTGGTAGCTCGCGAAATAGCTAGACATTCGCTAGCTACGGCGACTGCAGGGTATTTAAAATACTTGCAAACAATAATATTTATACACACAGAAGCAGCATTACATATATATGTAAGTATTTGTGTTGAAAATGTTAATGTTTGTTGAATTTTAAAGTTCTAACTAAGCTTGATGTTGATCTAATAAATATATTTGAGCTATCCATGAATAAATAATAGAAGCTGTCGATGGATGTTGAAAAAATTTCCATTATCTTTATTTTATGTACCTACGTACTAGTAATGTTACGAATACTCGTATTCGATTTTTCGACTATTTGCTTATTTTAATATATTTTTATTCGTATTCGACAAGTAAGTATTTTGTTACATACCAGAAATTAAACATTTTTCCTTTTTGGGATGTTTGTTTCATATAAATTAGATTATTTCTAAACAAAATATGTTTCAATCAGCAGGTTTTCTTTTAAGCAAATGCAAGCAAGTGCTTTGAGATTGATCAAAAATAATAAATATAAATAACAATTTTTATTTTCAATTAAGCGTTTTTTACATATAAACAGTGCGTTCTTATCCGAATTCGACTTTATACACATATATTTACCGTGTAGTACCTACACCATACCATAGCGTTTTAATTTACTTTAGCAAAAATAAAATTTCGGTTCTGAGTTTTGATTACATATATACAATTTTATAAACCTTTCAAAAATAAATTTAAAATAAATACTTTGTGCTCCAGTATTGAACTGAGGAGTCGCTCACTATACTTCTACCCACTAACCATTGTGCTACAGAGGCTTGTTAGTGTTGAATGTATATTAACTTAATTATAACTTTACGTATTTTTTTGTACAAACCCCTTTTTGTCACACATCTAAGCATGTGTGTATAAAAATACAAGGCATTTGCTTTTGAAAGATCCACACATTCAAATCGTTATTTGCTTTTAACATACCAAGCAGTGCTGCCACGACCAAAAAAATATTACAACCAAATATTTTGAAAAAGTTACCAAATGTGAAAAAATAACCAAATTTAAAATGCATATTTTATTAACAAAAAATATTTATATTTATTTAAAGTAGCATTACATACAGTTTATTTGCATTTTATACATAGTTAAATAATAATTGCAAAACAAGAAAACAAAAAAAAAAAAAATCATACTAATAGTAAATGAAAAGGAGAAACTTAAATTGAAATCAGTTTTTGTTTATTTGAGCCCTTATTCGTAAAAATAGTTTTTTTTTATAAGAGTTAAACCTGCCAAATGTTTATACAAAATTCATTTGATTGAAAGTTTATAAATTAAAATTTTTTTTGAATAGGATCATTACAATAAACAATATTTGTACTGCACATTTATAAATAATAAGAAAGGAAAAAAAGAAATTGTTTTTACATATTAATAAATTTCTTATTAATAAGTGAAAAACATAACAAGAAACTTAAATTTAAACAAACTTTTTAAAGTGTTTATTTATTTAAAATAAACAATATTTGTACTTCAGGAAAAAAATGTAATTGTTTTACAAAATTTTTCTTTTAAATCAAAAAATTAATAGATTTACAATTCACAGTATTGAGATTAGAAATTATATACGAATTTTCAATTCATATCTTTGGCAGACCGTAAATAGTGGGCAACATTTTGATTTTTGCACAACTGTTTCGATTGGATAATATTGTTAATAGTTTTAAAATCAAGACTATTACGAAATTTGGTTTTGTTTAAATTAAGCTGTGAAAACATTCTTTCGGCTGCAGCAGAACTATGTGGCAATGATAATAAATTTTGTACGAAATAAAAAAGTTGTTCAAAAGTTTTTTCGTTCGTCCCATTTTTGTTTTGAAAGTTGTCAGGTCTAGTTAGATGTGAATCATTGAATATTTTTTGATAACACAGAGCAGATCATTTAGTAGTACGGAGAGGTGTTGACAGTGTTGGGACCCAATCGTACTATGAACAGGTAATTAAAAATTTTCAAAAATTGTTTTCAAAGCTTAACAAGTTATATATATGTATAGTTAAAAAATATTCAAACGAAAAAAACTAACCAAAATGAAAAAATATTCGCATCTCACATTGAAAAATAAAATTACCAATTTTGGTTAGAAATAACAAAAAACGGCAGCTCTGATACCAAGCACTATTCTACACACATAAAAAATTTCAATTTTTTTTCACCAAAGCACATTATAAACATAAATATGTATGTATGCACACACATCGTTTTTAGAACACTATACGTACCAGACAAGTAAACTCTGTGGAAAAAAATGTCGCACACTGATGATTACAAAAATATACTCTGATGTATTTATATGATCGGGCAAAAAAATATTGCATACGAAAACACATGTAAATTTCCTCGGATAATTGAACTCGGTTAATTGATTTTCCCGCTTAATTGGTTCAAAATTCATGTAATCAAAAATAAATTTCCTCTTACTTTTACCCGGTTAATTGCATTATTATTGAAAAATAATCTGGCATTTTTGCACATACATTATGGACATCATTTGTGAAAAAATTTGTGTTCAAGTTTATGTTTTTTTTGTAAAACCAATATATGAATTGTTTTTTATTTAGTTTATAAATTTAATTTTTTTGTAAAACTCATGTGCACACAAATAGTGCATTTAATAGTACATAGTATGTACCTACAATAATAAATACCTGCGATACACATATATGTACATTTTTTTCTGTTACATGCCTTTTTTTTGTTTAAGGTAAAAAAAAATTATTTTGAAAAACTTAAAGTGCACATATGCGATTTCTTTTAATTCATTAGTATGTAGTTCCAATTATGCGTGATTTCTGTAATTGAACAAATTGTTCAATTAAACGGGATTCTTGTAATTGAACGAATTGTTCAATTAAGCTGGTATCGGCTAATTGGTTCCCCGGTTAATTGAACAAAAAGTTGTGCAAATTTTGATGTGCAATTAACCGAAAAAGACTGTATTAACGAAGTTTACCTGATTTTGCAATACTTACTTAATAATTAAATTTTTTAAAAAAATGTTTCTCTTCACAAACTCAATTTAAAACTTGTAAACATCAAATAGGTATAACTTCAGACATAATACAGAAATGTCTTACGGTAGAAAAACAAAATAAATATTTTGTATTATTGCCCATGCGCCCAACCATACGTACAAATATATATTATATAATTATATATATGTATATATATATATGTATGTATGCCTGAATGTTTTCATAAAAAGGGCATACCCTGCATTTTTAAAAGTAGAATTTTAATCGAAATCGTTAAGTATTTCCCTAACGAAAATCCGACTAAATACTACAGTGGCCACAAGTAATGCAAGAGTTCGCCTTTGACTCTCTCACACATATACATGTAAAAAAAGTGTTTTTAAAGGTAAAATGAGCAGAAGTCAACTAAAACGTTGCATAAACAAAGAAAAAGAACAATTAATTGAATATTTTATAACTATTGAAAAAGAAATTTGATAAATAAACAAATATGTATCAAAAAAAAATTAAATTTCTGTAGTATTTTCATTTAGGAAATATCATTGTTGATCTAACTGGTACATTTTGACTAGAGAAATAGTTGGGAGTTGCTCACCAGTGATCTCATCGGTCTGATCGCGTCAAGTGATTACCGTCAATGTCATCCGTATGTTCAAATCGTCAGTCGAGTGCATTGCTAGTTGTTAGGCTGGTAGTTAGAGGAAATGACTGGTAGCTCGCGAAATAGCTAGACATTCGCTAGCTACGGCGACTGCAGGGTATTTAAAATACTTGCAAACAATAATATTTATACACACAGAAGCAGCATTACATATATATGTAAGTATTTGTGTTGAAAATGTTAATGTTTGTTGAATTTTAAAGTTCTAACTAAGCTTGATGTTGATCTAATAAATATATTTGAGCTATCCATGAATAAATAATAGAAGCTGTCGATGGATGTTGAAAAAATTTCCATTATCTTTATTTTATGTATGTACCTACGTACTAGTAATGTTACGAATACTCGTATTCGATTTTTCGACTATTTGCTTATTTTAATATATTTTTATTCGTATTCGACAAGTAAGTATTTTGTTACATACCAGAAATTAAACATTTTTCCTTTTTGGGATGTTTGTTTCATATAAATTAGATTATTTCTAAACAAAATATGTTTCAATCAGCAGGTTTTCTTTTAAGCAAATGCAAGCAAGTGCTTTGAGATTGATCAAAAATAATAAATATAAATAACAATTTTTATTTTCAATTAAGCGTTTTTTACATATAAACAGTGCGTTCTTATCCGAATTCGACTTTATACACATATATTTACCGTGTAGTACCTACACCATACCATAGCGTTTTAATTTACTTTAGCAAAAATAAAATTTCGGTTCTGAGTTTTGATTACATATATACAATTTTATAAACCTTTCAAAAATAAATTTAAAATAAATACTTTGTGCTCCAGTATTGAACTGAGGAGTCGCTCACTATACTTCTACCCACTAACCATTGTGCTACAGAGGCTTGTTAGTGTTGAATGTATATTAACTTAATTATAACTTTACGTATTTTTTTGTACAAACCCCTTTTTGTCACACATCTAAGCATGTGTGTATAAAAATACAAGGCATTTGCTTTTGAAAGATCCACACATTCAAATCGTTATTTGCTTTTAACATACCAAGCAGTGCTGCCACGACCAAAAAAATATTACAACCAAATATTTTGAAAAAGTTACCAAATGTGAAAAAATAACCAAATTTAAAATGCATATTTTATTAACAAAAAATATTTATATTTATTTAAAGTAGCATTACATACAGTTTATTTGCATTTTATACATAGTTAAATAATAATTGCAAAACAAGAAAACAAAAAAAAAAAATCATACTAATAGTAAATGAAAAGGAGAAACTTAAATTGAAATCAGTTTTTGTTTATTTGAGCCCTTATTCGTAAAAATAGTTTTTTTTTATAAGAGTTAAACCTGCCAAATGTTTATACAAAATTCATTTGATTGAAAGTTTATAAATTAAAATTTTTTTTGAATAGGATCATTACAATAAACAATATTTGTACTGCACATTTATAAATAATAAGAAAGGAAAAAAAGAAATTGTTTTTACATATTAATAAAATTCTTATTAATAAGTGAAAAACATAACAAGAAACTTAAATTTAAACAAACTTTTTAAAGTGTTTATTTATTTAAAATAAGCAATATTTGTACTTCAGAAAAATATGTAATTGTTTTACAAAATTTTTCTTTTAATCAAAAAATCAATAGATTTACAATTCACAGTATTGAGATTAGAAATTATATACGAATTTTCAATTCATATCTTTGGCAGACCATAAATAATGGGCAACATTTTGATTTTTGCACAACTGTTTCGATTGGATAATATTGTTAATAGTTTTAAAATCAAGACTATTACGAAATTTGGTTTTGTTTAAATTAAGCTGTGAAAACATTCTTTCGGCTGCAGCAGAACTATGTGGCAATGATAATAAATTTTGTACGAAATAAAAAAGTTGTTCGAAAGTTTTTTCGTTCATCCCATTTTTGCTTTGAAAGTTGTCAGGTCTAGATAGATGTGAATCATTGAATATTTTTTGATAACACAGAGCAGATCATTTAGTAGTACGGAGAGGTGTTGACAGTGTTGGGACCCAATCGTACTATGAACAGGTAATTAAAAATTTTCAAAAATTGTTTTCAAAGCTTAACAAGTTATATATATAGTTAAAAAATATTCAAACGAAAAAAACTAACCAAAATGAAAAAATATTCGCATCTCACATTAAAAAATAACATTACCAATTTTTGTTAGAAATAACAAAAAACGGCAGCTCTGATACCAAGCACTATTCTACACACATAAAAAATTTCAATTTTTTTTCACCAAAGCACATTATAAACATAAATATGTATGTATGCACACACATCGTTTTTAGAACACTATACGTACCAGACAAGTAAACTCTGTGGAAAAAAATGTCGCACACTGATGATTACAAAAATATACTCTGATGTATTTATATGTATGTTAAAAATGCTTCTGTATTTATCTTTTAAAATGTTGTATATTTGTCAATTTGTTTTTCATTTTAAAAATTGAAATATATGTACATAGGCTTGTAACTATTTTTGAAAATAATAAACAGGTTATTTTATACATATATATATATATATATATTTTTTTTTAAACTAATATACACAAAGAACTATCTAGCCTCAGTAGCACGATGGGTCGTGTGTTGGATTATTGTGAGCGATTCCTCAGTTCAATACTGGAGTATTTATTTATTTTAAATTTATTTCTGAAAGGGTTATAAAATTGTATATATGTATGTAATCAAAAATCAGAACCGAAATTTTATTTTTGCTAAAGTAAATTAAAACGCTATGGTATGATACAGGTGTAGGTACTACACGCTAAATATACATTTGTGTATATATATATATGTACATAGGTATATATGTATTTTTCGGTTAATTGCACATCAAAATTTGCACAACTTTTTGTTCAATTAACCGGGGAACCAATTAGCCGATACCCGCTTAATTGAACAAATCGTTCAATTACAAGAATCCGCATAATTGGAACTACTAATGAATTAAAAGAAATCGCATATGTGCACTTTAAGTTTTTCAAAATAATTTTTTTTTTACCTTAAACGAAAAAAATGCAAGTAACAGAAAAAATGTACATATATGTGTATACGCAGGTATTTATTATTGTAAGTAGGTACATATTTACTATTAAATGCACTATTTATGTGCACATTAGTTTTACAAAAAAATTAAATTTATAAACTAAAAAACAATTCATTTGCAATTAACCGGGTAAAAGTAAGAGGAAATTTATTTTTGATGACATGAATTTTGAACCAATTAAGCGGGAAAATCAATTAACCGGGTTCAATTATCCGAGGAAATTTACATGTGTTTTCGTATGCAATATTTTTTTGCCCGATTATGTGGTTCAATTAAGCGTGGAAACCAATTAACCGTAGGGTCAATTAACCGAAAAATACTGTATACATAATTGAAATGAGCCGTCGCTAAAAAGTATTTTGTCACCAGTAAAATAACTTTCCCTTCTATGAGGTGTTTTTTGATATGTACATACATACATAAGTACCTATGTAATAGGTCAATAACGAAGAATAAATAACTTACATAATTACTATTTGAACTAGCCCTACGTTAGAACAATGAATATTGTTTTAGCCTTCTCGAAATCGATAAACTGATACGTTCTGTTAGGCTGATTGGATAATATAAGTACATATATACATATGTACCTAATATGTATAATAGCTACATATTTCTACATATTTCATTTAAACATATTTCTCGAATAATTTGCACAGAGTAGGTACATTTTCCAAAAAAAAAAAAAAAGTCATAAAAAAGTAGTACATAAAATGTACAAAAACATATTAATTTATATATATATGTATGTACATATATGTGTGTATGTTAAAAATGCATTTGTATTTAGAAGTAAAAAATATGTGATTTGTTTTTCATTTTAGATTCCTTTTAAGCTCAGTGAGAAAAAAAGTAATGATAAAACATGCACACATACTGCTTACAGTATTATCAAAGGATATTAACAAAGGATATACAGGCTTATTATATTCTGCGAATCACATATATGTATATGCATTGGTGAAGGGTATATAAGATTCGGCACAGCCGAATATAGCACTCTTACTTGTTTTTATTCACTTTTACCCACAACGAG